>CM035148.1:90713625-91913625 GCA_020205605.1 Panax ginseng | reverse complement strand
CATATTACAGGTGTCGAACCACTTGTCGTTTCATATTACAGGCGTTGAACCACTTGGTGTTTCACATTACAGGCGTCAAACCACTTTTCTTTTTACATCACTAATCATCAAGCCACTTGCCTCTTCACATTGCATGGGCTAAGCTAGAAATCTTCTATAAATAGAAGCTTATTTCTTCTTTCATTCTCACCAATTCACTACGACTCACAAAAGAATTATATAGAGAGAGAATCATAGAGAAAGAAGAAGAGTATTCTGTTACTACACTATTTCAGTATCCAATCTCCTACTAAGGTAAGAGATATTATTTCTTTCGTATTCGTAAAGGATGTTATTTTCTTCATACTCATAAGGGTTGTCATTCTATTCTTTATTAGTCTGTGGGAGTAACATGTCTACGCGGATTACCGCATGCATGGTGAATAACCCTTCGTATTTATTTTTTATTAATCTGCGGGAGTAACATGTATACGCGGATTACCACATACATGGTGAATAACCTTTTGTATTCATTCTTTATTAAATTGTGGAAATGATATGTCTACGTGGATTACCGCATGACGGGTGAAAATCCATTTGTAGTTTCGTATATTCTTTCATACTGTATGGGATATCATTTCTTTTGTACTCGTAAGAAATATTATTTATGTTCAATATTCGTAAGAAATAATATTTTCTTCCATACTCTGTAGTATGTAAGTAATATTATTTTATTTCATATTCCTAATTCTACACTTATGTTGACAAGTATTGCTTCTATACTCCTTGAAATTAGTAGAATATCCTTGGAATTTGCACTTCATCTAGTATCGTTTCACAAGGATATTTTTCTGAACATTCTTGTTAAAGTTTAATCTTTTCATGCTGGAGTACTATTCACGGGGTACTATTCACGAAGTACTATTCACAGGGTACTATTCATGACAAATATTAATTTCTTTTCTGTCCAAATAATTGTTGATACAATATTATTCTTGAATTTTACTCCACAAAGCAGTATCATGTTGACAATTTGGACATTATTGAATTCTGGATAAATTGAATTATAAATCTTTAAAATTTATTGTTGCTCTCATTTAATTAAATTCTTATATCATTGTCATCATCCCCATGCTTATATTATGATGAAAGTCATCTTTGGTCGTAGTGCATAGGTGAACTGTTGATTGGTATGATTATGACTAGGGATCATTCGGTATAATCATGACCTGAAATGTTACAAATGATGTGGTAAAAGTCCTCATTGACCCGTAGTACATTGATGGACAGTTGTTGGTATGATCATGACCATTGGTGATAATAATGAATATCCTTGGCCCGTAGTGCATGGATAATTCAGTAATGTGGATTATTTTTTTAGCTGAGTCCCAGCGATAAAATTGATGATAAACTTTTTAAATCATAGAAGATAGTAGATATCATGCTCTGCTTGACTCTTCTAATGGATTGCTTATTCCGCTGCAGTTAAGCTTGATATTTATTGTATTTTATCAGTTTAACACTGTTGAAGGCTAATGATAATCTATTCTGCATTATCTTAGTCATAATATTTCTTACTGGGCTAGTTGACCTCACCCTTTTGCTTTAATTGTTATCTTCAGAAAATGAGAACGTAGCCGGGACTAGCCGGGGAATGGAGTGATGGTTCGTGATGGTTGTCTTAGTAGTCCTCACTATTAAGTGTGATAATAATGAGGACTCCTTTTTGAGTTTGAATATTATCTATTGGGCAATATTCGTGTAAAAACTCTCAGCTACGCTATGTCGTATTATATTAATGTAGTTTGTATTTGTATTATGTACCATGTATTTGGCCACTCAGAATGGGCGATGTATACCTATTTTGGGGAAGTCATAGTTAATTTGGGCCTAAGTGCTTTATTTGGAAGTAGTGTTATGCCTCCTTTGCACCTACATATAAAGGGTTTAACTTGTATAAAAGTTCAATTTTAATACAAGACATAAAAAATGATGTTTGGAAAATAGGTTTTCAAACCTTTATGCTCACATAGTAATTGAGGCCTTTGATACTTCCATTTTATTCGGTATTCGTCTTATTTTGATTTTATTCTCGAGATGCGAAGCATCTTTGACACAATAATATACATACAAGTGGCGGGCTCCTTATGGGCATGAAATCCATCAAAGTATGTCTGAGCACCTCACATATGACTTGCAAGCTAGCTGTACAATTGAAAATGGTCCATCATGGGAACCATATCTAGATCTGTCAGCTAGATCATAGATCATGTGGCTCCTAGGCTCACATAATATCATATGAATAACATGCATAACAAATATACTAAAATAAAATACATATTTAATCTAAACGTCCCAAAACACTAAATTCATCAGTTAAATCCATGCATGCGCGTAGCCAAAGCTTCCAGCTTCCTCTAGATACAAATCTATGGTCGCGCGGTTGCTTAATATTCACAAAACTAGAAAGAAAACTAGATTTAAAAAAATCTTAGCCATTCTAGCTCAACTGTTCGAGTTTTACAACTTTTGAACTTGTTAAGAGTTAGATATGGCTAGATTTAGATAAATCTAGTTCACAAATTTAAATATTATAGATTTACATTGAATGGACAGTTAAAACTGATATTTGAACATAGTGAACAATATATATATATATATATATATATATATATATATATATATATATGTTGTAGTATATATGTATACAAGTGTTTACAAGGAAGAATGTCGAAGTTTGAAACACTGTAGGAGGGGTTAAGATATGAAATGGACGAAGTTTCCTCTCTTTTTCTCCTTTTTTATGTCTGATGGGGTGTCTTTTTATAGACTAAAATAGCCGCGGGTGTACCCGTTATCTCGAAATATGTGCACTCAAACCAACACACAGTTTGTTCGAACTTTCATAACATTCAATTCGGGAGTCCGATGGAGGCGTGCCATACCATTCTGAAAAGCTCTTTTCGAGAGCTACACAATGACTTAGGGCTTACCCTTTTCCGAATCAAGAAAGATGGGTCCAGGACCTAAATGAAATCTTCGGGTCTTCGCAGGCAGTCTATTAAGTTATTTTGCGTAGTTTGGGCTCGGAACTGCTGCAATGGCTCTTTGTGACCCTATTTGCATAGGTACTAGGGTTGTTGAAGTTGAATTGTTAAAATGACTATTTTGCCTTTCCGAAGGTTGTCTCCAAGGTTGATGGGGCTTTTGGCTATCCTCCGGAGTTATCTCCAAGGTTTGATTACTGCAAACTTTTCTTTTTCTTAGGGTTGATCTCCAAGGTTGATTTAATGTTCCATGGGGATGTCTCCGTGGTTAAATTTGATGTTGTGGTCCTCTAGGGTTTTCTCTGGAGTGTGAAAAAGGGTTACTGCACTTCTGCATAGTTAGTAATAGGAAAACGAAATTTCGAGTGTCTACAGATGACTCTCTTTATCATGTTTATGCAATGCAATGGAATGAACATGATAAAGATTACTAGACATTTTCAATATGACAAGGTATATTTAATGATGCAAATCGTAATGCAATGAATGTTAAAATGTGTTCACAAATCATACTTTATAAATCGCATTTTGCATTTGGCCAATCGTAATTCGCAACTCGCAAATCACACTTCGCACATTGCAAATCACACATCGTATCGCAACTCGCTTTACCATTACCGGTTATTGGTGATGCCTATGCTGGTGTTGACTCCAATGGTTTGATTTTTATCAATGTTGCCGACGCTTGTTTAATGAAGACGAATTGAGATGTTTTCTACATCTCTGCTAGGGATGATGTTATGAAATCACATGACCCTCTCGATGTATACGTTAGTAGTTTACAACGGTGCCTACCTTACTGGTAATTAACAATTGTGCCTACCATGCTGGTAGTTGACAACGCTGCCTACCCTGCTGGTAGTTGACAACAGTGCCTACCCTTCTGGTAGTTGACAACGGTGCCTACCCTATTGATAGTTGACAACGGTGCCTACCCTTCTGGTAGTTGACAACGGTGCCTACCCTGCTGATAGTTGACAACGGTGCCTACCTCGCTGGTAGTTAACAACAGTGTTTACCATGCTAGTAGTTGACAATGATGCCTACCCTATTGGTAGTTGACAACGGATGATCACTGGACTGTCTTGATGCATACTCGAACGATAGTTTACAAAGGTTTACATCACGGACATGTCTCGATGCCTACTCGAACGGTAGTTTATAATGGCTTTCATCACCAGACTGTCTCGATGCCTACTTGAACGGTAGTTTACAAAGGTTTTCATCACCGGACTGTCTTGAAGCCTACTCGAATGGTAGTTTACAAAGGCTTTCGTCACTGAATTGTCTCGATGCCTACTCGAACGGTAGTTTTCAACAGTGACATTTTTCTCAAGTCTGGGCATTTAATGTACCCACATATTTGACTCTACTAGGGATGCATGCTAAACTTTTTAGTGGAGATGTGTACTGATATAGTTCAGTTTCACATGTGCATACCATGCATGATGTGATGATCTAAATTTATCCTTAGAAATCTAATGTCCTAGGTTGATGCACATGCTTAATTGACTTAACTAAATGTAGAAACATACCTCACCCTTTCTAAGGCAATTAGGAGTTTATTTTTGCTATTGGGCGCTTGTGCCCCATTTACTTATGCTTTTTATTGTTGACCCGACTGGACTTATGACTTGGGAGCTACTGACATCCCTGTAGGGTGCAGGTTGTTCTTTCACTGCCCCGCTTTAAACTTCCGTATAGAGGCCTCGACTTGTGAGGACTTGGCGCATGTTGACATGTTTGATGATGAAGATTTCATTTGCAAGACCTTTTATCGGTCATGCGTATTTTTTTGAGTTAAGGACTCCCTTGAGAATTGTGTCCTTCTTTTGTTGCGACAAGCTTATGTTGCTGTGATTTCTTAGGAGTTCTTGCCTTTTCTTTTTATGAGAACCTCGATCCCGCCTTAGACTCTTTCCATTTTTTGGAGTCAGAAAATGCCCTAGCCCTTTCGCTTGTTGTTGTTGGGGATTTGTCGACGTCGAGATTTTTTATCCCTTTCTGTGCTTGTCTTTTGGTGTTCTCATTTTGGGTGAGTTTTATCTAAAAAACAAGTTTGAAAAGGTCCGACATGTATATGTTGACCATTTGACTTTTAAAGTCGCTAGTTGGTCGATTTTAAATGGTTGCACCAACTTAACCGATTTTGAAAAGGTTTGCCCAAAGACCGAATGATTGGATACTTTATAACTGGTCTTGGAAACTGAGATTCGTTAGGGTTCAGGGGCTTAATTAAGCCGAGGGAATGGGTTAGGCACCCCCGACTTCCATGAAAACACGGTTACCGCCACTTTTCAATTAACTTTTATTTGCGTATGTTTGTGTGTAAGTTGGGCCTATACGTAATTATCTGAAAGTAGTGTTATGTCTCATTTGCACCTATATACAAAGGGTTTGATTTGTATATAAAAGTTCAATTTGAACATGATAACGCAGTGAAGTTTTGGAAAACAGGTTTTTCAAACGCTTATGCTTAATAGTAATTGAGGCATTTAATACTTCCATTTTATTATGTGTTCGGCTTGATTGCTTTTATTTTTGGGATGCAAGTCATCTTCGAGAAAATAAGATACATAGCAGTGCTGAACTCCTTATGGGCATGAGACCCATCTAAGGATATCAAGACACCGTAGATAATTTACAAGCTAGTTGCAGCTGAGAAATGTCCATCGTGGGAACCAAATCTAGATTTAAAGGCTGAATCTGTGATCACATGATTCTTAGGCTCACATAAAAAAGTAATATGTACAAAATTAGAAGCCGGAACTGAATCAAGCTATACAAGCTCAACCCACAAAAATCTTAAGCCTATACACTCATATATCATATATATACAAGCCTTGGTGATAGATGTGACGCCCCCAAATCTGAGTGTCTTCCAACCCGACAGATGGTCCTCCACGATACTACAATCCATACAATCATTCCATTGAGTTAACAATGAAATGAGTGTAATTACTATCTTTGTATTACATTTGTAGTAAATCCTTTCCCAGGTTCAGTAACCGTTGTTCTTCATAAGTATATTTCATACAAATACACTAATCTATTATAGGACGATTCATTATCCATCTTAGCCTTGCCTTTATCTCTCTTAGAACTCTTAGTTCATTTGGCTAGAGCTGAAAACATATGGTTCAAGCAAGAATGAGCATAACTAGCTCAGCAAGTCTTAACAAATAATCATATGAATATCACATTAACAATTACATGCTTTATTTCCATATCTGAACAATTATCTACGAAGCACTATGAAACATTTGACTAGTACTTCTCATGTCATAACAACAATTCCAAAGTATATACAATAGCTTAGGAATGATGAACCGGTCAGTAGACCATGAACATACTCTTTTCATTTTCATACTTGAAAAGGACATTGGGCACTAAGGCCATCCATCCGTCTTTACTTACGAGCACTTCTAGGTGATCAGCCTATTGTACTCTATGTTGATCAACACTCTTACGTTAAATGTATTTACGTTCAACATTTGGCAACCTCGCGTTCCCATCGAATAATCGATGAAAAATACTTTTGTTTGTACATAGACAAATTTACCTTCTCATCCGTACCAAATACTTGGCATAGGATAGCGTTAAAAGTTCTATATCTAAAGACTTGTAAACAAATCAACCAATTCTTCAATACTTGTCTAGCCAAGTTAAAACAGGCATCGACTCTTTCTTTAATACCATTCATGCATTGTATAACATGCATCGCATAAAACGTGACTAACACGAAGGTTAGGCAAACGTTAAGAAAGACTTGCCTTCAAGCGTCTTAGAATAAACAATTCAATAATTCTCAGACTTTACAGGATCTACATGATATATTCACATAGCACACTGTAATTAGTTATTAAATTATAAACCTACTTCTTTCTCTTCTATGTCTTATTTGAATTAACTTCGTTATTAAAGTCGATTTGACTTTCTTTACTTCATTACAGTTCGTTAACATTTTTACATTACTAACCGACATTCGATCATTATTGGTTAAGTACCAACGTTGAACGTCATTTACAGTTTACTTATTACGTTCTCGCGTTCTTCGTTTAATTTCTATTTAAACCTTACTAAATCTTCTTACATTATCACCTTATAAGTGATTTAAGTTCAGTCTTATTATGTACATTAAGTACCTACAATGTCTTACCTTAAGTCTACATTCAAATGGAACAAAACTTAACTTGGTCAACATTTTTCTATTGTCGGTGCTGTGGCGCGACATCCTTTGTTTTCTAGTGGAGTTGCGGTGCGAGTTAGCAGGGTACTCGACCGAGTCCTGTAGTCACATGACCACCACTTTATATCGGTTTTATAGTCATACCGAGTCCTGCACCACCACAAAAAATAAGACACTTTTCTAACGAAACTCCGGGCTTATTAATTTGTACGTTTTACATCCGAATTTACCCATTCGAAAGCCTACAACTCACAAATTACATCCTTTACGTGTTCATATAAGAATTTCACATTTTTGAATCTGTTAACTCGGAATTCACCTTTTAGTTCATTTTTAAGCGTTCGTTTAACGTTTTCGACCGTTCAATACTCGTTTTCTTCGTTATAAGTCGGAATGCTATGATTCTTTCTCCAACGACTCTTAATTACCTTATCTCATGTGTTGACATTGAAAACCATCGTTTTCAAGTCACACGACAACTTTTGACCTTTAATCCGGGCTTTTTACGTTTTTAACGTTTAACGAATATTTTCACAAAATTCGCCATAACTTCGTTACTCGTGTTCTATAAGCCGAATCAAATGGAAAACTCCATTCATTCATCATAGTCATCCTAACCAAACAATAGGCACATTCCTTAGCTATAATGGTTCTCAAAACGTTCATTCATAACTAAGTTAACATTCAAGACTTTCTACAGTTTTAACTCACGTAAATACTTACGATTTCTATTTGGTCATGACCTATCAATGATTTAGTCATTATTAGGCATCCTTATATCTCGTCAATAAACATGCTCCACCAATCTACGATTCTTCTACGAGAAAGAAATCGAAAAAGATGAAGATTGCAGTTTATGAGAATTTACCTTTGAAGAAATTAACGTTCTTGATAAACGTCTATTGGTTTGCTTGAAACTAGAATGAGTAAGCATTTCTAGATTTTCTCTCTCTCAATATAGGTTGAACAAGATTTTCAAAACAACAAAAGCTCAACCTTAGTTTTGTATTTATAGAAAACCAAATGAGGGGCAATATGGTCCATATGGCACCTCCTTACTATTGCACCTCCTTTATCAACTTTGTCACCAAGTAAAGTACTTGGTGAGAAATTTGCCTACCTTGCTTGGCCACCAAGTGGCCGGCCCACTCTCTGATGGATTTTCCCATGGGTTACCCCATGGGTTTTAGCCATCCCATGACCCACCGGTTCAACCCGCAGTTTACTTTTTGGATTGGGCTTGACATAATTAGTATTGGGCCTTGACTTGGACTTGCTTATATAATTCGTTGGACTTTCTATTGGTTTAAGTCCAATTAGATTATACCAAACCCTTAACTCATACTCCATTAATACGTCTCATATTCTACGCGTGTAACTCCCATATTCTCTTTGTCTAATACTCATACAATAATCGTATTATACGTCGTACTATTCTTCATACCATACTCGTATTCATACTAATATAATACTCGTATTTCATACGTATAATATCCGAAACGATTATACGCATTTCATTTCCCTTTCGGAAACCTCTTTCACAAACCCTTAGGTTTTACGTCCGCAAGCAAAAACTTCGTTTGCCATAACGGAATTATTATTGGATATTCCATACTATCTTCGTATTCTATCATTATGCGTTTCTCGAAATTTGAAACCCTAGCTCCGAACGAAATTAGATGAATAGTGTTTTTACGCAAACATTCTCGGAAAACCTTCGTTTTCGTCTTGATAATTCACAACCATTAATACTAGCACAAAGCCAAAATACTAACCACATTCTTATATTCTAGGTCATAGAATGACCTTCGAATATCTTACTCACATAATAAATTAATTAAATTCATTTAATTCACATAATCAAATAAAAATTTAATTCATTCAAAATTCAAAATTCTCGGGCATTACATTCTTCCCTCCTTATAAGGATTCTATCCCCAGAATCTCGTTATTCTTACATAAACAAATGAGGAAACTTTTCCTTCATTTTACTTTCAAGCTCCCACGTTGCTTCTTCAGCATCATGGTTACTCCAAATTACCTTTACTGAAGGTATTACTTTATTTCTTAAGACTTGTTCCTTCCTATCAATAATCTGAATCGGAAGTTCTTCATACGTTAAGTCTTTTTCTACTTGAATAGACTCATATTCTATTACGTGTATGTAGTCCGGTTTCTAAGGACGCAACACAGACACGTGAAACATATTGTGTATTCTTTCCATTTCTGGAGGTAAGGCTACTTCATAAGCTACCTCTACTACCCTTCTTAAAATCTCAAAAGGTCCTAAAAACCTTGGACTTAACTTCCCTTTCTTCCCAAAACGTATCTTTCCTTTCCAAGGCGACACTTTTAGAAAGACATATGAACCTACTTCAAACTCCCTCTTATCTCGATGAGGATCTGCATACTTCTGTTGTCTATCTTGAGCCGCTACTAATTGAGCTCTTATCAGATTCACCATGTATGTCGTTTGTTGTACCATCTCAGGTCCCAACATTCGACATTCACCTACTTCATCCCAACAAAGCGGTGTTCTACCAAAGGTAGATGTTCGTCCAAACTCCCTTTGAAATCCATAACGCAAGATCTTAACATATCTTCTAGCGTTTGAATTATTCGTTCACTTTGTCCATCCGCCTGTGGATGATATGCCGTACTCAATCTCAAATGCGTTCCCATTTGTTCTTGCAAACTCCTCCAAAAGTTCGATGTGAATGTATCATGATCTGACACAATCGAAACAGGTACTCCATGTCTAGAAATGACTTCCTTGACATAAAGCTTAGCTAACTGCTCTAGGTTATACCTAACTCCTATTGGTAGAAAATGAGTCGATTTAGTTAACCGATCCACTATTACCCAAATAGAGTCGTATCCCTTTCTCGTTGTTGAAGTCCCACCACAAAGTTCATGGTGATATTTTCCCATTTCCACTCGAATCTCCAGCCGGGTCAGATCAATCCACTTGGTCTTTGGTGTTCAAATTTTTTAACTTTCTCGACAAGTTAAGCACTTACTAACGATTCTCGCGATCTCTCTCTTCATGTTCGGGCCACCAAAAGTTCTCGACGAAGGTCTTGATACATCTTAGTACTACCGGATGTATCGAGTACCTCAATTATGAGCCTCACACATAATCTCTTCTTTCAACTCGAATTATTTGAACCCAAATTCTTCCTTCAAAACGGCAAACCTTCTTTGTCAAGGTTATACTTAGTCTTCACGTCATCCTTCATTATCTTCCTCACACATTCACATTCTTCAAGATTTCTTATCTGTACTTCCTTAACCTGTTCCACTATCGTTGGTCGAGTCTCTATTGAGAATAACATCTCCCCCATTTCGCTTGGTAACTTAACTTCTAATTCCATCTTTTCCATCTCTGTTATTAACTCATTCTGAGTCGTTAACATTGATAGCTTTTCTCTACCCTTCTGACTTAACGCGTCGACTACTACATTCTCTTTCCCCGGCTGATATAAGATATCACAATCAAAATCTTTTATCAACTCTAACCACCTTCTCTGCCTCATATTCAACTCCTTCTACGTGAAAATATATTTCAGACTTTTGTGGTCCGTGTATATCTCACACTTCTCCCCGTATAAATAATGTCTCCTTATTTTTAAAGCAAACACTACAGCTGCCAATTCTAGGTCATAAGTAGGATAGACCTTCTCATAATCCTTTAACTGACGTGATGCATACGCAATGACCTTTTCATGCTGCATGAGTACGCAATCTAGTCCCCTATATGAAGCATCGCTATAAACTACAAAATTCCCCGTATCATCTGGTAAAGATAATACAGGTGCCTCACTCAACCTCCTTTTTAGTTATTGAAAACTATGCTCACACTTTTTTGTCCATACATACTTCATCGACTTCCTTGTCAGATTCGTCAATGGAGTAGCTAATTTAGAAAAGTCCCTAATGAACCTTCTATAGTATCCCGCTAACCCCGTAAAACTCCTAACCTCTTTGTTGGTATTTTCTGGTTGTTCCCCACTCATTCACTCGCTTCCACCTTCACCGGATCTACTTGGATATTCCATATTTGTCAATAACATGTCCTAGAAACTGCACTCGTTCAAGCCAAAATTCACACTTAGTGAATTTCGCATACAACTTCTCCCTCCGTAGTGTTTCCAACACTATTCTTAGTTGTTCATCATGATCTTCTGGCATCTTAGAATAGACTAGAATATCATCAATGAACACTACAATGAACTTGTACAAATACTGTTTGAACACTCTGTTCATCATAACCATGAATGCGGCTAACGCATTTGTTAACCCAAACGATATAACCAAAAACTCGTAATGCCCATAACGAGTTCTGAACGTCGTCTTAGGTACATCCTCATTCCTCACTTTCAGTTGATGATACCTCGTGCGCAAATCTATCTTAGAAAAATACTTTGCCCCTTTCAACTTATCAAATAAATCATCGATCTTAGGCAACGGGTATTTATTCTTAATCTTTAACTTGTTCAACTCTCGATAGTCGATACAAAGTCGTAACGATCCGTCTTTTTTCTTTACAAACAATACCGCTGCTCCCCACGGAGACACACTCGGTTGAATGTACTTTCTATCTAATCGTTCCTGTAACTGAACCATTAACTCCTTTATCTCAACTGGCGCCATCCTATATGGTGCCTTTGAAACTGGTATCATACCCGGCAATAAATCAATCACGAATTCTACATCCCTATCTGGCGGAATACCGGGTAACTCCTCCGGAAACACATCCGCAAATTCTTGAACTACCGCTATCTGATCCAATGATGTCCCCACTCTTTGGGTATCCACCACATGACACAAATAACCCTTACACCCCTTCTTCAACATCTTCCTAGCTTGTGTCATGGTTAGACAATAAGAACGTTCCGATGATTTATTTTCATAAAACACCACCTCAGGTTTGTTAGAAAGCCTTAGGTTTACACTCTTTCTATAACAGTCTATTATCGCTCTATGGTTAATTAACCAATCCATACTAAGAATCACATCGAATTCCCTTAACCTTATTGGTAAAAGATCTACCGATAACTTGTTAGCCCTGTTATCTACGAAACAATTCCTATGAATGTGTTCAATGGGAATTATCTCCTCGTTTGCTACCTTAACGTCTAAAGGTATTTCTAATTTTTCAGGATTGAATCCCAATTGCTGAGCAAATCCACTTGCTATAAAAGAACAAGTAGCACCTAAGTCAAATAACACGTAAGCATTTATCTCGTTTACTGGAATGATACCAGCTATTACATCTGTTGATGCAATCGCATCCTGGACAATCATATTAAACGTTCGGGCTGAGGGTCTACCTAATGATTGTGTTGGTCCAGTAATGACTAAATTGCCACTACCAGAACCTTTACTACCCTCTTCCCCTTTCTTCGGGCAATTTCTTGCCATGTGGTCCACCGACCCACAAACAAAACATCCCCGGCTTTTCTTAGGATTAGGACAGTTGGAAGATATGTGACCCTCCTGTCCACAGTTATAACATCCCATTTTCCCTTTCAGGCAGACTCCCAGATGAGTCTTACTGCATGTCTTGCATGCCTCCATCCTATGTTTAGGATCCCCTTGTTTTGCCCCAGTATTCCCATGGTTAAAATTCTTCCTCTTAGGCACATTTCCACTACCGCTGGTAACCTCTGCCTTATTTTTTCTATCCATATGGTATTGGGTCAACGCCTCACTACCACCCTCTGCTATTATCGCCTTTTCCAAAATGGTCCCATAGGAAGCACTCTGAAAAACCGATGTCCTACTATAAAGCCAGGGTTGTAGGCACTGCTCAAACCTACGAGCCTTCCTCTCCTCCGTGTCCACTTGGTGTAGAGCGAACCTTGCCAATTCATTGAATTTGGTCACGTATTGGGGAACAATCATGTCCCCCTGCTTAAGTTCGAGGAACTTAATCTCCATTCTCCCTTGCATGCTAGTAGGGAAATAGTTCTCGAAGAATACCTTCTTAAACTGTTCCCATATAATGCCTTCCGCCTCCAACCCCACCCCGTGAGCCTCCCACCAAAGAATTGGCTTCCCCTTCATCATATAGGTCGCAAAAGAAGTCTTTTGCGCCTCGATATCTTTGTAATAACAAATGCCTACTTATTTCCTTGACCCATGTCTGGGCCTCCATTGGGTCCGCTGTTCTTTAAATTCGTGGACCTACACTCTTAAATTCTTTAAAGGTAGTGCTCGCAACCCTAGGTCCATGGTGCTTTCTACCCCTAGCTTGGTTAAATGCACTGCTTAATAAATTAACGAACTCTTGCATTGGGTTATTAGGACCCCCCCTCGTTATCATTATACGATTCGCCTCTGGTTACGTTGTCTTCTTCTTGGCGGCATTTCTGATTAAATAAATAAAGTTCCATTATTACTTATTTGCTTACTTCGTTATTAGTCGTCAAACAACTTAACAATAACTCATACACAACAAAACAAATTAAAATAAAAACTTCCTTATATTAAAATACTTCTTTATAGATCAGAACTATTTACAAGTTGCTTTCCATAGCCCAAAAGCTATTACATATATATCCCGTGATTGACTTTCACAAAAAATGGGATGTACAAAAAGACTACCATTTAATTATACAAAAGAGGGTTTTACGTCACTACACAAAAGTATGTACCATACTACTTCTAATACTGCCTACCAACATTCTTGTAGACACTCAAAATTTTCTTCAGACCGTGTCACTAACATCAGAATGATGATTCGTCTTTTAAGAGGGAACCCTGAAAGACAATCCATATCCATACCGGATACTACCGAAACTTCAGCATCAACACCGAAACAAACACTGGGAGTAACAATTCCAACCTCGGAGATAACCCCGAGGCATGCAGATCCAATACCAGAACACACACCGGAGAAAATCGATTAATCTCGGAGATAACCCCGAGGTATCCAATCTCAGTCCAAATCATGGGAATAGCAAAAAACCTTGGTGATAACCACAAGGAATGTAGTTTCAGCGATAACCCCAAAAATGCTTGTTTCAAATGCGACCAACTTCAATCTCGGCACTCACAACGAGATTGTGACACCCCCAAATCCGGGTACTTCGATTCCACGGGATTTGGTGTTCACTGTACAAATATCATCTATCTATCTACCCATAATAAATGCAAACCATGCAATAGATAGAAATAAAATCTTCCCTTATAGGGTTTCAACATCCGAATCATAAACATAATCCCAAAGTTGAACTAACTCTTAAACATCTCGTGGCAGAATATAAACAATGAGTGTTAAACAACATCATTAACTCAAGTCTAACATAAATACATCATCAAATAAAATAACAAGTCTTCAACACTTGCTAACTTTGCCTTTGCCTTTACAAGTGGAAGGTTCAATGGCTTCTTTCGTTCTTAATCTGCAATGTTATTATAAAGCAAGAGTGAGCATTATTGCCCACAAGTATAACAATGAAATAACAAAGATAATAACATGCGAAAGAATCAAAGACATCTAAATAAAAGCTCAACTTTTGAATCAAGAATGAATAACAAGAATCAAAAGAATTACGAGGGTCATAAGACCTTGAACTATGTCCTAGGTTAACAAGGATTATACTTGAAACCTTTAACAGTCATAAGACTATGGACCTTTATTCTCGTACTTAGGGAGATCAGCCCTTAGTACCATACTGTGCACAATATCTTAACGCTAACGTATAAGTAAATTCCTTTGTGGTTGTTCATCTCGCATTGACATTCGAGTCCGCACTAAAGGAAGTTTGGTTTGATAATTCAATAAGGGTTCAAATTTAGAACGTTTATCAACTAAGGACTAGTTGAATCAATAAAGTTCACTAGTCTAATAAGGTTCAACAATAATGATATTCAATATGAATAATAATCTCAAGAAGTATACAATAGAACAATTATTGTATAATCAAATCATGCTTGAAAAGATAATAAATCTTTAATATAACAATTGAACTTGAATAATAGTAATGATAATTTACTCGAGGTAACTAATAACTTGAACAATAATGACAAGTAGGGTTAGGAAACTTTCCTCGTGCGTATGCTAAACAATTACTACTTTCGTTCACCACAAATCCTACACACATACCATATGTATTCACGACATTCATTAGTTACATTTTCACTTAATTATTTAATATAAACTCCACTTTATTTAATAAATTATTACCCTTCTAATTTAATTACTTAATTAAATTAGAATATTTTCATTCTCTTACTATTATTACACTCGAATAAATTATTTCATAATAATTTCCATCGAATATTTATTTTATTCCATAAATATCTCAATTAAAATATTTACTTTATTTTATAAATATTTTAATAATAATTTTCATCGAATATTTATTTTATTCCATAAATATCTCAATCAAAATAATTAATTTATTTTATAAATATTTTAATAATAATTTTCATCGAATATTTATTTTATTCCATAATATCTCAATTAAAATATTTAATTTATTTTATAAATATTTTAATAATAATTTTCATCGAATATTTATTTTATTCCATAAATATCTTAATTAAAATATTTAATTTATTTTATAAATATTTTAATAATAATTTTCATCGAATATTTATTTTATTCCATAAATATCTCAATTAAAATATTTAATTTATTTTATAAATATTTTAATAATAATTTTCATCAAATATTTATTTTTTATATTTTTATTTATTTTTATTTTATTTATTTATTTATTTATTTATTTTAATTTTTTTAATTTTTTTTTTCGATCACGGGTGGTAATTTAGTTTGGGAACGTCACGGGCTGGGTTACCTGTGCTCATTTTCTGCTAGCTTTTGCGCTTCTTCATAGTCATGAACATAATAAGGCCAAATTAGGCCAAAAAATCAATCACACGTAAAATTATACATGAATATGGCCATAACTTTCAATTAGTTATTTTTACACTAATTTAGACTTACCCAATCATTGTAATACATATATAATCATTACTTAACCCATCTAGCATGATTTTTAACAAGTTACAACACATAATTTGCAAAATCAACACATTTACTTTCACTATTTTTGATGTTCTCAAGGTTTTGAAAATAAAACATGAAAATTGTCACTACTTGGATTCGTTATAACAATCGAATCCGCTTATTTAAACTTTGGTCTCTTCGTATCAACATGCATAATAATATACTGAGTGTAAAATTTAGGGATAACATACAATCAATACATAAATATCACATATAAGGCCATAAGGCCAAAACCCATACTCAGAATTTTTGAAATAGCAATTCATAGTATTATGAAACTGATGACATGATAATTCACATAATATATATATATATATAATCAAATACGATTTGATACATCTTAACCCATATATAAACTCATGATCAAACTCTTTCTCAATTACAGAGATTTTATAAAATGTATGAAAGCCATTTTTATAAAAACTAATGACGTGAAATTTAGAATTTGGGAAGAGAAGATTACCCTGAGAATAAGTATAGATTAGTAGGGAATAATTTCTTCTCAACTCTTCTTCAATCAAAATTCTTTCTCAACACTTCTCAATCTCTCTCTGAAACTCTCTCTATTTCTACTTTTCTAGACTTAGGAAAAATGAAGAAAGAAAAGAAGACGTATGATATAATAAGAGAATCGACGAGATCGAGTGGTCATTAACCCAATAATGGGTAATCGCTCCAACTCCCTATAGGGCCTTGTTTGGCTACAAAATAGATTTTAAAAAAACATTTAATTTAATAAAACTTTATCATATAGTTTAATTAATGTCACACTCCTTCATAAAATAAATCAATATCTTATTTAATTTATTTTAAATAAAATATAATAATTTCACATAGTCACATTATTAATTCTCTCATTAATAAATAATGTCAAATTATTAACTCTCTAATTAATAATTAAATTAATTAAATAGCATCATGCTTAATTAAATATTTCATTTAATTCGATAAGCTCACATAATTACATATTTGAATAATAATTATTCTCTACATTAATTTAATAAATGTAACACATAATTAAATTAATCTACCACAATTGCATCAAATAATTATTTAATCCAATAATTAAATCATCGAAAAATATTTATTTAATTCAATAAATATTAAAATTAATTTACAAAATCTCGTCATTACATCTTTCCCCTTAAAAGGATTCTGCTCTCCTAATCACGACTCAATAAATTCAATTCATACATTCTCCCTCTTTACAAAGATCCTGCTCCTTAATCGCCATACATAATTTAAGTAAATAAATGAGGGTAATTATTCATCATATTCTCTCGAGTTCCCACATAGCTTCTTCAAATACAGATTCCTCCAAATTACCTTTAATGTAAGGTATAACTTTATTTCGAGAACTTGTTCTTTTCTTATCCGATAATTTGATAGGAATTTCTTCGTAAGACAAGTCTTTCTCAAAATGCAGGGTTCGTATTCAATTACATGCTTGTAATCACTTTTGTATGGTCGTAAATACGTAAACATGGAATACGCTGTGGACATTCTCGAGTGATGGAGGTAAGGCTACCTCAGACGAATTCTCCTATTCTTCTCAAGATTTCAAAGGGTCTAATAAATCTTGGGAGAGACCTTCAAGAAAACATAACCACCGATTCAAACTCGATATATTTACGATGTTGATCAACAGATTTCTTCCGTCGATCTTGAGCCGCTACTAAATGTGTTTCGGATCACTTTGACTATTTCGCCGTATTCATTGCACTAATTCGCCCTAGCAATTGTCTTTCACCAACTTCATCCCAAAGAAAGCGTAGTTTCGCACTTTCTCGCCAGATAACGCTTCAGGTAAGGCGGCATGCCAATACTAGCATGGTAACTGTTGTTGTAGAAATGAACTCTACTAATTCGGAAGTGATCATCCCAATTTCCTTTGAAGTCCATCACATGTGCTCAAAGATATCTTCTAATGTTTGAATCGCTTCTCTCACATTCGTCCGTCTGCTTTGAGGGTGGTAAGTCAGACTATTCGCAATTGCGTACCCATGCATTCCTCAAGACGTTTCAAAATTTGATGTGAAGTGCGGATCTCTATCGTAAACAATTGACACCAAAGACTCCGTGTCTCAAACAATCTCTTTCACATATAACCTCGCTAACCCGATCTAAGTTGAATCGATTTTGATTGGAAGGAAGTGTATGGATTTCGTCGATTCATTAACGATAACCCATATCGTCAGTCAGAAGTTTTCCGAGTCGTCGGAAGGCCAACCACGAAGTCCATTGTAATATGTTCCCATTTCCATTCGGGATTTCTAACGGTTGTAGCAATCCACTCGGTCCTCCGATGTTCTCGCTTTTACTTTCTCGACAGTGTCGACACTTGACAACACATTCTCAAACATCGCATTTCAAATTCGCCACCGTAAATGTTGTCAAGATCTTGATACATCTTTGTACTACTTGGGTGAATCGAATATCTCAACTATGAGCCTCACTCTGAATTTCTTCCTTAATTTTCTTGTCTTCGCGGAATCCAGATTCTATTTTCAATTCTCAAAGATTCCTTCCTTATCCATCTTAAATCTTGGTTGGTTCCTTCAGATATCTTCTTTGTCACCTTTTTACATTCTTCGTCCTCCAAGTGAGCCTCCTTTACTTTATCTAGTAGAGTTGTACCAAATTGCATCTAAAATAGCTTCTCATCAATCTCCATAGGATACTTCACTTCCAACTCCGCTTCTCTATTTCACGTAATTAGCTCCTCCTCGAGCGCTTAACATCATCAATTTCTCACGACCCTTTCTACTTAAGGCGCCAAGAACCACATTCGCCTTTACCCTGATGGTATAAAATCTCACAATGTAGTCCTTAATTAACTCCAACCACCTTCTTTGACGATATTCAAGTCCTTCAAGGAAAATATATTTCGAGACTCTTATGGTCCGATATATTTCACACTTCTCCCGTAGAGATAAGCCTCCAAATTTTCAAAGCAAAACAACTGCAGCCTAACTCCAAGTCATGGGTCGAATATCCCTTCTCATAATCCTTCAATTGTCGTGGATGCATACGTTGCAATGACTTTGCCATTTTGCATCAACACACATGCCAAGT
This sequence comes from Panax ginseng, assembly GCA_020205605.1. Lineage (NCBI taxonomy): Eukaryota > Viridiplantae > Streptophyta > Magnoliopsida > Apiales > Araliaceae > Panax > Panax ginseng. The sequence goes on along the minus strand of CM035148.1, from coordinate 91,894,313 downwards.
CCTTTATGCGATGCATCACTATAAACAACAAAATTCTATCAGTATCATCCTAAGAGATAACACGTGGGTCGACTAACCTCTTCTTCAATTCTTGAAAACTTTCTCACACTTATTCGTCCCAAACAAATTTCACGACTTTTCGAGTTAAATTCAGTTAATGAGTTGCGATCTTGGAAAAATCTTGTATGAACCTTCTATAATATCCTCGCCAATCCAAGAAAACTTCAGATTCGACGCATCCTCGATCGATCCCGCTTAATCACGGCTTCGACTTTGGATGGATCTACCGAAATTCTATTTTTATCGATCACGTGCCCAAGAAATTGCACTCGTTCAATCCAAAATTCACATTTCAAAAACTTGGCATACAACTTTTCCCTTCTCAATACTTCCAACGTTAATCTCAAATTCTCTTCGTGTTCTTCTTTGGTTTTCGAATAGACCAAAATGTCATCTATAAATACCACTACGAACTTGTCCAAAAACGGCTTGAACACACCATTCATTAGTCCCATAAATGCTGCAGGAGCATTCGTAAGACCAAACAACATTACTAAAAATTTGTAGTGACCGTATCGCGTTTTGAACGCAGTCTTTGGTACATCCTCCGGCCTCACCTTCAATTGATGATAATCGCTTCTCAAGTCTATCTTGGAAAATTATCTCGCTCCCTTCAATTGATCAAACAGGTCGTCGATCCTCGGTAATGGATATCTGTTCTTAATCGTGACCTTATTCAGTTCTCTGTAGTCAATGCAGAGTCGCATCGATCCATCCTTCTTTTTCACAAACAACACCGACGCTCCCCACGGTGATACGCTCGGTTGAATGTACTTCTTGTCCAACAATTCTTGTAGTTGTACCATTAATTCCTTCATCTCTACTGGTGCCATTCGGTATGGTGCCTTCAATATTGGAGCAGTTTCCGGGCGCCAAATCGATTCCGAAATCTACCTCTCTATCGGTGGAAGTCCTGGTAAATCGTCTGGAATACGCCAACGAAGTCCTCACACCCAGTATTTCTTCTACCTTCTGATTCTCTTTTCGACTATCGATTATGTAAGCTAAGTATCCTACACGCCCCTTGTCTCAATAACTTCCTCGCCTGCATCATCGTTAGACAACTCGCTTGTTTCAGCGACTTCACATTATAAAATACAACCTTTGGACGGAGTCATAAGGTTAATACGCTTTTTTGGCAATCAATTACTGACCCGTGAATTGAATAACCACCCATTCCCAAAATAACGCCAAATTCCCCAAGTCGAATAGGGATAAGATCTACGCTCATGATATTACCCTTAATATCCACTCTACGCTTCTTAAACACGACTTAACAGTGAATTATCTCTATTTGCAATTTCTATATTCATGGGATATTCCAACTCATCCATACGCAAATCTAAACTATTAGCAAAGTCTTTGATATAAAGGAACAAGTAGCACCTTAATCAAATAAAACATAAGCATTAATTTCATTGATCTGAATGATACCGACACCACATCATGAGAGACCGGATTGCATCCCGCCGCATTATTGAAAGTTCTAGCGCTTGGTTTGGCTTTGTTGCGTTTGGTCCGGGTGATGGTTAAGGCATTTCCACTGTTATTTCCCCGGTTTCCTCCTGATCCTAACCCTCCCGATCCCTTCTTGGGACAATCTCTTGCCAGATGATCCTTTGAACCACAAGTAAAAAAAGCACCCTTCTTTGGGTTTGGACAGTTTGGTGCTATGTGGCCTTCATGTCCACAATTGTAGCACACTCTTTTTCCTTTCATACAAACTCCCAAATGGGCTTTCCCAGCAAGCTCGGGCATGCTTCTTGATTCTTTTTTTCCGACTACCTTGCTGATTCCCCCGATGATGAGTCATTGCTCCACCTTTTCTTCTAATTGAAATTTCCACCTCCTCGCGCCACTTCCACTAACCTCATTATTTCCTTCACCTTCACTCTTCTTCTTCTTTTTTGATCTTGATTGTACTTGGTCACCGTGATCGCTTCCTCCTTCAAATGAGGGATGGCCTTTTCCAAGATTCCAAAGAACGTGTTTAGTTGAAACATTGATACCTTCCTGTACACCCAAGGCTTTAGTCCTTGCTCAAACTGTCTCGCCTTCCTCTCATCCGTGTGAACTTGATACGGGGCAAACCTTGCCAATTCGTTGAATTTAGGCGCATAGTCAGGCACGCTCATATTTCCCTGCTTCAACTCTAGAAATTGAACCTCCATGTGGTTCTGTGAACTAGTTGGGAAATACATTTCGAAAAATATCTCTTTAAATCTCTCCCACATAATTATGCCTTCACCTCCTCGCACTTTGTTTGCTTACCACTAGTAGCTAGCCTCAGACTTCAGCATAAACGTTACAAAAGCGGTCTTCCGGGTCTTCTAACCTCTAGCAACGTCAAAACCTTCTCCATTTCCATAATCCACGCTTTGAGCCTCGATTGGATTCATGGAACCTTTGAACTCAAGCGGTCCCACCGCCTTGAGTCCTTAAACGTTGTGTCCGGTGGAGCTTGAGGTTGGTTATTCATGGCTCCAATAAGAAGTTCACCAACTCGCCGCAGACGGATTAGCGCGTTGCATAATTGTTATTATTGGTTGACTCTTCCCGAGCCGGTTGACGTTGTTGTCTTCTCCTCTTGGAGGCATTTTTCATTAAATAAACGCTTTATTAGAACTTTATTTTTTCTCTAAATAGTTAAGGCATTACTCAATAATTTAACATATCACTTAACACATCATCTCAAACAACTTGATATATTTGCATTCAAATCAAAGTTTTAACATTAAACGATAGCATAACCGCTATTTACATCAACTATCTCGAATAAAGAATCCACAGATTTAAAACATTCAAATATTCTTTCGCTCATAAACACGTTAGAATTTATATATAAAAACCAATTAAGTCTTTCACATAATTAAACAAATTCTATCACTTGCCATCGAGGTGTCAATAGCCTTGCCACGCCCTCATCTATGATACGAGACATCGTCCCCGTGATCCAAAGATATACGATGGAAGTCCTTCGAATCGAATGGGGTACCTCAAAACTCGATCTTGGGCCTCATCCATTGCATGATTAAGTGTAGAATATGTCTCTTCAAGCTTTGCCTTCTTTGCACGACTATCATCTTCCGCACGATCACCGACGCGATTCTCTTACCCATCCCTCTTCTCGCTTATGTTCAATTTTCGGAGGTTTCCTTCAGCCTCCTTCTTCACTTTTTCTATCTCCTGGCCTTATCTTCGCTTGTCCCTTCTCATGGACCAAATCCCATTCCACATTTGCCGGTTGAGAGTGAAGAGTTGAAATCTCCTCTCCTTCTCCCCTAGAGTAATATGTCAATAACACATTTCGGTCCAAATCTCGGACCTCGTCTCGTGAACTCCACGTTACGGTCAGATAACGTGTCATACATCTCCGCATCAACGGTGTACCGTGGTAACTCTTCTTCTTCCTCTTCCTCTTCCTCTTCCTCAACAAATTCCTCCTCAGGATCGGTCCTCGGCTCATGCTCCCGACCAACAATGGTGATCAATGGAGATGACTCCTCTGTACCAAATTGTCCTGCTCCCTAACGACATGAATGTCTCTTGTGGCTCCTCCTCCGTCGGCATTTATAGGTACATACTGTGGTTCTTCCTCCCCTACAACACTAGCTTCTCCAACATTCGACATCCCGACAACAAAATTTTAAGTTTTAGTTACTAAGTCGTATCATCTAACGATACTTTAAACACATAAACACATAAGGTCTTTTATTATCTTCAAAGAATTACATAAATTCATTTCTTATAACTCGATAAGAGTTTTCCATCACTATTTTCTTTCTATAAGGCTACTACCTAAGGTTGTTCCCCACCTAAGGTTCATAACCTACTGACTTTGATACCAACTTGTGACACCCCAACTGGGTACTTTCATTCCACGGATTTGGTGTTCACTGTATAAATATCATCTATCTATCTACCCATAATAAATGCAAACCATGCAATAGATAGAAATAAAAATGTTCCCCCTTATAGGTTACAACATCCTAATCATAAACATAATCCTGTGTTGAACTAACCTTAAACATCCGTATGTGAAATATAAACAATAAGTCTTAAACAACATCATTAACTCAAGTCTAACATAAATACATCATCAAATAAAATAACAAGTCTTCAACACTTGCTAACTTTGCCATTGCCTTTTACTAGTGGAAGGTTCGTCAGCTTCTTTTAGTTTCTTAACTGCAATGTTATTATAAAGCAAGAGTGAGCACTATTGCCCACAAGTATAACAATGAAATAACAAAAGATAATAACATGCGAGTGAATCAAAGACATCTAAATAAAAGTTCAACTTTTGAATCAAGAATGAATAACAAGAATCAAAAGAATTCTGAGGGTCATAAGACCTTGAACTATGTCCTAGGTTAACAAGGATTATACTTGAAACCTTTAATGATCATAAGACTATGGACCTTTCTTCTCGTAGTTAGGGGATCAGCCCTTAGTACCATCTCATGTACAATATCTTAACGCTAACGCATAAGTAAATTCCTTTTACAGGTTGTTCATCTCGGTTTGACATTTGAGTCCGCACTAAAGGAAGTTTGGTTTGATAATTCAATAAGGGTTCTCAAATTTAGAACGTTCATCAACTAAGGACTAGTTGAATCAATAAAGTTCACTAGTCTAATAAGGTTCAACAATAATGATATTCAATTTGAATAATAATCTCAAGAAGTATACTGATAGAATAATTATTGTATAACCTAATCATGCTTGAAAAGATAATAAATCTTTAATATAACAATTGAACTTGAATAATAGTAATGATAATTTACTCGAGATAACTAATAACTCGAACAATAATGCCAAGTAGGGTTAGAAACTTGCTTCGTCAATGTATGCTAAACGATTACTACTTCCGCTCACCACAAATCCTACACACATACCATATGTATTCACGACATTCATTTAGTTACATTTTCACTTAATTATTTAATATAAACTCCACTTTATTTAACAAATCATTACCCTTCTAATTTAATTACTTAATTAAATTAGAATATTTTCATTCTCTTACTATTATTACACTTTCTAATAAATTATTTCATAATAATTTCCATCGAATATTTATTTTATTTCATAAATATCTTAATTAAAATATTTACTTTATTTTATAAATATTTTAATAATAATTTTCATCGAATATTTATTTTATTCCATAAATATCTCAATTAAAATATTTAATTTATTTTATAAATATTTTAATAATAATTTTCACCGAATATTTATTTTATTCCATAATATCTCAATTAAAATATTTAATTTATTTTATAAATATTTTAATAATAATTTTCATCGAATATTTATTTTATTCCATAAATATCTTAATTAAAATATTTAATTTATTTTATAAATATTTTAATAATAATTTTCATCGAATATTTATTTTATTCCATAAATATCTCAATTAAAATATTTAATTTATTTTATAAATATTTTAATAATAATTTTCATCAAATATTTATTTTTTATTTATTTATTTATTTTTATTTTATTTATTTATTTATTTATTTTTATTTTTTAATTTTTTTTTGATGGCGAAATGGTAATTTAGTTTGGTAATGATTACGGGGGCTAAGTTACCTGTGCTCATTTTTCTCGTTTTAGCTTACACAGTTCATTGAACATATGAAGGCCAAATTAGGCCAAAAATCAATCACACGTAAAATTATATACAATGAATATAGCTATAACTTTTAATTAGTTATTTTTACAATAATTAGACTTACCCAATCATTGTAATACATATATAATCATTACTTAACCCATCTAGCATGATTTTTAACAAGTTACAACACATATAATTTGCAAAATCAACACATTTACTTTCAATCGTTCTTGATGTTCTTGAAGGTTTTGAAAATAAAACATGAAAATTGTCACTACTGGATTCGTTATAACACCTAATCCATTTATTTAAACTTTGGTCTCTTCAGATCAACATGCATAATAATATACGAGTGTAAAATTTAGGGATAACATACGATCAATACATAAAATATCACGATAAGGCCATAAGGCCAAAACCCATACTCAGAAATTTTTGAAATAGCAATTCATAGTATTATGAAACTGATGACATGATAATTCAAATAATATATATATAATCAAATACTGATTTGATACATCTTAACCCATATATAAACTCATAATCAAACCCTTTCTCAATTACGTAGATTTTACAAAATGTATGAAAGCCATTTTATAAAAAACTAATGACGTGAAATTTAGAATTTGGGAAGAGGAGATTACCCGAGAATAAGTATAGATTAGTAGGGAATAATTTCTTCTCAACTCTTCTTCAATCAAAATTCTTTCTTAACACTTCTCAATCTCTCTCTAAAACTCCCTCTGCTTTACTTTTCTAGACTTAGGAAAATGAAGAAAGAAAAGAAGACGATGATATAATAAGAGAATCGACGCCTTTGAGTGGTCGATTAACCCAATAATGGGTAATCTGCTCCAACTCCCCATAGGGCCTTGTTTGGCTAGCAAAATAGATTTAAAAAACATTTAATTTAATAAAACTTTATCATATAGTTTAATTAATGTCACACTCCTTCATAAAATAAATCAATATCTTATTTAATTTATTTTAAATAAAATATAATAATTTCTCATAATTTCACATAGTCACATTATTACTTCTCTCATTAATAAATAATGTCAAATTATTAAATCTCTAATTAATAATTAAATTAATTAAATAACATCATGCTTAATTAAATATTTCATTTAATTCGATAAGCTCACATAATTACTTATTTGAATAATAATTATTCTCTACATTAATTTAATAAATGTAACACATAATTAAATTAATCTACCATGAATTGCATCAAATAATTATTTAATCCAATAATTAAATCATCAAAAATATTTATTTAATTCAATAAATATTAAAATTAATTTACAAAAATCTCGTTTACGTCACGGAGATACTTTACGTGCATCAAGGAGGATATAACACCGGGAGGCAGGGAACACCTCGTAGATGACACCGAGGACCTTCAATAATTGCTATCCGAGTCTCAGTGAAGCCCGCGAGCAACGCCTCGCTGATCAACCCAAACCGGCGATAACACCGGTGAGCGACCACATCATCATCTCGCCAACACGATGCCACGCCATGTCGTCTCAGCATTTCATACACATCTATACACAACGATGTCCCACAAGAGCCAAGGAAAACCAATCCCGAGTGACTATTGTGCGGGGTAACGGATAGATTTTGAAGCTTGACGACCAGAGGGTATCGTCCCATCTTCAATGACTTCGTACAAACTCTAATACTATGCCAATGTACAACTCTAATCCAAGGTCCTGTATACCTCAATCGAATTCCCGGATTGCACTTCTGAAAGTTTGAACGGATATTATAGTGCTCGATTGACGTGACTGCGAGATGACCCGGCACTCGAGAAACCCGGGCCCACACAGGTTTCTTCCTCTGCACAGGTACTGCATGGCTCAAATGCCATTGGTACACTCATGCTCCACCCTCTATAAATAGAGGGCTTGGGGTGGCCATTTTGCAAGAGAAAATCTGCAAGGAAGCCCCGCTTGATTTGCTCGGACTCACCCCATACAAATGTACTTTCTCATTTTAAACACTTGTGAGCTCATATATAGCTTCTTTGTACTACAAAAAGCCGGTGTTTACCCACTTTAAAGATATAGAAGTCTTCTTTGGTAGTTAACTGTAAGACTTCTCACACACTTTAGAGTCTTTCTCTTCATCTCTACACACGCCCTTCTTTACGTTGAGAGTCGTCTTTGCGTGTGTTTGCGGACTTCTGGTCTGTGGTTTTCTTCAGTTTGTGTATATATATATATATATATATATATATATATATATATATATATATATATATATATATTATATTATATTTATATATATATTATTGACTACATTATCGAGTTATGCCTCGATTGAGCTCTGCACTTAGATGCAGGGCGTTTATATATATTTATATATATATGAATCGTGTGTCGAACTTTGTTCGATGAGCCTAGACTTGATGCAGAGCGCCTTGCTTTAATATATATATATATATATATATATATATATATATATATATATATATATATATATATATATATATATATATATAATTATATATATTAACTGTGTTTGGACTGCATTAGATGAGCCTGGATTTTACATCTCGTGCTTTCTTTTATATATATATATATATATATATATATATATATATATATAATTGTTGTTGAACTCGCTCTCGATGAGCACCGATTTTACAAACTATATGCGTTTTCGCTTTTATATATATATATATATATATACTTATATATATTAACTATTGTCGAACTCGTTCGATGAGCCCGATTTTTATATCCATTGCGTTTATCAGCCTATATATATATATATATATATATATATTCGTCACTTGGAGTTTACTTAAGTAGTGGTTGATAAGCTTTTACGACTTTCTTTTCGTTTAAATCGCTCTTCAAAGTTTACTTACATTGGCGATTGATTACTTTAGATAGATTTATTTACATTTTGTCCCTTTGGAGTTCCTCCGTGGTAGTTGATCGTATTCTGACTTTATTTACGTTTCGTCACTTACCGGAGTTTCCTCAAGTGGCGGTTGATAAATTTTTTCATTTACATTTCGATCCCCATGGAAAAGCTTTTATGGTTTGGTGATCATGTCTCAGATATATATATTTATAGCTTTTATATATATACCTACTTACCGCTTTCATACAAATTGCAAGATATACATATGCGCTTTAGAATCGTGCTGATCACAGATTCATCCCATTGATCTAGATTCGGTTCCTTGATGGGCGTTTTAGGTAATGTGGCGACTTGTAAAATATTCCCTGTGATGTCCGAATTTCCTCAAATGGTTCTCATACCCACGAGGAAGTCGACATTATTTTGTATATTATTTTCGCATGCGGATGCCTTGCATACAGTAAAAATAAAATCAATCCAAAGAACACTTAATAAATGGGAGTGTAAAAGGTCTCAATTACTATTGAGCATCGTAGGTTTGAAAAACCTTTTTATAAAACATCATTTATATCTTGCTAAAACTGAATTTTTACATAAATTCAAACCTTGTGTATATAGGTGCGAACGAGGCCTCGCACTACTTCCAAATAACAGCACATTGACCCATACACACACATTCAGATAGTAGTTTCTTGAAAAGAGGCGGTCACCGTGGTAACACGGATGTCGGGGGGTGCCTAACACCTTCCCTCCGCATAACCAAGTCCCCGGACCCTTATCGGTTTCACCGACCCGTTTAGTACTGTCACATTACTAGGTCAATGTGCAAACCTTTTCTCGGTTGTGTTGGTACAACCATTTAAAAAACCAACTGGCGACTCTTAACAATCTATCGTCGACATTATATATGTCGGACCTTTTTCACTTGTTTTTCCAAAAAAAATCTCACCTAAAATGAGAACACCAAAGAACAAGTAACGGAAAGGGATAACTAAAAATCCCGACGTCGACAGGTGGCGACTCCTCTGGGGACTCCAGTAAGAGGACTTAATCCGCTATTTCAATCTTTTCAAAATTATTATCTGCTTATGTGTGAATGTTTCATTTACATTTGATGAATGTGTACCAATGCATTTCCTTATTGCACTTAGTGCTTTACTTATAGTCGCCAGGATATTAGTGCTTGTTCGCACCATATCTCCTAGGTATTATTAGTTTTGCACATGTCATCATTATCATCTGGTGAGCAATGTATATGAATGAATGTTGTGTGGTCCCTCCACCAGGAGGTTATCCCGTCGGTATTTGATTAATGGACTCGGGGGAAGACTAATTCCCCGAGGCTTAGGAAAGGCACCACCCAAATTCTCTCTAGTTGTAAGACCCCAAATTTTTATAAATAAAAATTGAATTTCCTCTAATTATTATTCTTGATTAATAAGGTGGTAATTTGATATAATGCTTTGGTTATGGGTGAAATGTGCAATTTTTGCAAAATAAACAAGTGGTTATAAAATATTCATTATTGTTGTCGGGAATATTCGTTTGGTCGTGGAATATTCTTTTTTGTTTGAATCTCAAATGCTATAGTAGCGATCATTGGTGGGCCCATAACTTGAAAAGCGGTTGGATGAAAGAAAAACGATAAAGATTGAGTTTTATAAATAATCTAGCGTAAATTGTTACTGAATTAACACCGTTGGGTTACCTAGTGGTTAAAATCTGATAATATCATGGTTGCACAAGATGGCACAAAGGTATTACACGCGATATTGTTGAATTATTGATCCTTACGTAAGAAGGCACACTTTCAATAATTGTTACGAGTGAATTCTTGTTCATATTATATTGATTCAATAATTACTACGTTGATATTTTATATTGTTGTTGTTTGAATAATTGTCATTACACGATTTTTTCATTATCGAGCAATAATTCATATTATCCTAATAATATTATTAGATAACATTATTGGCAATGTCTAGAAAGATCCGCTTCATGAGGAGGAGAGTTTGGTCACCTAATTCTTGCGCCAGTAGAGGAGAAATCCTTATTGGAAAGCCCCTCTTTCTGAAGCTGCTGGTTGTTAGTAATGTGATTCTATAATATTATTTGTGAATAATTAATTATTGATTTATATGATATTGATTTTATGTGGATATAGATGGAGAAAATTTTTAATGTGACAATTGTTGAAAATTAATATTTTATCTTTTTACGATAAAATAATTCATTTAAATATATTATTTTAATAATATATTAACGGTGATATTTTATAATGAATGTGGGATATATGAGTATATGAGGAGGTAGAATATTTTGTGGCATTAAATGTTTAACATATGTTTTGTGTGTTGGACCAATTCTTGAATTTAAAATTGATTATGTATCATAAAATCGCTCATTTATGGATTTCGGATAATTTGCTTGGAATTTGGAAAAACTTCCTTCCTGCAGTTGTATAGAATTGAATTTCCTATAAAAATTCGCGAGATTAGAATTTTTCCGACAAGCAGTAACTATTTATCATGAATTATTGAAGTTCCGGAGTTAGAAATAATTGATTTTTGGAAGTTTTAATTATTTTATATAAGAAAAACGTTTTTGTGGTTGTTGGCACATGGGTGGTGATGTGTTTGACCAAAGAAGGCATGCTAGAGTTTTAAAACATGTGGTAGGAATTTTGAATAAATAATAATATATTTTATTAATTTAGTCTCCTTTTTAGGCGTTTTAACATTTTCCTATAAATAGAGGGCTAAGTTAGAATTGAAAATCACACCGTAAACTAAGTTTTCTCTCTTTCTCTGTCTATATTATCGAGCGTATTCTTGTGAGTATAATTTGAGTATTCTTTATCGGTCATGAGTTTACATCGACTATATCGAAAATCTGATCGTAAGAAAGGTTATTTTGAGGTAAGGATGTTATTTCTTTTACAAAATGATATTATTTTCTTCAATATCATTATGCCAAAATATTGGTTGAACTTTTTATCAAATTTGAAACTTTTTCATGTCGGGGGTTACTTATTCATGAGTTCTTATTCACGAGTTCTTATTCACGAGTACTATTCACTGAAGCGTGAAGATGTTTTTGTGAAATTTCTATCTTTTTGTGTCGGGTTTACTATTCATGTATACGGCCTTATTCACGATATCTGACACTATTCACGAATCACGGCACTATTCACCAAAAAATGAAAATCTTTCTTTTTTGTCCAAGATGTCTATTTTGGCTACTATCTTTGATTGTATCCATGTTTTGATCGTTATTTTTGAGTTACGCTTCAAAATCGTTTATTATGAAGTATTATCGATCTTGGATAAAATCATTGTACGAATCCTAATATTTGTCCTTCTATCTCACTTTGGATTCGTTTTTAAAAATATTTTTCATCATCCTCGGTCCTTAATGGTGATACTTGATGAATATCTTTGGCTTTGTGGTGCAAAGATGAACGATTAATCGATGAATATCTTTGGCTTTTGTAGTGCAAAGATGAGCAATGTTGAGATGAACATGACCAACTGGTGATTTAAATGAATATCTTTGGCACAGTAGTTGCAAAGATGAATATTGATTGTTATTACTGAGGATAAAATATTGATGATGGACTTTTAAACCTTAGAAGCGGTGAGAATTCTTTCTACGTGACTCTTCTTAAATGGATTCTTGCTTCCATTGCATTTGTTGATCTAAAACTTGTTGTCTATTGTATTCTATTAAATTTTCCCCTGTTGAAGACTAACATAATTTGTTGTATATTATCTTAGTCATAATATTCTTTCTTGGGCTAGTTGAGCTCACCCTTTTCCTTGTTGTTCCATTTTTCTTCTCGGGAGGTGAGAACATAGCGAGGATCAGTCGCCTGGTATGGAATGAAGGTTCTAGAGAGAGTTGTTTAGTAGTCCTCACCATTTTGTAAAATAATGTATCAATAATTATGATGTGGATTTATTTGCGTGTGGATATTGTATAGACGACAATATACGTATTTAAACTCATTATGTATTGTCGTATTTCACCACGACATTTGTATTATTGAAGTTGTAGTTATTTACGTACCATGTATTTGGCGACTCGTAATGGGTTGGGTGGAATGGACCTATTTTGGGGCGCCACGGTTGGTATCGAGCTATATGTAAAGAGCCAGGAGCCTCTCACCGGTGACTTCCTGTTGATGGGGGATGCAAAGCGCCTCTCTGTGGGGGACGCTGCTCACGGTGAAAAGCCCGATAGGTACCAATGTGAGGTGTTGTCCTTGATGGGACATTTGTCACAGGTTAATTATCGAGCTTAGGGATATGATCTCTGGCGAGATCGGGGAATAGAACTAGGAGGGAGAGAGAGTAAATCCTTCGCTAGTGTGTCCTACCTAAGCTTATTTGTTGGTCGGTCATAATATAGGGATATTATGTGACATGTTAATTTGTTTAATTAACCCTTGTTTTATAATGATTTGAGAATGTCGATGAGAATAATTAACGATGGAGTAAATGAGGCCGTGGAGACGCCAAGATTACTTTCGCACGAGGAGAACGTGCAATGAGGATGGCAATGTTCCTCCACAGTAATAACACTCTAGAGCAAACGATGAGCGATGGAATGTTTAGGAGCTTTTTTGCGGTTCATGCAAAATCGGGGCGAGGAGACTCGTGTACAAAATACGGGTGGAAATGATGGTAACGCGATGCATCACATGTTAAGCAGTCAAGGAGTTGGGACCACCGATTTCCATGGAAAGCCGAATCCGATCAAGCGAAACGTGGGTCAAACAAATTACCAAGATATTTGATGTCTTGGGATGCACGGAGGAAACGTAAGGTTCCATTCGCCACCTTTATGTTTCGTGGTGAAGCGAGCGATTCTTGGTGGGGAATCATAGGCGTACCAACCAGATGCACTTAACATGTCTTGGGAAAGATTTCAGAATCGTTCAATGACAAGTACTTTCCGAGAAAGTATTCACGTCATATGAAGGAGGTAGGAGTTTATTAGACTTCGAAACGAGAACAACATGATTTGTGTCTCAATGCGAGGCAAAGTTCGCAGAGTTATCGGTGTTTGCACCTCATTTGGTGGAGAATGAGGAACGAATGACGCTGTATTTTACGAGAGGTCTAAAACCCGAGATTCGTCAATACCTTATCTCTCATAAGTTTTCTACGTATTCGGATGTTGTCAATGAGGCTCAATTATTAGAGCGAGATAATGAGTCTGTTCAACCGGAGACCAACAACACGATAAAATCATCTTGGTGGCAACGACCATCGGTGACAATGATAACCATCGTGAAAGAAATTATCGAGCAAGAAATGGTAACCACTTGATGGTAATCATAGCCAAGATAATAAAAAAATAATTCAAGTGGAAATTTCAAGAAGAAAGATTAAACGATGGCGGGAAGGCGTCGGCGGCTGACATCAACACCAAAGAACAAATTCTAGGGGAGGAGCGACGACCGGTTAGATGTTACAAATGTGGAGAGGAGGACATATAAGTTCAAACTGCTCACACCTTCCAAGGTATGTTTTAGTTGTGGAAAAGAAGATCACATAGCTCGATTTTTGTCCTCAGAAATCGAAATCAAGTCCAATTTGAGCAACGGTGGCACTAAAGGCGGATCTGGAAAGAACAAAGTCAATCTGGTTCTCGAAGAGGCCGTTTGTCGCGACTCTGGCCAAATTCAAAATCGAGGAACTCCGAGCGAGTTTAGCGCAGGTTAGTTAATTATAATTCTTGCGAAGTTTATACCTTACTAGATCTGGTTCTACTCATTCTTTCATCTCTCTTTCTTGCGCTTTCAACGTTTGAACTTGACTACGGAGAAATTAGACTTTGACCTATTATTGGAGACTTCGTTGGAGAAACTTTCATTACATCCGTTGTTTAGAAATCTTGCTTGATTCAAGTTAGCACTATCACATTACCCTGTTGATCTTATCTCTTTAAAGATACTTGCTTTTGATGTGATTTTAGGGATTGATTGGTTAACTACTCATCATGCCAAATTGATTGCTTCGTAAGGTTGTTGGTTTTCATATTCTAAGCAACTGTTATTGAATTCATGCAATCAAACCATTGTAGTCAAACATTTTCATATCAAGCCATGAAGTCATTCATTTATTACTGGATGTCAAGTTTTCTTAGTCCATGTTATGGATTTGAATAAAGATACGATTTGAATAATATTCCTATTGTTATTGATTTTTCTGGCGTATTTCGAAAGAATTTCTTGGTTAACTCCCCATAGAGGCGATATTAAATTTTGTATCGACTTTGAACCCGGTACAAAACTCATTTCTAAAATCTCATATCGAATGGCTCCTATTGAATTTCAGGAGTTAAAAAAAAAACCAAGTACAAGAGTTAGTACCCGAGCCTTTATCTGGTGACTTCCTTTGTGGAATACACTAAAGCCAGACTCTCCGTAGGGGACGCCATATTCGTGCGATAGTAAGCTGATAGGTGTCATTGTGACGTGCCATCCAAGGTTGGGATATGAGTCACAGTTGAGAGCAATCTAAGTTGGTAATCGAAATATGTAGCTTTCTAGGCTTAGTTTGTTATTATCGGAGATTCGTTGAAGGATATTCTCGAATCGCTATTCCATTAACGCAGCTGACTCGTAGAGATACAAAATTCGAATGAAGCGAGGAATGTGGAAAGAGCTTTGCGAACTCGAGAGGAGACTCATTTCAAAGACATGTTCGACCACGCCATCCTCGAAAAGCGAACGTGGTAGGCGACGTGTTGAGTAAAAGATCGTATACGAGTACGAGTACGATATTGTCAAAGACTCATTTCGTATAACTTACAAATATTAGAGATGGGGATGAAAACTCTAGGTATCCACGTGATGATATACGAGTATAATCGACTTTTTATCGACAAAGTTAAAATCGCTCGTGCTACACACACGGAGTCGATGAATTTGAAGAAGGAGGTGAAAGTTGTTATTTCAAAAGCAAGAATCGGTGAGGTGAGGAAAGCTCAAACCTTCGATTTATTAATCCATTTGAAATTCTCGATCGAATAGGAACTGTGGCCTATAGACTCGCTTTCTGCCAAGTATGACGCGTGTTCATAACGTTTTTCACGATCGATGTTATGTAAATATGTGGACGACCCTAACCACATTATTGAGTTAGAACCGAGCCGAGATAGTCAAGACTTAACATACGAGGAGGTACCTGTCAAGATTTTGGATAGGAAGAAGCATGTGCTACTTACGAAGGTCATACCACAAGTTAAAGTTTTGTGGAGAAACCATGCTATTGAGGAAATGACCTGGGAGTTGGAAACGGAAATGAAAGCGAGGTATCTTCATCTTTTCTATACACCAGGTACGTACGTCAATTTCGAGGATGAAATTTCATAAGGAGGGGAGGTTGTAAGACCCCAAATTTTTATAAATAAAAATCGAATTTCCTCTAATTATTATTCTTGATTAATAAGGTGGTAATTTGATATAATGCTTTGGTTATGGGTGAAATGTGCAATTTTTGCAAAATAAGCAAGTGGTTATAAAATATTCATTATTGTCGGGGAATATTTGTTTGGTCGTGGAATATTCTTTTTGTCGGGAATCTCCGTACGACGGCGCAGTCATTGGTGGGCCCCATAACGGAAAACGGTTGGATGAAAGAAAACGACAAAGATTGAGTTTTATAAATAACTAGGCGTAAATTATTCTGAATTAACAACCGTTGGGGTTACACAGTGGTTAAAATACGATAATATCGCGTGGTTTACCGTGAGCATACGGTATTGCCGCAGTATTGTTGAATTATTGATCCTTACGTAAGAAGGCACTACTCGATAATTATTACATTAATTCTTGTTGATATTATATTGATTCAATAATTCTTTAACGCGTTGATATTTTATATTGTTGTTGTTTCAATAATTGTCATTACACCGTTATTTTCATTATCAAAGCAATAATTCATATTATCCTGAATAATATTATTAGATAACATTATTAGCGAATGTCTAGAAAGTTACATACAGGAGAGGTTTGGTCACCTAATTGCGGCCAATAAGGAGAAATCCTTATTAAGCCCCCTCTTTCTTGAGGAGCTGCTGGTTGTTAGTAATGTGATTCTATAATATTATTTGTGAATAATTAATTATTGATTTATATGATATTGATTTTATGTGGATATAGATGGAAAATTTTAAATGTGACAATTGTTGAAAATTAATATTTTATCTTTTAAATAAAATAATTCATTTAAATATATTATTTTAATAATATATTAACGGTGATATTTTATAATGAATGTGGGATATATGAGTATATGAGGAGGTAGAGTATTTTGTGGCATTAAATGTTTAACATATGTTTTGTGTGTGGGTGGACACAATTCTTGACCAAAATTGATTATAGGCGTAAAATCGGCTCATTTATGGATTTCGAGATAATTTACATTTGGAATTTGGAAAAACTTCCTTCCGTAAGTTGTGAAATTGAATTTCAATAAAAATCGCGAGATTGAATTTTTCGACAAAAGGGCTATTTATCATGAATTATTGAAGTTAGGAGTTAGAAATAATTGATTTTTGGAAGTTTTAATTATTTTATATAAGAAAAACGTTTTTGTGGTTGTTGTTACATAGGTGGGTGATGTGTTTGACCAAAGAAGGCATGCTAGAGTTTTCAAAAACATGTGGGTAGAATTTTGAATAAATAATAATATATTTATTAATTTAGTCTCCTTTTAGGCGTTTTAACATTTTCCTATAAATGAGGGCTAAGTTAGAATTGAAAATCACACTTAAACTAAGTTTTCTCTTTTCTGTCTATATTATCGAAGCGTATTCTTGTGAGTATAATTTGAGTATTAACTATCATTGTCATGAAGTTTACATCGACCATTATCTGAAAATACTGATCGTAGAGAAAGGTTATTTTGAGGTAAGGATGTTATTTCTTTCATAAATGATATTATTTTCTTCAATATCATTATGCCAAAATATTGGTTGAACTTTTTATCAAATTTGAAACTTTTTTCATGCTCTGGGTTACTTATTCATGAGTTCTTATTCACGAAAGTTACTATTCATTTAGTACTATTCACTGCGTGAAGATGTTTTTTTGAAATTTCTATCTTTTTGTGTTTCGGGTTACTATTCATGTATACGCACTATTCACGATACTGCACTATTCACGAATACGGCCTTTATTCACCAAAAAATGAAAATTTTTCTTTTTGTCCAAGATGTCTATTTTGGCTACTATCTTTGATTGTATCCATGTTTTGATCGTTATTTTTGAGTTCGCCTTCAAAATCGTTTATTATGAAGTATTATCGATCTTGGATAAACTGTTGTCTACGAATCCCTAATATTTGTCCTTCTATCTCACCGGATTCGTTCTTAAAATCTTTTCATCATCCTCGGTCCTTAATGGTGATACTTGATGAATATCTTTGGCTGTAGTGCAAAGATGAGCGATTAATCGATGAATATCTTTGGCAGTGGTGCAAAGATGAACAGTGTTGAGATGAACATGACCAACTCGGTGATTTAAATGAATATCTTTGGCTCAGTAGTGCAAAGATGAATATTGATTGTTATTAGGGGATAAATATTGATGATGGACTTTTAAACCTTAGAAGACGGTAGAATTCTTTTCTACGTGACTCTTCTAATGGATTGCTATTTCCGCCGCATTTGTTAATCTAAAACTTGTTGTCTATTGTATTCTATTAGATTTTTCCTCACAAGACTAACGATAATTTGTTGTATATTATCTTAGTCATAATATTTTTTTGGGCTAGTTGAGCTCCCTTTTCCTTGTTGTTCCATTTTCTTCTCGGGAGGTGAGAACATAAGCAGGATCGAGTCTGGGTATGGAATGAAGGTTCTAGAGAGAGTTGTTTAGTAGTCCTCACCATTTTTGTAAAATAATGTATCAATAATTATGATGTGGATTTATTTGCGTGTGGATATTGTATAGACGACAATATCTCGTATTTAAACTCATTAAATGATGTATTGTAAGTATTTCACCTACGACATTTGTATTATTGAAGTTGTAGTTATTTCTGTACCATGTATTTGGCGACTCGGAATGGGTTGGGTGGAATGGACCTATTTTGGGGGCGTCACACTAGTTGAAAGACCGGATTAATTTCCCGTTGAGTAAATTGCGATGATTTGGGAACCTTCATGCCAAAAGTCATGAGAGTAACCTAAGATAGATTGACCGAGATAAACCCAAAATGGAGGAAAGTCTCTTCATGCTTTCTCATTTCAATTACTTGTAAACACAACTTGTAATTACATTCCATATATATCTCCATGTAATGAGAAATATAAAGAAATGTGTACACCCATGCTATCCTGTATTACCAAATAGCTGACATCCATTTTGCAGGATAAAATTCCTAAAATGGACACATCACATAGCATATTATTATACACGCATTCCCTAAGGACTAAACTATGCAAGTCTTTTTGCAGGGAACCAATAAGACCCACTACCCGGTTAAAATCCAAAAAGGCTACAGGCCTACATTCAATCATGTCATCATCCGACCAGACTGAACATAATTCAGTTTCTCACAAAGAATTCGACGGATTAAGAAAACAAATTACAGATTTGGCTGTTCTACTCAAAGAACTACACCAGTCCAATCAGGGTCCAAAAATACCCATACATGCTGAATCTTCCACATAAGGGGGAACCTATGTCATTACAATACCTGAACTGCAGTTGGATACGACCAACAAAACTCATGATGCTGCCCATCCCACAAGAGATCCGAGACACTTTGGTGATATCAAAAAGAAAGTCCTCCAAATAGAAGAGACCCTTCGTCTTTATCAAAGGAATTAGAAACACGCAGGAGTGTTTCATATCTTGATCTTTGCATTTTCACGGTGTTCATTATCCGAAAAGTTTAAAACTCCCCGACTTCAAAAATATGACCGTTAGGAGATCCTTACACACATTTAAAGGTGTTTATTGAGAACTTGGATCTTATGCACAGTGACGAAAAACTTCGAGAATGAAATTGTTCCAAAAAAATCTAACTAGAGAAGCCCGTTCGTGGTACACAAGATTAGACCACTCAAAGATTAATAGTCAAGAGCTAGCACATGCTTTCCTCACTCAATACAGCTTTCAATCTCAGATGGCTCCTGATCTGAATCAAATTACCAAGATCAAGACACAGTCTAACGAGTCTTTCAGAAAGTATGCTCAAAGTTGGAGACGCCTGGCGGCCCAAGTTAGTCCTTCCATGACAGAATTAGAGATGGTCATTACTTTCATAGACATACAAGAAGCTCCATTCTATGAAAGAGTTTTAGCCGGTATCGCCAAACCATTCTCTGAAATGGTCAAACATGGGGAGATGGCTGAGATGGGATTGAAGTCCAAAAAGATTCAAGACCTAGCTGCACTCAAAGCTATTGCTGATCACATCCAATCTGGAAATTATGGAAACAACCCTCGTAGGGTCCATAAAAAGAAAGAGGAAGATGTTTCCCTGATACTACAGGGTCAAAAAGGCAATCAGAACATGCCTATTCAAAGGAGAAACTACACTCCCTTTCAAGCACAGTCTGCGAACCCTCCTATACCAAAAGGTGGAGAAGTCAAATGCCTTCGAGTGTTCACACCCTAAGGGGATACCCTCGAGAACATTCTCAATCATCTGACAACACAGAAGAAAATTACGCATCTTCTTCCACCACCAAATTTCAATGGGCCGGGGTTTCAATCTTTGTTGAATGTGTTTATCATGCGGGGCACCGGACATGATATCGGGATTATTGGGCCTTGAAACACAAGATCCAAGACCTGATAGACAACGGTGAGATCATGGTCACCAAACCAGATCAGCCTCACGTTCAAGACAACCCTCTTCCTCAGTACAAAGAAGAAGATGTCAACATGATCAATTGGAGCAATGGACAGAACTCCAATTTCAACTGTGAATCCTCTCAAACCCTCAAAGACAGTGATGAAAAATGGGATTATGCAAAGTTTCAGTTCACAATGGAATGAAAGATGAAAGCTTTAGGTAAGCAAATTGATCAATTGGCAGAATTGGTGACTTATCAACATCAAGTGACACGTCAATTATTCAGCCAGAAGCATACCAGTCTCCTACCTCTTCTCATGAATATTCCCTCGTCACTTTCAGAAAATGAAATACTAGAAGTCAAAGTGACAAAGAGAGCAAATGCCAAAGCTCGTCGGGATTTTGCCAACAAAAGGGAATTCACATATCTGGGCCAACCTATGGAGGAAATCCTTCAGATGTTAATCAATGAAGGAAGGATCAGTTCCCTTCTACCTCTAATCAACCCACGTTCAGGGTGGTACAACTCTAATGGAGTATGTCAATATCACTCCCAGTCTCGCACACAAAGACGAAGAATCTTTGGGCACTCATAGCCACTTATTCAAAAATCTAATTGACAGTGGTGTCCTGCATTTAGTAGACGACGATACTGTGTTACGTGCAAGTGAGAATACAAGTCCTACTAAGTGGAATAGTGTGGTAGCAGTCTCCACTAAAACTGATGGGATTAATCAATCACTCACAATGCCAACAATTTAACTCAGAGGAATCAAAAATCCTTTAAAAGTGGCCGCTCTCGAGCCAATCAACTTGTCGTATAGAGCACAATATCCTATTGTTAGCTTGAGCAAGGTTCCGTGGAATTATGGAGAAGGTGAAGGATCCACCTCACATACCACTGCTGCAGTGTCAAAGGAAAATCCACTGTATCTTCCCCAACGGGTGATGAATCCTACCATCAAGTCAAAGGGGAAAATACCCATAGAGAAGATTGAAAAATTCCTCCGCACTGTGGGTCATCACGAAGCCAAAGTGGTTTTAAGCTTAAAAGAAGCTCCACAATAGATATCAATTTTGGACTTGGTCCTAACTTCCGAGAATCACCGGAAGATCTTGTTGAAGGTTTTGGAAGAAGCCTATTTACCAGCATCAGTTGATATAGAAAAATTTCAACATCTGGTTGATCACATTTTCAACAACAATGTGATATCCTTCACTGATGATGACATACTGCCCGAGGGGACCGGTTATTGCAAATCGTTACACATTGCGGTCTTGTCCTCCGCATACATGCTAGCTGGAGTCTTGATAGATGGAGGCTCGTCTCTAAATATATGTCCATACGCTACCTTGGTAAAGATGAATATCAATCTCAATCGACTCCGGAGTAGCCATACCGTCATCAAAGCTTTTGATGGGCAAGTGAATTCGATTTGAGATAATTGAGTCCGCCAATTGAAATTGGTCCCCACACATTCTATGTATCTTTCCAAGTACTCTAGATATATTTGGGATACAACCTACTCTTGGGCGACCATGGATCCATATGGCTAGGGCAGTCCCCTCGAATCTTCACCAACAGTTGAAATACATTATCAACAATAGTCTGGTCACGGTCAACGCTGAACCAGAGTGTCCTCAACACGGGGACATGCCGTTCATCAACGCTAATACGGATGTTAAACCGGTCAGTTTTCATGCCTTGGAATTAAGCAATACCCAATACCATGCAATTGCAATGCCACTTCCCGAACCCAAAATTTTCGCCGAAGTAATGTCAGCTACTCAGGAAATGATGTCATTGGGTCATCAGCCAGGACAAGGGCGGGGCAAAGATCACCAGGGTATCAATTACCCAATTCAATTAGCCAGACAAACTGGAATAGCTGGACTAGGCTATTCTGCCAGTTCTAGGCACAGGAATCCTCATAAGCATCAACAGATTCCTTCAGCTTCAACCATGTGGTGTTTATCTACACCTTCAAACTCTGAGTCCGCACAACCTCCTGTATAGGTGCCAGCCAATGTAATGGCTATGATTTTTCCCAAGCTGGTACCTGTAAAGGAGAAAGAAGTCTTTGTTCCAAATCCCGCAGTGGAGGAGCAGGAACGAAGAATTAAGCAAGACGTTGTCCGAATGATGTCGGGCGTACGCATCATCGTTCATGATGAACATACAAACCGATACACCCCAGATGATGATTGCCTAGACTTAATGGCCATCATTCAGGATAGGGAGGACGATGACAATCCCTCCATCGCTGCGGTCCACCCGGACTTTACCCTTGCCAATTGGAACAACATTTCTTGCATTGGTTGACAAGGGTAAAACGGGCAGAACTCTTTCTGCCCTGTAGATATAATAACTGCTTACTTTTACGCATAATATTAGCGGTTTATTTTGCCATATATACGCTAACACTGTGTATAATCAACACATTTCATATATACTAAGTGAAAGCATATTTTGTTTCAGGACTCTGAATTTAGATGTGCTTGTATTTGCTGATACGGTGCCTCTTCTCCACTAGGATTGTACCTTTGATGTAGAGATGATTCAGCCTTGATGGATATATAGGATGACATTGAGGTGCCTCCAAAAAATTAAGAATGGGTCAAAGACAAACCTAAACCCAACCTTGATCAAACCACTTCTTTCAATCTCGGAACCTTAGAAAGCCCTAAGTTAATCCAGATTGGTTCAGACCTTACCCCAAACCAAAGGAATGACATGGTTACGCTACTAACCCATTTCCAGGATGTGTTTGCATGGTCTCATGAAGACATGGTGGATTTGTCCACTGACATAGTCCTTCATCGCCTTCCCATTAAAGAGGGATTTAAGTCAGTCAAGCAAAAGCTCAGGCGATTAAAACCTGAGTGGAGTTTAAAGGTGAAAGAAGAAATTGTGAAACAATTTAAAGTTGGCATCATCATGGTGTCTAAATATCCTGAGTGGATATCCAACATTGTGCCCTGCCTAAACCCGGAGGGAAGGTACGCGTTTGCGTTGATTACCGGGACTTGAACAAAGTGTGCTTAAAAGATAGCTTTCCTGTGCCATTTATCCACATTCTTATTGACAATCTTTGCTAATAATACGACATGTACTCCTTTCTTTGATTGCTTATGGGTATCATCGAGATCATGGTTTCGAGGAAGATTGATTGAAACCCGCTTTCATCACGCCTGGGGAACCTTTTGCTATAGATGGTTATCATTCGGCCTCATCAATGCCGGAGCCACCTATCAACGAGCTATGATGGCTCTTTTCCACGACTTAATGCACAAAGAGATCGAGATCTATATGGATGACATCATTGTCAAGTCCCGGAAAGAGGATGACCATCTTGACCATCTCAAAAAGTTGTTCAACAGGTTGCGTAAGTACAACTTGAAGTTGAATCCAGCTAAGTGTGCCTTTGGCGTTAAATCAGGCAAGTTGTTAGGATTTCTAGTAAGCCACAAAGGGATTGAGCTGGATCCTGCCAAAATCCACGCCATCACGGAAATGCCCATTCCTCAGACAGAAAGGGAAATACGGGGATTTTTTGGAAGAATCAACTTCATTAGCAGGTTTATCTCTCAACTCACAGCAAATCGTGAGCAAATCTTCAAGCTATTAAGGAAGAACTCCTCCATGAAATAGAATGTTGAGTGCCAGAATGCCTTCCTTACAAGTAAAGAACAGCTAGTCAAAACTCCCGTGTTGGTACCACCCAGGGATGATGTTCCCCTGTTCATGTACTTGTCTATAAGTGACAACGCCATGGACTGCATGTTGGGACAAAAAGACTATAGAGGACAAAAACAAGCTATCTATACCTCAGAAAAAGATTCAGCAGCAGTAAACACAAGTACACTTTGATCGAAAAGACGTGTTGTGCTTTAGCATGGGCTTCCATGAGGTTAGAACATTACCTCCATGGTCACACAACCCATCTCATATCTCGCGTGGATCCTCTCAAATATTTGTTCAACAAACCCATGTTAAATTCTCGGCTGTCCAGATGGCATTTGATCCTACAACAATTTAACATCATATATGTGACTCAAAATTCCATCGAGAGTCAAGGAATTGCGAATCAACTAGCCATGCTTTTCGAGGATTTCAAACCCTTGAAACATATTTCCTGATGAAGGAGTAATGATAGTTCAATGAACACCATCGCATGTATATGCCATGATCGTGGAAGATGTATTTTGATGGAGCCGTTAATATGGAAGGTTACGAGTGGAGCGCTTCTAGTATCTGGTACGGGGAGCAAGATCCTCGTCAGCCGCAAACCGCAGCTTTGTCGGCACTGTAACAACACACACCGAGTATGAAGGTTGTCTCATGGGGCTAAAACTTGCTGTTAAATGGGCATTAGGCGGTTAATCGCTCTTGGAGATTCCGAGTTAGTAATCAGACAATCCACCGGAATCTATCAAACCAAAGAGCTACATTTACTGCCTTACCATTGGCAGGTTTTGAAAATGGTTTTGGAGTTCGAAGAAATCTCCTTTCTACACGTTCCTCGTAATAGGAATGACTTTGCAGACGTATTAGCAACTTTGGCCTCCTTAATTCCAATATCAGACAAGGAACACTTGCCAAGCGTCACAATTTCCCTACACAAGGCCCCAGCCTATGGGAACTATGTTGGAGAAGTATTGGATGAGCTATCTCCCATCCAACATCCTTGGTATCAGAATATCAAGGAATATCTACGAGACGGATCTACACCCGCTGAGGCGAGCCCGACTAAGAAAAGGCAGATCCATCGACTTGCTATGAAGTTCTACCTGAGTGGAGATGCACTCTATAAAAGAGATGCAGGACTAGGTCTCCTTAGATGTTTAGACAAAGATCAAGCCCAAAGGCTTATAGATGAAATCCATGGCGGAGTCTGTGGCCCCCACATGAGTGGCCTCCTCCTTGTCAAAAAATTCCTCAGGATGGAACATTATTGGCTATCTCTCAAAGATGATTGCAATGACCACGTAAGGAGATGCTATCAGTGCCAGATTCATGGGAATGCTATCCACGCCCCTCCATGAAAACTCCACAACATGAGTTCACCTTGGCCCTTCGCAATATGAGGAATGGATGTGATCGGGCCATTGAGCCTAAAGCCAGTAATGGAAATCAATTTATCTTCACCATGATCGACTACTTCACCAAGTGGGTAGAAGCAGCCTCCTTCCCCAGGGTTACTAAAGAAGTCATCATTGCTTTCATCAGAAACAATGTCGTTTGTCGATATGGACAACTAGAGGTGATTGTGTCAGACAATGCTAAGAACCTCAACAACAAAATGATGGAGGAATTATGCAGTAAATTCCACATCAAACATCTTAACTCTGTCATCTATCGTCCAAATATGAATGGTGTTGTTGAAGCGGCTAACAAAAACATCAAGAAGATTATGCAAAAGATGTCCGCCAACCATAAAGATTGGCCTAACCTATTGCCTCTTACTATGTTAGCAAACAGAACCTCAATGCGTACTTCCACTGGGGCAACCCCCTACGCATTAACCTATGGGATAGAAGCAGTACTCCCCATAGAAGTTGAAATGGAATCCCTCAGAGTGTTGATAGACGCTCAGCTGGATGAAGACCAATGGGTTAAAAACAGGTATCACCAATTGTCTCTAATAGACAAAAGGCGAACCACGGCTATCTTCCATGGTCAGTTATATCAACAAAGGATCGCTATGTCCTACAACAATAAAGTCTGACTACGGCAGTTCAAACAACACGACTTGGTTTTGAAGTAGATCCTTGACAACCAAGATCAATCTAAGGGAAAATTCGCTCCTAATTAGGAAGGCCCGTTTGTTGTCAAAGAAGTATTGACAGGAGGTGCTCACAGATTACAAGAAATGGACGGCGATGAATTTCCACAACTCATTAATTCAGACACCGTGAAATGATACTATGTCTGAAGTTGCCCTCAAGAAAACATCCTGGTGTTAGACCATCAGATCACCAGTCATTTCAGTTTTTTAACCCTTTACCACATACGACTCTTCCACACTTTGCCCCTCAGGGAAACATACTTGTTCAAGCCAGTAGCCTGGCTTCTCTGCGTTCCTACAACTTAGGTCATCACACTACGGATTGAACCTCTCGCATTTGCAGTTTGGCTACCCATAATGGGATCAAACTTCTTATACCTATAATTTACCCTCAACTGAGGATTAAACTTTCTCCTCCCCGCACTCTGACCTGCACATGGGATTACGTTTTTCTTCTCGCCT
Source organism: Panax ginseng (assembly GCA_020205605.1). NCBI lineage: Eukaryota > Viridiplantae > Streptophyta > Magnoliopsida > Apiales > Araliaceae > Panax > Panax ginseng. Next base: position 91,867,683 of record CM035148.1, on the reverse strand, counting down.
TGAGGGACAAACTATGTCGAACTGATCTCCTCTTCAATAGGAGTACGTAGGCAACCATTTCATATGGCCCGGTCGCAATAAAACAAAAACAACAAAAACATTTCTACCCTTACAAAAAAAAATAACCAAAAACATTCCTACACCATTTCTGCCATATACAGTGCTGAACCTCTTACACTAGGTTCGAACTACGCAGACCTGATCTCCTCTTCAATAGGAGTACGTAGGCAGCCATTCATGGTGTGGTCTCACCCCATGCCAAAACACAAACCCTTGTAAGTTGGTACTGGGATCATCCTTCAATCCACTACATTTCATTCGGCTTCAGACTAAAGGGATGGAATTACCTGAACTCCTCCCAAATAGGAGATTCATAAGAGATGGAATTAACTAGACTTCTCCTAAATAGAAGTACTGGCGACCATCTATGGTGCGGTCAATCTCAGAGAGGAAAGCCACACTCCTCTCCATATTTCCATACAGAAACCAGTCCCAAGACACCATAGATGGTAGGGATACATACAGATCAATGATCCATTCTGAAATATCCAAAGACAACTCAATGTCCATCCACCCAGGAGGAATTCAGAGTACATCAAGATCACAAGCTCTGAAGCAGCAGGCAAAATATCAAGCAAGTAGCAAAGCATATCTAAAAGGGAAGTGATCCCAAAATATATTTCCATGTCATATATATAATGTTGTTTGATATACACAATATAAACTGCACATGACAAAATGGCTAAGCTAGTCTGTGCTGGAAAATACAAGCCCATCTAAAAATCAACGTGTATGCGAGCTAACAAGCCCAACATAGCATCCCTCTCAGAAGAGAGAGGTAAAGTTGTGGTCTCTTGTATGAGGACATCCACATGACCCAACAGATCTGCAGCCATCTGCATGGTGACCATATGATCATCAATATATGCGCTCATCTCTGCAATCATGCCAGTGGTAAGGGACTTCACTGCAGTACTATCTGTAATGGCTACATCTCGGGCAGATATGGCACTATCCCGTTCAAGTATCACTGCATCTCTGGCTGATCTGGCCTCGTCCCACTCAACAATAGCGGCATCTCTGTGAGCTAATGCCTCGTCTCTCTCTAGTAGAGCTGCATCTCTCCCATCAAAGGCAATCAACATCAAGGATCGAGCATGATCTCTCTCAAAGGTCATCAGATGAAGACTCTGCTCAAGGTACTGTGTCGAGTGCTGAATCACAACAGTACTAGTACTGGGAGAATCTATGGAAAAGTTGGCAACCCAGTAGCGGGTTCCTCCTCGATGAGGGAATCGATGTCCTCTATGGGCTCTACATCATTTAACTCGCTATCCGGTACTGTGGATACTGCCGCAGCTGATGCAATCTCTGTCTCCATCCATGCGGAATACTCTGCTGAACAGCCTGGATGGCTCACAGAAAAATTAGTTATCTCACGTTGATCCCACCATGCATACACACGGGATCGATCCTCTGCTGAAAGATATTGAGAAGCTGAACGTTGACCTATCGCCCCCTCAAAAGGATGAAAGTCCTGAAACTGGTCAAACTGCGAAATCACTGCCAGCGAGTGATAAGTAGTCATGCCCCTCAAACCAGCCAGAGGGAGGTAGTCCATGCCCGGAGCTTGAGTAATAAAGTTGTATGGTGAGCAAAGCCCCGAGCACGGTAATATGACAAATAGATCTCTGATATCTACCAAAAATACAGACCAAGAGAGAGCATCTATACACTCCAATGGCTGAAAGGAGTATGACATTGCTATATCATGGGTGAACCAGTACCCATGCCGTCTAAGAGTGCCAATCAGTCTCAAGTGGGACATAAACCACACATATAGAATGACCGAGCTACCCGTGAACACTCCTATAGGAATAAGTGCAGTAGTAAGATGCTGACCGCAGGGTCTCTGCTATGATCATCGGTATAATGGTACGACTCTCCCTGAGAGCTCTCACCGCCATGATGACCCCAATGTCTATCTCATCCATGTATCATGGCATATAGACAAACGACAGTACGCATAACAGCAGTACATAACCCCCTGGCTAAACGCCAATGATCCTCCGGTGTGGTGAAATCCCCAGAATGTCATGAATAACTATCTTCATAGCCAAATCTATCAAACAAAAAATGCTGGGATATAACGTGGCTCGATGTAAGCTCATCCTGCATCACTCTGCGCCGCAATCCAGTGAGAGTCATGAACCATCGACTCATGTCTCCCAAAGCCATATGCACGCAAGGTCTGTCCAATGGCGGCATCGTCAATCGTGCATACTCCTCCAGAGTAGGAGTCAACTCATGGGTCCTGAATCGAAAAACCTGCCTATCTGATACCCAATGCTCTAGCATGCTATCCACGAAACCTGCGGCACCCCTATGTGGGCCCCACTCCTCCAGCTCGGTCCAGTTTGAGTTACAAAGGAGTTCTCACAGACTAGAAAGGTCAAATTGGGAATAAAAATGCCACTTGTGATTGAAAAAAGCGACAAGACACAATCCTGGTCTTCTCAGATGAAACTTTGAGTCTAAATATTGCTCATTGGTAGTCACCCGAACACGAGGTATACCCTGCCAATGATCTCATTTGTTACAAATTACATCCGACAATACCTTGTACAGGTCTGATGTCGCCAACTACGGGTCATTACCCTAAAGATCAATGAGATCCCCGATGGGGGTTACAACGTAGATCCCAGACGGGGGTTACAACGTAGATCCCCGACGGGGGTTATAACGTAGATCCCCGATGGGGGTTACAACGTGAAGCCCCGGTGGGGGATTACAACGTGAATTCAAGCCGTTAACACACATATCAACGAAGGTCAAGCAGCCTTGACGTTATCTCAGCCGATAGCGATTAAACCTATCAGAGCTCTAGAGCTATTCAAGGATTTCATGTTCGATTCCTCATATTCCCCAGCGGATCCCCGACGGGGGTCACAACGCAATGTTCCGTTGATTCACACATCCACGAAGGTCAAGCAGACTTGACAATCTACCCACAGAATATCAGCTGTTGATTCACACGTCAGCGAAGGTCAAGCAACCTTGACTGTATTTCGCACAGGGTTTTTCAGTCGTTGATTCACATGTCAGTGAAGTACACATCAACAAAGGTCGCATCCATCGACAAAGACATTTCGTTATTAGCGATGAAATCAATGAATCTTGACATGTCCTGGAAATATTAACCAGGAAAAGTCAACGTTATCAAGGAGGATTAATGATGGAATATGTTATACACATCCTCAAACAGACCAAGCTTTATCCCCACAGATCTCTTACACATAAGTGGTACATCTTCAGGATCAAGTCGTTACCAAGGACATAGGAATTTGGTGATAACCCCAACATCAACATCCTAACAGATTCGAATTACACATCAAATCTGATCATCATTGCCAATCCCCAGTTGAGGCAACGAGGAGCCAAAGAATCACCCCCAAAGACATGTTGGGCTACAACCCGTGCACACATGCATCATACATTTGCATCATGTTGCTACATATAGTACCATATTTGTCTTGTTGCGTTTCAAGTGTCTAGGATTCTTTATCCTACCCATGCATCGCCATTCATGAGTATGATAAAGAGGGCATCAGTGAACCTTTGAAAATTTTCTCAGTCTTGCTATCACTAACATTGCAGAAGGACATATTCGTCTTTTAAGAGGGAACCCTAAACGACAATCCATATCCATACCGGATATTAGCGGAAGTTCAGCATCAACCCAGAACACAGACTAGGAGTAACAATTCCAATCTCGGAGATAACCCCGAGGCGTGCAGATCCAATACCAGAACACACACCAAAGAAGACCGATTAATCTCAAAGATAACCTCGAGATATCCAGTCTCAGTGCCAATCATGGGAATAGCCACCAACCTTGGTGATAACACCAAGGAATGCAGTTTCGGCAATAACCCCGGAAATGCTTGTTTCAAATGCGATCAGCTTCAATCTCGGCACTCACAACGAGATACATCATACCAACTCGGATATAACACTGGGAGGACAGGAACACCACAGAGATGACACTGAGGACCTTCAACAATTGCAGCAGTCCAATCTCAGTGAAGCCCTGAGCAACGTCTGCTTTATCAACCCAAACTGGCAATAACACCGGTGAGAGGCAACATCGTCATCTCGCTAACACGATGCCATGACACATCGTCTCAACATTTCATACACATCTATACACAACAATGTCCCACAAGAGACAAGAAAAACCAATCCCGAGTGACTATTGTGCGGGGTAACGGATAGAATTTGAAGCTTGAAGACCGGTGGGCATCGTCCCATCTTCAATGACTTTGTAAAAACTCTAATCCTATGCCATTGTACAACTCTCGACAATGGCGGTCCGAAATAGGTCTTGTATACCTCAATCGGATGCCAAGATTGCACTTCTGAAAGTTCGAGTGGACATTACAGTGCCCGAGTGCACGTATTACAAGACGACCCATCCCGAGAAACTCGGGCCCACCCGGGTTGCCTCTAGTACACCTGCGGCTCCACCCTCTATAAATAGAGGGCTTGGGGTGGCCATTTTGCAAGAGAAAATGGCGAGGAAGCCCTGCCCAATTTGCTCTGGACTCACCCCATACAGTGTACTTTCTCATTTTAAACACTTGTGAGCTCATATATAGCTTCTTTTGTACCTACAAAAGCCAGTTTTTACCCACTTTAAAGATATAGTAGTCTTATTTGGCAGTCAACTGTAAGCCTTCTCACACACTTTAAAGTCTTTCTCTTCATCTCTGCACACACCTTTCTTCACGTTGAGAGTCGTGTTGCGTGCGTTTGCCCGGACTTTGGTCCGTGGTTTTATTTCAGTTTGTATATATATATATATTGACTAACATTATCGAGTTATGCCTCAATTGAGCCTAGACTTCGGTCTGGAGCATTTATTTGCTTATATATATATATATATGTGTGTGTGTGTGTGTGTGTGTGTGTGAACTGTGTGTCGAACTTTGTTCGATGAGCTGAGACTTTAGTGCAGAGCGCTCATCGCTTTAATATATATATATATATATATATATATATATATATATTTACAATTATATATATTAACTATGTGCCTGACTGCTCCATGAGCCCGGATTTTACATCCCAAGTTTATTCGCTTTTATATATATATATGAATTGTTGTGAACTCATTCGATGAGCACAGATTTTACATCCGCAGTGCGTTTACTACGCTTTTATATATAAATATAATATATATATATATATATATATATATATATATATATATATATATATATATATATATATATATTTAATTGTCGAACTACATTAGCTCGATGAGCACAGATTTTATATCTCGGTGCATTTATCTCTTTTATATATATATATATATATATATATATATATATATCGTCCCACCCGGAGTTTACTTACGTGGTGGTTGATCGCTTACGACTTTCTTTACGTTTCGTCTTGCTGGAGTTTACTTACGTGGTAGTTGATTGCTTTGTGCATTTATTTACATTTTGTCCCTTTGGAGTTCCTCTCCGTATACGTTGGACCGTATTCTACAGCTTTATTTACGTTTTGTCCCGCTTGAGTTTCCTCCTTGGCGGTTGATAACTTTTACTGACTTTTATTTACATTTCTTATCCCCCCGTTGGTGCTTCGTGGTTGGTGATCATATACGTATATATATATATATATATATATATATATATATATATATATATATATAGCTTTTATAATATACCGCATTTCTGTTTTCATACAAATTGCAAGATATCGTATGCTTCTAGGAATCATGTGATCACGATTCATCCCATTGGATCTAGATTCGGTTCCCCGTGATGGGCGTTTTCGATTTATGGCGACTTATGTAAATTATTCCGTGATGTCCGAATTTCCTCAGATGGTTCTCATACCCACGAGGAAGCCGCATTATTTTTTGTATATTATTTTCGCATTTGGATGCCTTGCATCGTCGATAATAAAAGCAATCCAAAGAACACTTAATAAAATTGGAGTGTAAAGGTCTCAATTACTATTGAGCATCGTGGTTTGAAAAACTTTTTATAAAAAATTCTACTATATCTTGCTAAAATTGAATTTTTACATAAATTCAAACCACAGCAATATATAAGTGCTAACGAGGCCTCGCACTACTTCCAAATAACAAACATTGACCCACACACACACACACACTCGAGATAATAGTTTCTTGAAAAGAGGCGGTCACCGTAGTAACACGGATGTCTGGGGTGCCTAACACCTTCCCTCCGCATAACCAAGTCCCCGGACCCTAATGAATCTCTTGGTTTCACTTAGGCCCGTTTAGCAAAGGATGTCACATCAATCGGGTCAATGTAAAACCTTTTCTCGGTTGTGTTGGTACAACCATTTAAAAACCAATCATGACTCTTAACAGGTCCATCGTCGACATTATACATGTCGTTCCTTTTTCACTTGTTTTTTCAAACAAATCTCACCTAAAATGAGAACATGAAAGAACAAGTAACGGAAAGGGACAACTAAAAATCCTGACATCGACACTATATATCGACTTATAGTATGTCGAGTATGTCCTGACTCAATAGAATAACAAGCTATCTTAAGCTTGAAATCCTCGTTCACACTGTCATTTATATATGACGTTCGTGCTATCTACTGGTCTTTTTCAGCCAGTTTCTTACGAAGTTCTACGACCTCGTTCTTATAGTCTCTAGCCTTGTCGGTCATGAGCACTTTCTCATCATGTTCTATCTCATAGTCTGACTCTGCAAACTCCTTCGCTCCATAGAGATCACCGATCTCTTCCTTCCGGTGTCGCACTTTATATTGTGCAACAGACGTTATGGTCAAGCAATCGAGAGGTACATTGCCCTCATAGTCTCCGTAGGTGTTGACTCTGGAAGCGTGCATCACCGTGATCGATGTCACCTCCATGTCATCCTCCACATCAATCATTATATTCAAATATGATGTTATTCCCATGGTCTCCTCAGAATAGTCCTCCTCCGAGTAATATTCCTCGGGCTATGACTCTTCTAGAATGACTATAGGTATGTCTGCTATAGGCACAGGTACCAGCTCAACTCTATTTACGGACTCCTCGTTGATCACATGTATATCCCTATACATCAAGCTATCAACCGACATCTACAATAACACATAACAAATTGATTAGTACATAATACACAATAATATAAGCACAAATCACATTTAATCCATTTAGGGTTACTTTCCATCTTTTAAATATTTCGGTACTGAGTTTCCTCAATACCCTTTTAACTCATTTGACTCGAGTTAACTTTCTTCGAACTCTTCCTTTCCTAACGAGGTTATTAGCCTAAGGTTCTTCCTCCCCCTTAAGTTTTATAACCTAATGATTTGATACCAACCTGTGACGCCCCCAAATATGGGTATCTTCCAACCCGACAGATGGTGCTCCATGATACTACAATCCATACAATCATTCCATTGAGATAAAGACGGTGTAATTACTATCTTTGTATTACATTTGTAGTAAATCCTTTCCTAGGTTCATTAACCGAATACATTCGTTGTTCTTCATAACTATATTTCATACAAATACACTAATCTATTATAGGATGATTAATTGTCCGTCTTAGCCTTGCCTTTACCTCTCTTAGAACTCTCAGTTCGTTCGGCTTTAGCTGCAAACATATGGTTCAAGCAAGAATGAGCATAACTGATAAGTGGGTTTTATACCTACTTATGGAGTACAAATTCATGCGAACTATTCCCATCTCAAGCACATTTTAATACGTTTTAGCTGTATTTCATGTTAGTTTGCATAGCATATACTTAAAACTCCTTTTGGTGAATAAGTGCAGGAATCGGCCTAATTTGGTGGTATTATAGGGCACGAGGCTAATGGATGCATGAGGTGAGGCAAAAGATGGGATATGCATGGTGAGGATTGAATGGAGCATGGATGGACAAACATGGATGGAAATAGGACACTTCAAGAAGGAAGCAGAAGAACAATGCAGAACCAAACTGAGAGCGTAACTGTAACTCATCAATCAGAAGCCTTGTACACTTGTAAGCAGAAGAGCTTGGAGACGCCACGGCAAGCGAAAGTGGCCGGCTGACAATGGTACATACACGCAAGTTAAGGCGTCATGAGCATGACAAGCCTAGGGAGCGCTGCGCCCAGCTTCGAGAGGCCTACCGACATCCCGACTTCATCGTAAGTCATGCGCTCGCCGAAAGACACATTGGAGGGGCGAGCAACCACGCGATGGTTGCACGATCTTTGAAATGCTTATTTTAATTTCCAATTTTTAAGGGTTGTAATGTTTTTAAAATGATTTTGACTGGTGTCAGACGTATCACTTGATAATTATTCAGTTTTTTACGTATCTTTACATCGTAACTAGGGTTTACTCTCTGGGGGAGATTCCAACGTAGAAGGAGGCCAAAACTCTACTTCTACTTCTTCTTGGGATTTTCTACCTGAGTGGATTATTATTATTATTATGCTGGATTTTTATGAGGATTTGAATAGTAATAGTGGATTCTATTCAGCAATTGGGTTTGATAGTTCTATCTTTCATCTTTCAATTGTTTGTTTATTAATCATGTATAGATTTGATCCCATAATGGCTTTTGGTTCAGTCATGAACTAAACTCCATTATGGGATTCTAACGGATTTTAATATGCAGTTTGATTGCATGCTTGAATGCTGGATTGTTTTACATATCATAGGGAATGTCTATCATGATTATTTTGCATGTATGAATGCTTGATCACCATTTGTTTCAGTACTTGTATGGAATTGACAATGAACATGCAAGTATGGATTGTAATCATGATAGTATACGTATATGGGGCTATTTTATATGGCTTGTGTATTTTGTGAACTAGATAGACATATACTGTTTCACCGTATAAGTTAGAATAAGGGCTTGAGTTTAAATTCAATATAGTTACAATTTCAAATAGACATATAGTGATTTTGGTTATATTGATGATTACATAGAGTCTATCATCTGTGGATCTTGTGTAAGTAGGTCTTAGTGCATTGAAAAATGGATGTGACTCTTTTAGTGCTCTTGGCTACTTTCCTGTGATATGTGAACAAGTCATGCATGATAGTGGTGATTAAATGAAATATTAAATGAAGTTAGGATCCCATTAATTCTAGATTTGATTTAATCCTTGTTATTTTTGTTTTAGTCGTTATTCGCAATTTGAGAACAAACCAAGTTTATTCATTAGTTTGAGCATATAAATATAGTGAATTAATTGATGCCTAGTGATTTGAATTAAACAACTTTCTCTGTGGGATCGATACTTTACTTGCTCTCATTGCTTTGTTGACACATGTATGTCAGCATGAGTTAGAGCTCTTTTTGTTAAGACTAAAAAGAGGCAACAAGTTTTTAGCTACCATTGTTTGTGGAAAAGGCGTTTAATTTAGTATTATTATCATTAGTTTTAAGCTATATTGTATGACTTAGACAATTCTAGTCTTATCTCATTTCAGCTTTTTTTTTTTTTTTCGTGAATTTGGATAAATTTTTATGCAAGACGCCATCATCCAACCCCGACTTAACACTTCTCGTGATAACATAAATGAGAGAGGTTGGAAAGCGAGTGTTCGTAGAAATTTACAAGCACAGTTAGAAAGTAAGACAGCTAATATGGCAGCCGAGGCACAAGGAGAAGAGCAAAGAGAGGAGCATTGGGCTCTGAAGGAATATTCCATGCCCAATATAAATGGACTACAGTCCATCATCGTCAGACCAGCGATAGCAGCCAACACATTCGAGATAAAAATAGGCACTATTTAGATGGTACAGAATTTAGTGCAGTTTGGGGGTGCCGTTACAGATGATTCGAATGAACACCTGTTGAGTTTTATCGAAATCTGTGATACATTCGGATACAACGATGTGACGGAGGATGCTATCAGACTTAGGCTATTCCCATTCTCATTGAGGGATAAATCAAGAAGTTGGCTTCATTCTTTGCCAGCAGGATCTATAACTACATGGGAGGACTTAACACAGAAGTTCTTAGCTAAGTTCTTCCCAATGGCTAAGACTGCAAAGATGAGGATAGCTATCTCTCATTTCGAGCAACAACAGGGTGAGTCCTTATATGAGGCATGGGAGAGATATAAAAAAATGCTGAGGAAGTGTCCACATCACGGTATGCCAGATTAGATGGTGGTCAACACGTTCTATAATGGATTGGGATGGCAATCGAGACTGATTGTAGATGCAGCTGCAGGAGGGGCATTATGGGCAAAAAGCTATGAAGAAGCCTATAACCTTATCGAGACAATGGCATCGAATGATTTTCAAAATCCTACATCTCGAATGGCATAGCCCAAAGTTGCAGGTGTGTTGGAGGTATATGCTATTACTCAGTTGTCAGAACATATGGCAGCCATGGCAAAGAAGATAGATACTTTGGCCGAAGGTAAAACAAAGACGATTGCCTTCGTATGTGAGATTTGTGCGGGGTCACATTTGACGGATTAATGTGCTATCAGCTCAGAGTCAGTGCAGTATGTGAACAGCTACATAAAAGACCAAGGTCAGTTTCAGAACACATACCACCCCAACAACCGAAATCATCCAAACTTTAGTTGGTCAAATAACCAAGGGACTCAGCAGAATCAGTTTCAATCGAATAATCAGTTTCAGACGCAACCAGCGCAGCCACAGTTTAATCCTAGACCACCTTTTCCGCTAAGATTTTCTCAACAACAACAACATCATACTCCAGCTGCACCTCAGCAAGAAAAGAAATCAGAAGTGGAGGAAATGATGATGAAATACATGGCAAATACAGAGTTTATAATCAACAGCCAAGAAGTGACTATAAAGAATCTTGAAAATCAAATGGGACAGATGGCGAACATGTTTACTAACAGGCCTCAGGGTTCGTTGCCAAGTAATACAGAGACAAATCCAAGAAGAGAAGGGAAGGAACAGTGCCAAGCGATCACATTGAGATCTAGGAAAGATTTATCAAGTACTACAAGTTGCGCGCCCGTGCGAGATTGCACTAAGGAGGACGCGCGGCCGCGCGAAGCTGAGGAGCCAGCTAATGAGAAAGAAAATTTGGAAAAATCTGAGGGTCAGCAGGAAGAGAAAGATAGAGCATGTCCAGAGGAGACGTTTAAGAGTTCAGTACCACCAATTCACACTCAAGTTCTGTATTCGCAGAGATTACGTAAGAAAAGGGAAGATAAACAGTTCAACAAATTCTTGGAGGTATTTAAAAAGCTGCAGATCAACATACCGTTCACCGAGGCATTGGAACAAATGCCAAGCTATGAAAAGTTTATGAAGGGTATACTATCAAGGAAGAGGAGATTAGAGGAATTTGATACAGTAGCCTTGACAGAAGAATGTAGTGCAGTACTTCAGCAGAAGCTACCTCCGAAGTTGAAGGATCCAGGCAGTTTCACAATCCCGTGAACAATTGGGAAGATGAATTTCGAAAAATGTTTGTGTGATATTGGGGCGAGCATAAATTTGATGCCCTTATCATTGTTCAATCAATTGGGACTACCGGATCCAAAGCCAACAAACATTTCATTGCAGTTAGCTGACAGATCCATCATATATCCACGGGGACTTGTTGAAGATGTTTTGGTAAAGGTGGACAAATTTATCTTTCCGGCTGACTTCATCATTTTGGATTACGAGGAAGATAAAAGTATATCAATTATAATGGGGAGACCATTCTTAGCCACAGACAGGACTTCAATAGATGTGCAAAAAGCGGAACTCACGATGCGTGTACATGATCAGGAGGTGACCTTTAACGTCTTTAAGGCAATGAAGTTCCCAACAGATGAAGAAGAATGCTTTCGGGTTGAGGAGGTGAATCGGGTTCTAAATGATGAAGTGCAGAGTATAGTGGATTGTGAACCACTAAGTAGCATCGTTGCTAAAAATTCAGATATGAGGGATGCAGAATTAGATAAATTCGTTCAATATCGGGATACCACTCCACAGTATGGAACCAGTGCAGTAGTTGATAAGTTTTCGGATAAGCATCTTAAGGTGAACGATATGAGATTAACGAGTGATTCTGATGGTGAGGTGGATAGAAAGATAATCACCTCAATTCTATCTTTAACATGAGATGCAGAGAAAGTCAAGTTGATTGACTATAACTTAGTGCTTGATGGGAGGCAACCCATTTTATCTACCTCGATTTTCTTCTTCTTTATTTCGTTTAGATTGTGTTAGTTGATTCATCTCATGTCATTATTGATTATTTGGCGGATTTGCATGGTTAAGTTTGTAACAGAATTTGCAGTGAGAACGTGTGAAAGAGAATAGAGTTTATATGGTCTTTAATTCATGCCCTAATAGTGCACATTAATGTATGTAGGTATCTATCATTGGAAAGCATCACTGATAGGCAGAGTGGAAGTGAACTTTAGCATTGCAGATATTAGGATTGCGCGTGTCACCAGCAAATTCTATATGTAAGATAAACTCGCTACCGCTGCCACCAAGTCAATCAGGACAACAGTACATTCTGCAAGTCTCGTGCCCACGCGCCAAGCCCAGTACAAACGCGCGCGGCCACGCGCAACACTGGATTAAGACAGATCTGAACATTTTAAAAAGAGTTGTGGACCATTCGGACTCTCATTTGGAATAATAACATACGCAAAATTCTCTCACTCTCTATAACTAACGTCTCTATCTCTCTATCAGTTACAAAATTAAGCCGTACATCTCTCAATTGTTTAGCCATGATTCTCTCCACGTTCAAAGTTCCATATCTCCTCAACTTCTCCAAGTGCAATATAAAACTAGGGTTTCTTCATTAGGTTGGGCAGAAACAAAATTGAGGGCAATAGCATCAGTGTTTCTTCTTCATTCTCAGTCATATAATATGTACGATCTTTATCAATTGAAAATGGGTCCCAAACGAGCACGCTCTATATTATCTTCTTCTTCATCCTGCTCGGGCAGTCAACGGGCGGATATTGTTGACCACACCAAGTTTCTCAACTTGGAGGCTCAGAAGGTGTATTACCGAATCGTGGCAAAGACCTTCGTCAAAGAGCGCGGTTTCAAGCCGGAAGGGCAGGATGGTCAGTAGTGCGTAATGATTCGAGAGAGAGGCTGGGGTGGATTGACTGCAACTCCGACGCCCATTCCAATGGACATAGTCCGGGAGTTTTATGCCAACGTTAATGTCACCATGAGCGGTATATCTTTAGTTTGCAGTGTCGAGATAGATTACAGACCCCGTGCAATCCGTACCATTTTTGGCATTACCGATACACCGCCAATGGGGGCTACTAATTGGGTCACCGGTGCACATTCGGAGACGGACATGGAGATTGTTATTGTTGAATTGTGCATGCCTGGCACGAAATGGACTTATAAAGTCGGCACGAACCAACCTCGCATATTCCCAGCCGCTGCCCTGAACCGATATGCAAAGGTGTGGAATCTGTTCGTATGTGCCAAGCTAGTGCCTTCCTCTCATCAGCACGAAATAACAGCGGAGAGGGCACTTATTCTTTGGGGCATAATCACCGGGAAGTACATTGACATTGGTCATCTCATTCTTGAGAATATGTTGTGCTATCTGCGGGGAGGCACCATTGGGAACATTCCACACGCATCAGTGGTTGCTATGCTATGTGATGATCAAGGATGCAACTGGGGGAACGAACAAATGCAATACCCAATCCAGGACATAACTCATGCCACAATCAAAAAATTTGAAGATTGGGCAGGAGGTGTACCGCATCTACGCGGATTAGGATTCATCATTTAGTCTACTTTTCCAGAGCCACCATAGCAGCCTCCGCAAACAGATGAGGTCGGCCCGTCCACGCACGCACGTGCCACCCATTGTAATCGCCAGCTCCGAAGGTTGGAGCGAAAAGTCGGTGCCATGTACGATAATTTGGGCACATTTGCGACGGGACTCACAAGGGCCTTGGCAAGCTTTTTTGCGTAACAAGGAACAACACTAGAATGGCCTCGATTTCGGACCGGGCAAAGACCATATCCACCACTGTGATTCACCACCGAGGAGGGTGGCACCACCGATAATTAGGGGAGTTTTTCAGACCCTTTACCTTCATTCAATGGGGCATTGAATATTTTAAGTTTGGGGGTATTGGGGAGTAGTGTAGTGCATGTAGTTTTGCATGATTAGTGTAATTTTTTTTAAGTTTTAGCATGAGTAGTTAATTTTTTAGTTCTTGCATATTTAGTTTAAATTGTTGCATTATATAGTTTATTTTTGTATATATATTTGCACGTTCATGTTTAGTTTGCATATCTCACAGTTCTTGCCATATAGAAATTTTTGTCTAGCCAATGATGATAGTGAATTTTGTTAAATGACTCTTGAGTATTTTGGATAATATGAGCTGAGATATAATGTATTACACAATACAATTCATATTGCTGTTTAAATGTTTTCAGTTTGCACAAATGTGTTCACATCACTTGTAGGTATAAGAAGCATGAGTTGTAGTGTTCGATAGAAAAATGTAGTTTTAAAAAGGGAAATATGTGAAAAGTGAGTATAGACTGTATAAAACATTGATCTTTAAACTTTGGGAAAACATGGGTATTTGTGTATAAAAAAAGAAAAAAGAAAAAGAAGAATTGCAATAACGTGGCTAGTCTTATTTCGGGGCCCTGGCTACTTGAGTAAGTACGCCCGAGGGGATTGTCTCTACACCTAGCGCCCTAAGGTCTTTCATAGTCTGGGAGTCGTTGGTCGAAAGCTCGCTAAGGGGTAGCAGTGTGCCTAATGGAGTAAGACATTACACAGTCATGAAGAAATAGAAAAAGAAAAGAAAAATAGCAATAAACACCGCGGGAAAGTGCAAAAGTCACCCTCATGAGTAGAAATAAAGCAGTTAAGCCCAGTGTTGAACCTTAGTTTATTTTAAGATGTTAGACTAGTCTTGGTTGCATATATATACATAAGTCTTGGTTTAAGCTATAACTTTCTGTTTTGAGCAATATAGCATGGGTATTATTTGCCTAAATCAAGTTTTGGCGAATACAACACACACACACAGCATCTCTATAGTATTTTTAAATTATCTGAGTGTATGACATTATGCCTGCAGTTTGATTTGAATCTGTATTCTTGAATCTTAAAAAAAAATTGTTGAGGCAAATTGGACTGAATTTCTATGGTAGTTGGGACAATGTGAGATTAGTTGCATCATAATTTAGTTGCATAGTAATATAGCTGCATTTTCATTGTTCATTAGTATGCATTGCTTGAGGGAAAGCAACAGTTCAAGTTTGGGGGTATTTGATAAGTGGGTTTTATACCTACTTATGGAGTACCAATTCATGCGAACTATACCCATCTCAAGCACATTTTAATATGTTTTAGCTGCATTTCATGTTAGTTTGAATAGCATATACTTAAACTCCTTTTGGTGAATAAGTGCAGGAATCGGCCTAATTTGGTGGTATTATAGGGCACGAGGCTAATGGATGCATGAGGTGAGGCAAAAGATGGGATATGCATGGCTGAGGATTGAATGAAGCATGGATGGAAATAGGACACTTTAGTAGCAGCAGCAACAATGCAGAACCAAACTCAGAGCGTAACTGTAACTCATCAATCGCAAGCCGCTACGCAGAAGAGCTTGAAGATGCGGCTACCGCTGCCGAAAGTGCCCGAAAGAAGACAATGGTACCTATTGCAAGTTGCGCGGCCGCGAGCATGACAAGCCTAGGGAACGCGCTACCGCCGAGAGGTCAGGTCATCGGACATCCCGACTTCTCAGTAAGTCGCGCTACCACGCCGAAGACACATTGGAGGGCAATGGCTGCCACGATGGTTTCTGATGTTGAGCTGTTTATTTTAATTTCCAATTTTTAAGGGTTGTAATGTTTTTAAAACGATTTCTGACTGGTGTCAGATGTATCACTAGACAATTATTCAGTTTTTTACGTATCTTTACATCGTAAATAGGGTTTACTCTCTGGGGGAGATTCCAATGTAAAAGGAGGCCAAAACTCTACTTTTCTACTTCTTCTTGGGATTTTCTACCAGAGTGGATTATTATTATTATTATTATTATGCTGGAATTTTATGAGGATTTGAATAGTAATAGTGGATTCTATTCAGCAATTGGGTTTGATAGTTCTATCTTTCATCTTTCAATTGTTTGTTTATTAATCATGTATAGATTTGATCCCATAATGGCTTTTGGTTCAGTCATGAACTAAACTCCATTATGGGATTCTAACGGATTTTAATATTTAGTTTGATTGCATGTTTGAATGATGGATTGTTTTACATATCATATGGAATGTCTATCATGATTATTTTGCATGTATGAATACTTGATCACAATTTGTTTCAGTACTTGTATGGAACTGACAATGAATATGCAAGTATAGATTGTAATCATGATAGTATACATATATGGGGTTATTTTATATGGCTTGTGTATTTCGTGAACCAGATAGACATATAATGTTTCACCGTATAAGTTAGAATAAGGTCTTGAGTTTAAATTCAATATAGTTGCAATTTCACATAGACATATAGTGATTTTGGTTATATTGATGATTACATAGAGTCTATCGTCTGTGGATGCTATGTAAGAAGGTCTTAGTGCATTGAAAAATGGTTGTGACTCTTTTAGTGCTCTTGGCTACTTTCTTGTGATATGTGAACAAGTCATGCATGATAGTGGTGATTAAATGAAATATTAAATGAAGTTAGGATCTCATTAATTCCAGATTTGATTTAATCCTTGTTATTTTTGTTTTAGTCATTATTCGCAATTTGAGAACAAACCAAGCTTATTCATTAGTTTGAACATGTAAATAAAGTGAATTAATTAATGCATAGTGATTTGAATTAAACAACTTTCCCTATGGGATCGATACTTTACTTGCTCTGTATTGCTTGTTGACACATGTATGCTTGCATGAGTTAGAGCTCTTTTGTTAAGACTAAAAAAGAGGCAACAATAACTAGCTTAGCAAGTCTTAACAAAGAATCATATGAATATCACATTAACAATTACATGCTTTATTTTCATATCTGAACAATTATTTATGAAGCACTATGAAATATTTGACTAGTACTTCTCATGTCATAACGACAATTCCAAAGTATATATAATAGATTAGGAATGATGAACCGGTCAGTAGACCATTAACATACTCTTTTCGTTTTCATACTTGAAAAGGACGTCCGGCACTAAGGCCATCCATCCGTCTTTACTTACGAGCCCTTCTAGGTGATAAGCCTATTGTACTCTATGTTGATCAACATTGTGATGCCCCCAAATTCTGGTACTTGAAACCCGAAATCGGTGCTTCACGATACCATTTCTATGAGCGGAATAATACTAATAATAATAACAATAATATAAATAACAAACTTAGTTTACATATATCGAAGTCTAAATCCCAAGTACGCAACCTTTACTATAATTCCTTACGATGATAGATAATATATATCATTGCCTTTTTATACTGCCTAACTATTACAAAAGATACAATTACACATATTTCAGCTTTGCTTTCCTTTTTCACTTGTTCTCGTCAACCTTCGATTGATCACGCTTAATGAAAACATTTAAATTAAGCAAGGATGAGCATTTGAGTGCCCAGCAAGTAATATCAATTATAATTATATTTAGCTGAAAGGATTAAATGTTTTCTTTATACATAACTTCTACAGCGAATTTATAGTTGTGAAGTAAACTGAACCGATAATAATAACATAATAATTCTATCTCAAATTTTGAAACTACGTATTGACTATATATATAGGTATTAGTTGACAAGCTATGAACATTGTTTTTAGTTTTTGCTAAGGTTTAACAGAACTTCATGTGCAAACCGTCATAACTTACAGGCATGAGGGTGATTTGTCCAATGTGCCCTGTATTGATCAATACTACATTACAAGAACGATATTATCGTTCACTCTATCCGCCTTGGGCGCATAAAAGTTTTTCCGTGATCGGGATGTTCATACTTAGTCGTGAATCCAAACCAAAGCAATATGATTAGATACAATAAGATTTTATTATATTCAACGATATTTCAAATTGCTTACTATGGGTCAAGTAGTTTGGACATATATATATATATATATATATATATATATATATATATATATATATCAACATGTGTTTAACTATTAACGACTATCCAAGTGGGGACACTTGTATAACTATATTTTGAAATTAACGAATGTATATATATATATGAGTTATATAATATAATATCATATTGATAAACAATGATCTGATATAATATATACGCATAATAAGGTTAATAATTTAGTACAATAATAATAAAATTCAAACTTCTTACTCATGTCCATCAGATAAAGGAAATGCAAAGGTAGGATACTTGCCTTGTAACGATCGAGAAATTTGTAATTTAATTTAAATATTTATGGAATTAAATAAATATTTTAAATAGTTTATTTATTGAGAAAAATAAATATTTGATGAATTGTCATGAATTCATTTAGTAGCTAAATTAATTAATGTTAATTGAATCGAGTAATGATAATTTTATCAAGGATTTAATTTAAGAAATAATTAAATTAAATCAATTGCTTAATATTTAAGAAAATAATTAAATTAAATGAATTGTTTAATTTAAGGAAATAAATAAATTAAATATAGAGATGTGTCTAATTTATTAATTAAATTAGATATATAATTATTTATTAATGATAATAAGATTTTTTTTATTAGTATTATAAGTTATTTAAATTAACTAAACTAAGTTATTTAAATTAATCAACTAAAAGTGTGACATAAAACTATATAATATAAATGTTATTAAAATAATTTGGTTTGAGAAATAGGGTTTAGCCAAAGAAGGCCTTGTGGCCTTTGGCTTATTCTAACGTATGTCCATTAGTTTTTTTAACTGATAACCACGATCATCAGTTGGGTTATTCTACTTCACGTCTTATTTCTTCTAAGACCAAAGCATCAGAGTGTTGAGAGAAAGAGAGAGAGAGCTTGGAAAAGAGAATCACAGAGAATTTAGAGGAAAAAAAGGGTTGCTAATTGTTCGTTCTAATCAAAGGTTCAAGGTATAAGCTATTCCTATTGTTATTTTTAGTTTTGGTAGTATATGTATATATCTTCTTGGTATGATTTGGAAATCACGTGAATTGTGAGGTATATATGTTCATATAGAATTGCAAAACTCTGTTAATTATCATGTATGCTTGTTATTTGTTACCAAATTCTTGTAAATTGAGTGTAGGAAGAAAAAGGAAAATAACAGTGTTTATGTTCATATGATATGACTTTAGAAAGTACCAATTCTAGTGGCCAATTTGTATGCTAAATTGTAAATTGAGTCCTGTTTATGCTAGCTTATTAAGAATCGAGCATAACATAATTTGAATTAAGTGTTTTGGCCAAGTTTTGAGATGTCAGCGATGATTCTTGTGTAAGAAGTTCAAAAATGGAGTTTTATATTAAAACATGGAATTTTGAGAAATTAAACTAGTTTCAGTTGATGATAAATTGTGTTAATTGGTGGTAAATGTTAGCAGTCATGTTTGTAATAGTCTGTACCAATTGTAGATGTTAATTTCACTGTTTAGTGGGTGAAATTTGTGTTTTTTGGGCTAAAAATGGCTATTGTCCACTGCCGAGTCTGCGTCTGTCTGTGCACTGATGAGTGAGTTTTATACCCATAATTGAGTGCGTTTGGAGCTTAATCTTTTGGATGTTTTAAGTGTTTGTGTCTATTCATGCATGTTTTACATTGTTTTGTAGGAATTGGGACAAAAGTTACTTGGATCGACGTTTGGTGTGGCTAGATTCGCGTTTTCGGCTTGCCATTTACACAGCAGTCACTTCAGAGCCAATTTGACTATATCTCCGGACATTATTTCGAAACACTCAAAGAATAAAAGTTGTAGATCTACTTTTCCTCTTTTTGGATCATCTTGAATCATCGAAATCGGAGTTCGGACGAAGAAGTTATGGTCATTTTCCCAAAGGACGTCGGAGCAGAAAATGTCAGAACTTGTAACAGCGTCGGGGCACTATTTCTAGAGTTAAATACAACAATGCCAACGCTATAAGGCGAACATTCAACATTGTGAACAAAGGTCAAGGCGCTGGGGAAGAGGTTGGTTGGGCCGGACGCGCTTTTAAATTTATGGATTTTGACACCTTTTAGACTCCAAATTGATTGGGTTTGTTCCTAAGCTCAAAATTAGACTTGTAATCTATAAATACATGATGTAAGACATAAAATAGGAGGAGATTACATAGCTTAGCCTTGATTAAACACTCCTTTAGATTAGAACATAACCCTAGTTCTTATTAGTTTTGGAGATTGAAGCAACTTGGAGACCATTGAAGATTCAAAGGGAGAAAAAAAGAGGAGTCTCAAGCTAATGACATAGATTATATTCTCTCTCTCTCTCTTACTTTTTATCTTTTAATGTCTATTCAATTGTGGATTCTTGATTTTAATTCATTAATTATGAACTAACTCTTTTCATTAAGATTTCAATTAAACTCTTTATGATTATGAATTGATTATTTGATTTATTCTAATTATTTATGTCAAAGTGAGTTGTTTATCTTGTCTAATGCTTATCGATTAATTATCTCGATCAAGAATTACTTTGTTACTCTAGAAGGAATTGGAAGAGGAATTCTAGGGTTAGAACTCGGGCATGATATCATGTGACTTAGTTATTTGCACAAAGAATAATTAGGTTTGTGAATAGAATGGAAATATCTTTTCACTTTATGTAACACATAAGGAATTGGGATTATAACGAAGTTTAATTCAATTGTTTTGCATAGGAATATAGCAAAATTAATCTGGATTAAATAGAAGGCAATTGATCACTTGAAAAGGGCTTTTGGCATTTGAGAATTTCATTAACAATTCAAAGAGACATAATAATTGGGATAATTGGATAATTGGTTTATAGTTCATAATTGGGGATATTGGAGTCTTAGCCTTTATTTATTTGAATTTATTTATAAAGTAACCTAGTTTTAATTAGTTAATTTAGTTTTCTTAATTAGAAAAATCATAATTTTTGATTGTTTAAATAAAATTGATTTGGTTAAGAATTAGTACTTGGTGATTTTTATTAAATAATTCCTCGTGGGAACGATACTCTACTTTCACTTTATTACTTGTTGACCGTGTATACTTGCTCGTATTCATTGATTGCGAAATCGATCAACATGCACCAAACAGAATACTTACTTAGTGTTATAGGTAAAAAAAGCAATGCAATGCCACGGCCCCAAGCCTAAATGTGTGGCAAATTACACCACACCCCTAACTAAGATGTGAGGTCTGTTTGTTTACAAGACAGGCATATCGGACTTGTGTTAGTTTAGTGTGTATGTTAATGATATTAAAACATGTTATAAGCTATAGTAACAGATGTTAATGTGTTAAAATGCAAAGTACAAAGATTTGAAATAATTATTAAAATAAGTTATAAAATGAAACCAAATGAGATGTTTTCGAAAGATAGAGTTGAACGACTAAGTTATGTTGATCAATGTGTAATTTCAGAAGCATTAAGTATGTTAACCTAAATGGTTAGGTTCTAGGTTAGGGGTAAGACCTAAATGATGGTTTAAACCCTAAAGCTAATATTCATACAATTAATTGTTGTTGCGATCTCGTGATATGTGTAGGGTAATTGGAGATTATTTCATTTGTGTAGCTTACAATTAAGGAAAGTCTTCTAACTCCATACTTTCATTGAGTTAGTTTGTTATGGTTATGCAAGTTTTCTAACTCTACCTTGTTATTATTGTGCAATTTCCTAACATTCTTTATGAAGATGAGTAAGCTTAACCTATCTTGTGTATGTTTGTTCAAGCTTATGTAACATAATTCATTACTTTAAGCGATATTTAGATTCTTAATTATTATCCAAAGCTTATATTGTTCTAATATATTGATTCAAGGAAGATTGTTTTAACACTTCTATAGCACCTTGCATGTATACCATGTTTACTCAATTATATATTATTGTTATTCAATCTTTCACTTTGATAGCCTTGTTCAGTTATACATTCTTGTATTAAATCTTTATTTATGAAAATTGAATAAGTTTTCTAAAATTCTAGAAACACTGATGAGCTAGTTCCAAACTAAACTTTCTTTAGTGCGGAAATTCTAAATCCAAACTGAGACGAACAACCCTAACATAGGGCATTTTGTACGTGTAACGTTTAGATGTTTGCGCACAATACATGGTACAAAGGGCTGATCCCCCTGAGTACGTTAAGAAGAGTCTGTACAGTCTAACAACTGTTGAGGTTAAGGTAATAATACCTAAACATCGTGGACATAGTTCATGGTCATAAGACCCTCAGATAATTAAAGTTCAAACATTTTTTCTATTTTGATTCGTAGAACAAGTTCTTTATCATTCAGTATTCGTTGTTCACTCTCATGTTGTTATTATACTATCTTTATGCCAGTGAGCAATTGTTTGCTCACTCTTGCAATTAAACAATGCAGCTCAAGTTGAAAGAGGTGATGGATCCTACTAGCAAGGGAAAGGGCAAGATGTCTAAGTGATGAAGAATTGTTTAAAGTTTATTTAAATGCTTGAAGTTGTTAAGACTTGTTTTATTTTATAATGTATTCTGCAAACTAATGTAATAATTTTAAGGTTAGATTACCTGGGATTTATTTTGAGATTATGATGTAACCCTTTAATGGGAGAGATTATTGTTTAAGTTATTTAAATTATGTCGTTATCCTTTGAATATGGGTAGTTAGATATAATAGTTTTTGATAAGTGAGCACCAAATTCGGTGGAAATGAAGTACCTGGATTTGGGGGTGTCACAGGTTGGTATCAAAGCTTTAGGGTATGAACCTTAGGAAGTAGCCTTTAAGAAGTTAGAAAATATAAAGGTGTTTAACTCTTATCGGGTTTTAAAGAATGGATTAAGGCATCTATTGAAACTGAATAATAAAAGACATTATGTGTTAAGTGTTAATAACTTATGTGCTCGCGAGTAGCGAAAAATGTTAAGTACCTAGAGATGACAAACCCTGGGATATTCACATAGTGCGGGAATAGTTGATCCAAGAGGATGAGCCTGTGACCGATCCCGAGGAGGATAGTCCTGAGGAGGATGATGATGATGAGGATCCTGAGGAGTTTCCACCAAACTCAGATTTACCGAGATGTATGATGTCTCAGATGACCGTAACATAGAGTTACAGGATAATATTGAGGAGCTGAAGGAGATGGTAAAGATGCATCACATTGCATTGGAACAGAAGGAGGTAGAGATTCAGGAACTTGACTCAAAACTTGGAAACACAGAATGTGATCTAGTTCACACCAAGGGTCAGCATGAAGACCTATTGGCAGTGAAGGAGAAGATGAAGACTAACATGGAGAAGATGAAAGATGATTTCAAAGAGGAATCAGCTAAGCGTGCAAGAGCAAAGGATGCTTGTATGAAGGCGACTCAACATGCAGACTGTGCTGAGGCTAAGGTCCAAGTGAAGAAAGCCAAGATGAAGGAAATGGATTATGCTTTTAATTCGGCGATTGATAGGGCCCAGGATCGAGTCCATTATTACCCACCTCAATTTGAAGACTCGTCGTGGTTCGTGATGGATCGTAGGACTGCGTATCGTATCATGGAGGAAGAGCGTCGAGAGGTCGTACGACGTCTTAACATGAATAGATTGAAAATAAGAGTGATAATAATATGAGGTTAATTATGCGAGTAAATAAATTGTGAATCCCTTATTTTGAGATGAATAAAGGGATAGTATGAGTATGTAATCCTGAAACTGGCTTAGTTCAGGAAAGTGGATGTTTATAGCAGATATGTTATCTTTAGTATGTTTAAAACTTTATGAATAAATAAAATATTAGAGTTTATTTGGAATGTTATGTGATATAGCTTTAATCTTGGAATGTTTAAGTTACACCTTGAATACCCAAGAATTTGAGTAATGAACTAATAAGCGTATATTTGAACAGAAAATGCCTCCTAGAAGAAGACAACCACGCACGCCAGAAGTACCTCCGAGGGTCTACTAACAATAACAATGAGACCAACGCTAATCCGATTCAAAGAGATGGTAGCTTTATTGACGGGAGCACTTACAAATCAACCGCAAGCTCAAGTTACGACTTTCAAGGAATTCAAAGTGGTTGGACCGCCAGAGTTTCAAGGGTCTATAAATCCAGTGGAAGCCCAAACCTGGATCATAGAAATGGAGAAGGTGTTTGATGTTGCTAGAGTTAGCAAAGATCAGAAGACTGCATTCGCGACATTTATGCTTAAGTCCGAAGCTAGCTACTGGTGGCAAATAAATAAAGTTTGTGGAGGACAAGGAGTGGTAGCGTGGGATAGATTTAAGGAGATGTTCTTTGAAACGTACTTTCCAGCGAGTTCTCGGAACCAGTTGGAGGTGCAATTTCTTGAACTTAAGCAAGGAACAATGACAGTACCAGAATATGCTGCGAAGTTTAACGAGTTGGCAAGGTTTGCCACTTATCAAGTCAATACGGATGAGCATAAGGCGAGAAGGTTCGAACAAGGATTGAAACCCTGGCTGTATAGCAAGGTTTCAATGTTCCAGTTAAATATATTTGCAGCTGTACTGGAAAAGGAAATTATTGCGGAAGGTGGAAGCGATGCCTTGACCAAGTATAACCATGATCAGAAGAAGAGGAAGAATGATAACGAGAATAAGGCTTGGGGAAGTAATGTTGGAAGTAACCATCAGAAGAGGAAATAGAATGAAAATTCCACTACGGGAGGACAACAGGGAAGTCAGCAGAAGAAAAAGTTTGAAGCTTGTGCGATGTGTGGAAAGAACCATACTGGGGTATGTTTGAAGGAAAAGCGAGTGTGTTTCAACTGTGGTCAGGAGGGACACATTGCACCAAACTGTTTTAATCCGAAGAAAGGAGCATGTTTTACCTGCGGTTCAAAGGATCACATGGCTCGTGATTGTCCCAAAAAGCCAGCGGGGAATGCAAATGGAGGAAAAGGAAATAACAATGGTGGTGGTGCATTGTGTAACGACCGAGAAATTCGGATCTTATTGTAAAAGGATTTTATTAAATTAAATAATAATAAAATCATATTCTATGTGTTATAAAGATGGTTGTCATTGTATAACCTATTGATGTTAGAATGTCGTAGTATTTGAGCTATGTGGATGAATTAAAGTGTTTGAATTTCCAAGACGAAAAATAAAAGTTTTTCGAGAAATTTTCTAAAAAACACTATTCATCGGTATTTGCTCGGGATATAATTTTGAGTTTCCGAAAAATACGTAATGATGAAATAACAAGGTAAGATGGATTATGTAATAAAAATCTAGTTATGGAAAATATAATAATTCGCTTGTGGACTTAATTTATAAACGTTAAGGAAGGCGAAATAGTATTGAATAAGTAATAATGTATGATACTTTGGTATTGTACGGAGTAATGAAAACGAGTATAATACGAGTTTAAAGGAAGGATGAAATACCGTATATAAATTCTATAAGAATTAGAATACGAAAATAATACATCAACAATATGTATTAAGAAATGTTAATGGACTTGGAAGATTGGTTAACAATTATATACAAGTCCAACTGAATTAAAGGGAGAGGCCCAACTATTAATGAATGAACAAACTAGTGTTTATTAATACAAAGCCCAAATGATGATTTAATGTAAGCCCAAGATAGAATCCATGAGTTGTATGACCCATGGGGCAAACCATATTAATATGGTTATTGTGGTGACCAAGTTAATGTGGTGACCAAGTTAGTGTAATGACCAAGACTAAGGAGTAATGACCAAGACTTATGAGTGGTGGTCAAGCAAAGGGTAGGTTTTGTGCTAACCAAGTAATGAATAGTAAGGAGGTGCATAAAGAGGTGGGATTGTTTTAAAGTCTAAATTACCCTAACTTTGGAAAATCTATATATAGAGGAAGCTTACAAGCCATTTGTTAGTTGTTCAAATAATCCAAACATTACAAAGTGCTTAATTGTTAGAGAGATTAAGTCACAAATAAGTTACTTCCATAAGTAAGAAGAAGAAGCAAGCTACATTACCAAGACTACACAAAAGTAAGACTTCTTCTCCATTATCTTCTATCTCTACCATGATAGGTTGATAAGAAAAGATGGATTAAGAAACATGAATGATAAGAAGCAAGAAGAATGAATAATTCATGAACTTAAGCCACATAAGTTGGCAATAAGTCATTTGAACTTATAAAAGTTATAAACTTATTATAAGTTAACCTTGAATGCTAAGTATGAAAATATGATCTTGTAATAAGAGAAGTAAATTAAGAACTTATATGATTATATGTATCATGTATACATAAGTAAAGTTATATGTGAAGAAGATGTAAAGTATAATGATTAAGAAACTCAAATTGTCATAAGTCATGAATAATCAAATCTTAAGTAGTTTATAATTTGACAAGTTGTAAGCTCATGAAGAATAAGTCAAAATCCAACAATGAATATAATTGTTGTATTAAATATGTTAAGATGTTCACATGATGAATGAAGTTCATTTGTAACGTTGAACAATTCATAAGAATAAAGATTCACGGAAATTGCATTTAATGGATTTATAATCGTCAATTCGTGAAAATTCTCGGAATAGAAGTCAAATTTTGTGTTTGATCACAGAACCATGGTTTTCCAATAGAGACAAGTCATATTTGGCATTTAAGAGTTGTGGACTCGAAAATGACCGGATTCTAACTTAGAACGAAGAAACGAAAGCGTTGAACGCTCATTTAACGCTTATCGCTTTTCATTAAAAATGAACCAATAGGTGAATTTTTAGCAAACGAAGTCAAATAGATAAAATTCTTGCATGATCATGTAGATTACATAATTTATGAACCGTAGGCTTTTGAACGAGCCAATTCGGACTTATAACGAAGAAGTTATGCGTCCGGGAAGTTCACAAAAATTAAAAACTAAAATTGTTTTCTGGTGCACAGAGTTGGCGCCACGGCGCCAACCAAAGGCAAAATGAGTCGCGCTGCAGCACGTAACAGTGTCCGAGTACACTGTAAGAGTTCACCGCAGTGCGAACCATAGTACATTATGTGGCACCGCAGCTCCATGTACAAAGACAAAAATCCTTCCGAGAGTGAGAGGCAATAAGAACATGCCCATTAAGTAAGGACTAGCGCCGCAGCGCCAAGTCCGGGACAGTGATGCTATAAGCTCACACCGCAGTGCCAGTCTCAGAACAGGGATGGTAATGAATGTTTCTAAGTACAAAGACAAGAAAGCTAATTGATTTAAAAGTAAACTCAACTTAAGGAAGGTAATGTAACATTATTTAAACTTTATTAAACCTTAAGGATGATGTATAAAGGTTGAGATAACCTAATCGAATATAAATGCAAGGATAATGATAAACCAGAATGAATAGTAATTGAATCTAATACACCATTAGATTGAAATGGAAGGTATGATATATTCATATACATACTTGATTATATGTGACCTAATGTAAGGCATTATGTGATCATGTATTGTAGAGACTTGAGCGACTTGAACATAAAGTTAATATACCGTAGCAGACGCTAAAGGCAAGTATTCTAACTTTTGTCTCAGTTCAATCTGAACAAGTTTTTGAGGTTCATGTATTCTTTCGCATGAATTGAGGTATGTTGAAGTTAAAGCCAACTCCTTTGGCTAGACTTAATGTATGGATAATCTATTCATGTATTATCAAATGTTGCTATCTTTTGTCAACTACTTGATATGGTTTTCAAAAGAAGACTGAAATGTTAAACAAATGTTTTGTCGATAAAACGACAAGCACGTGAGGTTGCCAAATTCTTAAACGTGCATACTTTTAATGGATGTAGTGTTGATCAACATAGAGTACAATAAGCTGATCACCTAGAAGTGCTCGTTAGTGATATTGGGCTTACGGACTTGCTTCCGGGTTGTCCTTTTCCAATAAAGAATGAATACTCGAGGTCTCTGACTGGAGTGAATGTTTTACTAAATATTGTTGTTATTGTAAAACATTTTGAAAGAAAAGATGAAGTGCTATTTTGAATTATCAATAGTACTTCATAACTATTGTTCAGTTATTGAAGATATACGATTTGTATGTGTCAAGCATGTTGTTATTAAATTGTTATACTTGCTGAGCTAGTTATGCTCACTCTTGCTTGAACCATATAAATGCAAAATAAAAGCTAACGTCCCAAAGGATCGAAAAAGGATAAGGGAAAAGCTAAGGCAGATTTCTAAGCTGTCTTGTAATAGTATAGGTCTATTGTTGTAATGTAACTGATATTAAGACAAAGAACCTTTGTAATGGGTATAGAACCTGGGAAATGTAAATATTACTTTAAATATATAGAAGTTATGTTCGTTCTTTGAGACTTTTCAATTGAATGAATGTATGAATATTGTACAGTATAGCACCATCTGTCGG
Organism: Panax ginseng; assembly: GCA_020205605.1. NCBI lineage: Eukaryota > Viridiplantae > Streptophyta > Magnoliopsida > Apiales > Araliaceae > Panax > Panax ginseng. The sequence goes on along the minus strand of CM035148.1, from coordinate 91,839,225 downwards.
GTTAGAAGATACCTGGATTTGGGGGCGCTACAAGTTGGTATCAAAGCCTAGGTTATAAAAACTTAAGGGGGAAAGTAGAACCTTAAGTCATAACCTTAAGAAAGAATTAAGAAGTAAAAGATGGAAAGTAACCTTATAAAAATGCATTATATTATTGATAGGTTTTGTAATATTCATGAACGCAATAAAATTGCATAAATAAGCGGAAACGTGTAAAATCAGAGTTTAAAAATTTTACAAACCATATACCCGGATCATCCTTTATGCATAATTATTAATTAAACGAAAAGATATGAAGAATAAGAATCGTACCCTTGAAGATTCGAGCTTCCTCAGGTACAAGTTCACCTCCAAATCCTTTCGCATTCAACTTGAATCCACCGGGTTGGTTCCTTCCTTTGATCAACGTTAGCCACCCAAGTGTTTGGCCTCTAGAGGTAATCCACCAAGGAAGAAGAAAGATTGAAGAAGATGGGTATTTGGCAAAACCCTAGTTTTTCATATCTCTCATAGAAAAGGAGCGTACTCTCCAATAATTGGAATCACGTATATCTGATATATGATATAAGACTCCTCTTATATAGATATCAGGTAACCTTATTTAATTAAAATAAGGTATTATTTAATTAAACTCTTTTAATTAAATGGGCTCTCTAATCCTATTAGGGATAATTAATTAAACTCCTTCAACTAATTTTCCCTCCTGATCCTATTAGGAATAAATGAGAGTACTTATATTAAATTAATTCCTAAACTCTTTTAGAAATTAAAATAATATTAATATTAATAATATTTGTAATAACCGTGAATCTTAAGTCACCATGTATGTATGTACATTTTTTTTTTTAAACTTTGTATTATATATGGATACATACATTTATGGATTTCATTAAAAATGAAAGCCTTGTGACCTAATTATACATTAGGTAAGGATATTAAATAACCTAAGGGTTATGGTAACACGAAAAAGTTAGTATTTTATCGTATACTAACTTAAGTGGGTAAACTTAGTATTTCAAGTGACTAATAATTTTAAACCTAATTCTTGTAAATCTAATTAGGTTATGAGATAAAATCATATGTATAAGTAATTAAACTTCATATGATTGGAGATGAAAGCCCTAAATTATCAAATTGGGTAACATTATTAAAATTGTTGGACTATGTTTTTATCTAGCCCAAATCAATTAAAAAGAAAAGCCCAAGGAAAATAAAATGTAATCCATACTTAGCCCACTTGATTGGGGGTATTCTAGACATTTGATTAATCAAAATTGGGCATTTAAAATAAAAGCTAAATGGTGGATATTATGAGGATCCTAAGTGGAATAATTAATCTAGCTTGTCCATTAGTGACATGAATAAACATAAGGACAATGTTGTAAGGCTCCCATTGGTTGCCACTCCATTATGCACATTTAATCATGTTTAACCTAAGGTAAGTAATAAACAAAGTGTTTTACCTAATGGGCAACAAAATGATTGTGGGAGAATTAATAATGAATTGCCCATTACATTTTGAATTCACATCTCATTCTTCCAACATCTCATTTTCTCTCCATCTTCTTCATCTTCTTCTTCTACCTCTTGCTCCCAAGCTAGCCAACTTCAAAGAGAGAAAAGAAAGAGATAATTTCAGCCATAGGAAGAAGAATTATAAGAGTTCTAGTGGTTTATGCCCCCTAAGTTTATTAGTTACTTTGGAAAATCAAGGAAGGTAGCCACTAAGTCAAGGTATAATGTACCTTCATCTTCTTCTCTTACCTTGTTTTGATAGCTTGAGTTTTGATGGGGTTATGTACAACTACTCAAGATACACTAGTTATACATACCATCATGCATGGAACTAAGTATCTTGAGTGTTAGATCAAAGACTTAGAGGAAGAAAATGAGCATTTGTTCTCCAAGGGTGAAAACTCTTGTTTTTCTTCCACTAAATCTTGTGTAACTCAAGTTCTACAACTTGAATTTATGATCCGTCGAAGGGGGGTGCTAGATACATGAGTTATCTAGTAAACCCAAGTGGTAGATCACAAATATAGCATGTTTTGAAACCTTTGAGATTTTTTTTACAAAAACAGTCCACTTTATATGTTAAAGCCTTGAAATCCAAAATCAGCTACTGACTTGTTTTTCATGAGGCTGTTTCGGCTAGTTCCTTATCTTGTAAAAATCTTGAAAACTATTACAGAGGTACCTTATGAAGTTATCTCTGGCGTAGGAAAAAAGAACGGATACGTTTGAGTTATATATTGTGCGTAATGACTATTTCAGTAAGGACTCCATAAATATTATCCTACGAATATCTCACTTGTGTATACACTGGAAAATTCCAAAATTTTTACCGTAGCTTCATATACGTTAAGAGAGCATACCCTGAAAATTTCAGATTTTTCTGAGCAAAACCCAATATTTTAAAAATAGAGCAAGATCTGAGTGTTTTGAGCACTTTAAAAAATAGTAAATCATTTTCTAAAATTCTAGAAAAATTAGAGGATCATTGTTGGTTCATATTCTATTAAAATCCAGAAGCTGAGAATTTTGGAATCAGTTTGCTATTTTTCCTAAAAAATGATTAGGTTGTAAATAAAAGGAAATAAATAGTTAAATGATGTCTTTAATGAGAAAAATATGATTTTTATGCTTGAATGCTCATAATATATTATATCATGACTATCTTAGGGCATTTTGGTAATTTATAATAATAAATATTACTTATGACCTTTTATGGATATTAAATAAGAGATTATTAAAGGATGAACAATTAGAATAAATTGTTTATTAATTTAATAAATCATTGGAATATTATTATAATACTAATAATATTATAATATGATGTTATTATGTAAATAAAAATATTAGATTAGAGTATTATTATTAAATAATAATATTCGAGATTAAATAAAATATTATTAAATGATTAATAATATTAGTAAGTGAATAAAATATTATTAAATGATTAATAATATTAGTAAGTGAATAAAATATTATTAAATGATTAATAATATTAGTAAAGGGATAAAATATTATTAAATGATTAATAATACTAGTAAGTGAATAAAATGTTGGTAAATGATTTAAAGTATTATTAGTGAACCAATAATACTAGAAGGTGAATTAATATTATCTAAGTTAATAATATTATGTGAATTAAAGGTAGTCGTTAATTAATAATAACACTATCTAGGCATGATAATGTTTATAAGAACTTATTGTAATGTATGATATCTATGTGATTACATGATCTCGATGTTATGCATTGACTAATTGAAAGACTAATTATAGGTCTCTCAAAGGAAGATAATTTAACTACATAGTGGATAGAAATTTATTTACGTAGTCAGTAACCTCACGATCGAGGCAAGTTTCCTAACTCAACTTGAGTTATTATTTTCAAAAGCATATTAGTGAATAATTATTGATGATTATTCACATCTTTATTGATTATTGAAATTAGCACTTTGTGCAATTGAATTTCGCTTCTACCGCCATTGAATCTGTGAATTAAATTAAAGTTCTTCATTTATGAACTGTTTATGGGATAGATCTATGCTAATTGTATCGACTAGATCAAGCATGTCTAAATTTGTTAAATCAAATGGATTTTAAATAATCTGTTTTATTAATTGATATGGTAAGAACTCTTGATCGAGAAATGAACAAATTTGATTAAGGCATGATATCAATGTCGGGATTATTAAGTGTTTATGCATAAATCACGGGGTATGAAAGGTGATCCCTTGAATACCAAAACTTATTAAAAGGTCCATTTAAATCACTCGAGCACCTTGGAAAATGTTCATGGTTATTCAAAACCACTCGATTCATGTTATTCAATTATCGAATATTCAATTGTTGATTATTAATTCATGTTCCTTCACAATCTTATATTATTGTTGAACATTGAAAGCAATATTTCTTTCTAAGTCATGATATATCTCCTTTGTCTTTATAAACTTGTGAAGCAAATTAGTTGCTTACTCTTGCTATATCATGACCTCTATTTTCGATTAAGCTCTCAAGGATCTAATGCGAAGGACAAGGGCAAGGGCAAGATCCGTGAGTAATTTTAGAATGAATGTTAAATTAGTTATTATCTAATGGAGTTTCTTGAGTAAACTATTTGTATTATAAATGGTGTATTTAAAGTTAAGGTTAGAGACCTTGGGACCATGTTTTGAGACTTTTTGTATAATGAACAATGTATGTTTATTATTTGAAATTGTTATAGAATGCTTATGATGATGATAGGATCGTGAGCACTGAATCTGAGGTTAGAGAACCTGGATTTGGGGGCGTCACAGGTTGGTATCAAAGCTGTAGGTTATAAACATTAGGAATGTGAAACCTAGGTTATAACCTTAGTAGAAAACTCTTATGGAGTATGTTAGGAGATGGATTATGGAAATTCATCAAGTTTGTGTTGTACTTAATAAAATATTATTTCATTTCATCAATGAATATATTTTATTGTGGTACTGACATTGACTTTATGGTGTTTGTAGGATGTCTGACGAGCGCCAAGGTAGTTACTCAGTTGAGCAGGAACCCATTGAGCATGAGGCCACCCAAGATGTCCCTCATGGTCCTCCTAGAGGGACTTGTTCAGAGAATCGATCAATTAGAAGGCGAGTGGAGGAATTAGAAGTAGAGAACCACACCTCCAATTTCATCAAGAACAATACAAGGATGCGGCTCATCAAGCCCGGATGGAGAAAGTCGAATGTAAGGAAAAATTTGATGAGTCCCAGGTTGCAAGTTGGGATACTGATGGTACAGCTAGAGAATGAAAAGGCAAAGTTTGGAGAGCTGAGCATGAAGCATCTGGAGATGTAGGCTGAGTTTGACGTAGAAATTGCCGATAAGATACGGTGGAAGAGGAACTCCATGAGTCGGATGAGTGGGTGGGCCAATTAAAGGTTGAACTGCAGGCCATAAAGGTCAGAGTAGAAACTTTAGGACCGGCCCTTGATGCGACGATGATGAGGGGCCAACGGCAGAGGGGCTAGGAGGGTCCACTCTAAGATAGGAGAGTCTAGTCGATCCGATTCGACGTAGAGTCCCGCGATGAATAAGCTTCCCTAGGGAGCCTGCGAGTGACTGGCAGGCCACCAATGGTGATGATGTGATGGCCCAGTTGTAAATAGATGCATTAGTACCTTTCTTGTTGTGTAATAAGGTTTTATGTTGATGTAAACCTCAAAGAGTGTGAGGTAGTAAATGGTTATGTACTTTCCCTAATTGTGTTTGTAGGGAGGTATCATTATGAGTTAATCCCATCTTTTGTGTTAAAATGGGATACTAGCATTTATAAAATATACCGTATTAATCGTAAAGTCAACAAGATTGGTGTATGAATATAAATGCAAATATTATTATGATATGTGTTATAAAATTTTAAATAGTAAATTTTCTATTTAATGTTATGTGAATTTAGTAGGCGATTTGGAAAATGTTCTTTAAAACAAACTTAACCCACTAAGGTGGAGAAAGACTTCCAAATCTCTAAGAACTTAAAACTCTCACATAATGATCATCCGATTGTTTAAATAAATAGCGTATTATATACTAAGTAATCATATGATAATAAATTCGAGTAACGTGTTCAAATTTTGTTTCACTAGATAATGGCGCCACAGACGCGACTCGAGAACCAAGATATTGAAGAGTCATTAATAATGCGTGGGATCTCAACAAAACCCAATGCAAGATTTTATTAACATGATGGTTGAAGCCATGAGGAATCAAGCTCAACTGCGAAATCGATCGAGCACCCAAATAGTAAACTTTAAGGACTTCAAGGCGGTAGGACCGCCAGAGTTCGAGAACAACAATGAGACGATAGAAGCCCAAATGTGGGTAAAGGAGATTGAGAAGGCCTTCGTTATTGCTAGAGTAGCGAGAAGAACGAAGACCATTTTTGCTACCTACTTAATGAAGGGCGAAGCTAGCTATTGGGATGCCATGCAACAAAGTTTTAACTGGAATCGTGACTTGGGAAGCATTCAAGAAGTTGTTCTTGAGAACTACTTCCCGAGAGTGTTCAAGCAAAGATGGAGATCAAGTTCTTGAACCAAAACAAGAGAATATGTCGATGACGTAGTATGTCACGAAATTCAATGAATTAGCGGATTCGGCTCCACATCGTTGGACAGAGGCGAGGAAAGCGAGAAGGTTTGAGAATGGACTAAAGCCGTGGGATTTATAGTAAAGTAGCGGTTTACAAATCACATCATTCTCAACTCATTGGAAAAAGCTCTTATAAGCGGAAGGAGGAAGCGAAGCGGTCTCAAGATACAATCTGGGAGAAGAATAAGAAGAAATCGGAAGGTGGAATCAAAATGTCAAAGTGATGGCGGTAGCAACAATAAGAAGCGGAAATGGAGCAGTGGGGGTATTAATCTGGAGATGCAGCAAGGAAGCGTGCAACAAAAGAAGTTAGTGTTTGGGAACTGTGGAAAGGGTCACTCGGGGGAGTGCTGGAAAGGAAAAATGATATGTTATACATGTGGGCAAGAAGGGCATACCTCACCCAATTGTACTAAGGTGAAGAAAGGAGGTTGCTTTAATTGTGGTGAAGTGGGACATCGGATCAAGGATTGCCCAAGAAGAAAAGCATGGATGGCGGAAATGGCGTGAAGGGCAATAACACAAAGACAACCAAAGGAGGACCAAACCAAAACAAATGCCAATAGCACGGACATTCAATATGACGGTCACGAATGTCAGGTGGCATCCAGGGAGGTGGTGTCGTATAATTCCGATCAATGATATAAATGCCTATGTGTTATTCGATTCGAGCTTCATGTTCTTTTGTATCCGGCGAATTTGCTCAAAGATTAAGTTTACCTCATGAACTATTAGAACACCCAATGAATGTAGAGTAGCAAACAAAGAAATTATCCTCGTAGACTACATCTATAGGAACTGTTGTGCTAATGTAAGAGGTTTTAAGCTTAACGTGGATTTGATACCGATTCGCTTTGGAGAGTTTGATGTAATCCTTGGGATGGATTGGTTATCAAGTCATGGAAGCGGTCATCGATCGTAAGAAAAAGTGTGTACACCTAAAGACTCAATAAGTCAAAGGTGGTATTTTATGGCGAAGAATCGCCAAGACAATCTTGTTGTTCTGACGATGATGCAAGCAAGGAAGTTGCTTAGGAAGGGTTGTATAGGTTATTTGGCTCACGCCAGGATACCCGCAGAATCGAGGGTGAACCGGGTCAAATACCTATTGTAAGGGAATTCGCTAACGCTTTCCCGATGAAATTCGGATTGCCACCGAGAGAGATAGAGTTTGTTATCGATTTGGCACGTGATCACATCAGATATCCAAAGCGCCACGATCGTATGGCTCCTGTGAGAAATGAAGGAACTGATGGTTCAACTACAAGAGTTGTTAGATAAGGGATACATTCACCAAGCGTATCACCATGGGGAGCACCGGTCTTATTCAGTAAAGAAAAGGATGGGTCATTAAGACTTTATATCGACTACCGAGAATTAAACAAGGTCACCATTAAGAATAAATACCGCTGCCCAGATCGATTTATTTGTTTGATCAACAAGGGGGCAAAATACTTTTCAAAATTGACTTGAGGACCGGTTATCACCAATCAAGGTGAGACATGAGGATGTTCCAAAGACGGCATTCTAACTCCCAGATGGACACTTTGAGTTTCGGTAATGTCTTTTGGGTTAACTAATGCACCAAAGCAAGATTCATGGATTTGATGAATGAGTGTTTAAAGCAAAGATTTGGATAAGTTTGTTGTCGTGTTCATCGACGACATTCGGTATATTCCGAGACAGAGGAAGATCACGGCAACATCTAAGGAAAGTGTTGGAGACGTTAAGGAGGGAGAAGTTGTATTCAAAGTTCTCCAAGTGTGAATTTTAGTTCATGGAGAGTGCAATTTTTGGGTCACATTATCGACAAAGATGGTGTTTCAGAGATCCAAAGAAAAGTAGAAGCGTTATCAATCGGGAACAAGCCAAGACACCGATAAATTAGGAGTTTCTTGGGATTAGCAGGATACTATCGAAGATTCATCCAAGATTTTTGAAAGGTAGCATCGCCATTGACCAACCTTACTAGAAAGACAAAGTGAAGTTCGTTTGGACGGAAAATGTGAACAGTAGTTTCATGGAATTGAAGAAGAGGCTCGGCGAAGCACTGTGTTGGCTTTATCGGACAACACGGAGGATTTGTAGTGTATAGTGATGCGTCACACAAGGGTCTTGGTTGTGTCTTCGATGCAAAGATGGCAAGGTCATTACAGACGCTTCACGCCGCCTAAAGGACTATGAGAAGGGTTATCCGACTCATGACCCGGAGTTAGCAAAGATAGTTTTTGCCTTGAAAATTTGGAGGCACTATTTGTATGGAGAGAAGTGTGAGATATATATGGATCATAAGAGTCTAAAGTATATCTTCACCCGTAAGAGCTAAATATGAGGCAATACCGATGGCTAGAATTGATCAAGGATTATGATTGTGAGATTCTGTACCATCCGGTGCAAAGCAAATGTAGTGGTCGATGCCTGAGCGAAAAGGCGTAGAGAAGTTATTGAAGTTAACCATTCAAGAGGAATTGGTGAAGGATTTCGAACGACTTGACTTAGAGGTTAAGTAATTCAACGGAGGTCAATGAGAAATTATTTATCGTGGCGTGAGCCCTACTTTATTAGATAAGGTTAAAGAGGCTCAAGAGAAGAACGAAGATTAAGCGACATCGAAAGCCAAGCTAATGAAAGGGATGAATTAAAATACAAGATTGATGGCACCTTGATCGCTAAGATTTGAAGGACGAATTTGGGTGCCAATTAATACCGTAACTAAGAGAAGAGATTCTCGCAAGAAGCACATAATACAGGTACTGATACACCTGAGAAGCACAAAATGTATCAAGACTTACGCCAACACTTTTGGTGGCCAAACATGAAGAGAGATGTTGCGAGAATGTGTCAAGAAATGTCTAACTTGTCGAGAGTCAAGGCGTAACATCAACGCATCGAGTGGACTATTACGACCTTTAGAGATTCCAGAGTGAAATGGGAGCACATCACGATGGATTTTGTGGTGGGACTTCCAATGAACGCAAAAGGGACACGATGCCATATGGGTGATCGTAGATCGTCTTACTGAAGTCGGCTCACTTTTTGCCGATCAAGATCGTGTATAGTCCGGACCACCTAGCCAAACTATACATCAAAGAAATTATATCGAGACATGGCGTATCAAGATCTATTGTGTCCGGATAGGGATCCGTTTCACGTCAAACTTCGGAAGAGTCTTCAAGAAAGAATGGGGACGCAGCCTACGGATGAGCACCGCGTATCATCCATGCAGAATCGATGGGCAAAAGTGAGAGAACGATTCAAACACTTGAAGACATGCTCGAAGCTTGTGTGATGGACTTCAAGGGTAGTTGGGAGGATCATCTTCCATTGGTAGAGTTCGCGATACAACAATAGCTACCACGCCATGATCGGAATGCTTAAGTATGAAGCAATGTATGGGAGGAAATGTAGAAACGCCAGTATCTTTGGGATGAAGTGGGTGAACGTCAACCGCTGGGACCAGAATCGGTGCAAGCAGCATCAGAGAGACCATTAAGGTGATTAGAGCCCGATTGGTAGCTCAAGATCGCCGTAAGAAGTATGCTGGACTTACATCGCTGTAAGCGAGATTTTGAGGTGGGAAGCCATGCATTTTTGAAAGTATCTCCTTGGAAAGGAAAGATAAGGTTTGGAAAGAAAGGTAAGTCGAGTCCGAGATTTATTGGACCTTTGAGATCTTGAAGAAGATAAGTAAAGTGGCGTGACGAGGTAGCTCTACCTCTGAGAATCGGAACATATTCATAATGTGTTTCATGTGTAATCGATTATACGACCATATAAGCTCGATTACAAGCATGTGATATCGCATTTGAGCCAATTCAGTCTAAAAAGATTTATCTAAGTTAATAATATTATGTGAATTAAAGGTAGTCGCATTAATAATAATAACACTATCTAGGCATGATAATGTTTATAAGAACTTATTGTAATGTATGATATCTATGTGATTACATGATCTGATGTTATGCATTGACTAATTGAAAGACTAATTATAGGTCTCTCAAAGGAAGATAATTTAACTACATAGTGGATAGAAATTTATTTCAGTGGTGAACTCACGATCGAGGCAAGTTTCCTAACTCAACTTGAGTTATTATTTTCAAAGCATATTAGTGAATAATTATTGATGATTATTCACATCTTTATTGATTATTGAAATTCGCACTTTGTGCAATTGAATTTCGTTCTACTGCCATTGAACTGTGAATTAAATTAAAGTTCTTCATTTATGAACTGTTTATGGGATAGATCTATGCTAATTGTATCAGCTAGATCAAGCATGTCTAAATTTGTTAAATCAAATGGATTTTAAATAACTGTTCTTATTAATTGATATGGTAAGAACTCTTGACTGAGAAATGAACAAATTTGATTAAGGCATGATATCAATGTCGGATTATTAAGTGTTTATGCATAAATCACGGGTATGAAAAGGTCGATCCCTTGAATACCAAAACTTATTAAAAGGTCCAGCTTTAAATCATCGAGCACCTTGGAAAATGTTCATGGTTATTCAAACCACTCGCCCATGTTATTCAATTATCGAATATTCAATTGTTGATTATTAATTCATGTTCCTTCACAATCTTATATTATTGTTGAACATTGAAAGCAATATTTCTTTCTAAGTCATGATATATCTCCTTTGTCTTTATAAACTTGTGAAGCAAATTAGTTGCTTACTCTTTGCTATATCATGACCTCTATTTTCGCTAAGCTCAAGGATCTAATGCTGAAGGACAAGGGCAAGGGCAAGATCCGTGGAGTAATTTTAGAATGAATGTTAAATTAGTTATTATCTAATGGAGTTTCTCGAGTAAACTATTTGTATTATAAATGGTGTATTTAAAGTTAAGGTTAGAGAGACCTTGGGACCATGTTTTGAGACTTTTGTATAATGAACAATGTATGTTTATTATTTCGAAATTGTTATAGAATGCTTATGATGATGATAGGATCGTGAGCACTGAATCTGAGGTTAGAGAACCTGGATTTGGGGGCGTCACAGGTTGGTATCAAAGCTATAGGTTATAAACATTAGGAATGCGAAACCTAGGTTATAACCTTAGTAGAAAAACTCTTATGGAGTATGTTAGAGATGGATTATGGAAATTCATCAAGTTTGTGTTGTACTTAATAAAATATTATTTCATTTCATCAATGAATATATTTTATTGTGGTAATCTTGACATTGACTTTATGGTGTTTGTAGGATGTCCGACGAGCGCCAAGGTAGTTACTCACCGTTGAGCAGAACCCATTGAGCATGAGGCCACCCAAGATGTCCCTCATGGTCCTCCGGTAGGGGACTTGTTCAGGAGAATCACTCAATTAGAAGGCAGAGTGGAGGAATTAGAAGTAGAGAACCACACCCTCCAATTTCTTGAAGAACAATACAAGGATGCGGCTCATCGCCCCCGGATGGAGAAAGTCGAATGTAAGGAAAAATTTGATGAGTCCCAGCTTGCAAGTTGGGATACCGATGGTACAGCTAGAGAGAATGAAAAGGCAAAGTTTGGAGAGTCGAGCATGAAGCATCCGGAGATGTAAAATTTGAGTTTGACGTAGAAATTGCCGATAAGATACGGGTGGAAGAGGAACTCCATGAGTCTGGATGAGCCGGTGGGCCAATTAAAGGTTGAACTGCAGGCCATAAAGGTCAGAGTAGAAACTTTAGGACTGGCCCTTGATGCAACAGATGAGGGCCAAAGGCAGAGGGGCTAGGAGGGTCCACTCTAAGATAGGAGAGTCTAGTCGATCCGCTCGGACGAGAGTCCCGCAGATGGTTGCTTCCCTAGAGCCTGCAGGCAGTGACTGGCAGAATACCAATGGTGATGATGTGATGGCCCAGCTTGTAAATAGATGCATTAGTACCTTTCTTGTTGTGTAATAAGGTTTTATGTTGATGTAAACCTCAGCAGGTGTGAGGTAGTAAATGGTTATGTACTTTCCCTAATTGTGTTTGTAGGGAGGTATCATTATGAGTTAATCCCATCTTTTGTGTTAAAATGGGATACTAGCATTTATAAAATATACCGTATTAATCGTGTAGAAGTCATTTGAAGATTGGTGTATGAATATAAATGCAAGATTATTATGATATGTGTTATAAAATTTTAAATAGTAAATTTTCTATTTAATGTTATGTGAATTTAGTAGACTGATTTGGAAAATGTTCTTTAAAACAAACTTAACCCACTAAGCGTGGAGAAAGACTTCCAAATCTCTAGAATTTAAAACTCTCACATAATGATCATCCGATTGTTTAAATAAATAGCGTATTATATACTAAGTAATCATATGATAATAAATTCGAGTAACGTGTTCAATTTTTTTGTTTCACTAGATAATGGCGCCGCAGCAGACGCGACTCAGAAACCAAGATATTGAAGAGTCGCTTAATAATGCAAATGATCTCAACAAAACCCAATGCAAGATTTTATTAACATGATGGTTGAAGCCATGAGGAATCAAGCTCAACTGCAGGAAATCGTGCACCCAAATAGTAAACTTTAAGGACTTCAAGCGTAGAGGACCGCCAGAGTTCGTGAGGAACAACAGAATCTGGATAGAAGCCCAAATGTGGGTAAAGGAGATTGAGAAGGCCTTCGTTATTGCTAGAGTAGCGTAAGAATGAAGACCATTTTTGCTACCTACTTAATGAAGGGGCAAAGGCTAGCTATTGGTGGGATGCCAACCGTAACAAAGCCGAATCGAATCGTGACTTGGGAAGCATTCAAGAAGTTGTTCTTGAGAACTACTTCCCCGAGAGTGTTCAAGCAAAGATGGAGATCAAGTTCTTGAACTCAAACAAGAGAATATGTCAAGATGTCGACGTAGTATGCGAAATTCAATGAATTGGCGAGATTCGCTCCACATCGTGGACACACAGGGCGAGGAAAGCGAGAAGGTTTGAGAATGGACTAAAGCCGTGGATTTATAGTAAAGTAGCGGTTTACAAATCACATCATTCTCAACTCTTTGTTGGAAAAAGCTCTTATAATGCGGAAGGAGGAAGCGAAGCTGTCTCAAGATACAATCGGGAGAAGAATAAGAAGAAATCGGAAGGTGGGAATCAAAATGTCGTAGAAGGCGGTAGCAACAATAAGAAGCGAAATGGAGCAAAGTGGGGTATTAATCGAGATGCGTGAAGGAAGCGTGCAACAAAAGAAGTTAGTGTTTGGGAACTGTGGAAAGGGTCACTTGGGAGTCTTTGGAAAGGAAAAAATGATATGTTATACATGTGGGCAAGAAGGCATACCTCACCCAATTGTACTAAGGTGAAGAAAGGAGGTTGCTTTAATTGTGGTGAAGTGGGACATCGGATCAAGGATTGCCCAAGAAGAAAAGCATGGATGGCGGAAATGGCGGCAGGGGCAATACACAAAGACAACCAAATGGAGGACCAAATTAAATAAATGCTTTTCAATAGCACGGACATTCAATATGATAAAGGCAAGATCTTTGTCAGGGCATCCGTGGAGGTGGTGTCGTATAATTCCGATCAATGATATAAATGCCTATGTGTTATTCGATTCGGAGCTTCATGTTCTTTTCAGATCCGATGAATTTGCTCAAAGATTAAGTTTACCTCATGAACTATTAGAACACCCAATGAATGTAGAGTAGCAAACAAAGAAATTATCCCCGTAGACTACATCTATAGGAACTGTTGTGCTAATGTAAGAGGTTTTAAGCTTAACGTGGATTTGATACCGAATTCCTTCGAGAGTTTGATGTAATCCTTGGGATGGATTGGTTATCAAGTCATGGAGCCAGCTATCGATCAGAAGAAAAGTGTGTACACCTAAAGACCAATAAGTCAAAGGTGGTATTTTATGGCGATAAATCGCCAAGACAATCTTGTTGTCTTCGACGATGATGCAAGCAAGAAGTTGCTTAGGAAGGGTTGTATAGGTTATTTGGCTCACGCTGTGGATACCCGCAGAATCGAGGGTGAATCGGGTCAAATACCTATTGTAAGGGAATTCGCTAACGCTTTCCCGGATGAAATTCCGGATTGCCACCGGATAGAGATAGAGTTTGTTATCGATTTGGCACTGTGGACATCACCCGAGATCAAAAGCGCCGTGATCGTATGGCTCTCAGAGAAATGAAGGAACTGATGGTTCAACTACAAGAGTTGTTAGATAAGGATACATTCGACCAAGCGTATCACCATGGGGAGCACCAGTCTTATTCAGAAAGAAAAAGGATGGGTCATTAAGACTTTGTATCGACTACCGAGAATTAAACAAGGTCACCATTAAGAATAAATACCCGCCGCCCAGATCGACGATTTGTTTGATCAATTGAAGGGGGCAAAATACTTTTCAAAATTGACTTGAGGACCGGTTATCACCAATCAAGGTGAGACATGAGGATGTTCCAAAGACGGCATTCGTAACTCCTGTATATGGACACTTTGAGTTTCTCGTAATGTCTTTTGGGTTAACTAATGCACCAAAGAAGATTCATGGATTTGATGAATGAGTGTTTAAGCGATTTGGATAAGTTTGTTGTCGTGTTCATCGACGACATTCCGGTATATTCCGAGACAGAGGAAGATCACGCCGAACATCTAAGGAAAGTGTTGAGACGTTAAGGAGGAGAAGTTGTATTCAAAGTTCTCCAAGTGTGAATTTTGGTTGCGGAGAGTGCAATTTTTGGGTCACATTATCGATAAAGATGGTGTTTCTAGAGATCCAAAGAAAAGTAGAAGCGGTTATCAATCGGGAACACCAAGACACCGGCGTAAATTAGGGAGTTTCTTGGGATTAGCGAGGATACTATCAAGATTCATCCAAGATTTTTGAAAGGTAGCATCGCCATCGACCAACCTTACTAGAAAGACAAAGGAAGTTCGTTTGGACGGAAAAATGTGAACAGAGTTTCATGGAATTGAAGAAGAGGCTCAATCTGAAGCACCTGTGTTGGCTTTATCGGACAACACGGAGAGATTTAGAAGAGTGTATAGTGATGCGTCACACAAGGGTCTTGGTTGTGTAATCGATGCAAAGATGGCAAGGTCATTCAGACGCTTTCACGCCGCCTAAAGGACTATGAGAAGGGTTATCCGACTCATGACCGGAGTTAGCAAAGCAGAAGTTTTTGCCTTGAAAATTTGGAGGCACTATTTGTATGGAGAGAAGGTGAGATATATATGGATCATAAGAGTCTAAAGTATATCTTCACCCGTAAGGAGCTAAATATGAGGCAAATGGGATGGCTAGAATTGATCAAGGATTATGATTGTGAGATTCTGCACCATCCGTGCAAAGCAAATGTAGTGGCCGATGCCCTGAGCGGTAAAAGGCAAGAGAGAAGTTATTGAAGTTAACCATTCAAGAGGAATTGGTGAAGGATTTCAACGACTTGACTTAGAGGTTAAGTACCACGACGAGGTCAATGAGAAATTATTTATCGCGGCAAATGAGCCCTACTTTATTAGATAAGGTTAAAGAGGCTCAAGAGAAGAACGAAGATTGCTGCAAAGATCAAGAAGCTAAGTAATTGAAAGGGATGAATTAAAATACAAGATTGATGGCAACTTGATCGCTAAGATTTGAAGGACGAATTTGGATTGCTAAGTTACCGTAACTAAGAGAAGAGATTCTGCAAGAAGCACATAATAACACGAGGTACTCGATACACCCAGTGAAGCACAAAATGTATCAAGACTTACGCCAACACTTTTGGTGGCCAAACATGAAGAGAGATGTTGCGTAATGTGTCAAGAAATGTCTAACTTGTCAAAGAGTCAAGGCGTAACATCAACGTGAGAAAGTGGACTATTACAACCTTTAGAGATTCCAGAGTGGAAATGGGAGCACATCACGATGGATTTTGTGGTGGGACTTCCAAAGAACGCAAAAGGGACACGATGCCATATGGGTGATCGTGAGATCGCCTTACGAAGTCGGCTCACTTTTGCCGATCAAGATCGTGTATAGTCCGGACCAAATGAAGCCAAACTATACATCAAAGAAATTATATCGAGACATGGCGTATCAAAGATTCATTGTGTCTGATAGGGATCCGCTTTCACGCCAAACTTCCGGAAGAGTCTTCAAGAAAGAATGGGGACGCAGCTACGGATGAGCACCGCGTATCATCCATGCATCGATGGGCAAAGTGAGAGAACGATTCAAACACTTGAAGACATGCTCGAGCTTGTGTGATGGACTTCAAGGGTAGTTGGGAGGATCATCTTCCATCGGGTAGAGTTCAGATACAACAATAGCTACCACGCCAAAGATTTTAATGCCGCCAATATGAAGCTAATCAGATGGGAGGAAATGTAGAACGCCCAGATGTCGGGATGAAGTGGGTGAACGCCAACCGTTGGGGACCGCTGAATCGTGCAAGAATCAGAGACCATTAAGGTGATTAGAGCCCGACCGGTAGCAAATTCTCAAGATCGCTGTAAGAAGTATGCACGAGACTTACATCGCCAAGCGAGATTTTGAGGTGGGAAGCCATGCATTTTTGAAAGTATCTCCTTGGAAAGGAAAGATAAGGTTTGGAAAGAAAGGTAAGTCGAGTCCTAGATTTATTGGACCTTTTGAGATCTTGAAGAAGATAAAGGCGAAGTTATGTGCGAGGTAGCTCTACCTCCTGAGAATCGGAACATATTCATAATGTGTTTCATGTGTCGTCTTCTACGACCATATAAGCCCGATTACAAGCATGTGATATCGTCTTTAGCCAATTCAGTCGAAAAAAGATTTATCGACGAGGAAATTCCAAATCGAAGTTTTAGATAGAAAGGAAATGTAAATTGCGTAAATAAGGTTATACATTCTCAGAAAAGTTCTTTGGAGGAACCACAATGTCAAGATGCTACGTGGGAACTTGAAGAAAGGATAAGAGAAAATTACCCACACCTTTTTGAGTAACCTTATATGTAATTCCGGACGGAATTCTTATAAGGGGAGAGGATGTAATAACCGTGAATCTTAAGTCACCATGTATGTATGTACATTTTTTTAAACTTTGTATTATATATGGATACATACATTTATGGATTTCATTAAAATGAAAGCCTTGTGACCTAATTATACATTAGGTAAGGATATTAAATAACCTAAGGGTTATGGTAACACGATAAAGTTAGTATTTTATACGATACTAACTTAAGTGGGTAAACTTAGTATTTCAAGTGACTAATAATTTTAAACCTAATTCTTGTAAATCTAATTAGGTTATGAGATAAAATCATATGTATAAGTAATTAAACTTCATATGATTGGAGATGAAAGCCCTAAATTATCAAATTGGGTAACATTATTAAAATTGTTGGACTATGTTTTATCTAGCCCAAATCAATTAAAAGAAAAGCCCAAGGAAAATAAAATGTAATCCAATACTTAGCCCACTTGATTGGGGGTATTCTAGACATTTGATTAATCAAAATTGGGCATTTAAAATAAAAGCTAAATGGTGGATATTATGAGGATCCTAAGTGGAATAATTAATCTAGCTTGTCCATTAGTAGACATGAATAAACATAAGGACAATGTTGTAAGGCTCCCATTGGTTGCCACTCCATTATGCACATTTAATCATGTTTAACCTAAGGTAAGTAATAAACAAAGTGTTTTACCTAATGGGCAACAAAATGATTGTGGGAGAATTAATAATGAATTGCCCATTACATTTTGAATTCACATCTCATTCTTCCAACATCTCATTTTCTCTCATCTTCTTCATCTTCTTCTTCTACCTCTTGCTCCCAAGCTAGCCAACTTCAAAGAGAGAAAAGAAAGAGATAATTTCAGCCATAGGAAGAAGAATTATAAGAGTTCTAGTGGTTTATGCCCCTAAGTTTATTAGTTACTTTGGAAAATCAAGGAAGGTAGCCACTAAGTCAAGGTATAATGTACCTTCATCTTCTTCTCTTACCTTGTTTTGATAGCTTGAGTTTTGATGGGGTTATAGACAACTACTCAAGATACACTAGTTATACATACCATCATGCATGGAACTAAGTATCTTGAGTGTTAGATCAAAGACATAGAGGAAGAAAATGAGCATATGTTCTCCAAGGGTGAAAACTCTTGTTTTTCTTCCACTAAATCTTGTGTAACTCAAGTTCTACAACTTGAATTTATGATCCGTCGAAGGGGGTGCTAGATACATGAGTTATCTAGTAAACCCAAGTGGTAGATCACAAATATAGCATGTTTTGAAACCTTTGAGATTTTTTTTTTTTTTTTACAAAAAGCAGTCCACTTTATATGTTAAAGCCTTTGAAAATCCAAAATCAGCTACTGACTTGTTTTTCATGAGGCTGTTTCGGCTAGTTCCTTGTCTTGTAAAAATCTGGAAAAATATTACAGAGGTACCTTATGAAGTTATCTACGCGTAGGAAAAAGAACGGATACGTTTCGAGTTATATATTGTGCGTAATGACTATTTCCGTAAAGGACTCCATAAATATTATCCTACGAATATCTCACTGTGTATACACTGGAAAATTCCAAAATTTTTACCGTAGCTTCATATACGTTAAGAGAGCATACCCTGAAAATTTCAGATTTTTCGGAGCAAAACTCAAATTTTTTAAAAATAGAGCAAGATCTGAGTGTTTTGAGCACTTTAAAAATAGTAAATCATTTTCTAAAATTCTAGAAAAATTAGAGGATCATTGTTGGTTCATATTCTGTTAAAATCCAGAAGCTGAGAATTTTTGGAATCAGTTTGCTATTTTTCCTAAAAATGATTAGGTTGTAAATAAAAGGAAATAAATAGTTAAATGATGTCTTTAATGAGAAAAATATGATTTTTATGCTTGAATGCTCATAATATATTATATCATGACTATCTTAGGGCATTTTGGTAATTTATAATAATAAATATTACTTATGACCTTTTATGGATATTAAATAAGAGGTTATTAAAGGATGAACAATTAGAATAAATTGTTTATTAATTTAATAAATCATCGAATATTATTATAATACTAATAATATTATAATATGATGTTATTATGTAAATAAAATATTAGATTAGAGTATTATTATTAAATAATAATATTCGAGATTAAATAAAATATTATTAAATGATTAATAATATTAGTAAGTGAATAAAATATTATTAAATGATTAATAATATTAGTAAGTGAATAAAATATTATTAAATGATTAATAATATTAGTAAAGGGATAAAATATTATTAAATGATTAATAATACTAGTAAGTGAATAAAATGTTGGTAATGATTTAAAGTATTATTAGTGATCCAATAATACTAGAAGGTGAATTAATATTATCTAAGTTAATAATATTATGTGAATTAAAGGTAGTCGTTAATTAATAATAACACTATCTATGCATGATAATGTTTATAAGAACTTATTGTAATGTATGATATCTATGTGATTACACGATCTGGATGTTATGCATTGACTAATTGAAAGACTAATTATAGGTCTCTCAAAGGAAGATAATTTAACTACATAAAGGATAGAAATTTATTTCGAATCAGTAACTCCACGATCGAGGCAAGTTTCCTAACTCAACTTGAAGTTATTATTTTCAAAGCATATTAGTGAATAATTATTGATGATTATTCACGCCTTTATTGATTATTGAAATTACGCACTTTGTGCAATTGAATTCTTCGCTTCTACCGCCATCGAATGTGAATTAAATTAAAGTTCTTCATTTATGAACTGCTTATGGATAGATCTATGCTAATTGTATCGCCTAGATCAAGCATGTCTAAATTTATTAAATCAAATGGATTTTAAATAACCTGTTTTATTAATTGATATGGTAAGAACTCTTGACCGAGAAATGAACAAATTTGATTAAGGCATGATATCAATGCTCGGATTATTAAGTGTTTATGCATAAATCACGGGGTATGAAAGGTCGATCCTCGAATACCAAAACTTATTAAAAGGTCCAAATTTAAATCATCGAGCACCTTGGCAAATGTTCATGGTTATTCAAAACCACTCTGGTTCATGTTATTCAATTATCGAATATTCAATTGTTGATTATTAATTCAATGCCCTTCACAATCTTATATTATTGTTGAACATTAAAAGCAATATTTCTTTCTAAGTCATGATATATCTCCTTTGTCTTTATAAACTTGTGAAGCAAATTAGTTGCTTACTCTTGCTATATCATCATGACCTCTATTTTCGCTAAGCCCAAGGATCTAATGCGAAGGACAAGGGCAAGGGCAAGATCCGGTGAGTAATTTTAGAATGAATGTTAAATTAGTTATTATCTAATGGAGTTTCTTGAGTAAACTATTTGTATTATAAATGGTGTATTTAAAGTTAAGGTTAGAGAGACCTTGGGACCATGTTTTGAGACTTTTGTATAATGAACAATGTATGTTTATTATTTCGAAATAGTTATAGAATGCTTATGATGATGATAGGATCGTGAGCACTGAATCTGAGGTTAGAGAACCTGGATTTGGGGGCATCACAATATTAATAAGACTCCTCTTATTAATTTATATTTAATATTTCTAAAATATTAAATAATAAATATTAAGGTATTTAATTTATACTATCACCATAGATTAAATTAAATATACTTAACATATTATTACGATTATGCCATTACTTTCTTAAATAATTATTCTTCCTTTTATGGTGTGACCCTTTAGGTTCTCCAAATTAAATCGGTTGTGAATAAATCAATTTGAACCATTCTAATCTTATTTAAATAAATAAATTAAACGATTAATTTATTTAAATAAATAATATTTATTCTACAATAGGGATAAGCCTCACTAGCGATCAACGACTTTCCAGATAATATAGATTTCAACATTAATCATAAAAGAACCTTTGAGTAAATAGTTACCGTACAATTCAATCCTTCCACCATACAATGTCTCAATTAAATATAAGACATGGAATTATCACAAGTCTTATTTTATTTAATTATATGTATTTCACTCTTAAATGCACAACTCCAAATAATGCAAATTAGAAACTCCTTTCTAATTTCATTCTGCCTTGGCCAAGGACTACTGGGTTGTCATTTATCGAATCACATAGGACATTTCTCTTCTTTTACTAGAAGTGGTAGATTCTTTATTGATCATACATTATCTCCATGTACAACTTATTATAACCAACCATACCCTTTTCATATACCCTAAGGGTATTAAGGAATAAGTCAAAGTATAACTCTTCATACACAAGATACTATGATGATCTCAAGTCTAAGGATCACTTGTACTACTATCACTACAGGAATTCCTATTGACAGGCAAGTAAAACTCCATTAGGTATTCCTTGGTAAGCCACGTTCAGTGAACTTATCCTCTAATAAGCACCTACATACTTACTTTAGTGTCTCCACACAAATGATCATGAGATCAATCATCCTCATCCAATGAGCAAGCAACGTATGTACCAATCTATCCGGATTTACTAATCCCCAATTTAGTAATCCAACGATTGGGAACTATTTTAGTTTTAAGCTTTCTAAGAATTTAGATCTCATTAGAATGATTATCATCATTATTCTAAAAGCATTGTTTAAAACTATGGGTTTATCACATATTATAAAACAGCATCATGTAGATAATTAAAAGTCTTTAATAAATTAATACTTTTTATTAATAAATGAATAAGATTGTTACAAAGTATATGCATTATCATCAAACATGATTGGCTTGTGTGCATACTACTTTCAATTATGTTATGTATTTCTATTATTTTACTGACGTGTACTAATCAAACTATATTGTTGTATTGTAGATGTCAGGAGAAAATGATATGTATAGAGATATACATGTAGTGAGCGAGGATTCTAAGACCTGGTAGAGATACTACCAAATCCCGTGAGCAAGAGAAACCAGAGTTGGTGACAATCGAGTCCGAGACTCCTGACGATTTAGACTACATGTCTATATTTGATGGCATGCTAGAAGAGGAGGTGGACGTGATGTCCTTTGACCAGGTTCCACCTACAGAGGAAAAATGTCTACGGGGGAATCGATGAAGGCATTGTTTATGTCGATATTGGATAGAAATGTCCATTACTGCCAAGAGGTTAAGGAGTTGAAAGAGGAACTCCAAGCTGTCCGTGAGGACAAGGCTAGCATGGAGGGAATGTGGGAAGAGGAGCATGATGATAGAATTCTAGCTAAGGACAAGTTCCGAGAGCTGAAATGTGAAGTCTTTGAGCTTAAGCAGGAGCTAAAGACTAAACAGAGGAAGTTGGAGAGGATGTCCTATATACATAGGAGTTCTCATGTAGATTTCCAGCAGCAGGTAGCTGGATATCAGATAGAAGCAGGATAGACCCGACACACTATCAGTAGAGATGTTATTGCCGGTCTGGCCAGCAAGGATTTCGAGAATGCCCTACGACAGATGTAGTCTAGCAATAGCTAGAGTAGATTAGATATGTAAATATTATGTATCTAGTAGTGACGTAAAACCCTCTTTTGTATAACAAAGGGTAGTCTTTTGTAAATCCCAATTTTTGGAAAGTAATTGTGGGATGGTAATGTAATCAGCTAAGGCTGGGTAATGTAAACAATGTAGTGTTAAAACTACAAGTTATGAATCAATATAAGTCTTATTATGGAATATGTTGAGTAATGAGTATGAGTTATTGTTGTATTACAAATAATAACAAATCAACAAGAATAAAGTAATAATGATGTGTTGTTTTCTTAACAGCAAAATGCCGCCAAGAAGGATACAACGAAATCAAGGCGCTAATGTTAACCAACCGGAGGGTGGTCCAGTTAATCCAATGCAGGAGTTCATTAATTTTTAAAGGTCAGATTTAATAGAATCGGGGCTAATGTACCCGTGATTCCCAGGAGTAGATCTGAGCTACTACTTTTAAGGATTTCAAAAGTGTAGGTCCGCCGGAATTCAAAGGAACTACAGACCCTATAGAAGCCCAGACTTGGGTAAAAGAAATTGAGAAAGCATTTGTAATAGCAAATGTTGAGGAGGGTTAAAAGGTTGCCTTTGCAACCTATTTGATGAAAGGAGAGGCCAACTTCGTGGGAGGCAAACCAAAGAGAATGATATAGGAAACCTAACGTGGGAGGGGTTCAAGGAGATTTTTTTCGAGAACTATTTTCCCATGAGTATGCAATGGAGGATGGAGATGAGGTTTATTGAATTGAGACAAGGGGACATGACAGTTCCCCAGTATGCTGCCAAGTTTAATGAATCGGCACGATTCGCTTCCACATCAAGTGGACATCAAGTGAGAAAGGCTAGAAGATTCGAGTGTGGCTTGAAACCCTGCCTCTATAGCCGAATCTCTTGTGTTCCAAAGTACTTCCTTTGGAACCATACTAGAAAAGGCAATAATTGCCAAAGGTGGAAATGAGGCTCTCACCAATACCACAAGGATAAGAAAAAAAGGGCAAGGTTGATGGAGGAACCAAGACCGAGGGAGCCAAAGGAAGTGGCAACAGTGGCGAAGAGGAAGGGCTTTAACTCGGGGGAATATCGGAGTAAAACAAGGGACTCTAAGAGGAGGATGGAGGCTCAGAAAACTCAAGGGAAGACTCACTTAGGAGTCTCATCACAAAGGAAAGGCGCTTTGTTATAATTGTGATGAAAAGGGCACATTTTGCCTAACTCGTCCCAATCAAGAAAAATCACGGATGCTTTGTATGTGGATCAACCGACCACATAGCAAAAGAACCGTCCAAGAAGGGATAGAAGAAATAAGGAACTAATAAGCGGGAAGTTAGCTATTAGTGGTCTAGCTCGACCAGAAAATTAATGGCCCGTACTTTTAATATATTGGTCCAAGATGCGGTGGCATCGGGGATGTAGTCACGGTGTATTATTCCG
Organism: Panax ginseng; assembly: GCA_020205605.1. Lineage (NCBI taxonomy): Eukaryota > Viridiplantae > Streptophyta > Magnoliopsida > Apiales > Araliaceae > Panax > Panax ginseng. Next base: position 91,815,287 of record CM035148.1, on the reverse strand, counting down.
ATCAACAATATAAATGCATACGTGCTATTTGATTTGGGTGCTACTTGTTCGTTTATAGCATGTGATTTTGCTAGACGACTAGAATTATTTCCCAAAAAATTGCCTGTATCTTTGAACATTAAGGTAGCAAACAAGGAGATAATTCCTGTTGAAGATATTCATAGGAGTTGTTGCGTAGATGTACGTGGTTGTAAGTTATCGGTAGACTTAATACCGATAAAGTTAGGATAATTCGACGTAATTCTCGGAATGGATTGGTTAATTAACCATAGAGCAATTATAGATTGCAAAAAGAAATGTGTGAGCATCAAGACGTTAAAGCAACCTCCTGTAGTATTTTACGGTAGTAAATTGCCGGGACGTCCGTGTTTTCTTACGATGACACAAACTAGAAAACTCTTAAGGAAGGGTTGTATAGGTTACCTATGCCATATTGTTGATACCCAGAGAATGGGAGTAACCATGGAACAAATACCTATAGTAAACGAATTCATGGATGTATTTCCAAGTGAGTTACCGGTTTTACCACCGGATAGGGAGATCGAATTTGTGATAGACACTGTGCCAGGAGCGGCACCAGTCTCAAGGGCACCGTACCGTATGGCGCCTATGGAAATGAAAGAACTAATGGTTCAGTTACAGGAACTATTGGACAAAAAAGTACATTCAACCAAGTGTTTCTCTGTGGGGGGGGCACCGGTGTTGTTTGTCAAGAAGAAAAATGGATCATTAAGGCTTTGTATCGACTATCGGGAGTTGAACAAGTTAACGATAAAGAATAAATACCCATTGCCCAGGATCGATGATCTCTTTGATCAATTGAAAGGGGTAAAGTATTTTTCTAAAATAGAGTTGCGGACGGGGTATCATCAGTTGAAGGTTAGGAAGGAAGATGTACCAAAGACTGCATTCAGGACTCGTTATGGTCATTACGAGTTTCTGGTGATGTCATTTGGGTTGACGAATGCACCTACTACATTTATGGATATGATGAACAGAGTGTTCAAATTATATTTGGACAAGTTCATCATGGTGTTTATCGATGATATTCTAGTCTATTCTAAGACGCCAGAAGATCATGCTGAACACTTAAGATTAGTGTTGGAGACACTAAGGAATGAGAAGTTATATGCGAAATTCACCAAATGTGAATTTTGGCTGGAAAAGGTGCAGTTTTTAGGTCATGTCATTGACCAAGAGGGGATTTCAGTGGATCCAGCGAAGGTGGAAGCAGTGATGAATTGGGAACAACCGAAAACGCCGACTGAGATGCGGAGTTTCCTAGGGTTAGCAAAGTACTATCGAAGATTTATCCAAGATTTTTCGAAGATAGCTACCTCGTTGACTAATTTAACAAGGAAGACGGTGAAATACGTATGGACGGATAAATGTGAAGATAGTTTTCAAGAACTGAAGAAAAGATTAAGTGAAGCTCCTATTTTGTCATTGCCAGATGACACGAGAAATTTTGTAGTGTATAGTGATGCTTCGTATAGAGGACTTGGTTGTGTCCTTATGTAGTATGGCAAAGTCATTGCGTATGCATCTCGGCAGTTGAAGGATTATGAGAAAGTTTATCCTACTAATGATCTGGAACTGCCGCGGTAGTGTTTGCCCTAAAGATATGGAGACATTATCTTTATGAGGAAAAATGTGAGATATATACGGACCATAAAAGTCTAAAGTATATCTTCACTCAGAAGGACTTGAATATGAGACAGAGAAGATGGCTAGAGTTGATAAAGGATTATGATTGTGAAATCATGTATCACCCTGGAAAGGCCAATGTAGTTGTCGACGCCTTAAGTAGGAAGGGTCGGGAAAAGTTGTCTATGTTAACGGCTCAAAATGAGTTAATAATAGAGATGGCTAGGATGGAAATAGAAGTAAAAATGCCGAGTGATTCGGGGCAGTTACTCTTTGCGACGGAGATGCAATCTACCATCGTAGACAGAGTCAAGGAGGTACAACTCAAGACGGACGAGTGTTACCAAATGAAGAAGCGGTTATCCGAGAAGGAAGATGTTAAGTATATTTTTTATAATGAGGGATTATTAAGATTTGAGGGAAGAATTTGGGTTCCGAATGAGATGGAATTAAAGGAGCAATTGTTACAAGAAGCTCATAGTTCGAGGTACTCGATACATCCTGGTAGCACTAAGATGTATCAAGACCTTCGACAGAGTTTTTGGTGGCCAAACATGAAGAGAGAAATAGCAGAGTATGTGAGTAGGTGCTTAACTTGTCAAAAAGTTAAGGTAGAACATCAACGACCTAGTGGCTTAAAGACACCATTGAGATTCCGTAATGGAAGTGGGAGCATATCACGATGGACTTCGTGGTGGGACTTCCAACGACGCATAAAAGGTACGATTCGATTTGGGTAATAGTGGACCCATTGACGAAAGTCGGCTCACTTTTGCCAATTAGGGTCAAGTATAACTTAGACCGCTAAATTGAACTCTATGTTAAGGAAATCATTTCCGGACATGGAGTATCGCCAGATTTATTGTGGTCGATCGTGATCCATAATTCACATCGAACTTTTGGAGGAGTTTGCAAGAGTAGTTGGGAATACAGCTGAGGTTAAGCACGGCTTATCATCCACAAACCGATGGGCAGAGCGAAAGGAAAATTCAGACGTTAGAAGACATGTTGAGGTCTTGCGTCATGGATTTCAAGGGTAGTTGGGATGATCACCTACCACTAGTAGAGTTTGCATATAACAACAGTTATCATGTAAGCATAGGTATGCCGCCATATGAAGCTCTGTATAGGAGAAAGTGCAGAACACCTTTATGTTGGGATGAGGTGGGAGAACGCCGGATGTTAGGACCAAAATTGGTGCAGCAGACAGCGGATGTGGTAAAGTTAATTCGGATGCATCTCGTCACAGCTCAGGACAGACAGAAGAAGTATGCGGACTCATATAGACTAAGTCGAGAGTTTGAGGTGGGCTCATATGTGTTTCTAAAGGTATCTCCCTGGAAAGGAAAGATACGCGTTGGAAAGAAAGGAAAGTTAAGTCGAAGGTTTATAGGACCTTTTAAGGTGTTAAAATGGGTGGGAGAGGTAGCTTATATAATAGCATTACCTCCAGACCTAGAACGAATACATATTGTGCTTCACGTATCTGTATTATGTCCATATAAGCCGGACTATAAGCATATAATCGAGTATGAGCCAATTTATATCGAGAAAGACTTAACATATGAAGAGTCGCCGATGCAGATCATTGATAGGAAGGAACAAGTTCTGAGGAACAAGGTAATAACATCGAGAAGGTATTATGGAAGAACCACGACATCAAGAAACAACGTGGAACTAGAAGAAAAGATGAAGAAAATTTTCCTCATCTATTTGATTAAGGTAAGACGAGATTCTCGGGGACAAAATCTTTATAAGGGGAAGAATGTAACGCAATAGAAATTCGGATCTTATTGTAAAAAGGATTTTATTAAATTAAATAATAATAAAATCATATTCTATGTGTTATAAAGATGGTTGTCATTGTATAACCTATTGATGTTAGAATGTCGTAGTATTTGAGCTACGTGGATGAATTAAAGTGTTTGAATTTCCAAGACGAAAATAAAAGTTTTTCGAGAAATTTTCCGAAAAAACACTATTCATCGGTATTTGCTCGGGATATAATTTTGAGTTTCCGAGAAATACGTAATGATGAAATAATAAGGTAAGATGGATTATGTAATAAAAATCTAGTTATGGAAAATATAATAATTCGCTTGTGGACTTCATTTATAAACGTTAAGGAAGGCAAAATAGTATTGAATAAGTAATAATGTATGATACTTTGGTATTGTACGGAGTAATGAAAATGAGTATAATACTAAGTATTATACGAGGTTGTAGGAAGGATGAAATACCGTATATAAATTCTATATGAATTAGAATACGAAAATAATACATCAACAATATGTATTAAGAAATGTTAATGGACTTGGAAGATTGGTTAACAATTATATACAAGTCCAAGTGAATTAAAGGGAGAGGCCCAACTATTAATGAATGAACAAACTAGTGTTTATTAATGCAAAACCCAAAGGATGATTTAATGTAAGCCCAATATAGAATCCATGAGTTGTATAACCCATGGGGCAAACCATATTAATATGGTTATTGTGGTGACCAAGTTAATGGGGTGACCAAGACTAAGGAGTAATGGCCAAGACTTATGAGTGGTGGTCAAGCAAAGGGTAGGTTTTGTGCTAACCAAGTACTGAATAGTAAGGAGGTGCATAAGGAGGTGGGATTGTTTTAAAGTCCAAATTACCCTAACTTTGGAAAATCTATATATAGAGGAAGCTTACAAGCCATTTGTTAGTTGTTCAAATAATCCAAACATTACAAAGTGCTTAATTTTTTGAGAGATTAAATCATAAATAAGTTACTTCCATAAGTAAGAAGAAGAAGCAAGCTACCTTACCAAGACTACACAAAAGTAAGACTTCTTCTCCATTATCTTTTATCTCTACCATGATAGGTTGATAAGAAAAGATGGATTAAGAAACATTAATGATAAAAAGCAAGAAGAATGAATAAGTCATGAACGTAAGCCACATAAGTTGGCAATAAGTCATTTGAACTTATAAAAGTTATAAACTTATTATAAGTTAACCTTGAATGCTAAGTATGAAAATATGATCTTGTAATAAGAGAAGTAAATTAAGAACTTATATGATTATATGTATCATGTATACATAAGTAAAGTTATATGTGAAGAAGATGTAAAGTATAATGATTAAGAAACTCAAATTGTCATAAGTCATGAATAATCAAATCTTAAGTAGTTTATAATTTGACAAGTTGTAAGCTCATGAAGAATAAGTCAAAATCCAACAATGAATATAATTGTTGTATTAAATATGTTAAGATGTTCACATGATGAATGAAGTTCATTTGTAACGTTGAACAATTCATAAGAATAAAGATTCGCCGGAAATTGCACGAATGGACGATAATCGTCGAATTCGTAAAATTCTCGGAATAGAAGTCAAATTTTGTGTTTGATCACAGAACCATGGTTTTCCAATAGAGACAAGTCATATTTGGCATTTAAGAGTTGTGGACTCGAAAATGACCGGATTCTAACTTAGAACGAAGAAACGAGCGTTGAACGTTCACGAACGTTTATCGTTTTCATTAAAAATGAACCAATAGGTGAATTTTTAGCAAACGAAGTCAAATAGATAAAATTCTTGCATGATCATGTAGATTACATAATTTATGAACCGTAGGCTTTTGAACGAGCCAATTCGGACTTATAACGAAGAAGTTATGCGTCCGGAAGTTCACAAAAATTCAAAATCGAAATTGTTTTCTCGTGCACAAGTTAAGTTATGCCAACAACCCAAGGCAAAATGAGTCACGCCAAGAAAGACGTAATAAAGGTCTCTAGTATACTTGCAAGAGTTCACCGTAGCGCGAACCATAGTATATTATGTGGCGCCGCAGCGCCATGTATAGTACCAAAATCCTCTAGAGAGTGGCACCGCAGCACGGCCCATTAAGTAAGGACTCGCATCATGACATGCCAAGTCCGGACAAGGATGCTATAAGCTTCGGGCCATAAATACCAGATCTCAAAACAAGGATGGTAATGAATGTTTCTAAGTACAAAGACAAGAAAGCTAATTGATTTAAAAGTAAACTCAACTTAAGGAAGGTAATGTAACTTTGTTAAACCTTAAGGATGTTGTATAAAGGTTGAGATAACCTAATCGAATATAAATGCAAGGATAATGATAAACCAGAATGAATAGTAATTGAATCTAATACACCATTAGATTGAAATGGAAGGTATGATATAGTCATATACATACTTGAATATATGTGACCTAATGTAAGGCATTATGTGATCATGTATTGTAGAGACTTGAGCGACTTGAACATAAAGTTAATATACCATAGCAGACGCTAAAGGAAAGTATTCTAACTCTTGTCTCAGTTCAATCTAAACAAGTTTTTGAGGTTCATGTATTCTTTCGCATGAATTGAGGTATGTTGAAGTTAAAGCTAACTCCTTCGGCTATACTTGATTTATGGATAATCTATTCATGTATTATCAAATGTTGCTATCTTTTGTCAACTACTTGATATGGTTTTCAAAAGAAGACTGAAATGTTAAACAAATGTTTTGTTGGTAAAACGACAGGCACGTGAGGTTTCCAGATGATTAAACGTGCATACGTTTAATGGATGTAGTGTTGATCAACATAGAGTACAATAGGCTGATCACCTAGAAATGCTCGTAAGTGATATCGGGCTTACGGACTTGCTTCCGGGTTGTACTTTTCCAATAAAGAATGAATACTCGAGGTCTCTTACCGGAGTGAATGTTTTACTAAATATTGTTGTTATTGTAAAACATTTTGAAAGAAAAGATGAAGTGCTATTTTGAATTATCAATAGTACTTCATAACTATTGTTCAGTTATTGAAGATATACGATTTGTATGTGTCAAGCATGTTGTTATTAAATTGTTATACTTGCTGAGCAAGTTATGCTCACTCTTGCTTGAACCATATGAATGCAGCTAAGACTGAACGTCCCAAAGGATCGAAAAAGGATAAGGGAAAAGCTAAAGCGCATTTCTAAGTCAGTCTTGTAATAGTATAGGTCTATTGTTGTAATGTAACTGATATCATGACAAAGAACCTTTGTAATGGGTATAGAACCTGGGAAATGTAAATATTACTTTAAATATATAGAAGTTATGTTCGTTCTTTGAGACTTTTCAATTGAATGAATGTATGAATGTTGTACAAGATAAGACCATCCGCTTCGGGTTGGAAGATACCCGGATTTGGGGGCGCTACACATTGACTATCACTGGACCATCTCAGTCAAGTCGACCTACTGCAAGAACTTTCAATATGACCGTGCAAGATGCTGTTCAGTCTAAGGATGTTGTGTCAGGTATCATTCCGATTAATGGTATTAATGCTTATATATTATTTGATTTGGGTGCTACTTGTTCATTTATATTAGATGAATTTGCTCAGAACTTAGATTTGCCCCAGGAAGAATTATAATTTCCCTTAAGTATAGAGATTGCGAATAAGGAAGTGATTCCTGTTAGATTTGTATATAAGAATTGTAAAGTGGTTATAAAGGGTCAAGAGATGAGGGTATACTTGATACCAATTAGACTGGGGGAGTTTGATGTTATACTGGGAATGGATTGGTTATTCAATCACGGAGCAGTGATTGATTGCTAAAGAAAGTGTGTTACCCTTATGACTCCGTCAAAGGTTGTGTTTTATGGCAGCAAATCTCCTCGACAAGCAAGTTGTCTGACAGTGATGCAAGCCAAGAAGTTGTTAAGACAAGGATGTGTAGGATACTTAGACTACATAGTTGATACACAAAAGAAAAGTGTGAAGTTAGAAGAGATACCGATCATAAGTGATTTTGTAGACGTAATTCCAGACGATTTGTCGGGTCTTCCGCCAGATCGACAAATTGAGTTCGTGATTGATTTAGTACCAGGAACATGCTCGATATCTAAGGCACCATACAAAATGGCCTCGGAAGATATGAAAGAGTTGATGGTGCAACTGCAAGAATTGCTCGACAAGAAGTATATCCAGCCGAGCGTATCGCCATGGGGAGCGCCAGTGTTATTTGTTAAGAAGAATGATGGATCGATGCAACTCTGCATTGACTATCGAGAATTGAATAAGGTTACGATTAAAAATAAGTATCCGTTACCAAGAATCGACGACCTGTTTGATCAACTGAAGGGGGCGAGATATTTTTCAAAGATAGACTTAAGGAGTGGTTATCATCAGTTAAAGGTGAGGCCAGAAGATGTACCGAAGACGACATTCAGGACTCGGTATGGTCATTACGAGTTTCTGGTTATGTCATTTGGTTTAACCAATGCACCTGCAGCGTTCATGGATTTCATGAACAGGGTGTTTAAACCATTCTTAGATAAATTTGTGGTAGTGTTTATTGATGATATCTTGGTGTATTCTAAGACCAAGGAAGAACATGTAGAACACTTAAGATTAACGTTGGAGACATTAAGAAAAGAGAAGTTGTACGCAAAATTTTCAAAATGCGAGTTTTGGATGGAACGTGTTCAGTTTCTCGGGCATGTTATTGATAGAGACGAAATTTCGTTAGATCCATCAAAAGTTGAAGCTGTAGTAAACTGGGATCAGCTAAAGACACCATCAGAGATAAGAAGTTTCTTAGGATTTGCAGGTTACTATAGGCGTTTTATTCAAGATTTTTCCAAGATCGCGACCCCGTTAACGAATTTAATTAGGAAGGCGGTTAAGTTTGTTTGGACGGAGAAGTGTGAGGAAAGTTTTCATGAATTGAAGAAGAGATTGAGCTCAGCACCTGTGTTGTCATTGTCTTATGATACAGGGAATTTTGTGGTGTATAGTGACGCATCGCATAAAGGACTAGGTTGTGTGCTTATGCAGAACGACAGAGTTATTGCGTATGCATCACGTCAATTAAATGATTACGAGAAGGGGTATCCGACTCATGACTTAGAGTTGGCGGTAGTGGTGTTTGCCCTGAAGATTTGGAGACATTATCTTTATGGAGAGAGATGTGAGATATATATTGACCATAAAAGTCTGAAGTATATCTTTACACAAAAAGACTTAAACATGCGACAAAGAAGATGGTTGGAACTAATTAAAGATTATGATTGTGAGATTTTCTATCATCTTGGAAAGGAGAATGTTGTTGTTGATGCCTTAAGTAGGAAGGGACGAGAGAAGTTAATGTTGTTGACTGCTCAGAATAAGTTGGTGTCTAAAATGGCTAAAATGGAGTTGGAAATTAAATATCCAACAGAATCCGATGAAAAGTTGTTCCAGATAGGAAATAATTCAACATTGGTAGATAAAGTGAAGAATACACAACTTCAGGATGAAGACTGCGACAAGATAAAACAGAAAATAGCTGAAGGTGAGGAAAACAAATTCAAAATCGATTCAGAAAGGTTACTTCGGTTCGAAGGGAGAATTTGGGTACCGCAAGTACCAGAAATTAAAGGAGAAATTCTGAGTGAAGCTCACAACTCAAGATATTCGTTTCACCTTGGGAGTACGAAGATGTACCAAGATCTTAGACATCATTTTTGGTGGCCAAATATGAAGAGGGATGTGGCTGAGTGTGTGGCAAAATGCTTAACGTGTCAGAAAGTTAAAGCTGAACATCAAAGGCCAAGCGGATTGTTACAACCGTTAGAGATACCAGAATGGAAATGGGAGCATATCACAATGGATTTTGTGGTAGGTCTTCCAACAACTCAACAAGGGTATGACGCCATTTGGGTGATTGTTGATCGATTGACGAAGTCGGCTCACTTTTTGCAGATCAAGATTCAATTTACCCTAGATCGGTTAGCAAAACTGTACATGAAGGAAATTGTGTCAAGACACAGTGTACCTGTGTCCATTGTGTCAGACAGAGATCCACGTTTCACATCTAATTTCTGGAAACGACTACAAGAATGTTTGGGAACATAGCTGAGAATGAGCACAGCATACCATCCTCAAACCGACGGACAAAGCGAGAGAACCATCCAAACACTAGAAGATATGCTTAGAGCATATATTATGAATTTCAAGGGAAATTGGGATGATCATTTACCGTTAGTTAAATTTTCATATAATAATAGTTATCACGCGAGTATTGGCATGCCGCCTTACGAAGCATTATACGGCAGAAAATGCATACCTCCCTTATGCTGGGATGAGGTAGGGGAACGTCAGCTATTGGGTCTAGAGTTGGTGCAACAAACCGTCGAAATCATCAAGGTGATTCGAGCAAGATTTATAGATGCACAAGATAGACAGAAGAAATATGTCGATCAGCACCGACAAAATCGGGAATTCGATGTTGGTAGTTATGTTTTCTTGAAAGTATCTCCCTGGAAGGGGAAAATTCGATTTGGCAAGAAAGGGAAATTAAGCCCTAGGTTTATAGGTCCTTTTGAAGTTCTGCGACGGATTAACGAAGTGGCGTACGAGGTAGCCTTACCTCCAGAGTTAATGCATATCCATAATGTTTTCCACATCTCGGTATTGAGACCATATAAGCCTGATTATAGGCATGTTATAGAATATGAGTCCTTACAGTTTGAGAAAGACTTAACATATGAAGAAGTCCCTATTCAAATTATTGATAGAAAAGAGCAAGTATTGAGGAATAAGGTGATACCTTCTGTTAAGGTAATCTGGAGGAACCACAATGCTGAGGAAGCTACGTGGGAACTTGAAAATGTTATGATGAATAATTATCCTCAATTGTTTACTTGATTTTGTATAGCGATTCTGGGGACAGAATCTTGTTAAGGAGGGAAGAATGTAATGAATGAATTTTTCGAGTTATGATTCTGGGGACATAATCCTTTTAAAGAGGGAAGGATGTAACGATCGAGAAATTTATAATTTAATTTAAATATTTATGGAATTAAATAAATATTTTAAATAATTTATTTATTGAGGAAAATAAATATTTGATGAATTGTCATAAATTCATTTAGTAGCTAAATTAATTAATGTTAATTGAATCGAGTAATGATAATTTTATTGAAGGATTTAATTTAAGAAATAATTAAATTAAATCAATTGCTTAATATTTAAGAAAATAATTAAATTAAATAAATTGTTTAATTTAAGAAAATAAATAAATTAAATATAGAGATGTGTCTAATTTATTAATTAAATTAGATATATAATTATTTATTAATGATAATAAGATTTTTATTATTAGTATTATAAGTTATTTAAATTAATCAACTAAAAGTGTGACATAAAACTATATAATATAAATGTTATTAAAATAATTTAGTTTGGGAAATAGGGTTTAACCAAACAAGGCCTTGTGGCATTTGGCTTATTCTAACGTACGTCCATTGGTTTTTTTAACTGATAACCACGATCATCAGTTGGGTTATTCTACTTCACGTCTTATTTCTTCTAAGACCAAAGCATCAGTGTTGAGAGAGAGAGAGAGCTTGGAAGAGAAAATCACAGAGAATTTTGAGGAAAAGAAGGGTTGATAATTGTTCATTCTAATCAAGGGTTCAAGGTATAAGCTATTCCTATTGTTATTTTTAGTTTTGGTAGTATATGTATATATCTTCTTGGTATACTTTAGAAATCACGTGAATTGTGAGGTATATATGTTCATATAGAATTGCAAAACTCCGTTAATTATCATGTATGCTTGTTATTTGTTACCAAATTCGTGTAAATTGAGTGTAAAAAGAAAAAGGAAAATAACAGTGTTTATGTTCATATGATATGGCTTTAGAAAGTACCAATTCTAGTGGCCAATTTGTATGCTAAATTGTAAATTGAGTCTTGTTTATGCTAGCTTATTAAGAATCAATCATAACGTAATTTGAATTAAGTGTTTTGGCCAAGTTTTGAGATGTCAATGATGATTCTTGTGTAAGAAGTTCAAAAATGGAGTTTTATATGAAAACATGGAATTTTGAGAAATTAAACTAGTTTCAGTTGATGATAAATTGTGTTAATTGGTTGTAAATGTTAGCAATCATGTTTGTAATAGTCATAATTAATTGTAGATGTTAATTTCACTGTTTGGTGGGTGAAATTTATGTTTGTTGGGCTAAAAACGGCTATTGTTCACTGCCGAAGTCAAGCGTCTGCTCTACGCATCAAATAGCGACTTTTACCGGTGCTAAGCAAAAAATGGCGTTAATTGCTTGGCCCTTAGTCCCAGTTTAAGTGTGGTGGCGAATCACAGCACACACCTCGAATCGAGACAACGAGGTCTGCTTTGTTGCAGGAAAGGCATATCGGACTTGTGTTAGTTTAATGTGTATGTTAATGATATTAAAACATGTTATAAGCTATAATAATAGATGTTAATATATTAAAATGCAAAGTACAAAGATTTGAAATAATTATTTAAATAAGTTATAAAATGAAACCAAATAAGATGTTTTCGAAAGATATAGTTGAACGACTAAGTTATGTTGATTAATGTGTAATTTTAGAAGCGTTAAGTATGTTAACCTAAATGGTTAGGTGCTTGGTTAGGGTTATAACCTAAATGATGGTTTAAACCCTAAAGCTAATATTCATACAATTAATTGTTGTTGTGATTTCGATGATATGTGTAGGGTAATTGGAGATTATTTCATTTGTGTAGCTTACAATCAAGGCAAGTCTTCTAACTCCATACTTTCATTGAGTTAGTTTGTTATGGTTATGCAAGTTTTCTAACTCTACCTTGTTATTATTGTGCAAGTTCCAAACATTCTTTATGAAGATGAGCAAGCTTAACCTATCTTGCGTATGTTTGTTCAAGCTTATGTAACCTAATTCGTTACATTAAGCGACATTTAGATTCCTAATTATTATTCAAAGCTTATATTGTTCTAATATATTGATTCAAAGAGGATTGTTTTAACTCTTCTATAGCACCTTGCATGTATACCATGTTTACTCAATTATGTATTATTGTTATTCAATCTTTGACTTTGATAGCCTTGTTCAGTTATACATTCTTGTATTAAATCTTTATTTATGAAAATTGAATAAGTGTTCTAAAATTCTAGAAACACTGATGAGCTAGTTCCAAACTAAACTTTCTTTATTGCGGAAATTCTAAATCCAAATTGAGACGAACAACCCTAACATAGGGGATTTTGTACGTGTAACGTTTAAATGTTTGTGCACAATACATGGTATAAAGGGCTGATCCCCCTGAGTACGTTAAGAAGAGTCTGTACAGTCTAACGACTGTTGAGGTTAAGGTAATAATACCTAAAAACCGTGGACATAGTTCGTGGTCATAAGACCCTCAGATAATTAAAGTTCAAACTTGTTTTCTATTTTAATTCGTAGAACAAGTTCTTTATCATTCAGTATTCGTTGTTCACTCTCATGTTGTTATTATACTATCTTTATGTCAGTGAGCAAATTGTTTGCTCACTCTTGCAATTAAACAATGCAGCTAAAGTTGAAAGAGGTGATGATCCATCTACTAGCAAGGGAAAGGGCAAGATGTCCAAGTGATGAAGAATTGTTTAAAGTTTATTTAAATGCTTGAAGTTGTTAAGACTTATTTTATTTTATAATGTATTCCGCAAACTGATGTAATAATTTTAAGGTTAGATTACCTGTGATTTATTTTGAGAATATGATGTAACCCTTTAATGAGAGAGATTATTGTTTAAGTTATTTAAATTATGTCTTTATCCTTTGAATATGGGTAGTTAGATATAATAGTTTTGATAAGTGAGCACCAAATTCGGTGAAAATGAAGTACCCGGATTTGGGGGTGTCACATGCATGATGCGCTGCTTACAGTTCATAACTTAGTTCTATCTTTATATAACACCTATCAGTAATAAGATTGTTTGATCGATTAGAATAACATATTATAACACATAAGACTCGCTTATCATAGCTTAGTACATAACCTAATCACATTGTCACATATTTTCCACAACCATCGAATCACAAATAAACACATATCTAATCAAATTATCCAAGTCCAGATTAATTTACAAACATGCTCCGATTATCGCAAGCGACTTTATCGCAATTATCGAGTCTAAGACTATCCTATTGTTCAATATCCGTAAGTATCACCATATTATTTTTAAATAACTTATAATAATTTTAAACATTTATTATATTTTATCATGAATTTTCAAACACCTAATCATTATTAAATGATTTAAATATTAAATAATTCAATTATCATTAATATTTAATTAATATTAAACTATTAATGAAACTATTGCCTAAATGTTAAAGTTATTTATAATAACTCAAAATACTTTTAAAGTATTAATATTACACTTAAATGATTTTTAAAAAGAATTAAAATTATTTTTAAATAATTATCATTAATATTTAATTATTAATGTCTTATTCATCAAAATATAAAAAGTCCTTAATTATAACTTAAAATATTTTTAATCTATTTATTTCCTTTTAAATGATTTTTAAATCAATAAAACCATTTTTGAATTATTTATTTAATATTATTATTAAATAACTCTAATATCATTTATAATAAATTAATAATAATTAATATTAAATTATTATTGAAATTATCCTTTAAATATTAAAAGTTATATTTTATAACTTAAAATATCTTTAAACACTTTATTTTTATTTTAAATGATTTTATAATAATAAAATCATTTTAAAACTAATTTATTTAATATAATTATTAAATAATTCTAATATCATTAATAGTAAATAATTAATGAAATTTACCTTTAAATATTGAAAGTTATATTTTATAACTTAAAATATTTTTAAACTATTTATTTTCATTTAAAAGGATTTTCTAATATTAAAATCATTTTAAACTAATTTATTTAATATAATTATTAAATAAATCTAATATCATTAATATTAAAATATTAATATTTTTCATGACAAAATATCAAAAGTTATATTTTATAACTTAAATAACCTTTAAATCATTTTTCTTATAATTTTTAAATCATTAATTCTATTTTTCATAATTTATTTAATACATTCATTAAATAACTTTAATTACCATTAATATTAATTAATTAATGAAATTCATCACAAAAATTTAAAAGTTATCAAAATAACTTAATTTATTTTCTTATACCATAATATAATTTTAAATAATTTTTCAAGTATTAAAATCATTTTTAACTAATTTATTTAATATATAATTAAATAAATTAAATAATTTTAATATTTCAAAAATATTAAATATTTATGAAATATATTCAAAATAATTAAAACTAATTTTTTGGATTTTAAAATAATTTTTAGAATTTATTTTGTATTTTTTCATAATTAAAAACTAATTTTCTATAATTATTTAATAAAAATATAATTTTTATATAGAATATGTCGCTAAACACGACCTATATATAATTTTTATATAGAATATGTTCTTCATGCAAACCCAGAACACCAACTCAATTACCAAGCTAGTTAGTTTGACCATAATTAATTCTATGATCCAATTGATTTCTGAGCTTGAAAAGATGTTAGAGTTGTAGTACAAATGTAGAACTACAACCATCGACCAAGATTATAGCTATAACATGCCAAAACAGTAATATATGATTAATCAAAAAGCTTGTCAGACATGTTCTTCATTTCTGGGTCACCCAGAAATGAAGAACAGTCTAGGGTGCCACTTTCCAGCCTCCACTACATGCTGATCGTGTAATGTTTTAGTGATCTATAAACTTCAGTGTGTAGACAACATGTAGGACAACATTTATATTACATAAAATCAACAAAACAACAACATAATAGTAAGATCTTGTCCGGTCAAATCATGTCAGAAGCCACGCGTATGAACTTTCTGAGTTACCCAGAAAGCTCATCCGTGAACCTTCTGCTTGGTTAGACCATCCCCCAAATCTCGTATGTTTGTGATAAAAGCGATCTAAGAGCATTAACCTACAGTATAACTACCATACTATAAATCTATTACAACAACAACAAAAAAACAACCAGAAGCAAGATCAAAGCCACATAAAATCTTATCAGGTGCTTCTGGGTAACAATCTAGGTTACCCAGATCAATTCGTTCATGGCCGGTCAACGGCATTTGACCACTAATAACTTGTGATGTACACATTATTTATGCATGAATCCAGTTCCAGATCAAAGATCTCCTAACAGACTTCAAATACAAACATTAAAACAACCAAAAACATAAACAGAAAACGATTTACATCCTCTAACATTCATTGTCAGAACACGAAATAAAATTTTTCCAGATTTTGAAAAACTTCAAATCCGAGCCTATAGATGTTATGGATCTAACATCTATCAACCCAGATCATCAATATGAACTATAAATAACATGTTTAAACATTAAAACATAAGATCAAAGGTCAGATTTTTGTTTAGGGTTTATACCTTTAAATGAGCAAATCTGATTTCTTGGCTACTGATTTGTGATGTGTGTTAGTGGGGCTCGGTTTAGGAGCTGATATACTACAATATTTTGTGGGTCTTAGAGAGATATGGTCTTGCTAGAGAGTTGGTGATCAAATGGCCAAATAATAGACTTTTCTCTCTCCTTGATCTTATATATTACATGTATACATGCACATGGCTGAGTTTGCTGGCAAGAAATGGCTGAGGTGTTGATAAATAAGTCACATTATCAACATGGGTAGGTCACCAACTAAAGCTTTAGCTAGATTTACAAGTAAACTTCAATTATGCAAAAAGGGGTATAATAGTCATTAGCCTTATGATTTTAAGGGCAAGGTTGTAACATGGCAAACCCTTAGTCTTTGACCCTTAGGGTTTAACCCTAAGGTTTAGCACAAAATTATAGGATTTCTAATTAGGGTTTTAAAAATAAAATTTTTAGTTTCAAAAATTGTAATTAGGGTTTCTTGAAATAGTTTAGGTTTTCAATTAATAAAAACTTGCTAATTAGCACTACAAGAAATTTGGGAGGTAGTGAAGGAAACTTTGTGAAGGAATTCATTCCCTCACATGAGTAGTTTTCTAGCGAAGGAACAGTGAAGAAAAAAATTGTAGTGACAATATAGTTATTAGTGAAAGAAATATCCTTCACAAATTATATTTTTTCCTTCGCAAAATTCACTACACAAGAATATGAGGTTATTGTGAAGAAAAATTTGCGAAGAAATTAATTCTTTCATATTAAAACAATTTAGGGAGAGAATATTGAGAGAAAAAAATTAGTAACGAAAAGTTATTATTATCAAACAAAAAATATCCTTTCTAAATTAGTTTTTTCTTTCACAAAATTAAAATAGGAAATAATATCTAGTGCTTTTTTATTAAAATTTGTGAAGATAAATTTAGTATTAATTTCTAAAAATAATAATTGTGGTGAATATAAATTCGACCCGCTTCGCAAAAACTCCGCCAATACCATTTTTAATGTCAAGCCACCCAAAAGGGTCTAATTCATCACATCTTCATTCACCAATTCTACCCCTAAGCGAGAGAAAGATCCGAAGAAGCGAGTGGTAATCTCCGGCATGGGATTAGTCTCCGTTTTGGGAATGAAGTAGATGTTTATTACGATAAGCTTCTCTCCGGCGAATCTGGGATTCGACCAATTGACCGATTTGACGTATCTAACTTCCCAACTCGATTTGGTGGCCCGATTTGTGGGTTTTCGTCGGAAGGGTATATTGATGGAAAGAATGATCGGCGGCTCGACGATTGCATTTGTTATTGCATTGGTGCTGGGAAAAAGGCACTCGAAGATACTGATCTTGGCAGAGATAAGTGCTCGAAGGTTGTACTTTTATTGAATTTGTTTGTTTTTGCTGTTTAATTCAGTAAATTAGGTTTGTGATCGAGTTATGCATTTTCTGCTCAAAATTTAGATCTAAAGGTTGTTTCTTTACTCATTAGTGGTGGAATTGGACATGTAGGACTCCATTATTATATAATTCGGGGGTTGAAAGTTTGATTTGGTTATCTTATTGCAGTAAACATATGTAGTGACTTGGATTTGTATTTGTTATTGATTTAGGTATCTTACATTTTTGTAAGTATTTGTTATCTTCAACTAATAGGGCGACATCGAGATCAAAAGGGAAAGCTTGGAATGGAAAAACTGGACCAAAATTGATATGAGAATATTAAATGGAGATGGTTTTAGTAGGATTTATAAATTCGAGATGGCAATGGGAGATGTTGCATTCTACCTGTTTGTGCAATTATCCCAATGGCTTCTGGAGTGCTCTCCTCAGGTACCTTTTCTGTTTCTTCTTGCGAATGAATTTTTACTTCATAAAACTAGTGCTATATTTACGTCCTTGTCTCCATTCAGCTGTCTCTGTTTAAGTATAGATCACATATGTTTTTACACGCTTTACTTGTGCGCCAACTAGGAGACATTTAAATAAGACTCTCTTTGTTGTCGGTGCAGGTACAAGTGGGTAATTCTCCTACATACAAGACAGAGAGGAAGCTGGGTAAGGGTGGTTTTGGTCAAGTTTATGTTGGCAGGAGGGTAAGTGGTGGCTCTAGGAGAATAGGAACAGATGCAGTTGAGGTACTGTTCTAAACAAACTTTAGATTTCGGTTTTTAGTAAGCCAAGTTAAATATAATAACAACATAACATATAATACATCACAAATAACAAGAATTAAATACATTACTAAAATCTGAAAATTTTATAGTAATCATTACTATAACATCACAAATATAAGTTCACAAATTACATGTACTGGTTTTTTTATTATAGTATTTGTTATATTATATTTATAAGTTTTGGGATTTAGTTCTCTCTAGATTTACATCCCCTTCTTCTCTGCCTATATATCTGTATTTATCTTCCATAATACAGAAGGGAAAAAGAGAGAAATAGGAAGAGAGAAAAATGGCAGGCATTGCTGCTACATGTTCATCGGGTTTGATCTTGAAGACAAAAGAATCAAGAACCAATGGGGCTTCTCTGCTTAAATAAAGTGGGCTAAAAGCAGTTGGGAGTAAGCAAGTGGCTTCAGCTGGGTATAAGCCAAATGGGTCCATCTCCACTTCAGGTGTGATCATCATTCTTGAAGTCCCTATTCATCTTGATTCAGTGAAAAATAAATGTTGTCTTTAATCTTCTTGTTCTTGTTCTAATTGTATAATTAACTTAAAATTCCCATGAGTTGTTTTGATGAGTCGAGTGTCTCGTAATTTTGAGATCAAAAGGCTCTTTTTTACTGAATGGCAGACAGACCTAACTATATAGTAGGACTAATTGGGGGTGTGGAGGGAGAAATTATCTTATATAGAATTGGGGATAGAATTACCGTCGTGATATACTGAAATATACAATTGACACTATGCTGAATCAACTGAATATACACTAGTGCTTTGTACTATTATACATGTTTATTTATATATTTTGAAGATGAGCAGATAGAACACAAATTAAATGGGAGTTTACCACAGTGTTGTCATTATTGATTTATTGTCCTTGGGAGTTTGAAGTTTTAAAATTTAAACCCTTCACATCTCTAAACTGAAGTTTCTTAGCATCTACAATGCGATGTCTTATTGTCATTCATCAAACAACTTATGCCATTTTCTCATGGTTGTTGCAATGATATCTAGAGATTTTGCAAGACACGAAATGCTGTCAAAAAGGTATTCAATGCCTTTTATATAGGAGCGATTTTCCACAAACTTTTTGGTATTGCTGCTAAGTTGCCAATCTGATTCTTTTTTCCTTCATAACGAATATTTAGAGAGGCCTATCTAATGAAATAAGTACCATATCACAACTAATATTGAATGTTTGTGTAGAATGTAATTTTAAAAGGATTGACAAACATGCCAATGCCAAATAAGTTTACTTCATAGGAGTTTCTGTTGTTAAAATGTACCTCATCCCAACTACTTGTGACCAGGACCACTTCATCTGCCATTAATATGCTCCATGTTAGTTCATTAAATGCGGTGCTTATTTAAGACTTTTTTACAATTCCCTACTGATGAACAAACTCCATTTACACACGAAGTTCTCTTGGGGTATTTAATTCATAACCTTAAAATAGGGGGGGCAGTACTGTTTTTGTTCTAACTGAGTTTCCATTCCCAGCTGCAAAATGCAAAAGTATCAAGGCTATGGCTTCTCAAACTGTTTCAGCTCCCAAACGAGAAATAGACCCCAAAAAAAGGATTGTCAATGGGCGTTGTTTCGGTTTTTGGTAACGACGTCGACACATTTTATAATAAACTTCTTGAGGGAGAAAGTGGAATCACCCTCATTGATAGGTTTGATACTTCCACCTTTTCTGTTCGGTTTGCGGGTCAGATCAGTGACTTCTCCAAAGGCTACATTGATGGAAAGAATGACCGCTGTCTCGATGACTGTTGGAGGTACTGTTTGGTTGCTGGCATGAGGGCCCTTGATGATGCCAGCCTTGGGCCAGAAGTCCTTGAAACTGTGAGTACCTTCGATGCTGCAAACAGTAAATCTTTCCAAGAAAAGAACATATCTATAAGGACTTTCTTCTCTGTGAAATTTTATGCAGATGGACAGATCAAGAATTGGAGTACTTGTGGGGTCAGGCATGGGTGGCTTAACAGCTTTCAGCAATGGAGTGGAAGCACTTATTCAAAAAGGATACAAAAAGATCACACCATTTTTCATTCCATATTCGATCACCAATATGGGTTCAGCACTGTTGGTTATAGATACTGGCTTAATGGGGCCTAATTACTCTATTTCAACCGCTTGTGCTACTGCGAACTATTGTTTTTATGCAGCTGTAAATCACATTAGAAGGGGTGAAGTAAGTGTTATGGTAGTTGGTTGAACAGAGGCTGCTGTTAATGCTACTGGTGTTGGCGGATTTATCAATTGTCGAGCCTTGTCTCAAAGGAATGATGAACCTCATAAGGCTTCGAGACCATGGGACAAAAACTGTGAAGATTTTGTTATTGGAGAAGGTTCCGGTGTCCTTGTAATTGAGATCAATTTAAAACTATGTTATCTAACATTGGTTACATTAGCAGTTTGAATCTCCTTAATCATGTCAGTCTAATCTGACTTAAATTTTGACACATGGGATTATGGAAAGGTTGGAGCATGCCATGAAAAGAGGAGCCAATATTGTTGCAGAGTACCTTGGAGGTGCAATTACATGTGATGCTCACCACATGACTGATCCTCGCAAAGATGGTCTTGGAGTTTCGTCTTGCATAACCAAGAGTTTAGAAGATGCTGGAGTTTCCCCTGAAGAGGCGATCCTTGTTCTTTATTCTCTTTACACAAAAGAAACACATTTATGCTCAGTTTTATGACAGAACTGTATAGTTTCTTATTGATGTTTTTTTTTGTAAATACATTCACCTTTTGCAGGTGAACTATGTGAAGGCTCATGCTACATCTACTCTTGCGGGGGATTTAGCAGAGTTCAATAACCAATCATTGTGGATGATAAGCTTATGAACAAGTTAGTAGCGGTAAGGCACAAAGCTAAAGAGATGCGGGCAGCAGCAGAATCCGAGAAAAACTGCCAAGTTGTAAATATAGAGAAATAAGCAGAGTATATTCGCAGAACTGGCCGAATACCTTCTTCATTTTCATGTTGTGGTTGGTGCTGCTCTTGAAATTTGAATTACCTAATGCTGACAATTTATTTAGTCTAGATGCCTGTACTGACTTGTCTAGTGTTTATAATATATATGGTAAAATCAATTTCTTTCGTTGTTGTGGTGGTGGTTGTTATCATTGTATTGTTATCCTTTCAGTTTTTTTATGTTAAGTTAATAAATTTTGTAGGTACTATGGTCTTTGGGAGATCAAGATACAATAAAAAAATTATAGTTATCGTGACTCGAGCATTATTTATTTATATGTGAAGAAGTATTGATTTTATTAGCTCTTTATGCATTAGTTTATCAATTAGTTTGAAAAAAGTATGACAATATTTATTCTTGAAATATTAAATTTAATATTTTTTATTGAGATTAATAATAATAATAACAAATATGAAATCATAGTTTTGAAAATCAATTAATTTTTTTGATGAATTTTGATGATTTGGCAATTGATTTTTTATTTACAAATTTATAATTTGTGAAGGAAATTTTCTCTCACTAAACAGTAAAAAGATTCTCAATTTATAATTAGTGAAGGATAATTTTCTCTCGTTAAATAAATTTGTTTCTTCATAATATATTATTTGTGAGGGAATAAAGTTATTCACTAATTTCAAATTGTCCTTCTTAAAATATTATTTGTGAAGGAAACTAATATTTCACTAAATAACAATATTCCATTACCAAATACATTTTGTGAATAAAAAAGTTATTCACAATATATCCTTCACAAAAAATATTTAGTTACTACTTAGTGAATGATACCCAATTGCGAGGAGGTCTAATGCGAGCAATCGTGTGAAGGAAATATTTCTTCGTAATAAATCACTTGTGAGTGTTATAGTATGTCTTGTGAAGGATTTGTCCTTCAATAGAGTCCATTTTTGGTGTAGTGTAGGTTTAGGTCCACTAATTAACATTAAACATTCTAATTTTACAATTAGGGTTTCCCCACTTGACAGTTAGGGTTAATATAGAAAATTAGGGTTTACAAATATTATTTAGGGTTTTCAAAATTAGGGTTTGTAATTACTAATTAGGGTTTTTCCATAATTAGCATTAAATTCTACAATACATATCATATACAACATAACACGATGGCTTAACAGATTGTAAAGTTTTAACTGACTTACGAACTAGGGTTTATAAAAAATATTACTAGGGTTTTCTTGATTTGCTAACTAGGATTTCTAACTATTAATTAGGGTTTACCTAATTAATCATAACATTATATACAACATAAATCATATATCACAGTTATATAAAAATCTTGAATTTCCCCTTTCAATTTCAAAATAGGGTTAAACAAATCAATATTAGGGTTTAGTCATAATACATTAAAACTGTTCCACACATTAACATTACACACATACAGTACACATCTATAACACCGATAAATAATAATATAATCTTATTATTCTCATTCCTTGATAAAAATCCAAAATTAGGGTTTGGATTCCATATCTGATTTATCTTTCATATTTAACATTTACTAATTAAGTTAAAATAATTAACTTAATTAATCTAGCCTAAATTCCTATATTTAAATAAATAATTATTATAATAATTCTAAATATCATTTCATATACTATTTAAATAATATATAATTATATTTTCATGAAAAATAATTAATAAAAACATTTCTCGCTATAAAATTAATTATTATAAGAATATAATTTATAATAATCAATAACTTTAAAATAAAATTATTTGTAAATATTCATGTAATAAATATATTTTTATTTATCACATAAATACACGTACAACTTATCTTGTACAAATCCTCATCTTTAAAAAAAAAAAATTACACAAAATTTCTGATTTATTTATATAAAAAATATCGGGTTATTACAAACACTCTTACGTTAAACGTATTTACGTTCAACATTTGGCAACCTCGCGTGCCCATCGAATAATCGATGAAAAATACTTTTGTTTGTACATAGACAAACTTACCTTCTCATCCGTATTCAAATACTTGGCATAGGATAAATAACGTGATTCTATATCGAAAGACTTGTAAACAAATCAATCAATTCTTCAATACTTGTCTAGCCAAGTTAAAACATGCATCGACTCTTTCTTTAATACCATTCATGCATTGTATAACATGCATCACATAAAACTTGACTAACACGAAGGATAGGCAAGCGTTAAGAAAGACTTGCCTTCAAGCGTCTTCAAATAAACAATTCAACAATTCTCAGTCTTTACAAGATCTACATGATATATTCACATAACACATTGTAATTAGTTATCAAAGTTTATAACCAACTTCTTTCTCTTATATGTCTTATTTAAATTAACTTCGTTATTAAAGTCGATTTGACTTTCTTTACTTCATTACGGTTCGTTAACGTTTTTACGTTACTAACCGACATTTGATCATTATTGGTTAAGTACCAACGTTGAACGTCATTTACAGTTTAATTATTACGTTCTCGCGTTCTTCGTTTAATTTCTATTTAAACCTTACTAAATCTTCTTACATTATCACCTTATAAGTGATTTAAGTTCAATCTTATTATGTACATTAAGTACCTACAATGTCTTACCTTAAGTCTACATTCAAATGGAACAAAACTTAACTTGGTCAACATTTTTCATCGCTATGCCGTGCTGTGGCCACGACATCCTTTGTATTCTAGTGGTATTGCATGGCCATGAGTTAAGCGGTACTCGGCCGAGTCCGCATCATGCCACGCGACCACTTTATCTTGGTTTTGGCGTCACCACCGAGTCTCATGCACCAGTTGGCCAAAATAGTCCACTTTTCTAACGAAACTCCTGGCTTCCTAATTTGTTTGTTTTACATCCGAATTGACCCATTCGAAAGCCTACAACTCACAAATTACATCCTTTACATGTTCATATAAGAATTTAACATTTTTGATTCCGTTAACTCGGAACTTACCTTTGAGTTCATGTTTAAGCGTTCGTTTAACGTTTTTCGACCGTTCAATACTTGTTTTCTTCGTTATAAGTCAGAATGCGACGATTCTTCCGCCAACGACTCTTAAGTACCTTATCTCACATGTTGACATTGGAAACCATCGTTTTCAAGTCACACGACAACTTTTGACCTTTAATCCGGGCTTTTTATATTTTCGACGTTTAACGTCTATTTTCGTAAAATTCGCCCTAACTTCATTACTCGTGTTCTATAAGCCGAATCAAATGGAAAACTCCATTGATTCATCATACTCATCCTAACCAAACAATAAGCACATTCCTTAGCTATAATGGTTCTCAAAACGTTCATTCATAACTAAGTTAACGTTCAAGACTTTCTACAGTTTTAACTCACGTAAATACTTATGATTTCTATTTGGTCATGACCTATCAATGATTTAGTCTTTAATAGGCATCCTTATATCTCCTCAATAAACATGTTCCACCAATCTACAATTCTTCTACGAGAAAGAAATCGAAAAAGATGAAGATTGCGGTTTATGAGAATTTACCTTTGAAGAAATTAACGTTCTTGAAAAACGTCTATTGGTTTGCTTGAATGTAGAATGAGTAAGCGTTTCTAGCTTTTCTCTCTCTCAATATAGGTTGAACAAGATTTTCAAAACAACAAAAGCTCAACCTTAGTTTTGTATTTATAGAAAACCAAATAAGGGGCACTATAGTCCATATGGCACCTCTTTACTAATGCACCTCCTTTATCAACTTTGTCACCAAGTAAAGTACTTGGTGAGCAAGTTGCCTACCTTGTTTGGCCACCAAGTGACCGACCCACTCTCTCATGGATCCTCCCATGGGTTTTACCCATCCCATAACCCACCGGTTCAACCCGCGGTTTACTTTTTGGATTGGGCTTGACATAATTAGTATTGGGCCTTGACTTGGACTTGCTTATATAATTCGTTGGGCTTGCTATTAGTTTAAGTCCAATTAGATTACACCAAACCCTTAACTCATACTCCATTAATACGTCTCGTATTTTACGTGTGTAACTCTCGTATTCTCTTCGTCTAATACTCATACAATAATCGTATTATACGTCATACTATTCTTCATACCATACTCGTATTCATACTAATATAATACTCATATTTCATACGTATAATATCTGAAACGATTATACGCATTTCATTTCCCTTTCGGAAACCTCTTTCACAAACCCTTAGGTTTTACGTCTGCAAGCGAAAACTTCGTTTGCTATAACGGAATTG
This sequence comes from Panax ginseng, assembly GCA_020205605.1. Classification (NCBI taxonomy): domain Eukaryota; kingdom Viridiplantae; phylum Streptophyta; class Magnoliopsida; order Apiales; family Araliaceae; genus Panax; species Panax ginseng. The sequence goes on along the minus strand of CM035148.1, from coordinate 91,790,016 downwards.
TTATTGGATATTCCATACTATCTTCGTATTCTATCATTACGCGTTTCTAGAAATTTCAAACCCTAGCTCCGAACGAAATTGGATGAATAGTGTTTTTACACAAACATTCTCGGAAAAGCTTCATTTTCATCTTGATAATTCACAACCATTAATACTAGCTCAAAGCCAGAATACTAACCACATCCATATATTATAGGTCATAGAACGACCTTCGAACATCTTACTCACATAATAAATCAATTAAATTCATTTAATTTACATAATTAAATAAAATTTTAATTCATTCAAAATTCAAAATTCTCGGGCGTTACATTCTTTCCTCCTTATAAGGATTTTGTCCCTAGAATCTCGCTATTCTTACATAAATAAATGAGGAAACTTTTCCTTCATTTTACTTTCGAGCTCCCACGTTGCTTCTTCAGCATCGTGGTTACTCCAAATTACCTTTACTGAAGGTATTACTTTATTTCTCAAGACTTGTTCCTTCCTATCAATAATCTGAATCGGAAGTTCTTCATACGTTAAGTCTTTTTCTACTTGAATAGAGTCATATTCTATTACGTGTTTGTAGTCTGGTTTATAAGGACGCAACACAGACACGTGAAACACATTGTGTATTCTTTCCATTTCTGGAGGTAAGGCTACTTCATAAGCTACCTCTCCTACCCTTCTTAAAATCTCAAAAGGTCCTACAAACCTTGGACTTAACTTCCCTTTTCTTCCCAAAACGTATCTTTCCTTTCCAAGGCGATACTTTTTGAAAGACATATGAACCTACTTTAAGCTCCCTCTTCTCTCGATGAGGATCTGCATACTTTTGTTGTCTATCTTGAGCCGCTACTAATCGAGCTCTTATCAGCTTCACCATATCTGCCGTTTGTTGTACCATCTCAGGTCCCAACATTCGACGTTCACCTACTTCATCCCAACAAAGTGGTGTTCTGCACTTCCTTCCATACAACGCTTCGTAAGGCAACATGCCTATACTAGCGTGAAAACTATTATTGTACGCGAATTCTACCAAAGGTAGATGTTCGTCCCAACTCCCTTTGAAATCCATAACGCAAGATCTTAACATATCTTCTAGCGTTTGAATTATTCGTTCACTTTTTCCATCCGTCTGTGGATGATACGCAGTACTCAATCTCAAATGTGTTCCCATTTGTTCTTACAAACTCCTCCAAAAGTTCGACGTAAATCGTGGATCACAATCGGACACAATCGAAACAGGTACTCCATGTCTAGAAATGACTTCCTTGACATAAAGCTTAGCTAACTGCTCTAGGTTATACCTAACTCCTATTGGTAGAAAATGAGCCAATTTAGTTAACTGATCTACTATTACCCAAATAGCATCGTATCCCTTTCTCGTTGTTGGAAGTCCCACCACAAAGTCCATGGTGATATTTTCCCATTTCCACTCCGGAATCTCCAGTGGCTGTATCAATCCACTCGATCATTGGTGTTTAGCCTTAACTTTCTGACAAGTTAAGCACTTACTAACGTATTCGGCCACCAAAAGTTGTGACGAAGGTCTTCATACATCTTAGTACTACCGGGATGTATCGAGTACCTTGAACTATGAGCCTCACACATAATCTCTTCTTTCAAATCAGAATTATTTGGAACCCAAATTCTTCCTTCAAAACGAAGTAAACCTTCTTTATCAACGTTATACTTAGTCTTCACATCATCCTTCATTATCTTCCTCGCACGTTCACATTCTTTAATACATATCTGTACTTCCTTAACCCGTTCCACTACCGTTGGTCGAGTCTCTATTGAGAATAACATCTCCCCCGTTTCTCTTGGTAACTTTACTTCTAATTCCATCTTTTCCATCTCTGTTATTAACTCATTCTGAGTCGTTAACATTTATAGCTTTTCTCTACCCTTACGACTTAACGCGTTGCCTACTTTATTCGCTTTCTTCGGATGATATAAGATATCACTATCAACTTTAACCACCTTCTCTGCCTCATATTCAACTCCTTCTGCGTGAAGATATATTTCAGGCTTTTGTGGTCCGTGTATATCTCACACTTCTCCCCATATAAATAATGTCTCCATATTTTTAAAGCAAACACTATAGCTGCCAATTCTAGGTCATGAGTAGGATAAACCTTCTCATAATCCTTTAACTGACGTGATGCATAAGCAATGACCTTGCCATGCTGCATGAGTACGCAACCTAGTCCCCTATGTGAAGCATCACTATAAACTATAAAATTCCCCGTATCATCTGGTAAAGATAATACATGTGCCTCACTCAACCTCCTTTTTAGTTCTTGAAAACTATGCTCACACTTTTTTGTCCATACATACTTCACCGACTTCCTTGTCAAATTCGTCAATGGAGTAGCTAATTTAGAAAAGTCCTGAATGAACCTTCTATAGTATCTCGCTAACCCCAGAAAACTCCTAACCTTGGTTGGCGTTTTCAGTTTCTCCCACTCATTCACAGCTTCCACCTTCGCTGGATCTACAGATATGCCATCTTTATCTATAGCATGTCCTAGAAACTGCAAGCCAAAATTCACACTTAGTGAATTTCACATACAACTTCTCCCTCCGTAGTGTTTCCAACACTATTCTTAGATGTTCAACATGATCTTTTGGCGTCTTAGAATAGACTAGAATATCATCAATGAACACTACAATGAACTTGTCCAAATACTGTTTGAACACTATGTTCATCATATCCATGAATGCCGTTGACGCATTTGTTAACCCAAACGACATAACCAAAAACTCGTAATGCCCATATCGAGTTCCGAACGCCGTCTTAGGTACATCTTCCTTCCTCACTTTCAGTTGATGATACCCCATGCGCAAATCTATCTTAGAAAAATACTTTGCCCCTTCAAACTGATCAAATAAATCATCGATCCTGGGCAACAGGTATTTATTCTTAATCGTTAACTTGTTCAACTTTCGATAGTCGATACAAAGTCATAATGATCCGTCTTTTTTCTTTACAAACAATATCGGTGCTCCCCACGGAGACACACTCGGTTGAATGTAAGTTCTATCTAATAGTTCCTGTAACTGAACCATTAACTCATTCATCTCAACTGGCGCCATCCTATATGGTGCCTTTGAAACTGGTGTCGTACCCGACAACAAATCAATCACGAATTCAACATCCCTATCTGTTGGAATACCGGGTAGCTCCTCCGGAAACACATCTGAAAATTCTTGAACTACCGCTATCTGTTCCAATGATGTTCCCACTCTTTGGGTATCCACCACATGACACAGATAACCCTTACACCCCTTCTTCAACATCTTCGTAGCTTGTGTCATGGTTAGACAACAAGAACGTCCCGGTGATTTATTTCCATAAAACACCACCTCAGGTTTTTTAGAAAGCCTTAGGTTTACACTCTTTCTATAACAGTCTATTATCGCTCTATGATTAATTAACTAATCCATACCAAGAATCACATCGAATTCCCTTAACCTTATTGGTAAAAGATCTACCGATAACTTGCTACCCCTGATATCTACGAAATAATTCCTATGAATGTGTTCAATGGGAATTATCTCCTCGTTTGCTACCTTAACGTCTAAAGGTATTTCTAATTTATCCTTGCTCTATTTTAATTGAATTCTTATATCATTGTCATCATCCTCATGCTCATATTATGATGAAAGTCATCTTTGGTCGTAGTGCATAGATGAACTGTTGATTGGTATGATTATGACCAGGGATCATTCGGTATAATCATGACCCAAAATGTTACAAATGATGTGGTAAAAGTCCTCTTTGGCCCGTAGTGTATTGATGGACAGTTGTTGGTATGATCATGACCATTGGTGATAATAATGAATATCCTTGGCCCGTAGTGCATGGATAATTCAGTAATGTGGATTATTTTTTTAGCTGAGTCCCAGCGATAAAATTGATGATAAACTTTTTAAATCATAGAAGATAGTAGATATCATGCTCTGCTTGACTCTTCTAATGGATTGCTTATTCCGCTGCAGTTAAGCTTGATGTTTATTGTATTTTATCAGTTTAACAATGTTGAAGGCTAATGATAATTTATTTTGCATTATCTTAGTCATAATATTTCTTACTGGGCTAGTTGACCTCACCCTTTTGCTTTCATTGTTCTCTTCAGGAAATGAGAACGTAGCCGGGACTAGTCGGGAAATGGAGTGACGGTCAGTGATGGTTGTTTTAGTAGTCCTCACTATTTAGTGTGATAATAATGAGGACTCCTTTTTGAGTTTGAATACTGTCTATTGGGCAATATTCGTGTAAAAACTCTCAGCTACGCTATGTCGTATTGTATAAATGTAGTTTGTATTTGTATTATGTACCATGTATTTAGCGACTCAGAATAGTTAATGTATACCTATTTTGGAGGCGTCATATTTAATTTGGGCCTAAGTGCTTTATTTGGAAGTAGTGTTATGCCTCCTTTGCACCTACATATAAAGGGTTTGACTTGTATAAAAGTTCAATTTCAATACAAGACATAAAAAATGATGTTTGGAAAATAGGTTTTCAAACCTTTATGCTCAGATAGTAATTGAGGCTTTTGATACTTCCATTTTATTCGGTATTCGGCTTATTTTGATTTTATTCTTGAGATGCGAAGCATCTTCGACACAATAATATACATACAAGTGGCGGGCTCCTTATGGGCATGAAATCCATCAAAGTATGTCTGAACACTTCACATATGACTTGCAAGCTACTTGTACAATTGAAAATGATCCATCATGGGAACCATATCTAGATCTGTCAGCTAGATCTTAGATCATGTGGCACCTAGGCTCACATAATATCATATGAATAGCATGCATAACAAATATACTAAAATAAAATACATATTTAATCTAAACGTCCCAAAACAATGGATTCATCAGTTAAATCCATGCATGCGCGTAGCCAAAGCTTCCAGCTTCCTCTATATACAAATCTATAGTCGCGCGGTTGCTTAATATTCACAAAACTAGAAAGAAAACTAGATCTAAATAAATCTTAGCCATTCTAGCTCAACGGTTCGAGTTTTAAATATTACAGATTTACATTGAATGGTCAGTTAAAACTGATATTTGATCACAGTAAACAATATACATATATATATATTGTAGTATATATGTATACAAGTGTTTACAAGGAAGAATGTTGAAGTTTGAAACACTATAGGAGGGGTTAAGAGATGAAATGGACAAAGTTTCCTCTCTTTTTCTCCTTTTTTATGTCTGATGGGGGGTCTTTTTATAGACCAAAATACATTGCGGGTCTACCCATTATCTCAAAATGCGTGCACTCAGACCAACGCGCAGTTTGTTCGAACTTTCATAACATTCAATTCGGGAGTCCGATGGAGGCGTGCCATACCATTCCCAAAAGCTCTTTCCCAGAGCTACACAATGATTTAGAGCTTCCCTTTTCCGAATCAAGGAAGATGGGTCCAGGACCGAAATGGCATCTTCGGGTCTTCGTAGGCAGTATGTTAAGCTGTTTTGCATAGTTTGGAGTCGAAAGTGCTGCAATGGCTCTTTGTAACCCTATTTGCATAGGTACTAGGGTTGTTGAAGTTGACTTGTTAAAATGACTTTTTTGCCTTTCCGGAGGTTGTCTCCAAGGTTGATGGGGCTTTTGGCTATCCTCCGGAGTTATCTCCAAGGTTTGATTACTGCAAACTTTTCTTTTTCTTAGGGTTGATCTCAAAGGTTGATTTAATGTTCCACAGGGATGACTCCGTGGCTAAATTTGATGTTGTGGTCCTCTAGGGTTTTCTCTGGAGTGTGAAAAAAATGTTATTGCGCTTCTGCATAGTTAGTAATAGGAAAACGAAATTTCGAGTGTCTACAGATGACTCTCTTTATCATGTTTATGCAATGCAATGGAATGAACATGATAAAGATTACTAGACATTTTCAATATGACAAGGTATATTTAATGATGCAAATCGAAATGCAATGAATGTTAAAATGCTTTCACAAATCATACTTTGTAAATCGCATTGTGCATTTGGCCAATCGTAATTTGCAACTCGCAAATCACACTTCGCACACTGCAAATCACACATCGCATAGAAACTCACTTTACCATTACCGGTTATTGGTGATGCCTATGCTGGTGTTGACTCCAATGGTTGGATTTTTGTCAATGTTGCCGACGCTTGTTTGATGAAGATGAATTGAGATGTTTTCTACATCTCTGCTAGGGATGATGTTATGAAATCACACGACCTTCTCGATGTATACGTTAGTAGTTTACAACGGTGCCTACCCTCATCGGGTAATTAATAATCTGCCTACCACCACGCCGGTAGTTGACAATCTGGTTCCTACCTACCGGTAGTTGACAACAAAGGCCTACCTTGCTGATAGTTGACAACGGTGCCTACCCTTCTCGTAGTTGACAACGGTGCCTACCCTGCTGATAGTTGATAATGGTGCCTACCTTGCTGGTAGTTAACAACGGTGTTTACCCTGATGATAGTTGACAACGATGCCTACCTTATTTGTAGTTGACAACGGATGATCACTAGACTATCTTGATGCATACTCGAACGATAGTTTACAAAGGTTTACATCACCGAAATGTCTCGATGCCTACTCGAACGGTAGTTTACAATGGCTTTCATCACCAGACTGTCTCGATGCCTACTTGAATGGTAGTTTACAAAGGTTTTCATCACCGGACTATCTCGATGCCTACTCAAATGGTAGTTTACAAAGGCTTTCATCACCGAACTGTCTCGATGCCTACTCGAACGGTAGTTTTCAACAGTGACATTTTTCTCAAGTCTTGGCATTTAATGTACCCACATATTTGACTCTACTAGGGATGCATGCTAAACTTTTTAATGGAGATGTGTACTGATATAGTGCGGTTGCACATGTGCATACCTATCATGATGTGATGATATAAATTTATCCTTAGAAATCTAATGTTCTAGGTTGATGCACATGCTTAATTGACTTAACTAAATGTAAAAACATACCTCACCCTTTCTGAGGCAATTAGGAGTTTATTTTTGCTATTGGGTGCTTGTGCCCCATTTCCTTATGCTTTTTATTCTCGACCTAACTGGACTTATGACCTGGGTGTTGCTGACGTCCCTGTAGGGTGCAGGTTGTTCTTTCACTGCCCCGCTTTAAACTTCTGTATGGAGGCCTCGACTTGTGAGGACTTGGCGCATGTTGACATGTTTGATGATGAAGATTTCATTTGCTAGACCTTTTGTCGGTCATGCGTCTGTTTTATGAGTTAAGGACTCCCTTGAGAATTGTGTCCTTCTTTTGTTGCGGCAAGCTTATGTTGCTGTGATTTCTTAGGAGTTCTTGCCTTTTCTTTTGATGAGAAGCTTGATCCCGCCTTAGACTCTTTCCATTTTTTGGAGTCAGAAAATGCCCTAGTCCTTTCGCTTGTTGTTGTCGGGGATTTATCGACGTCGAGATTTTTTATCCCTTTCTGTGCTTGTCTTTTGGTGTTCTCATTTTGGGTGAGTTTTATCTGAAAAAACAAGTTTAAAAAGGTCCGACATGTATATGTTGACCATTTGACTTTTAGAGTCGCTAGTTGGTAGATTTTAAATGGTTGCACCAACTTAACTGATTTTGAAAAGGTTTGCACAAAGACCCAATGATTGGACACTGTTTAACTGGTCTTGGAAATTGAGATTCGTTAGGGTTCGGGGGCTTAATTAAGCCGAGGGAAGGGGTTAGGCACCCCCCGACTTCCGTGAAAACACGGTTACCGCCACTTTTTAATTAACATTTATTGGCGTATGTTTGTGTGTGGGTTGGGCCTATGTGCAATTATCTGAAAGTAGTGTTATGTCTCGTTTGCACCTATATACAAAGGGTTTGATTTGTATATAAAAGTTCAATTTTAACATGATATAGCAGCGAAGTTTTTGAAAACAGGTTTTTCAAACCCTTATGCTTAATAGTAATTGAGGCCTTTAATACTTTCATTTTATTATGTGTTCGGCTTGATTGCTTTTATTTTTGGGATGCAAGGCATCTTCGAGAAAATAAGATACATAGCAGTGCCAAACTCCTTGTGGGCATGAGACCCATCTAAGGATATCAAGACACCGTAGATTATTTACAAGCTAGTTGCAGCTGAGAAATGTCCATCGTGGGAACCAAATCTAGATTTAGAGGCTGAATTTGTGATCACATGATTCCTAGGCTCACATAAAAAAGTAATATGTACAAAATCAGAAGCCAGAACTGAATCAAGCTATACAAGCTCAACCCACGAAAATCTTAAGCCTATACACTCATATATCATACATATACAAGCCTTGGTGATAGCAAGAACATAATCAGAAGCCAGAAATCAAAATAACTCAATAAAAGGTGCAAACCCTAATTTTAATCTAGATCTTTAATGTTATGTTTAATCTATAGTTTAGTTGTTTAGATAATTGTAATAAAATGTTATTAAGTATGATAAGTTGATAGATCAGGTTTTCATAACATCTAGATGCATCAAAATGATGTTTTAAGCAATCTGGAAAAACTGGAAAAATAGGTCTGACAGTTGAATGTCAGAGCCTATAGATCCTTGTATGTTAATATCTAGCTCAATTAATTGTGTGCTAGTTATAGTATTACATGAGGTTAGTAATCTGGAAAATAAAACAGGTCTATTAGATTCATATATTGCATGATATAAGTGGTAAAAAGTCGTTGACCAACCATGAAGTTCTAATTTTTGGGTTACCCAGAAATCTCAAGAACAAGTTGAGTCGATTACTTTGACTGACCTTTAAATTAGTTTCTGTTTGTTGTTAGGATGTCTAAGTGTTATAAAATGATACCTTGACATACATATACTACATATCTATGAAACTCAAAATCATAATTAATTCATTGGCTTACTAGAATTAATGGACAAATATCGTTGATCGAAAGTATGACCGCATTTTCCTAAAACCCGAAAACCGATGAACACTTAAACGACCAAATGGTAGGCGTACTTTGACCAAACTAAATCTAAACCTTAGGGTCTTCCAAAAATTATAAGCTAAACCTTTGACCAAATAATAAGCTTCCAAAAATTATAATAAAAGATATACAAATTATCTAAAAATACAATAAAGCTTATAATTAAAGTTTAAGCGTGATATTAGCTTATGAATTATCCAGTGAAGTCTTAGGACATCGAAAATATATCAAACTTAAATCGAACGTGAATAGTTTGTGGATTTGAATATTGTTATCAATACTAATGTAATAATCCGAATTTAATTTAGGATTATCAATAAATTGAGAATTTAAATTTTTAAATTCTTGTATGCTAATGTTGCAATAACTAAATTATGACTTGGTAAGTTTTGATATAGGGTGTAGACCCTAAAAAGTTAATAAGAAAACGTTGGTTAAGACTTTGATCTTAGAATAAAAACCCTATCCCTAATTAGAGTTATAACCAGAAATTAAATTAGGATTTATTGATTATTATGTGGATAACATTAAGTGTGGCTAAGTAGAGTTTTTATTAAGTGTACTTGTCATGATAAACCCAAATTGAGGATGTGATAACATTAATGTTAAACAAATAAACCCTAAACCTAAATATTAAACCTTAATTATAAAATTAGTAAACCCTAATTCCTATTTTGCAAGATTATAATGTCTAATAACTTAATAAAAAATTTAAGTATATATACATTTGTGAAGTTACCAATTTACCTTCAAAATTGATTGGGAATTTTGTTGAGTAAAATCTAGTTACACACAACACGCAAGTATACGTGGTCAACAAGTAATAAAGTGATAAGTTGAGTATCGTTCCCACAGGGAGTTCTAATTAATAAATTTCAACTACTAATACTATATCAATTCAATTTTATTCAAACAACGAGAAATTGCGATTTTACGAATTAGTAACTCAAAATTAAACACTTAAAGATCTTGTACTAAGATAAACAATTAACTAAGCTATTACTTGAGTGAATGACTTAGGTAGGTAAATATTAAGACTTCATATCCCCAATTATGAATTATAAATCGGTTATCTAATCATACCAATTACTATGTCTCATGGATTGTTAATGAGAATTTTCAAATGCCAAAAGCCCTCTTCCAAGTGATCAATTGACTTCTATTTAACCCAGATTAACCTTGCTATATTCCTATGCAAAACAATTGGATTAAACTCTTTCCAGTCCCAATTCCTTATATGTTACATGCGGTGAACAGATATTTCCATTCAATTCACAAACCTAATTATTTACCGTGTAAATAAGCGAGTCACATGTCCTCATGTCTAGTTACAACCCTAGAATTCCTCTCCCAATTCCTTCAGAGTAACACACTAATTATTGGCCAAATAATTAATCATTAAAATCAAAACATGATAAACAATCCACTTCAACATAAATAATTATAATGACAGAATAAATAAGTTATAATCATAAAAGGTTCAATTGAAATCTTAATTAAAGAATTAGTTCATCACGGAAATAAGAATCATTATTTGTTGACAAATCATCCTTAAAGAATTACAAATTAAAAATAAGGAGAAAAAGAAGAAACTCTGTAGCCAATCTTGAAGCTCCAAGTAATCTCCTGTAATCTTCAATGGAAAAGCTCCTTCAATACTCTCTGCCAAATAAAATCCAATCCCCTTTTAATTCAGCAATTAGTTTCTTTTTATAGTCCCCCACAATCCTTCTCCCATTAGGTTTTATTATTAGCCCTTAATAGACAAATTAAGTCCAACCAGAAGTCAAACGCGCTAATCCGGTCAACGCTAGCTAGAGGCTCGGTACTTCAAGACCGAGGATAGTACAATTTCAGTATACATATTTGGACTTCGATGAAATTACAAAATTGCCATTCAATGCTTGAAATTCCCATAATTGCCCTTCCGACTTCCAAATCGCGAAACAAGATATAAACACAATAAAATGCTACTAAATAACTTAAGAATGCAATAATTTAAGTCTAAATATATCCGAATTATGGGTATACTACCCATTCATCAAATACCCCCAAACTTAAATCGTTAAGTGTCCTCATGCGACAAAGCTAAGATCACCAAACAAAACTAAACATCATGCACATGCAAACTATTTATATTTATATGTTACGTAATTCCGAAGAATCCAAGAGCTCACGTAATCCATATGCCTCGGAAAATCACGTAAACATGCTTAATTCCTCATGTAAAAGCAGATCGACAATATCCCAACAATCAACGGATCTAAATCATTATTATCGATATTATTATCGTGTGTGTCCCACGACCACACGAACCCATGAAAGACAAAAATATGAGAGAATAACTTTCTTAGTAGGCATCATACGATGTGAACTTGAGAACTCATCAAATAAACTTATTTCAACCTGAACTCAAAACACTTACAAATTCAACGATCAAACTAGAATATATATTTATTTTTTTTTTTTTTTTTTTTTTTTTGTTTTCTACGTAAATGACGTGCGATGTCTCATCCCATTAGGCTAGCATTATGTTACCCTTAGCGAGCTTTTCGACCAACGACTCCCGGACCATTTAAGACCTTAGAGCTTAGGTTTTAAGATACCCCTTGAGCGTGCCTTTCAAGTAACACAGGCCCCAAACAAAGACTAGTCACCACTGTATATTATCATTATTATTTATATATATATATATATATATATTTTTATTATTATTATTTTATTTTTTTTTAATTATAGATGGTTGGTGAGTGCGTTTCGCTCCATCTCACGCTTGTGTTTATGGGGAGTGGTTCCCTCAACCCACCACAAGACTCAACATTTTTTTTTTTTTTTTTATATTCCAAATGTTTCCCCCAAACTCGAGTTTATGCATGAATTGGTCTTATCTAGTTATTCAAATTGTTCTTCCATATCACTAGCAATCCCCTTTAGAACTCTATTCTCTAACCATTTAAACTATCATCATAGCTAACATGGTCGTTTTATTTCCAAGTGCCTTCTTATAATATCAATGTCAAGCAGATAAAAGATCCAATTCAAGTCACGAAAATCATATCACTTGAATCAACAATCCTTACTAGGCGTGTTCATGCAATTCTACTTTCCTCATTGGCCCCGGATATCGCGCACTCTCAAAAGCTGGAATTAACATGCGATCCTAAATGCAACTTTACTAATAATCAATCCACAAACTAATAATAAACTACAATTTGGTGAAAATAAAACGTAACCACCCCCAAACTAAGCTAGAGCAATGTCCTCATGCGAAAAAAAAAATCAAAATAAAAGCAGAGGACTTCCACGGCGAATTTATTCTTACGGGGGAGCATCATCGTCCTCGCTCATCTCTTGATCGGACGGAAATCTTTGGCGAGCAGGGGCCGTAGGGAAATGGCTAAGTGGAATGCGGATGGATGCGGATAGTCGATGCATTACATGCACAAATTGGTCGACTAAATACTTGAAAATCACGTCTTGGCGTTCAGATAAAGCGCACATTACGGGACTCGATGTTGTAAAACCGGTAGTCTATCTCATTTGGGCGACTTGAGGGGACCACACCTCGATGAAAGCGGTGTCGGTAGTAAGGAGGAGGGGAGCTGAGGTGGTGGGGCTCGTGGAGGCGTAATGTGGGGGATAATGAAACCCAGTCCCCTAGGGTGATTAGCGCCACCGGACCACACTTTATAACGACGGATCAAGTTGTGGTCCAACACGGGCATAGGAGTTTGAATCATCTCGTCTGATTTCCATTTGACCCCAAACTTAGCACATAAGGCGCGTCGAGGGGCGGATGTGGTAGCCCTCACAGTGGTCCCGCCGAGATCGCGAACATCGATTCTTGAATAAGATGGCCGACATCGATTCGTAGGCCTTGTATGATGGAGTATAATAGCACAGCCCTTTCTTTGGTGACGTGACTCACATGTGTGCAGGGCATCAATTTCGCGCATATGAAGGCATACCATGCCTTTCCATATAGACTGAGGTGAGACAATGGGAAGGTCATCTTTGCCCACGCTCATGGATGGACCAAGTAGTGCGGTTGACCGGACTCCGAATAATCTTTTCATAGTCCGGCCCATCACTCACTAGGCGAGCATATTCATCATGAAGGCCCTCTAAGGGTAGTTGATAGCACCCATTGATATCCTCCTCGCCAAATTCCACGGTCTTACCTCTGACAAACACCCCATAATGGTCATGCTCCAGGCAAGTTGGCATAAATTCTTTGACCACTGCAATCAACTTTGCTATGTCGTCAGGCGTTCGGTGAGAGACGAACCGATTCGCTCGACAATCATCAACTTTGCTATGTCTCCATCCTTGTTTTGATCGGGATGGAGACCCGTTCGAGGACTAGTGGCGGGTGGCCATGCGGTATGGCGTTCTTGAGCATGACACTAACAAAAGCGCTTTCTTTGTCAAATTTTGGCGGGGAAGTTGAAGCGACCGGACCACGAAGCTGCGATGGCGTTTGGATGCCATGTCGAGAATTCTTTGTTACTTCTAAAGAAGTTGGAGGTAGTAATTGGCACACAAGATCTGGAGCGACCAATATGAAAGGAAGGGAGTGATGCGTGGTGGATGAGTGGAAGACAATTATCCAAGGTTTAATGACTTTGTGCTATGAAGATGGAGAGGGGTGACACCTGCTTTTGGTCGTGTGGAAAGAATTTGGGATAGAAGGGCACGGAAGGGTTTTTAAAATACAAGGCTAACTTTGACCCGGTAGCCAGAGGACTGGGTTATAACTTCTTGAGGGTGCAAGAGCTGGCGCGTGATCGATTGGATGCCCGGTATGGCAGGTATTTGAGTTTGAAGCCCCGGAAGGCAATGGCAAGGCCTTTGGGCCTTATTTTAGTTTACGGAGCCTAGCGGCAAGGGCGCTGTGATTGAACTAGAATCGGTGGCCAAAGGGGCTGGCCTTATCTTCACCTTGGAGCCTAGCGGCAGGCAAACTGTGATCATTGGTGATGTGGTGGCCAAAGTGATTGAATTGACTTGTGTATGCGTGCACCGGACCCGGTGTAGGAATTAGTTTAATAAACTTGGAGTCTTCTCTACTACTGAATAACGGTGAAAATAAGAAAAGTTTAACTCTAAGAGCATAAAATCAAATAAAGCGAAAAAGTTATGGGCTGCATGGGTTTGCCTCCCGAAAGCGCTTGGTTTCTGATCGTCGGCCCAACTTTGCGGTGTTGGTCGATTGTCCCTTTGGAGTGCGAGAGAGTCTTGGACCGTAGTAGCTTGGCGTTCGATTGGTCCGCTCAATAGTGTTTGAGGCGTTGACCGTTGACCTTGAATATACGCTTTGAATTGGTTCCTCAACCTCAATGTTTAGTGTGGAGTGGCGAGATATGACTACAAATGGTCCGGACCACACGGATTTCAATTTTCACGAAATAGGCCTTGGCGTGAGTTGAGCAGTGAGTACTTGATGGCGGTGCGAATGTTCTGTCGAAATTTTTTATCGTGCCAAGATTTGACTTTCTCCTTGTATAGCTTAAGCGTTTTTAAATGGCGTTGAACTTTGAATTCATCCATCTCGTTCAAGCTGCGATGTAGTTTTTCACTTCTTTGCTTCTAGATCAAAGTTTAATTTCCGAATGGCCCGGTGTGCCTTTGTGTTCTAGCTTCGTAGGAAGATGACATGCCTTTCGAAGACCATTACATGCGGGGACATCTTGATCGGGTTTTTATCTGTTGTTCGATAAGCCCATAGGCGTCGTCAAGCCGCAGCGCGCCAATCTTTTTTAAGTGACGGATTGACTACTTTTCCGGGATCCTCTTAATTTCCCGATTCGACACCTCTCGCTTGGCCATTGGTTTTGTGGGTGATATCTGGTGCAATTTTGTGACGAACTCCATATTTGACAAGCAATTTAGTGAACTACTTGTTACAAAAGTCGTTCCCTCATCACTTATTATAGCCCTTGGTGTCCCAAATCTGGTAAAATGTTTTCTTTAAGAATCGGGTGACAACGTTGGCATCATTAAATGGGTAACATTGCGGCTTCTACCCATTTGGAAACATAATCATTGCTAATAAGATATAACGATTATTCGGTGAAGATGGGAATGGTCCCATAAAGTCGATACCCCACCGTCGAATAGTTCCACCTCTAAAATTGTGTTAAGTGGCATTTCATTGCGCTTGGAGATATTACCTACGCGTTGGCATCGATCGCATTTTAGCACAAAGAGATAAACATCTTTGAATAAAGAGGGCGGAAGAATCCGATTGTAGTACTTTGGGCTGTTTATGCGATCCTTTGGAATAATGACCTCCGTGTCGAGGAGTAGCGGTGGCCTAATATACTATCCATTTCTTCGTGAGGTACACAACGTCTTATCATTTGATCTGCACATGCTTTAAGCGAAATGGTTCATCCCAAAATATTGTTTAGCATCGTGGAGAAACTTCTTCCGTTGTTGTGATGTCAAATCCGTGCGGTAACACCTTGGCAACCACATAGTTGACATAGTCGACATACCAAGGCGGTATGGTAGTTACACGGAGCAGATTGCTCATCAGAAATTCCTCATTAATCAACGAGTTGTCTTCTTTACATTCCTTTTTATTTTCAATAAGGAGCAGGATGATCCGCCACTTGATTTTACATACCTTTTACATCCGGGATCTCGGATCAAATTCTTGTAACAACGGTACCCAAGTATTAATCGTGGTTTAGCATCTTTCTTCTCAATCGGATATTTAATAGTTTGAATGATCGGTGTGAACAATTACCTTAGTCTTGGGGAGATAAGCTACGAATTTGTCAAAAGCAAACACCACTTGCAAGTAATTCCTTTTCGGTTGTTGTGTAGTTCAATTTGGGCATCCGTCAATGTCTTACTAGAGTAATAGATAGTATGAAAAATCTTATCATGGCGTTGTCCCAATCGGCTCCCACGCGTAATCATCTGGCGTCGCACATCAATTCAAAAGGTAAAGACCAATCGGTAGGCGCTTCTGATGGTGGTGCGAGAGACCAATTTCTTCTTTAATACCTCAAATGCCTCGATGCATGCATGATCCATCTTAAGCGGTACATCTTTCTCCAAGAGTGAGCATAGGGGTTTGAGATTTTTGAAAATCTTTAATAAAGCGTCTATAGAACCTGCATGTCCCAAGAAACTCCAGAATGCCTTTTGACGGATGAAGAAGGAGGCGGTTTCTCAATTGTATCAATCTTACGCTCTATCCACCTCCAATCCGGATCACGAAACCTTATGTCCCGAGAATAACCCCTTCTTGTACCATAAAATGACATTTTCCCAATTAAGTACCGGTTAGTCTCCACATCTTTTTAACACCAAGATCGATTATTCAAACCACGAGTCAAAACTATCGTAGAACACGGAGAAATCATCCATGAACACCTCTAAATTTTGCTCGACCATATCGGAAAAGATTGCCATCATCTGACGTTGAAAGGTCGTAGGCGCATTACATAAACCAAAGGACATCACTGGCAGGAATGCAAGCGTCTGCAGTATGGACATGTGAGCGTGGTCTTTTCTTGATCTTAGGTGCTATGGCAATTTGATTGTACCAGAATATCCATCTAACGAATGAAATTGATGTCCATTAACTTTGTCCAACATCGATCAATGAGCGGCAAGGAAAGTGATCCTTGCGTGTGGCTTTATTCAACTTGCGGTAATCCATACATACTCTCCGACTTATACTTGATTCTAGTCGGGATAAGCTCATGCGCTTCATTTTTACCACAGTTATGCCCCTTTTTTTGGTACACAGCATGTCAGGACTTACCCATGAGGCATGCGAGATTGGGTAGATAATCTGAAGCATCCAACCATTTTATAATTTCCTTCTTCACCACCTCTTTCATAATGGGATTTAACCTTCCGTTGCATCTCAATGGTTGGTTTGATCCTCTTCCATTAAAATCTTGTGCATCTGAAAAGAGGGGCTAATACCTCGAATGTCGCTATAGTCCACCCAATATTTTGTTTTGAACTTCATGCGAGAACTCAGTATAATTTTTCTTTTTTGGGTGTCGATTAACGTTGTCGAAACAATAAGCTGGTAGAGTCGAGTCTTTCCCTAAGTAAGCATATTCAAGATGAGAGGGGTGGCTTTAATTCCAACAAGGTGGCACTTCTATCGAGGGTTTGCACTTTTTTCTTCCGTTTTAGGCCTTTCAAGGGTGTCGAATGGTTGATTATTTTTCGGTAGAATGATGGTGTGTCTAGCCATTTGACTGCTCATTATACTGCATCCGCACTATCGTTGTGCTGTTCTAACCATCATGGATTCTATCGGATCCTCGAGTAATTCTGACAAATCTTGTGATTCACCATCTCCTCCATTACATCCACATAAACACTCACCTTTTTCCTTTGGATCGACATTGCTTTAAACACATTGAAAGTGACACATTGATCGTCAACTCTCATCGTTAATTCTCCTTTTTGCACGTCGATTAACGTTCTCCCTGTTGCTAAGAATGGTCGTCCAGGAATGATGGGCGATTCAAGTGTCTGCTTCACAATCCAAGATAACGAAATCTGCTTTGGAAAGATGAATTTATCCACCCTTACTAATCGTCTTCAACGATACCTCGTGGATATATAATGCGGTCGATGCGCTAACAATGGCGATATTTGTCGGTTTAGGTGCTTGGAGCCGAATTATTGACGATGGTGATAATGGCATCAAATTAATCTGCCCCCAAATCACACACGGCGCTTTCCCGGCCGATTACCAATGTCGCATGGAATAGAAAAGCTACCTGGATCTTTCAACTTAGGAGGTAACTTGTTCTGAATAATTGCGCTACATTCTTCGGTTAGCGCCACTGTTTCAAAATCCCCCAGTTTCCTTTTCTTTGATAGCACATCCTTCATGAACTTAGCGTAACTTTCGGCATGTGTTCTAAAGCTTGGTGAATGGGATGTTGATATGCAATTTTTAAAAATATCCAAAATCTTAAGCTTGCTATCTAACTTGGATTTACGAAATCTCTGCGGATATGGTATGGGTGGCATTGTTGTAGATGACCCTGTGCATTTTCCTCTCTATTTCCTCTTTATCTTTCCGGTTTCCACAACCTCTTACATTTGATTTGTTGCGTTATCCCCTTGTCCTTATCCTTAACATTTGCGGCTCCTTCCCACTTACGTGAATTCTTTGCTGCGGTGCTCATTTCTGCCGGTTTATTTACGTATCACTCGGGCGTTCTAGTGGGCCGGGTATTCAATGCATGTGCTATTTGTCCCAATTGATTTTCCAGTTCTTTAACGATGCCCCATGGCTTTGCAGCGTCATATCTACTTGATTCAATTTCTTGTCTTGTTCCTCGTTCTTTTTGTCGAGGCTCTAATAAACTTTTCAAAGTTTCGCTCCCAACTTGATACCCTCTCTGGTTGTTGAGGTTGATTTTGGAATCCGGGAGGTGTGTTGTTGTCTAGGTGGTTGAGTACTGCGACTTGATTGTTACTCCATGAGAACCTGGATGATTCTTCCAACTTTGGATTATAGGCATTTTGGGTAGGATACGGTTGGGTTGAAACGATTATAATTTCCTGAACCTGTCTTTGATTCGAATTTATGGCACATTGATCCGTAGCATGACCCCCAACACACAACTCACAAACCATCGCTACTACTTTGTGTGGCTTGTGGATGCCATGTTTCTATATGTTAGCTATTGCGGTCACTTGTCTTTATTAATCTTTGTTAAGCGCGTCCACTTCATATTTTCTGATGCTTTTGGATGGTTGGTCCTCGTCATGGGCCCTTGATAGTTGTTGGTGGCCATTGTTTCTAACAATTGATATGCCTCATCAAAATTTTTGGACATAATCGCTCCTCCATTCTTTGCATCAATACTAGACCTCGTGGATGCGTGCAAACCATCACAAAATATCCCTAATTGCATCCATTGCGAATTCCATGATGAGGGCATTTACTGAGCATATCCTTAAACCTTTCCCGCCTCATATAACGATTACGACTCGAGTTGTGCGAAAGTATGAATGTCGTTCCGTAGTTTTGCCGACTTGATTTGGTGGGAAGAACTTAGCTAAAATTTTTGAGCTAAGTCATCCCATGTAGTGATTGATCCGGGAGGCAAGGAGTGTAGCCACTTCGTGCTTTATCTTTTAAAGTAAGCAGGAACATCCTCAACCTTATAAGCGTCTTAGATACATTGTTAAATTTGAAGGTATCGCAAACTTCCAAGAAACTCAAGATATGTTCATTAGGATTGTCTATCGAATTACCCCCAAAGCGCACGCGTATTCATGTAGCATCTGAATTGATCCGGTTTTATCTCGGCTGATTAGCATTGATTGTCGGTCTCTTAATACTTGGTTGTAAATCTGTAACATTTGGCGGTATAATCCTAAGTGATTTACATTAGTTCTACCGCCATGTTCACGAGTAATTCTTGGGTTGTCGGTTCTTCTTCCAAATGTATCACCTCACTATTCAAATATGCACATGCGGAACTCCTTCTCAAGGTTATGCATATCGTAAAAGTTCCTTTCTAGCTTTTCGATCTAGTGTGCATACAATTCACCTTAATCGAAGAAGAAAGATTAAGTAGTGTTCAAATTAAAATCGAATTGATTATAACTAATATGAAATTAATATTAATAAAAGAAAATCCCGACAGCGGCCTTCAAAAAACTTGTTGAGTAAAATCTAGTTACACACAGACGCAAGTATCGTGGTCAACAAGTAATAAAGTGATAAGTTGAGTATCGTTCCCACGGGGAGTTCTAATTAATAAATTTCAACTACTAATACTATATCAATTCAATTTTATTCAAACAACGAGAAATTGCGATTTTACGAATTAGTAACTCAAAATTAAACACTTAAAGAATCTTGTACTAAGATAAACAATTAACTAAGCTATTACTTGAGTGAATGACTTAGGTAGATAAATATTAAGACTTCAATATCCCCAATTATGAATTATAAATCGAGTTATCTAATCATCCCAATTACTATGTCTCATGGATTGTTAACGAGAATTTTCAAATGCCAAAAGTCCTCTTCCAGTGATCAATTGACTTCTATTTAACCCAGATTAACCTTGCTATATTCTATGCAAAACAATTGGATTAAACTCTTTCCGGTCCCAATTCCTTATATATTTACATGCGGTGAGCAGATATTTCCATTCAATTCACAAACCTAATTATTTCTGAGTGTAAATAAGCTGAGTCACATGTCATCATGTCTAGTTCTAACCCTAGAATTCCTCTCCCAATTCCTTCTAGAGTAACACACTAATTATTGGCCAAATAATTAATCATTAAAATCAAAACATGATAAACAATCCACTTCAACATAAATAATTATAATGACGAATAACTAAGTTATAATCATAAAAGGTTCAATTGAAATCTTAATTAAAGAATTAGTTCATCACGGAAATAAGAATCATTATTTGTTGATAAATCATCCTTAAAAAATTACAAATTAAAAATAAGGAGAAAAAGAAGAAACTCAGCCCAATCTTGAAGCTCAAGTAATCTCCTAAATCTTCAATGGAAAAGCTCCTTCAATACTCTCTCGCCAAATAAATCCAATCCCCTTTTTAATTCACCAATTAGTTTCTTTTTATAGTCCCCCACATCCTCTCCCAATTAGGTTTTATTATTAGCCCTTAATAGGCAACCCAAGTCAACCGTAAGTCAAACGCTAAATCCTATTCAACGCTGCATGAGGCTCGGTAGCCCCGTGGCCGAGGATAGTACAATTTCAGCGCCCGTGGCTGGACTTCGATGAAATTACAAAATTGCCATTCAATGCTTGAAATTCCCATAATTGCCCTTCCGACTTCGAATCGCCTAAATAAGATATAAACACAATAAAAATGCTACTAAATAACTTAAGAATGCAATAATTTAAGTCTAAATATATCCCCCCAATTATGGGTATACTAAATCCCATTCATCCCCATTCATCGATTTCTCGTGGCGCCTCTAGGAATCATGTGATCATGATTCATCCCATTGAATCTAGATTCGGTTCCTAGATGGACATTTTCAAATCGTAGCACATGTAAATTATTCTCATATGGTTCGAATTTCCTCGAGATGGTTTCCATACCCATGAGGAAGTCGACATTATTTTGTACATTATTTTCATACAGATGCCTCGCATTCGTAAAATAAAATCAATCAAGCCGATCACTTGATAAAATGGGAGTGTAAAAGGTCTCAATTACTATTGAGTATTAGGGTTTGAAAACCTCTTTTATAAAACATCACTGCCATATCTTGCTAAAAATTGAATTTTTACATAAATTCGAACCCTGTGTATATAGGTTCGAACGAGGCCTCGCACTACTTCCAAATAAACAACATATTGACCCACACACACACACATTCAGATAACAGTTTCTTGAAAAGAGGCGGTCACCATGGTAACACGGATGTCGGGGGGTGCCTAACACCTTCCCCCCGCATAACCAAGTCCCCGGACCCTAATGAATCTCGGTTTCACCGACCCGCATAGCAGTGTCATATCACTGGGTTATTGTGAAAACCTTTTCTCGGTTGTGTTGGTACAACCATTTAAAAAACCAACTGGCGACTCTTAACATTCCATCGTCGACATTATACATGTCGGACCTTTTTCACTTGTTTTTTCAAACAAATCTCACCTAAAATGAGAACACCAAAGAACAAGTAACGGAAAGGGACATCCAAAAATCCCAACGTCGACATTGTTGATATACTATGACATGAGCTTAGTAATATAGAAGTGAAAACAGAGCCAAAACATATAAGGATTATAAGTTATTTAAGGTCAAAACCCGTTGACTGTTCACGAAAAAATTTCTGGAAAACCCAGAACTTCAAGAACAGCGTCTGACAAGATTTTTGACACCTTAGATCTTTCAACTGTGGTAGTTATAGGACCCATAATTGTATCATTTTTGTAGCCATAAATGTTCATAACAACTGACTTGCCATTACATCAACATATTGAATGTTATGACTGCTCAAAAGTGTAACCCCGAAAGTGGAAACCCAGTTTTCTGGGTAACCTAGAAAATTATAAAACCATGTTTGACAGTTAGTTTAACAAACTTAAATTTCAATCCTCTGATGTTGCTATGAACCTTTAGATGTTGTATTGTTGTAGTATGACATATATATTATATGTTTAATACACTGGAACCTTTATCTAATACATATAATCCAAGATAATAGGCTTTGAAGTAAGACATAAGACACTAACCGAGTTTCTAGGTTACCCAGAAACTCAAGATCAGGCCTTGATGGGAACTTTGACCAACCATAGCTTTTTGAGGTGATGAAATTAGATCATAAACGTGTTATATACCTAAAGTGCTGCTGTAATGCCTGAGAAAATTGGATTTTTAGGAGAATTAAAATTTTATTTAATTATGTGGATTAAATAAATTTAATTGATTATTTATAGGAGCAAGCTAATTGATGGTCGTTCGATGACCTAAACATATCAGAACGTCGTAGGATTTTGGTTACGTGGTAGAATTAAAGTGTTTGAATTTCTAAGACGAAAATAAAAGCTTTCCGAGAATTTTTTTGAAAAATACTATTCACGCATTTCTGCTCGGGAATTATTTTTGAACTTCCGAGAAATACGTAACGATAGAATATCGAGGTGAGATGAAATATCCAATAATATTTCAATTATGGCAAACGCAGTTTTTCGCCTGCGGACTTAAAACCTAACGTTTAGGGAAAGTTATTTACGAGAAGGAATTTAAATGCGATTAATAAAATAAAGCGATGATTGTATAGTACGTAGGTATTGTACGAGGTAGAGAATACGAGTATGATATGAGGTATTATATGAGTATGTATGAATGATAGTACATCGTATATGATGAATAAGTATACGAGTTAGAATACAAGAATTATACGTTATGAGCTTTAAGCCAAAAGAAATGGATTTGTAGGATTGTGTAGGAAATATTAAAGTCCAATGAGATTTGATAAGACCCAAATGTAGGAATGATTAAGTCCAATGTAAATTAAATGAACAAGCCCAAGTGTTTGTTTAATTACAAGCCCAATGTATAAGTAACCTAGATTAACTAATTAAGCTAAAGCCCAAAGTAAGAACCAAGGGGTTATGGGTTGGTTTAAACCCATGGTTTAAACCATGGGTGATCCAAAGTGATTAACAAGCAAACTTAAAGGCTAAGTAAGTGTGGTGAGCAAACAAAGTGCTTATAAGTGATGTGTAACGACCGAGAAATTCGAATCTTATTGTAAAATGATTTTATTAAATTAAATAATAATAAAATCCTATTCTATGTGTTATCAAGATGGTTGTCATTATATAACCTATTGATGTTAGAATGTTATAGTATTTGAGCTACGTGAATGAATTAAAGTGTTTGAATTTCCAAGACGAAAATAAAAGTTTTCCGAGAAATTTTTCGAAAAACACGTAATGATAGAATGACAAGGTAAGATGGATTATGTAATAAAAATCTAGTTATGGAAAATGTAGTATTTCGCTTGCGGACTTAATTTATAAATGTTAAGGAAGGCGAAGTAGTAATGAATAAGTAATAATTGTATGATACTTTGGTATTGTACAAAGTAATGAAAATGAGTATAATATGAAGTATTATACGAGTTTGTATGAAGGATGAAATATAGTATATAAATTCTATATGAATTAGAATACGAAAATAATACATAAACTATATGAATATGTATTAAGTAATGTTAATGGACTTGGAAGATTTGTTAACAATTACTACAAGTCCAAGTGAATCAAATGTTAAGGCCCAATTATTAATTAATGAACCAACTAATGTTTATTAATGCAAAGCCCAAAGGTTGATTTAATCCAAGCCCAAGCTAGATCCATGAGTTGTAATGACCCATGGGGCAAACCATATTAATATGGTTAATATGTGGTGACCAAGTTAATGTAATGATCAAGTATTAGAAGTAATGATCAAGACTTATGAGTGGTGGTCAAGCAAAGGATAGGTTTTGTGCCTTGCAAGTAATGAATAGTAAGGAGGTGCATAAGGAGGTGGGATTGTTTTAAAGACCAAACCACCCTAGCTTTGCAACTTCTATAAATAGAGAAGGCTTGCTAGCCATTTAACACTTGTTCAAATAATCCAAACATTACAAAGTGCTTAAGTGTTAGAGAGATTAAGTTACAAATAAGTCACTTTCATTTGTAAGAAGAAGAAGAAGACTACCTTACCAAGACTTCAAAAAAGTAAGACTTCTTCTCCATTATCTTCTATCTCTACCATGATAGGTTGATAATAAAAGTTTGGATTAAGGAACATGGATGTTAAGAAGTAAGAAGAATGAGTAAGCAATGAACTTAAGCCAGATAAGTTGGCAATAAGTCATTTGAACTTATAAAAGTTATAAACTTATTATAAGTTAACCTTGAATTTTAGTATGAAAATTATGAACTTGTAAATGAGTTTATTAATAAGTGATATTTTTACTCACTTATCAGATATTAATCCATGCTAATTGTGCCCACCTCGAGTACATTTCATTTTGTTTTAGTCAGATTTCACGTTATTTTGCATTGCATATACTTAAAACTCCTTTTGGTGAATAAGTGCAGAATCGGCTTTCATTTTGGTGGAATTCGAGGTATCGGTGAGCGGATGCGTGAAGGCTAGTTGAAAGGCGAGGATGTGCATGGTAATGGGGGTACAATGAGGCATGGAAATCAAGCAAGCATGAGGATTAAAGCAAGCAAGTAGCAAGGTGAATAAGCAAAGAATTCGAAAGCAGAAAAACGCACTCAGAATTGCAGACACACAAGGCCACAAGAAGACTCAAAGGACATAAGACTCGTTCTACCGCCACGAAAGTACAGTAGCTTTACATGGGAACCTTCGCAAGTCAAGAGCCCATGAGGCAAGGGACGCGCTGATCATGAGAGACTCACCATGCCACTGAGGGTATGAGTGCCGCCACCGCCGAGAGGACGCCTGGTTGGTCTCGAACTCATCATGAGTCTTCACACCATGAGCCGTAAATACTAGGGACGCGCTGCACATACAAGGCTGATGTCGATGTCAGAATTTGTTTTATTTTTATTTCTCAACTTAATGATGTGTAATGTGGTATAAAACGATTCTCGACGTGTGTCGTAGAAGGGAGACTAGACTTTTTATTACGTAATTTCATAGTAG
Source organism: Panax ginseng (assembly GCA_020205605.1). Taxonomy (NCBI): domain Eukaryota; kingdom Viridiplantae; phylum Streptophyta; class Magnoliopsida; order Apiales; family Araliaceae; genus Panax; species Panax ginseng. The sequence goes on along the minus strand of CM035148.1, from coordinate 91,764,907 downwards.
CAATTAGGGTTTACACTTGGGAGAGATTCCAACGTAGGAGAAAGCCATAACGCCTATTTTCTCTACTTCTTCTTGGAGATCTCTCACCATCGTGGATATTGATTATTGTTTATGGAATTCTTTGTGGATTCAATAGTTAATCATTGATTTCTATTCAACGATTGGGTTTGATCATTCTAACTTTCTTCCATTCGCTTTCTTTTATTGATCATGTTTAGCCTTGATCCCATAATGGCTTTTTGGTTCACCATGAACTAAACTCCATTATGGGATCCTAACGGATTTTAATATGTAATTTGCTTGCACATCTAAGTGTTAGATTTGTTTTGCATATCATATGGATTATCTATCATGGTTGGTTTGTATGTATGAATGACCGATAATCTTCTTCATGTTAGTATTTGTATGGAATTGAAAATGAACATATGAATATGGATGAAATCATGATAGCATGCGTAATATGGGGATTGTATATTTTGTGAAATGTATAGGAATATACTATTTTGCCGTATGAGCTAGAATAAGGGTTGTGCTTAAAATCAATAGGATTGCAATTGCATATAGAATATGGTAATTGTGATGGTATTGGTGATTACATAGATTCTAACATCCGTAGATGATATGTGAGTTGGTTATAAAGGCATCGAAAAATGGTTATAACTCGCTTTTATGCCCTCGGCTATTATCCCGTGATATGTGAACACTTCTTATTTACATATGGCGATTGAATGAAATATTGAATGAAGTTAGGATCCCATTGTTTCCACATTATATTTAGTCCATTTATACTCTTATTTTTAGTTGGTAATCATAATTAGTTTAAATCAACAATTAAGTCCATAGTCTTAGCATATAAATATAGTGAGTTAATTAATGCATAGTAGTCTAAAGTTAACACTTTCTCTGTGGGATCGATACTTTACTTACTCAGACATTACTTGTTGACCGTCGTATACTGCATGAGTTAGAGCTCTTTTATAAGAACTATAAAAGAGGCAATAAGTTTTTGGCGCCATTGTCACGGGAAAGGCGTTAATTTAGATAATTATCATTAGTTTAAAGTCAGATTGTATGACTTAGACAATTCTATCATTTCTCATTTCTATATTTGTTTTGTTTTGAGTACAAAAGTGCTTGTAGAATTTTATGCACACGCCGATCCTCCAACTCAGAGTTAACACCAAAGACAAGCTAATATAAACTAAAAGGTTGGAAAGCGAGTAAAGTGATAAATCATAAGAGCAGCAGCTAGAAAGCATTACACCAATATGGGTAAGAACAAAGGATTGATCCAAGAGAAGAGCATCGGCTCTAAGGAATATTCCATGCCGAACATAAATGAATTATAGCCTAGCATAGTCAAACCCATGATAGCAAAAAAAACACCTTCAAATAAAAATGGGCACTATTCGATCAGATGGTGCGTAATTCAAGATAAATTTGGGGGTCACACAGATGATCCGAATGAGCACCTATTAAGCTTCATCGAGATTTGTGACACATTCAGATATAATGGTGTGACTAAGATGCCATCGACTACTAAGTTATTCCCATTTTCATTGAGGGATAAAGCAAGGAGTTGGTTACATTCTTCGCCACCGGATCGACATTACATGGGAGGATTTAGCACAAAAATTTTTTAGCCAAGTTTTTCCCAATGGCTAAGACCGCAAAGATGAGGACAACCATATCTCAGCTTGAGCAACAACAGGGTGAATCCTTATATGAAGCATGGGAAAGGTATAAGGAGATGCTTAGAAGTGTCCACATCATGGTTTACCGACCGGCCGGTAATTAATTCATTTTACAAAGGCTTGGGATGGCAAATTGCACTCGATTGTAGATGCAAATTACAGGAGGGGCATTATGGGCAAAAAAAGCTATGATGAGGCCTATACGCTTATCGAGACGATGGCCGCAATGACTATCGTAATCCTACAACCTTGGATGTCTCAACCCAAAGTTGCGTGTGTGTGTCGGAGGTGGATGCGATTACACAACCATCGGCAAGACAAATGGCGCCCATGGCTAAGAAAAATAGAGACGCTGCAGAGAGTAAAGTGAAGACGGTTGCTTTTTTTTCAGTGAGATTTGTGCGGGTCACACTCCACGCACTAATGTGCTATCACCGTAAGCGCTCAAGATGTAAACTCCTACAGTAGGACCAAGGCCAATTCCGTAACACATACCACCCCAACAACCGCAATCATCCAAACTTCAAATTGGTCTAACAACCAAGGACAACAACAAAATCGGCCCAAATTAATCAATAGCTTTCAACAACAAAAGACAACCACATGACTTATACCGAAACCACCATTTCCACCGGATTTACTCAACAAAGAATAACACCACACTCCAAATGCATCACATCCAGAGAAGAAATCGGCGTGGAGGAGATGATGTTGAAATACATGGCAAACACCGAGGTCATGATCAAAAGCCAAGCAGTGGCTATCAAGAATTTAGAGACGCAAATGGGGCAAATGGCAACCATGCTTACTAATAGGCCCCAAGGTGATTTGCCAAGTAACACAGAGGCAAATCCTAGAAGAGACGGAAGGAGCAAAGGTCAAGCAATAACATTGCGATCCGGGAAAGACTTGACAAGATTCGCAAGTCGCATACCACAAGATGATACCACTAAGGAGAGACATGCTACCACTGATGCAGAGAAAGAAACTGAGGAGGATAAAAATCTGGAAAATTATGAGGTTCAAAGAAAATGAAACGAATAAAGCAAGTTCGTAAGAGAAGGTCAAGAGTCCACTACAACCATCGCACCTCTCAATACCATATCCGCAAAGGTTAGCAAAGCAAAAGATGACAAACAATTCAAAGAAGTTTTTAGAGGTCTTCAAAAGTCAAGAAATCAATATACCTTTTGTCAAGCATTGAACAAATGCCAAGCTACGCAAAGTTCATGAAAGGTATAATCATCAAGGAAGAGGAGATTAGATGAGTTTGAAATGGTAGCTTTGATGTAAGAATGCAAAGGCAAAGGCTTCAACGTAAGTTACCTCCAAAGTCGAAAGATCCGGTAGCTTCACAATTCTGCACTATTGGGAAGATGGAGTTTAACAAGTGTTTATGTGATTTGGGAGCAAGTATAAATTTGATGCCACCGTCTCAGATTCAATCAGTTGGGATTACCGGCCCAAGACCAACGAACATATCATTACTATTTAGTCAATTTGGCCTCATTACATATCCGCTGGGAATTGTTGAAAATGTATCAAGAAAGTGGATAAGTTCATCTTTCCTACCGATTTTATCATCCTAGATTTCGAAGAGGACAAGAATATTCCGATCATACTGGGAAGACCATTCTTGGCCACGAGCAGAGCTTTGATAGATGTACAAAAAGGGGAACTCACGATGCGAGTTCAGATCAAGAGGTCATTTTAATGCATTCAAAGCTATGAAATTCTAAACGGATGAGGAGGATTGTTTCTTCGCTGATTGGGTGAATCGATTCTAGATGATGACATATGTAGTTTAGCGTACTATGAACCTTTGAGGAATATCACCGATGAGAATTCAGATGCAGAGGATGAAGAATTTGATGAATTTGTTCACTATCCGGATACCAACCCCAATTCAGAGATTTAGACCCCCTCAGAGCCATCGACGATAGCCGAGATACCTCAATAAAGCTAAAACCATCTCTCGAGACACCTCCCGAATTGAGTCAAGCCACCACCTAACATCTCGTATGCATTTTAAGTTCAGATTCCAAATTACCTGTGATTATTGCTTCGCACTAACATCTTGTCGAAGAAAACCGCCCGAAAAGCTTATAGAGTTCAAATCACCTATTGATGGACCATAGCAGATATCAAAGGAATCACCCCTTCAGATTGCATGCACAAGATCCTAATGGAAGATGGTAGCAAGTCGACAAATGAGCAACAAAGGAGGCTTAATCCAATAATGAAGGAGGTGGTCAAGAAAGAGGTACTAAAATGGCTAGATGCGTGAATAATCTATCCAATCTCGCATAAACAAGGGTGAGTCCAAAGACAAGTGTTCAAGAAGGGTGGTACGACCACTGTGACTAATGAGAATAATGAGCTAATCCCAACACGAACAAATTTCGGGGTGGAGAGTTTGTATGGATTACCGCAAGCTAAACAAGGTTACAAGGAAAGATCATTTCCGCCCCCATTTATCGATCGATGTCGGATGACTAGCAGCAGGTAGGCATGAATACTATTGCTTTCCTCGATGGTTATTCGGTTACAATCAAATTATGATAGCTCCAAAGATCGTGAAAAGACTACTTTCACATGTCCATACGGCACTTTTGCTTTCGTAAGAATGTCTTTTGGTCAGTGTAATGCTCCAAACCACGCTTCAAAGATGTATGATGGCTATATTCTCCCATACGGTGGAATGTAATGTTGAAGTATTTATGGATGACTTCTCAGTCTTTGGGGATTCATTTGACTTATGTCTCGAGAATCTAGTTATGGTGTTAAAGAGATGCGTTGAAACAAATTTAGTGCTAAACTGGGAAAAATGCCACTTCATGGTACAAGAAGGAATCATTTTGGGACACAAAGTTTCAAAGACGGGACTTGAGGTGGATAGAGCAAAACTGGAGACTATTGAGCACCTACCACCACCCACATCAGTAAAAGGAGTTCGCAGTTTTCTGGGACATGCAGGGTTCTACCGCAGGTTCATTAAGGATTTCTCCAAAATCACTAAACCATTATGCAGCCTATTGGAGAAAGATGTAAAATTCAATTTCGATGACACTTCACAGATCCGCATTTGAACACTTAAAGAGAAAACTCGATTTCAAAGACCAAAGAATTATCGCACCTGATCGACTTTACCGCTTGAATTGATGTGTGACGCCAAAGATTACGCCAGTAGGGGGGTCGTGTTGGGCAAATGAAGAAAGAAAAGATATTTCATGTGATTTATTATGCCAAAGAAGACCCTAACGGATGCAAGAATTGAACTATACCACCACGTAAAAGAGTTATCAAGCAAAGGGTATACGCTTTTGATAAATTTCGAGCATATCTGATTGGAACAAGAGTGATAGTGTATACAGATCACGCAGCGATTCGACATTTAATGGCCAAGAAGGACGCTAAACCGCGGCTGATTAGATGGATCTTACTACTGCAGGAATTTGACTTGGAAATCAAGGACAGAAAGGGAACTGAAAACCAAGTGGCGGACCACTTATCTCGACTCGAGAATCCGGAAAGAGAAGTACAGGATAACGTTATGATCAATGAGTCCTTTCCAGATGAGCAGTTGTTTGTGGTGAAAGGGGAAGTGCCATGGTTTGCAGACTTCGCCAATTATCTAGTAAGTAAGACGATATCTCCTGACTTGGTGGGATATCAGAAAAAGAAATTACTGCATGACGTCAAATGGTATATATGGGATGAGCCTTACCTGTTCAAACAAAGGTTCGATCAAGTGATAAGAAGGTGTATTCCGATAAATGAGACCGAGGGATTCTGCAAAAGTGTCACCATCGCTGTATGGAGGTCACTATGGCGGGAACTGACAAGAAGCGAGAGTCCTTCAAGCCAGGTTTTACCGCCAACTATCTTCAAGGACGCCACCGCTTTGCATCCAAATGATGTGACAGATGTCAGCGAGTGGGTAATATCTCTAAAAGAAACGAGATGCCATTGAATACCATCCTAGAAGTAGAAATTTTCATGTATGGGGCATTGATTTCATGGGACCTTTCGCTTTCTTCCTCGCGTAATCTCTATATATATTGCTCGCAGTGGATTACGCTTTCAAAATGGGTGGAGGTTGCAGCCACCGACCAACGATGCCAAGGTAGTCCTCAAGTTTCGCACAAAAAAGCATTTTTACGAGGTTTGAAACCCAAGGGCTATCATTAGTGACGGGCGCTATTTCGCAATGTGCAATTCACCACCTTACTAGCTAAGTACGGGTGAAACATCGATCGCCACAAAGATATCACCCACAAACAAATGGCCAAGTCAAGTATCAAACCGAGAAGTCAAAAGAATCTCGAAAAGTTGTGAATCCAACACGTAAGGATTGGTCGTTAAAATTAGATGATGTCAGATGGGCCTATCGCATCAAGATACAAAACCCCCGCTGGGATGTCACCTTTTCAAATTGTGGTATGGCAAAGCCTCGCCACCTCCCTATGAGCTAGAGCATAAGGCTTATTGGGCAATACGGAAGCTCAACCTCGACTTAACATCCGCAGGGAGAAAAGGCTACTTCAAATTTCAATGAGCTAGATGAGTTTAGATTACAGCTTATGAGAATGCAAAATTATACAAGGAAAAGTGAAAAGGTGGTATGATCGTAGGATAATGGATAGAACGCTCGAGCCGGGGCAAAGGGTGTTGCTTCTATAATTCCGCACTTTAAACTCTTCCCCGAAAACTCGAAATCACGCTGGTCGGGTCCTTTCACAAAGAAAACTCGCTTTTCCGCACGGCAAAATTGAAATATACAACCAATTCCTGCATAAACCTTTCAAAGTAAACGGACAAATGGCTGAAGCATTACTTTGGTGACGGCGGTGGAAAGACACAATGTCACTATGATTCTCTCGTCGACATGAGCCTCCGGATACCAAGCTAAAGTGACTATAACTTAGCTACCGGATGGGAGGCAACCCATCAATTTCATCTTGAAACTCTTTTCAATTCTTAAGTAAAATAGAAGTTAGAGTCATTCTATGTTGCTTGATACCTACTCAGGTTGCACTCATCTTGTTGTAGGTGATTTGGGTTACACGCATCACAACCTCCACTTGGAAGTTCGTAACTCACAACTCGTGTAAAGCAAATCATGGGTCACAAGATGCCCCAACAAAGTGTTACTCGCGCTACCAAGAACTTGCGCAGAAGCTTTTCACATCCTCGCTACCAAGCTAGATCAACCATACCATGTCACGCTGCGCCGCAAGCCACGCCCAAAGCAGAGATATTATTATTATTATTTACGTGGTTTATTATGAGTCTACTCTCCCTAATAAAAGGCCCTTCCCTACCAATACATACGATATCACCACCATCCTCATTGAGTCAACCTAGGTTTATCTTATGGGATTGGGTGAAAGCAAGTTTGGGGATATTATCATCCGCAAAAACACTCGTGATTCTCTCCATAGCAGCTTGGTCATGGGTCCAACAAGAAGCCGCAACCTCAATTTCTTCAACCTCCGATTCCTCATCCAAAGGATCCCGATGACGATGTCACGAACTAAGAAACTTCTTAAGCCGGAGGCTCATCACATCTATTATCACCTTCTCGAGTAAATCGCTTATGAAGGAACGAGGCTTTAGACCCACCAAGACGGATGGATGCCTATGGAGCATGCTCCGAGAAAGGAACTGGTTAGCCGCCGCAACACCGCATTCTATCCCAATGGAAGTCGTTCGGAATTCTACGCAAACGCAAAAAGAGATGGAGCAACACCGATAACGCTTGCTCGACAGTGCAAGTGGATTTCCGCCTCAGCCTATTAGAGCAAAGGTATGGAATAACCGATACACCACCCATCGGTCGGCCAATCGGGTCCAAGGTGACCATTTAACGACTAACTTGATGTACTCGATTTCGAAATTGTGCATCCCGCACTAAGTGGACTCAGTAAGGTCGAAACAACCGAGCCTCTCTCGCTTCCAGCCTTCCACTTTGAATCGCCACGCCCAAGCATGGCATCTGCTTATCTCGTACCAAACTAATTTCGCCCCACTCACAAGCATGTCGTCACGAAGGAGCAAGCCATCATTCTATGGGTATTATCAAGGGAAGTACATAGACGCTTACACCACCTCATTCATCAAAACATGCAACATTATCATGTAGGCAACATGATCGGGAGCATTCCGATGCAAATGCAAGAACAACATTACTTTGTATGCAGCAGGAGTTCCATGGATTTGACAGACACCAGCAGGTTTAGTCATGACATTACATCGCCCACAATAGCTAAGCTCCGTGATTGACGGTGGTGAACCACACCCGCTACGGACGTGGATTCATTATCCGATTCACCTCACCAGAGCCAACCAAGCAAATTCTCACAACCCGATGCAGCAGCAGTCCATCCACCCGTGAGCGCCTGCCTTATGCGATCGACACCTCTCAAGGTCGGCGCAAAAGTCGACGCATTATATGAGAATCTTGGGACTTTTGCTCGGGAATCTCCGTGGCTTTGGTCAAGCATTCACAGCAAGCAAGGAACCATGCTTGAATGGCCCCAGCCGGACCGCCGCATGCCATATCCACCACTGCATTCACCACCCGAGGAGGGTGGTCATGCCGATAATTAGGGAGTTTTTCTCGCACTTTTACCTTCATTCAATGAGGACATCAACATTTTAAGTTTGGGGGTATTGGTGTACTTGCATAGTAGTTTAGTTGCATTTTATTTTAGCATGTTTAGTTTAATTTTGCATGAATATGTGTTAGTTAAATTTTAGCATAAAATTTTTATTTTATTCATTGATAGTATGTTTAGTTTAATGTCTCACATAAATTCTCATGCGATAAATAGAAATTTTTGCCTAAGCCAATGATGATAGTGAATTGTGAACGATTTCGTAATATGTTGCATAACACAACGTGATATAATGTTTTACACAATGCGATTCATGTTGTCGCTTATATGCTTTTGGCTTTGCACAATCAGGTTCATATTCACTTGTAAGTCTAAGATGTGTGTCTTGTATTGCTCAATAGAAATATGTAGATTTAAAATGAGAAACATGAGGAAAGTGTTGTAGATTGTAGAGTCATTGAGGTGCAAATTTTGGGGAAACATGGGTATGTATGTATATATATATATATAATATATATATATATATAATAACAATAACGTGATTAGTCTTAATTCGGGGCCCCAGCTACTGAGTAAGTACGCCTGAGGGGATTGTCTCTACACCTAGCGCCCTAAGGTCTTTCATGGTCCGGGAGTCGCTGGTTGAAAACTCGCTAAAGGGGTAGCAGCAGTGCCTAATGGATTGAGACATCGCACATACCATGTGAAAAAAAAAAGGGAAAAGAAAAAATAGCAATAAACACCATGAAAGTGCGAAATCGCCTCGTGAGTAGTAATAAAGCAATAAACCCATTGTTGAGCCTTAGTTTATGGTGTGATATGTTTAAATGCCTATGTTGTGCATGAATATACATGAATCTTGATTTAGACTATAATTTTCTGCTTGGAGCAAAGGTAGGATATATAATCTTTGCTTGAATCAAGTTTCTGTGAACAACACACACACACAAGCATCTCTATAAAGCAAATGGTGAATTATCCGAGTGTATGATGTTATGTCTATGGTTTGGTTTGAAACTATGTTCTAGATCTGGATAGTTCACCGAGGTAATTTAATGAAATTTCATATGGCTAAGATTATGTGAGACTAGGTTGCATCATAGAGTAGTTGCATATAGTTTAGTAGTTACATTTTCAAAGGTTCATTCATATGCATTGCTTGAGGGCAAGCAATAGCTCAAGTTTGGGGGGTATTTGATAAGTGATATTTTTACTCACTTATCAGATATTAATCCATGCTAATTGTGCCCACCTCGAGTACATTTCATTTTGTTTTAGTTGTATTTCACGTTATTTTGCATCGCATATACTTAAAACTCCTTTTGGTGAATAAGTGCAGAATCGGCTTCATTTTGGTGGAATTCGAGGTATCTGGTGAGCTGACGCATGAAGGCTAGTTGAAAGGCGAGGATGTGCATGGCATGGGGGTACAATGAGGCATGGAAATCAAGCAAGCATGAGGATTAAAGCAAGTAGCAAAGAAAGCAAGAAGCAGAAACCGACTCAGAATTGCAGATACAGTCACACCGCCAGCCAATAGCAAAGGCAGAGGCATTCACTACCGCAAGAAAGTACAGAGCTTTACATGGGAACCTTCTCGCAAGTCAAGCGCCATGAGGCAAGGGACGCCACATCACGCTGAGACTTAGACTCATACATGACCAAGGGCATGAGCGCCACCCCACGCGAGAGAGACGTCCTGGGTTTGGTCTCGAACTATCGTGAGTCTTCGCACCACTGAGCCGTAAATACTAGGGACGCGCTACATGCCAAGCATGGCGCGTCGATGTCAGAATTTGTTTTATTTTTATTTCAACTTAATGATGTGTAATGTGGTATAAAACGATTCTCGACGTGTGTCGAGAAGGAGACTAGACTTTTATTACGTAACTTTCATAGTAGAAATTAGGGTTTACACCTTGGGAGAGATTCCAACGTAGAGAGAAAGCCATAACAACGCCTATTTTTCTCTACTTCTTCTTGGAGATCTTCACCATCGTGGATATTGATTATTGTTTATGGGAATTCTTTGTGGATTCAATAGTTAATCATTGGTTTCTATTCAACGATTGGGTTTGATTATTCTAACTTTCTTCCATTCGCTTGTTTATTGATCATGTTTAGCCTTTTGATCCCATAATGGCTTTTGGTTCACCATGAACTAAACTCCATTATGGGATCCTAACGGATTTTAATATGTAATTTGGTTGCACATCTAAGTGTTAGATTTGTTTTGCATATCATATGGATTATCTATCATGGTTGGTTTGTATGTATGAATGACCGATAATCTTCATGTTAGTATTTGTATGGAATTGAAATGAACATATGAATATGGATGAAATCATGATAGCATGCGAATATGGGGATTGTATATTTTGTGAAATGATAGAATATATATTGTTTCACCGCTTTAGCCGTATGAGCTAGAATAAGGGTTGTGCTTAAAATCAATAGGATTGCAATTACATAGATTAGAATATGGTAATTGTGATGGTATTGGTGATTATAGATTCTAACATCCGTAGATGATATGTGAGTTGGTTATATAGTGCATTGAAAATGGTTATAACTCGCTTTTCATGCCCTCGCTATTATCCCGTGATATGTGAACACTTTCTCTTGCATGACATACATTCATGGCGATTGAATGAATATTGAATGAAGTTAGATCCCATTGTTTCCACATTATATTTAGTCCATTTATACTCTTATTTTTAGTTGGTAATCATAATTAGTTTAAATCAACAATTAAGTCCATAGTCTTAGCATATAAATATAGTGAGTTAATTAATGCATAGTAGTCTAAAGTTAACACTTTCTCTGTGGGATCGAGAAATAGAAGTAGCACTGTACAAAGACAAAAATCTTCGAGGTAAGGCGCCAGCAATACAAGACCTATTAAGTAAGGACTCAGTATACAGTAAATGCCAAACCGGACAATACTATTTATAAGCTCATGGCCAACGCCGAGATGTAAGTATAAGTCAGCCCATGAAATACCACCCTCGTAACAAGGATGGTAATGAATGTTCTAAGTACAAAGAAAAGAAAGTTAATTGATTTAAAAGTAAATACAATCTAAGGAATGTAATGTAACATTGTTTAAACTTTGTTAAACCTTAAGGATGTTGTATAAAGGTTGAGATAACCTAGTCAAATATAAATGCAAGGATAATGATAAACCGGAACATATAATAACTGAATCTAATACACAATTAGATTGAGATGAAGGGTACGATATAGTCATATACATACTTGATTATATGTGACCTAATGTAAGGCATTATGTGATCATATATTGTAGAGACTTGAAAGACTTGAACATAAAGTTAATATACCATAGCAGACGCTAAAGGCAAGTATTCTAACTCTTGTCTTAGTTCAATCTGAACAAGTTTTGAAGTTCATGTAGTCTTTCGCATGAATTGAAGTATGTTGAAGTTAAAGCAAATTCCTTTGGCTAGACTTGATGTATTGATAATCTATTCATTTATTATCAAATGTTCCTATCTTTTGTCAACTACTTGATATGGTTTTCAAAATAATACTGAAATGTTAAATAAATGTTTTGTTTGTAAAAACGCAGCACGTACGTGAGGTTGCAAAATGCTTAAACGTGCATACGCGCTTAATGGATGTAGTGTTGATCAACATAGAGTACAATAAAGTGATCACCTAGAAGTGCTCGTAAGTAATATCGGCCTTACTTGACTTGCTTCCTGTTGTCCTTTTCCAATAAAGAATGAATACCGAGGTCTTTGGCCAGGAGTGAATGTTTTACTAAATATTGTTATTATTGTAAAGCATTTTGAAAGAAAAGATGAAGTGCTATTTTGAATTATCAATAGTACTTCATAACTATTATTCAGCTTATTGAATATATGATTTGTATGTGTCAAGCATGTTGTTATTAAATTGTTATACTTATTTTGAGCTAGTTATGCTCACTCTTTCTTGAACCATATGAATGCAAAATAAGACCTAACGTCCCAAGGATCGAAAAAAGGATAAAGGAAAAGCTAAAGCGCATTGTTAAGTCATCTTGTAATAGTATAGGTCTATTGTTGTAATGTAATCGATACTACTGACAAAGAACCTTTGTAATAGGTATAGAACATGGGAAATATAAATATTAATTTAAATATATAGAAGTATTGTTCGCTTCTTTGAGACTTTTCAATTGAATGAATGTATGAATGTTTCAGACAAGATAGCACCATCTCGTCAGGCCGGAAGATACCCTTGATTTGGGGCGCCACAAGTTGGTATCAAAGCCAAGGTTGTAAAACTTAAGGGGGAAAGTAGAACCTTAAGTCATAACCTTAAGAAAGAATAAATAAGTAAAAGATGGAAATTAACCCAATAAAAATGCATTATATTATGTTATGTATTTCTATTATTTTACTGACGTGTACTAATCAAACTATATTGTTTTATTGTAGATGTCAGGAGAAAATGATATGTATAGAGATATACATGTAGTGAGCGAGAATTCAGTTAATCAGGTAGAGATACTATCAAATCCCGTATCAGTAGAACCAGAGGTGGTGACAATCGAGTCGGGAGACTCGGACGATTTAGACTACATGTAAATATTTGATGGCATGCTAGAGGAGGAGGTGGACGTGATGTCCTTTGACCAGGTTCCACCTACAGAGGAGTTGTCTACGGGGGAATCGATGAAAGCACTGTTTATGTCAGTATTGGATAGGAATGTTCATTACTACCAAGAGGTTAAGGAGTTGAAAGAGGAACTCCAAGCTGTCCGTGAGGACAAGACTAGCATGGAGGGAATGTGGGAAGAGGAGCATGATGATAGAGTTCAAGCTAAGGACAAGGTCCGAGAGCTGAAATGTGAAGTCTTTGAGCTCAAGAAGGAGCTAAAGACTAAACAGCGGAAAATAGAGAGGATGTCCAATATACATAAGAGTTCTCATGTGGATTTCCAGCAGCAGGTAGCTGGGTATCAGGTAGAAATAGGACAGACCCATCACACTATCAGTAGAGATATTATTGCCGGTCTGGCCAGCAAAGATTTTGAGAATGCCCTACGTCAGATGTAATCTAGCAATAGCTAGAGTTGATTAGATATGTAAATATTATGTATTTAGTAGTGACGTAAAACCCTCTTTTGTATAACAAAGGGTAGTCTTTTGTAAATCCCAATTTTTGAAAAGTAATTGCGGGAAGGTAATGTAATCAGCTAAGGCTAAGTAATGTAAACAATGTAGTGTTATACTACAAGTTATGAATCAATATAAGTCTTTTTATGGAATATGTTGAGTAAGGAGTATGAGTTGTTGTTTTATTACAAATAATAACAAACCAACAAGAATAAAGTAATAATGATGTGTTATTTTCTTAATAGAAAAATGCCGCCAAGAAGGAGACAACGAAATCAGGGCAGTAATGTTAACCATCCGGAGGGTGGTCCAGTTAATCCAATGCAGGAGTTCGTTAATCTTTTAATGACTGCATTTAATAGAACGGGGGCTAATGTACCCGTGATTCCTGGAGTAGTACGAGTTACTACTTTTAAGGATTTTAAAAGTGTAGGTCCGCCGGAGTTCAAACCGGGCTAGGGCCAATATAGGAAACTTAACGTGGGAGAGTGTGACGAACGAGATTTTGTAAAATTAATTTTAATATCTATTGAATTAAATAAATATTTTTTGATGATTTAATTATTGGATTAAATAATTATTTGATGCAATTGTGGTAGATTAATTTAATTATGTGATACATTTATTAAATTAATGTAGAGAACAATTATTATTCAAATATGTAATTATGTGAGCTTATTGAATTAAATGAAATATTTAATCAAGCATGATGTTATTTTAATTGATTTAATTATTAATTAGAGAGTTAATAATTTGACATTATTTATTAATGAAAAATTAATTATATGACTATGTGAATTTATGAGAAATTATTATATGTTATTTAATTAATTTAAATAAGATATTTGAATTGGGTGTGACATGAATTAAACTATATGATAAAGCCTTATTAAATTAAATGGTTTTGTAAGCTTTTAAATGGTAGCCAAACATGGCTTTAATGGAAGTTGAGGGAAGTTACCCATGACTGGGTAACTGACCACTTCTGCGTCAGTTCTTCTCCTTGATTATCATACGTCTTCTTTTCTTTCTTTCATTCATCTAAGTCTAGCAAAAGAAATCACAGTGGAGAATTAAGAATTTTGAGAGAGATTGTGAATACCGTGATCAAGTAGAGAGATATTGTCATCCTTATTCATTTACGCTTTGGGTAATTCTATCCAACCCAATTTTATTTTACGCCTTTTCAAGTTTTCATAAATATGGCTTAAGTCCTCAGAAGTTTCAGAGTTTAATAGGGTAACAATTATGTGTATATATGTAATAATTCGAGTAGCATAGCATATCTTATATATATTGTATATGATTCCATATCATAAGTTTCATAATACTATGAATTGCTATTTCAAAAATTTACAAAGTTTGGGTTATGGCCATATGGCCTTATACGTGATAATTCATGTATTGATCGTATATTATCCCTAAATTTTACACTCGTATTTGTTATGCATGTTGATACGAAGAGACCAAATTTTAAATAAACGGATTCGGTGTTATAACGAGTCCGTAGTGATAATTTTAATGTTTTATTTTCAAAACCTTCAAGAACATCAAAGTCAGTGAAATTGCATGCTTAAATTTTGTAATTAAGTGTTTACATTGGTTAAAGTCGTTATATAAATGTTGGGTTATGTTTATGCATGAATTACATCATATGGGTATGTCTAATTTTGAGTAGAAATTAAGAAATTGGAAGAAATTGGCATGTTCTATGACTTTCGCGAACTGGCATTTTTGTGTCTGGTACGCCATACCGCAATGACGCTCACCGCTTACTTCCGCCATTTTTCACACATTACAAATAGCTAAGTCTCGAAAGTCAGTCAGCCAAGTGTCCTGTCATATACTTATCGCTACCAGAGAGAAAGACTATGTATAACAAAGGGCGCCAAGAAAGGCTACTCTCCGTAAAGTTCGTAAATGGAATTTTTAAAAATGATTAAGCCTAGCAATGTGTTAGTAATTTAATGTAATGAACATGTAAACATGTTAGAAGTATAATGTGATGATAAAATAGATGTTTAACATGTAAATAACATAATTACATGTAGATTGAGTTATGGAATACATAATTAAATTATTATTCATGAAGTGATATTATGTGACAAGAATGTGATAATTTGACTAAGTATAGTCATAACCAAAGTTTAGACAAAAGAATAATCGTTGATGATTAGTTAAGTTATAATTAACTGGTATTGTGAATGTGAATGGTATGTAGGATTAAATTCAAAGAACGTGCTTAGTTAAAGTGTAATCTACGCACGAGGCAAATTTCCTAACCCCACTTGTCATTATTGTTCAAGTTTATTAATTACCTCGAGTAAATTATCATTATTATTATTCAAGTTCAAATGTTATATTAAAGATTGATTATCTTTCAAAGCATGATTCAGTTATACAATAATTATCCTATTTTATACGTCTTAAGATTATTATTCAAATCGAATATCATTATTGTTGAACCTTATTAGACTAGTGAACTTTATTGATTCAACTAGTCCTTAGTTGATGAATGTTCTAAATTTCAGAACCCTTATTGAATTATCCAAACCAAACTTCCTTTGGTGCGGACTCGAATGTCAAACCGAGATGAACAACCCTCAAGAAAGGGATTTACTTATGCTGTTAGCGTTAAGATATTGTGCACACTATGGTACTAAGGGTCGATCCCCAAAGTACGCAGTAGAAAGGTCCATAGTCTTATGATCAAGTTAAAGGTTTCAAGTATAACCCTTGATAACCTAGGACATAGTTCAAGGTCTTATGACCCTCGTAAATTTTTTTGATTCTTGTTATTCATTCTTGATTCAAAAGTTGAGCTTTTATTTCGTGGTTATTATTTCTCTCGCATGTTATTATTCATTGTTATATTGTTATATTGGTAGGGCAATCGTGCTCACTCTTGCTTAATAATAACATTGCGCTTAAGAACGAAAAAGAACCCACTTAACCTTCCACTAAGAAAGGCAAGGGCAAGGTTAACAAGTGATGAAGACTTGTTATTTTTATTAGATGATGTATTTATGTTTAAGACTTGAGTTAATGATGTTGTTTAAGACTTGTTTGTTATGATTACGCACAGATGTTTAAGGTTAGTTTAACTTGGGATTGTATTATCATTATTTGGATGTTGTAACCCTTAAGGGGAAGATTTTAATTCTATCTATTGCATGGCTTGCATTTATTATGGGTAGATAGATAGATGATATTTGTATAGAAGGAACACCAAATCCGTGGAATTGAAGTGCGGATTGGGGGTGTCACAAAGTTGGTATCAAAGTCGTAGGTTATGAACCTTAGGTGGGGGAACAACCTTAGGTTGTAGCCTTATAGAAAGAAGATAGTGATGGAAAATCTTATCGAGTTATAAGAAATGAATTTCTGTAATTCATTGAAGATAATAAAAGAGCTTATGTGTTTATGTGTTAAAGTATGCGTTAGATGATATGACTTATTAACTAACACTTAGAATTTTGTTGTTAGGATGTCGAATGTTGGAGAAGATAGTCAAGCTGGGGAGGAAGAACCCCGTGTACCTATAGTACCTACTGAGGAGGAACCCCGTGTACCTATAGCACCGAAAGAGGAGGAGCCCCAAGACATTCATGTCGTTAGGGAGAAGTTGGTGCAGAGGGAATCATCTCCATTGATCACCGTTGTTGGTCAGGAGCATGAACCTGAGATTGATCCTGAGGAGGATCTTGAGGAGGAATTTGTTGATGAAGAGGAAGAGGAAGAAGAGGAGTTACCACGGTACACCGTTGATGCCGAGATGTATGACACGTTATACGACTGTAATGTAGAGTTACGAGACGAGGTCCATGATTTAACTGAGCGAGCGGTTATTCAACATATTACTCTAGAGCAGAAGGAGATGGAGATTTTGACTCTTCACTCACGACTGGGAAATGTAGAATGGGATTTGGTCCATGAGAAGGGTCAAACTGAAGATAAGACCGAGGAGATAGAGAAACTGAAGAAGGAACTAAAGGAAACCTCTGAAAGACTAAAAATAGCAGAGGAAGGCTGGGTAAGAGAATCACGTCGAGCTGATCGTGCAGAAGATGATGGTCGTGTAAAGAAGGCAAAGATTGGGGAGACATATTCTACACTTAACAAGGCAATGAATGAGACCCAGGATCGAGTTTTGAGGTACCCAATCCAGTTTGAAGGACTACCATTGTACATGATGGATCGCAGGACGATGTATCGCATCTTAGAAGAGGAGAGTATCAAGGCTAATCAGTACCTTGACCGACAATGATATGATTTGTTTAATTATGTGAAGAACTTAATTAGTTTTAGATGTAAATTCTGATGTATTTATGAACGAAGGAATATTTTAAATGTTTAAATCTTTTGAATTCTTTATTCCAAGATAGTTGATGTAAATAGCAGTGATGCTATAGTTTGATGTTAAAAACTTTGATTTGAATGTAAATATATCAGGTTGTTTGAGATGATGTCTTAAATGAGTATGTTAAATTGTTAAGTAATGCCTTAACTATTTACAGAAAAATGCCGCCAAGAAGAAGACAACCACGTCAACCAACTCAGGAAGAGTCAACAAATAACAATAATGCCAACGCTAATCCAGTTCAACAGTTAGTTAACTTACTGACTAGAGCAATGAACAATCAACCTCAAGCTCCACCAAACACAATGTTTAAAGATTTCAAGGCGGTGGGACCGCCAGAGTTCAAAGGTTCCATGAACCCAATCGAGGCTCAAACATGGGTTATGGAGATGGAGAAGGTTTTCGATGTTGCTAGGGTTAGAGAAGACCAGAAGACCGCTTTTGCAATGTTTATGCTGAAGTCTGAGGCTAGCTACTGGTGGCAAGCTAACAAAGTGCGAGGAGGTGAAGGTGTAATTACTTGGGAGAGATTTAAAGAAATGTTTTTCGAGATGTACTTCCCAACTAGCTCGCAGAACTAGATGGAGGTTCAATTTCTGGAACTGAAGCAGGGAAACATGAGTGTACCTGACTACGCGGCTAAATTCAATGAGTTGGCAAGGTTCGCCCCGTACCAAGTACACACTAACGAGAGAAAAGCCAGAAGATTCGAACAAGGACTAAAGCCTTGGGTATACAGTAAAGTTTCAATGTTTCAGATAAACACATTTGCCAGAGTACTGGAAAAGGCCATCCTCGCTGAAGGAGGAAGAGATGTGGTGACCAAGTACAATCAAGATCAAAAGAAGAAGAAGAATGAAGGTGAAGGAAATAACAAGGCGAGTGGAAGTGGCACAGGAGGTGGAAATTTCAATCAGAATAAAAGATGGAATGACAACTCATCATCAAGGAATCAGCAGGGTAGTCAGAAGAAAATAATCGAAGCATGCCCGACCTGCGGGAAAGCCCATCTGGGAGTTTATATTAAAGGAAAAAGAGTGTGCTACAATTGTGGTCAGGAAGGCCACATAACACCAAACTGTCCAAACCCAAAGAAGGGTGCGTGTTTTACTTGTGGTTCGAAAAGACCATCTGCAAGAGATCGTCCCAAGAGGGATCGGAGGGTCGGATCGAGGAAACCGGGGAAATAACAAAGGGAAATGCCTTTTACCATCATCGTATCAACAAAGAATAAACCGATCGAATCACCGACTTTCAAAATGATGACGGCAAGATGCAAAGGCAATCCGTGATGTGGTGTCGTATCATTCCGATCAATAAAATTAATGCTTATGTTTTATTTGATTCGGGTGCTACTTGTTCTTTTATATCCGGCGATTTTGCCAAGAATTTAGATTTGCCTAAGAATGAATTGGATTACCCCATGAACATAGAAATTGCGAATAGAGAAAAATCCATGTTAAGCACGCATATAAGAACTGTAGAGTGGATATTAAGGGTAATATCATGAACGTAGATCTTATCCCTATTCGACTTGGGAATTTGACGTTATATTGAATGGATCGTTATTCAATTACGGGTCAGAATTGATTGCCAAAAGAAGCGATAACCTTATGACTCACCAAAGGTTTTGTTTTATGGTAAAGAAGTTGCTTAGACAAGCGAGTTGTCTCGACGATGATGCCGCCGTGAAGTTGTTAAGACAAGGCCAGTAGGATACTTAGCTTACATAGTCGATAGTCGAAAAGAGAACCCGAAGGTAGAAGAAATACCGATTGTGAGGACTTCATCGACGATATTTCCGCATTTATTTACCGTGACTTCCACCAGATAGAGAGGTAGATTTCGTCATCGATTTGGCGCCAGGAACTGCTCCAATATCGAAGGCACCATACCGAATGGCACCAGTAGAGATGAAAGAACTAATGGTATAACTACAAGAATTGTTGGACAAGAAGTACATTCAACCGAAGCGATCATCGTCATTAGGGCCTCGGCCGTGTTGTTCGTGAAAAAGAAGGATGGATCGATGCGGCTCTGCATTGACTACATAGAACTGAATAAGGTCACGATTAAGAATTGATATCCATTACTGAGGATCGACGACCTGTTTGACCAATTAAAGGGAGCGAGATACTTTTCCAAGATAGACTTGAGAAACGGTTATCATCAATTGAAGGTGAGACCAGAGTATGTACCAAAGACAGTGTTTAGAACGCGATATGGTCACTACGAATATTTAGTAATGTCGTTTGGTCTAACGAATGCTCCTGCAGCGTTTATGGGACTAATGAATGGTGTGTTCAAGCCTTTTTTGGACAAATTCGTGGTGGTTTTTATAGACTACATTTTGGTATATTCCAAAACCAAAGAAGAACACGAAGAACATTTGAGGTTAACATTGGAAGTATTGAGAAGGGAAAAGTTGTACGCTAAATTTTTGAAATGCGAATTTTGGATTGAACGAGTACAATTTCTTGGGCACGTGATCGATAAAAACGGAATTTCGGTAGATCCATCCAAAGTTGAAGCCATGATTAACTGGGATCAGTCGAGAACGCCGTCAAAAGTAAGAAGTTTTCTCGGATTAGCAGGATATTATAGAAGAATCATTCAAGACTTTTCCAAGAACGCAACTCCGTTAATGAATTTAACTCGTAAAGCTGTGAAATTTGTTTGGACGGAGAAGTATGAGGAGAGCTTTCAAGAATTGAAGAAGAGATTGAGTACGGCACCTGTGTTATCCCTTCCGGATGATACAGGAAATTTGGTTGTTTTTAGCGATGCGTCGTATAAAGGACTTGGCTGTGTGCTTATGCAAAATGGCAGAGTCGTTGCGTATGCATCACGATAGTTGAAGGATTACGAGAAGGGATACCCGACCCATGATTTGGAGTTAGCTTCAGTTGTTTTTGCTTTAAAAATTTGGAGGCACTATCTCTATGGGGAGAAGTGTGAAATATATACGGACCACAAGAGTCTGAAATATATTTTCACGCAGAAGGCTTTGAATATGTGTCAAAGAAGATGGTTGGAATTAATTAAGGATTACGACTGTGAGATTTTATACCATCCGGGTAAAGCAAATGTGGTTGCCGATGCCTTAAGTAGAAAGGGTCGTGAGAAATTGATGATGTTAACTGCTCAGGACGAGCTAATTTCAGAAATGGAGAAACTGGAGTTAGAGGTGAAGTATCCCATGGAAATTGATGAGGCTATTTCCGGATGCAACTGCACAACCCTCACCGGATAAAGTTAAGGAGGCTCAAATTCCGGACGATCAAGAATGTAAAAAGGTGACAAAGAAGATATCTCAAGGAACCGAACCGAGATTTAAGATGGATAAGGAATGAATACTAAGATTTGAGAGTAGAATTTGGGTACCGCCAGTACAAGAAATTAAGGAAGATATTTTGAGCAAGGCTCATAGGTCACGATATTCGATTCACCCTGGTAGTACCAAAATGTACCAAGATCTTCGACAACATTCTGGTGGCCGAATTTAAAACGTAATGTTGCAGAATGTGTTGCCAAGTGTCTGACATGTCAGAAAGTAAAAGCAGAACATTAGAGACCAAGTGGATTGCTTCAACCATTAGAAATACCAGAATGGAAATGGGAACATATTACAATGGACTTCGTGGTTGGCCTTCTGACGACTCGTAAATGTTTATGACGCATTATGGGTTATCGCTACCGACCGATTTAAATCGCATACTTCCTTCTAATCAAAATAAGATTTAACTTAGATTAGTTGGCGAGGCTATACGTAAAAGAGATTATTTCGAGGCACGGAGTCCCGGTATCAATTATTTCAGATAGGGATCCGCGCTTCACATCAAATTTCTGGAAACGTCTTCAGGAATGCATGGGTACGCAATTGCGAATGAGTACAGCTTATCACCCTCAAATAGACGGACAGAGCGAATGAACAATTCAAACGTTAGAAGATATGCTAAGAGCATGTGTGATGGACTTCAAAGGAAATTGGGATGATCACCTACTGTTAGTAGAGTTCGACTACAACAATAGTTACCACGCTAGCATTGGCATGCTTCCTTACGAAGCGTTATACGGCAGAAAGTGCAGAACTCCGCTTTGGGATGAAGTTGGTGAAAGACAATTGCTAGGGCGTAATTGGTACAACAATGCATTGGCAGAAATAGTCAAAGTGATTCGAGCACGAATCGTAGCGCTCAAGATCGACAGAAGAAATACGATCCACATCGTAAAAATATCAAGTTTGAATCGTGTAGTTATGTTTTCTTGAAGGTCTCTCCTCGAAGGGAAGATCGTGTTCGGAAGAAAAGGTAAATTGAGCCCAAGATTCATTGGACCATTTGAAGCATCGAAGAATCGAAGAAGTTGTGTACGAGGCGCCTTTTACCTCCAAAGACTCGAGAATGTCCACAACGCCTTTCATGTTTCGCAGTTACGACCCTTACAAAGCCGATTACAAGCATGTAATTGAATACGAACCCTCAGATTTTGAGAAAGACTTATCTTACGGAAGAAATTCCTTTCCAAATTGTCGACCGAAAAGAACAAGTTCTCAGAAATAAAGTTATACCTTCTGTTAAGGTAATTTGGAGGAACCACTACGTGGGAACTCGAAGAGAATATGATAAAGAATTACCCTTATTTATTTACTTAATTATGTGAAAGCGATTCTGGGGATCGAATCCTTTTAAGGGGAGAAAGATGTGACGAACGAGATTTTGTAAAATTAATTTTAATATCTATTGAATTAAATAAATATTTTTCGATGATTTAATTATTGGATTAAATAATTATTTGATACAATTGTGGTAGATTAATTTAATTATGTGTTACATTTATTAAATTAATGTAGAGAACAATTATTATTCAAATATGTAATTATGTGAGCTTATTGAATTAAATGAAATATTTAATCAAGCATGATGTTATTTTAATTGATTTAATTATTAATTAGAGAGTTAATAATTTGACATTATTTATTAATGAGAAATTAATTATATAACTATGTGAATTTATGAGAAATTATTATATGTTATTTAATTAATTTAAATAAGATATTTGAATTGGGTGTGACATGAATTAAACTATATGATAAAGCCTTATTAAATTAAATGGTTTTGTAAGCTTTTAAATGGTAGCCAAACATGGCTTTAATGGAAGTTGAGGGAAGTTACCCATGACTGGGTAACTGACCACTTCTGCGTCAGTTCTTCTCATTGATTATCATACGTCTTCTTTCTTTTCTTTCATTCTTCTAAGTCTAGCAAAAAGAAATCACAGGGAGAATTAAGAATTTTGAGAGAGATTGTGAATACTGTGATTGAAGTAGAGAGATATTGTCATCCTTATTCATTTACGCTTTGGGTAATTCTATCCAACCCAATTCTTATTTTACGTCTTTTAAAGTTTTTATAAATATGACTTCAGTCCTCTGTAAAGTTTCTGTAGTTGAATAGGGTAACAATTATGTGTATATATGTAATAATTCGAGTAGCATAGCATATCTTATATATATTGTATATGATTCCATATCAAAAGTTTCATAATACTATGAATTGATATTTCAAAAATTTACAAAGTTTGGGTTATGGCCATATGGCCATATACGTGATAATTCATGTGTTGATCGTATATTATCCCTAAATTTTACATTCGTATGTTGTTATGCATGTTGATACAAAGAGACCAAAGTTTAAATAAACGGATTCGGTGTTATAACGAATCCGTAGTGACAATTTTCATGTTTTATTTTCAAAACCTTCAAGAACATCAAAGTCAGTGAAATTACATGCTTAAATTCTGTAATTAAGTGTTTAAATTGGTTAAAGTCGTTATATAAATGTTGGGTTATGTTTATGCATGAATTACATCATATGGGTATGTCTAATTTCGAGTAGTAATTAAGAAATTGGAAGAAATTGGCATGTTGTATGATTTTTATGAATCGCCATTTCACGTTCTACGCAATGCCAGCCATTTTCTACCATACCTATTACCTAATTCCATACACATGATGCCAATAAGCAATGCACCAAGAGTCCGGCCAGAGAGCGCCATCGCTACTAACGAAGACCATGTATTAACAAAGAAATAAATACTCTCTCTAGAAAGTTCAGAAATGGAATTTTTAAAAATGATTAAGTCTAGCAATGTGTTAGTAACTTAATGTAATGAACATTTAAACATGTTAGAAGTATAATGTGATGATAAAATAGATGTTTAACATGTAAATAACATAATTACATGTAGATTAAGTTATGGAATACATAATTAAATTATTATTCATGAAGTGATATTATGTGACAGTAAATGTGATAATTTGACTAAGTTTAGACAAAAGAATAATCGTTGATGATTAGTTAAGTTATAATTAACTAGTATTGTGAATGTGAATGGTATGTAGGATTAAATTCGAAGAACGTGCTTAGTTAAAGTGTAATCTACGCACGAGGCAAATTTCCTAACCCCACTTGTCATTATTGTTCAAGTTTATTAATTACCTCGAGTAAATTATCATTATTATTATTCAAGTTCAAATGTTATATTAAAGATTGATTATCTTTCAAAGCATGATTCAGTTATACAATAATTGTCCTATTGTATACGTCTTGAGATTATTATTCAAATCGAATATCATTATTGTTGAACCTTATTAGACTAGTGAACTTTATTGATTCAACTAGTCCTTAGTTGATGAACGTTTTAAATTTCAGAACCCTTATTGAATTATCCAAACCAAACTTCCTTTGGTGCGGACTCGAATGTCAAATTGAGATGAACAACCTTGCAAAGGGATTTACTTATGCGTTATCGTTAAGATATTGTGCACGGTATGGTACTAAGGGCCGATCCCCCTAAGTACGAGTAGAAAGGTCCATAGTCTTATGACTGTTAAAGGTTTCAAGTATAATCCTTGATAACCTAGGACATAGTTCAAGGTCTTATGACCCTTAGAAATCTTTTGATTCTTGTTATTCATTCTTGATTCAAAAGTTGAGCTTTTATTTCAGAAGTTATTATTTCTCTCGCATGTTATTATTCATTGTTATATTGTTATACTTGTGGGCAATCGTGCTCACTCTTGCTTAATAATAACATTGCAGTTAAGAACGAAAGAACCGACAAACCTTCCACTAGTAAAGGCAAGGGCAAGGTTAACAAGTGATGAAGACTTGTTATTTTTATTAGATGATGTATTTATGTTTAAGACTTGAGTTAATGATGTTGTTTAAGACTTATTTGTTATGATTCCGCACGGATGTTTAAGGTTAGTTTAACTTGGGATTTTATTATCATTATTCGGATGTTGTAACCTTTAAGGGGAAGATTTTTATTCTATCTATTGCATGACTTGCATTTATTATGGGTAGATAGATAGATGATATGTGTACAGTGAACACCAAATCCCGTGGAATTGAAGTATCCGGATTTGGGGGTGTCACAAGTTGGTATCAAAGCTGTAGGTTATGAACAGGTGGGGGAACAACCTTAGGTAGTAGCCTTATAGAAAGAAGATAGTGATGGAAAACTCTTATCGAGTTATAAGAAATGAATTTATGTAATTCATTAAAGATAATAATAGTGAGGACTAATAATGTACCATCTAGGACCATCACTCTGTTCCCTGACTAGTCCAAGCTACGTTCTCTTTTCCTGAAGAAAATAATGAAAGCAAAAGGGTGAGCTCAACTAGCCCAGTAAGAAATATTATGACTAAGATAATGCAGAATAAATTATCGTTAGCCTTCAACAGTGTTAAACTGATACAATATAACGAACATCAAGTTTAACTGCAGCGGAACAAGCAATCCATTAGAAGAGTCAAGTAGAGAATAAAATCTACTATCTTCTATGATTTAAAAGGTTTTCATTAACGGACCTGATCATGCCATAAAACAAGTCAACTTTGCACCCTTGGCCGAAGAGAATCCATAGCCATAATCATACCAAAAACTGTCCATCAATGAACTACGGGCCAATGGGGACTTTTTCCACATCATTTTTAACATTACGGTCATGATTACACCGAATAATTCCTGGTCATAATCATACCAAGTCCATCTATGCACTATAGGCCACAGATGACTTTCAACATAATATAAACATGAGGATGATGACAATGACATAATAATTCAATAAAACAAGTTCAAGAAGTAATTTGTCCAGGAATCAATAACGTCCAAATTGTCAACATGATACTGCTTTGTGGAGTAAAATTCAAGAATGCTCAAGAATATTTCCATGAAAAGATCTCGGATGAAGCGCAAATATCAAGGATATTCCACTAATTTCATGGAGTATAGAAGTCAAAACTTTAACCAACCGAGTATAATAAAAATGGAATAACAAAAGAAATCACCAGTACGCGATGATCGATAGCATGAACGGAGTTATTCCAACGAATAATAAATAATGGAATCAGTCCTGCAGAAAATGCATAGAGCGAATATTCCAACAGAATAATAAAGATTTTAACCAGATCAAAGCGTAGAAACGCATGCATGTGATATATTCAATAGAATAATAAAGATGGAACCAGTCCCAAGGCAGAGAACATGAACGCAGATATTCCAACAAAACAATAAAGATGGAACTGTGTCCCGCCAGAGAACGCATGATATGATATTCCAACAGTAATAATAAAGATTTTAACCAGTCCCAAATAAACGCATGCATGGATATTCCAATGTAATAATAAAGAATGGAATAATGTAAGAATTTCACCAAGTATGCGGTATTAGATGTACGTGTTATTCCAACATAATAACAAAGAATGGAATAACAGAAGTTCTCTTTATGAAGATGAAAGAAAGAAATAATACCCCTTACGAGTACAACAAATAATATCCCTTACCTTAAAAAGAAGAGTACTTGATATAGGAGTAGTGAAGTAGCAGAATACTTTTCTTCTTTCTCTCTATAATAATTGCTCTAAAGCTTTAGTGAATTGGTGAGAAATGAAGGAAGAATGAGCTTCTATTTATAGGAAAATATAGTTTCGATAATTGCACGTTTTGGGGCTCAGAATATTACAGTATAATACCTTCCTCTTTTTCTTCATTTTTAATTTATTCCTGCAAGTATTATCTAACTTGCACCACCTCCCCTAATAGTAAATAATGTGAATCAATAGTTCTAATCATGTGATAAAAACAATTACAATATAGTACCTTCAACTATACCTCCATTTTTAACTTAGTCATGCACGTATTATCAATTTTGCACTACCACCCCTAATAGTATAAGAATGTGAATCAATAGTACCCCGTAAATAGTAACTCATGAATAATAACTCGTGAATAGTAACTCGTGAATAGTACTCCAAAACGAAAAGTGCTCCGAATACTCGAGTGAACAATATAACCTCCAGACATCAATTATCATCGAAATAAATGTCAATTTCCACTAACACTAATAATCCCAACACAATGGAACAATCAATTTCATCTTTAATCAGCACAACTTATTCATCATTAATATTATAACTCACAATATTTAACAACAAGGTCATTCCAAGGAAAGAGGGGGCTTTCCGATAAGGATTTCTCCTTATTTGCGCGCAATTAGGTGACCAAACCTCTCCTTGACAGAACTTCTAGACATTATAAATATTGCAAATAATAATATGAATAACTTTGCCGTCTCAATTATTTATTTAATAATAATAAATATTATTTAGATGATACTGTGACAATAATTGAATCAATAATATGAGAGATATGATGCAGCAATTACTATAACAATAATTGAATATAACTGAGTGACTTCTTACGTAAGCATCAATAATCAATACCGGTGTGTGCTACTATGCAACCACGCCAGACATCGTACTTTTCCTACCGGGTAGTTCAACAAAGTTAATCTTAATACTTTCGTAGTTATTTTTATAAAAAGATAATTACGCTGCTTTTCTAACTACGACAATACTTTCGCTAGGGGGTCCACTAATGATTGTGTCATCGCATTTGATATTCCTGCACAAAAAGAATATTCTCCGACCAAACGCAGATATTTTATAACAACTTGCATACTTTGAAAAAATTTATAAATACTACCCACAACTATAACATTATATCAAATCCACTCCATAATATAAAAAAATAAAAAATTATTTTGAGAAAATTAGATATTTATTCATAAAATCTGGGGTCTCACAATCTCCCCTCCTTATGGAATTTCGCCCTCGAAATTTACGTGAGTACCTGGAATGCCGAAGAGATGAGGATACCCTGACTTCATTTCAGATTCTAACTCTTGACGTTTAACCTTTGAGTGTTGAATATGATCCTTCTTATCCAAGATTTAAAATGTATCTCATCATACATTAAATCATCCGTTATCTCATCCGGTTCTAAATTAATAATGTGGTTCGGGTCGTCCATATATTTACGTAACATCGATACGTTATGAACACGCGACATACTTGACGGTAAAACGAGTCTATAAGCCACAGTTCCTACTCGACCAAGGATTTCAAATGGGCCAATAAAATCAAGGGTTGAGATTTCCTCTCTTCATCGATTCTTGCTTCTAGAATAACGCCCTCTTGAACCTTCTTCATTCATCAGCTCTGAGTATGTAGCTTGAGCGACTTTAACTTTATCGATTAAAGTCGATTCTAATCATATATTCGTTATCTTCACGTGGGTTCCTAGATTCTTTAACTCTATCTTCATCATTTGTAAGTCGTACGAAATGGGTCTTTGTGTTAACAACATCGCATTCGTAAACGCATACGATCTTCTACTCAATGCGTTAGCTACCACGTTCGCTTTTCCACGATGGTATTGAATGGTACGATCGTAATCTTCAACAGCTCGAGCCAACGTCTTTGGCGCATGTTACGTTCCTTTTAAGTAAAGAAATATTTGAGGGTTTTAGAAATGGGTTTTGTACTGGGGTCAATACAAAATTCGATTTCACGCTCTAGGGGTAGGCTAAGAAGTCTTCAAGAATACGTCAGGAAATTTATTAACAATAGAAATATCATTCAAAACTGTGACTCTCATCCAAGACTTGGGTAACACGTCACATTGATACCTATCAACTTTCCATCGTCATTCACAGCGTCGTCTATAGAAAGTCTGGCTTTGGTGCATTCCACATAAGGAAGTCAACAACGAAAGGACCGGGGCTCTTTACTTATGGCTTGATATGACCATGATTGACTTTAGTAGTTTGGTTGCTTGAATTCGCATAACAGGTTGGTTAGGAATATGAAAGCTAACAACCTTACGAAAAACATGATGAGTAGTTAACCAATCGATTCCTAAAATCACATCAAAGGCAAGTATTTTCAAAGAGATACGATCGACAGGTAACGTGAAAGTGTTGATTTAAACAAGATTTATAAATAGTGGAGGTAACGAAGGTTTCTCCCAACTGAGTTTCAACAGATAAATCGAAATCTAACTTCTCCGGAGTTAAATTCAAATATTGAACACAACTAGGTGAAATAAAAGAGTGAGTAGAACCGGTATCTAACACGGTATAGACTTCGCAAGAGTTTATGACTAACATACCCGTGATAATTTTATTCAGTTCCTCGTCACAAAAAAATGCTCTCTTAAACTAACTTTGGCTTGTGCGGGACATCCTTTGGCATCACTATCCCAAATTGAATTGACTTCACCATACGACAAAAATCGAGCTAGGTGACCTTCTCTTACAGAATTAAAACACACTTTGGATTGTTTGCGTCTGAGTTTGGACGGATGTCTCCCTCCCCGTCCGCAGATTTGAAACATACTGATCGATGGTCATTCTTCTTCCTTGAAACGGTCTTTGGTGTCGACGCGTCTTCACGCCATTGTTGAACCTTCTCTTCTTGAAATGTCCATTCTTATTGTTTTGACCATGATTACCACCGAAGTGGTTACCATTTCTGGCTTGTTGATTCCCTCCATGCTTATTGTCACTGCTTTGATGAATGTTATCACCGGTATTATCACTTTTCAGGCTGCTCTCTTTTGGTTTCGTTGACTCGTTATCGCGATCCACTAACTGAGCCCTATTTACAACATCTGAATATAAACACAGTTTATGAGAGATAAGATATTGACGTATCTTAGGTTTCAAACCTCTTAGAAACATTCGCGTCATTCTCTCTTCATTATCAACCAAATGGGACGCAAATCTGGACAACTCGGTAAACTTGGCTTCGTACTGCGACATGGTCATGTTGTTTTACTCCAACTTGATAAATTCCACCTCCTTCATGTGACGAATTCTTTCGAGAAAGTACTTGTCATTGAACAGTTCTTGGAACTTCTCCCAAGACATCTTGAGTGCGTCAGGCTGGGTACATTTTACAGATTCCCACCAGTGATCTACCTCTTCATGCAACATAAAGGTGGCAAAGGGAACCTTTTACTCCTCGGAGCATCCCATGACATCAAATATCTTGGTGATTTGCTTTAACCACGTCTCTGCCTTAAGTGGTTCTGGCTTTCCCAAAAACTCTGGTGGTCCCAGCTCCTTGAATTGTTTTGCGGTGACCAGCCGTGGGTTGCCATTGTTTCCTCCTGCATTATGAACAGGAGCCGCCTTCACCTGATGTTGCATGAATTTTAAAAAGATCCTAAATATACAGTCGTTCGTCAATTGATCAGTGTTGGTGTTTACAGGAGGATTATCGCCATCCTGTTGCACATTGTCCTGATTGTTGATCTGTGGAGACTCAACGGTCTCCTGTGCTCCATTGCTATTCTCAACATTCTCGGATGTCATTTTCAAATACTGCCACAAAACAAGGGTTAATTGACATCATATATTATCCCTATACTCTGACCGACTAATTAAATACCAAATAAACTTAGGTAGGTCATACTAGCGAAGGAATTCCCCGTCTCTCCCCTCCTAGTTCTAGTCTCACATCTTAGCAAGGGATCATATCCCTAAGCTTTGATACCAATTGTGACGCCCCAAAAATAGGAATACATCACCTATTCTGAGTCGCCAAATACATGGTACTGAATACAAATACAAACTAATTACACAACAGTTGTGTAAAATACGACAAAACATATGCTGTGAGTTTTAATACAAATATTGTCATCAAGACAATATCCACACTCAATGGAGTCCTCATTACATTTATTATTACACTATTTCACAGAATAGTGAGAACTACTAATGCACCATCTAGGACCATCACTCTGTTCCCCGACTAGTCCCAGCTACGTTCTCATTTCCTGAAGAGAACAATGAAAGCAAAAGGGTGAGCTCAACTAGCCCAGTAAGAAATATTATGACTAAAATAATGCAGAATAAATTATCATTAGTCTTCAATAGTGTTAAACTGATACAATATAACAAACATCAAGTTTAATTGTAGCGGAACAAGCAATCCATTAGAAGAGTCAAGTAGAGAATAAACTCTACTATCTTCTATGATTTAAAAGGTTTTACATCACTTTTATCGCTGAGACTCAGCTTAATAAATCATCCACATCATCAAATCATCCCTGCACTACAGCCAAGGAAATTCTTTAGTATCACGACCATGAATTATCCATGCACTTACGGGCCAAAGATAATCATGTTTTCATCAATGTATAATCATGCCATAAAATAATTCATCTTTGCACCCTTGGCCGAAGAGAATCCATAGCCATAATCATACCAAAAACTGTCCATCAATACACTACGGGCCAATGAGGACTTTTTCCACATCATTTGTAACATTACGGTCATGATTATAATTTGAATAATTCTCGTCATAATCATACCAAGTCCATCTATGCACTTTCACAATATAGATGACTTTCAACATAATATAAACATGAGGATGATGACAATGACATAATAATTCAATAAAACAAGTTCAAGAAGTAATTTATCTAGGAATTAATAACGTCCAAATTGTCAACATGATATTGCTTTGTAGAATAAAATTCAAGAATGCTTAGAAGAATATTTCCATGAAAAGATGCTGGATGAAGCGCAAATATCAAGGATATTCCACTAATTTCATGGAGTATAGAAGTCAAAACTTTAACCAACTGAGTATAATAAAGAATGGAATAACAAAAGAAATCACCAGGCATGCGATAGACCGCACATACAGGTTATTCCAACAGAATAATAAATAACGGAATCGGTCCCACAGAAAACGCACGATAGGATATTCCAACGTAATAATAAAGATTTTAAACTGAGTCCCATGTAAGAACGCATGACGTAATATTCCAACAGAATAATAAAGACGGAACCAGTCCCAAGAGAGAACTAAACAAACATGCTATTGCCACGTAATAATAAAGATTTTAACCAGTCCCGTAGAGCACGCATGTGATATTCCAAATGTAATAATAAAGAATGAAATAATGTAAGAATTTCACCAAGTATGCGGTATTTGATGATAAAGTTATTCCAACATAATAACAAAGAATGGAATAACAGAAGTTCTCTTCATGAAGATGAAAGAAATAAATAATACCCCTTACGTGTACAAAAAATAATATCCCTTACCTTAAAAAGAAGAGTACTTGATATAGGAGTAGTGAAGTAGCAGAATACTTTTCTTCTTTCTCTCGATAATAATTGCTCTAAAGCTTTAGTGAATTGGTGAGAAATGAAGGAAGAATGAGCTTCTATTTATAGGAAAATATAGTTTCGATAATTGCACGTTTTGGGGCTCTCGTAATATTACAAGATATAATACCTTCCTCTTTTTCTTCATTTTTAATTTATTCCTGCAAGTATTATCTAACTTGCACCACCTCCCCTAATAGTAAATAATGTGAATCAATAGTTCTAATCATGTGATAAAAACAATTACAGTATAGTACCTTCAACAATACCTCAATTTTTAACTTAGTCATGCACATTTTATCAATCTTGCACTACCACCCCTAATAGTATAAGAATGTGAATTAATAGTACCCCGTGAATTGTAACTCATGAATAGTAACTCGTGAATAGTACTCCGACACGAAAAGTGCTCTGAATACCCGAGTGAACAATATAACCTCCAGACATCAATTATCATTGAAATAAATGTCAATTTCCACTAACACTAATAATCCCAACACAATGGAACAATCAGTTTCATCTTTAATCAGCACAACTTATTCATCATTAGTATTATAACTCATAATATTTAACAACCAGGTCGTTCCCAGGAAAGAGGGGGCTTTCCGATAAGGATTTCTCCTTATTGGCGCGCAATTAGGTGACCAAACCTCTCCTTGATAGAACTTCTAGACATTGTCAATATTGCAAATAATAATATGAATAACTTTGTCGTCTCAATTATTGATTTAATAATAATAAATATTATGTAGATGATACTGTGACAATAATTGAATCAATAATATAAGAGATATGATGCAACAATTACTGTAGTAATAATTGAATATAACTGAGTGACTTCTTACGTAAGCATCAATAATCAATATCGTGGGCTACTATGCAACCACGCCAGACATCGTACTTTTTTACTACCGGGTAGTTCAACGCTTTAACGGTAATACTTTTCGCCGTTATTTTTATAAAAAGATAATTCTGTCATTTTTTAACTACGACAATACTTCCGTTGTGGGGTCCACCAATGATTGTGTCGTTGTACGGATATTCCCAGAAAAAAAGAATATTCCCCGACCAAACAAATATTTTATAACAACTTGCATACTTTGCAAAATTTATAAATACTACCCACAACTATAACATTATATCCAATCCACTCCATAATATAAAAAAATAAAAAAATATTTCGAGAAAATTAAATATTTATTCATAAAATCTGGGGTCTCACAATGGTACTAAGGGTTGATCCCCCTAAGTACAAATAGAAAGGTCCATAGTCTTATGACTGTTAAAGGTTTCAAGTATAACCCTTGATAACCTAGGACATAGTTCAAGGTCTTATGACCCTCAGAAATCTTTTGATTCTTGTTATTCATTCTTGATTCAAAAGTTGAGAACGAAAGAACCGACGAACCTTCCACTAGTAAAGGCAAGGGCAAGGTTAACAAGTGATGAAGACTTGTTAT
The DNA here is from genome assembly GCA_020205605.1 of Panax ginseng. Lineage (NCBI taxonomy): Eukaryota > Viridiplantae > Streptophyta > Magnoliopsida > Apiales > Araliaceae > Panax > Panax ginseng. The sequence continues at coordinate 91,731,112 of CM035148.1, read as the reverse complement.
TTTTATTAGATGATGTATTTATGTTTAATACTTGAGTTAATGATGTTGTTTAAGACTTATTTGTTATGATTCCGCACAGATGTTTAAGGTTAGTTTAACCTGAGATTGTATTATCATTATTCGGATGTTGTAACCCTTAAAGGGAAGATTTTTATTCTATCTATTGCATGGCTTGCATTTGTTATGGGTAGATAGATAGATGATATTTGTACAGTGAACACCAAATCCCGTGGAATTGAAGTACCCGGATTTGGGGGTGTCACAGAGAGGTTCAAGGAGATTTTCTTCGAGAACTATTTTCCCACGAGTATGCAAGGGGGGATGGAAATGAAGTTTCTTAAATTGAAACAAGGGGAGATGACATGTAACGGGTCGAATTTATTGAGTTGTGATTCTGGGGACAGAATCATTTTAAGGGGGGAAAGATGTGACGAACGAGATTTTTGTAATTTAATTTTAATATTTATTGAATTAAATAAATATTTTTCGATGATTTAATTATTGGATTAAATAATTATTTGATGCAATTGTGGTAGATTAATTTAATTATATGTGTTACATTTATTAAATTAATGTGGAGAATAATTATTATTCAAGTATGTAATTAATTGAGCTTATTGAATTAAATGAAATATTTAATAAATATGATGTTATTTTAATTAAATTAATTATTAATTAGAAAGTTAATAATTTAACATTATTAATTAATGAGAAAATTAAATATATGACTATGTGAATTTATGAGAAGTTATTATATTTTATTTAAATTAAATAAGATATTTAAATTGGGTGTGACATGATTTAAACTATATTATAAAGTTTTTATTAAATTAAATGACTTTGAATCAATTAAGGGTTGCCAAATAAGGCCCTAGTAGTGGTTGGATGCAGTTACCCATGACTGGGATAACTGACCACATCTGCGTTAGTTCTTCTCTTTTAATTCAGATGTCTTCTTTTTATTATTATTATTCTAAGTCTAGAAAACATAACAGAGAGAATTCAGAGAGAAAAGTTAAGAATTTTGAGTGTGTGATTGAAGAAGAGTTTGAGAAGAGTTTCAATTCATCTCCTACATTACTCTCTACGCTCTAGGTAATTTCTCCAAACCTAATTTTTAATTCACGTCATTAGTTTTTATAAAAATGGCTTTCATATATTTTGTAAAATCTCTATAATTGAAAAAGGGTTTGATTATGAGTTTATATATGGGTTAAGATATATCAAATCGTATTTGATTATATATATATATATATATATATATATATATATTATGTGAATTATCATGTCATCAGTTTCATAATACTATTAATTGTTATTTCAAAAATTACAGAGTATGGGTTTTGGCCTTATGGCCTTATACGTGATATTTTATGTATTTATCGTATATTATCCCTAAATTTGACACTCATATATTATTATGCATGTTGATACGAAGAGACCAAGCCTTAAACGAACGGATTCGGTGTTATAACGAATCAATAGTGTTAAATTTTATGTTTTTGTTCAAAATCTTCAAGAACATCAAGAATAGTACAATTTGCATAATTTAATTATGTGATTATGTGTTTTAAATGGTTAAAGTCGTTATATAAATGTTGGGTTATGTTTATGCATGAATTACACCATATGGTTATGTCTAATTTCGAGTAGAAAATAAGAAATTGGCATGTTCTCATGATTTTTCATGAATCGCCATTTACGTAAACTGGTACCGCCATATAATAATTACGCCACTCGCTTATTTCATTCACTTGGCCTCACCATACTGTGTATACATGTCTTGAGCCGCAGTGCCACGACGCCGTAGTGCCAAAAAGTCCGATCAAGAAGCCATCGTAATGCAGCAATGAAGACTAAATGTAACAAAGTAGCCAGCATATACCACTCTCCGAAAAGTTCGTAAATGAGATTTTTAAATTGATTAAGTCTAACAATGTGTTAGTAAATTAATGTAATGACCATGTAAACATGTTAGAAGTATAATGAGATGTAAATTAGATGTTTAACATGTAAATAACATAATTACATGTGGATTGAGTTATTGAATACATAATTAGTTTGTTATCCATGATGTGTAAACTATGTGACAAAGTGGTAATTTGACTAAGTATAGTCAATAATCAAAGTAGACAAAGAGAACGAGTTTATGATGATTAGTTAAGTTATAATTAACTGGTATTGTGAATGTGAATGGTATGTAGGATTAAATTCAAAGAACGTGCTTAGTTAAAGTGTAATCTACGCATGAGGCAAGTTTCCTAACCCTACTTGTCATTATTGTTCAAGTTTATTATTTACCTCGAGTAAACTATCATTACTATTATTCAAGTTCAAATGTTATATTAAAGATTGATTATCATTTCAAAGCATGATTCAGTTATACAATAATTGTCCTATTGTATACTTTCTGAGATTATTATTCAAATCGAATATCATTATTGTTGAACCTTATTAGACTAGTGAACTTTATTGATTCAACTAGTCCTTAGTTGATGAACGTTCTAAATTTCAGAACCCTTATTGAATTATCCAAACCAAACTTCCTTTGGTGCGGACTCGAATGTCAAACCGAGATGAACAACCACAGCAAAGGATTTACTTATCGTTAGCGTTAAGATATTGTGCACGATGATGGTACTAAAGGTCGATCCCCTAAGTACGAGTAGAAAGGTCCATAGTCTTATGACTGTTAAAGGTTTCAAGTATAACCCTTGATAACCTAGGACATAGTTCAAGGTCTTATGACCCTCAGAATTCTTTTGATTCTTTCTATTCATTCTTGATTCAAAAGTTGAGCTTTTATTTAGATGTTTTTGATTTACTCGCATGTTTTTATACTGTTATTTCATTATTATACTTGTGGACAATAGTGCTCACTCTTGCTTAATAATAACATTGCAGTTAAGAACGAAAGAACCGATGAACCTTCCACTAGTAAAGGCAAGGGCAAAGTTAGCAAATGATGAAGACTTGTTATTTTATTTGAGATGATGTATTTATGTTAGACTTGAGTTAATGATGATGTTTAAGACTTATTATTTATATTTCCGCACAGATGTTTAAGGTTAGTTCAACCTGGGAAGATGTTTATTATTCGGATGTTGCAACCCCATAAGGGGAAGAATTTATTTCTATCTATTGCATGGTTTGCATTTATTATGGGTAGTTAGATAGATGATATTTGTACAGTGAACACAAAATCCCGTGGAATCGAAGTACCAGGATTTGGGGGTGTCACATGACAGTTCCCCAGTATGCTACCAAGTTTAATGAACTGGCACGATTTGCTCCACATCAAGTGGACACCGGAAGTGAAAGGGTAGAAGATTGAAGCGTGGCTTGAAACCCCGCTCTATAGCCGAATCTCTGTGTTCCAAAGTACTTCCTTTGGAACCATATTAGAAAAGGAAATAATTGCCGAAGGTGGGAATGATGCTCTCAGCCAGTACCACAAGGATAAGAAAAATAAGGGCAAGGTTGATGGAGGAACCAAGACCGAGGGAGCCAGTGGAAGTGGCAACGGTCAAAAGAGGAAGGGCTTTAACTTTGGGAATACCAGAGTAAAACAAGGGGATTCTAAGAGGAGGATGGAGGCCTGTAAAACCTGTGGGAAGTCTCACTTAGGAGTCTGTCTCAAAGGAAAGGCAATATGTTATAATTTTGAAAAGGAAGGGCACATTTCGCCTAACTGTCCAAATCTGAAGAAAAATCACGGGTGTTTTGTATGTGGATCAACTGACCACATAGCGAAGAATTGCCCGAAGAAGGGGACATAAGGAAATAAGGGAACTAATAGCGGTAAGTTGGCTATTAGTGGTCCAAATTCAAATAAAGTAAATCAATGGCCCGCACTTTTAATATGATTTATCCAAGATGCAGTAGCATCAGGGGATGTAGTTGCAGGTATTATTCCGATCAATAACATAAATGCATACGTGCTTTTTGATTCGGGTGCTACTTGTTCGTTTATAGCATGTGATTTTGCTAGACGACTAGAACTATTTCCTGAAAAATTGCCTATACCTTTGAACATTAAGGTAGAAAACGAAGAGATAATTCCTGTTGAAGATATTCATAGGAGTTGTTGTGTAGATGTGCGTGGTTGTAAGTTATCGGTAGATTTAATAACAATAAAGTTAGGAGAATTCGACGTAATTCTCGGAATGGATTGGTTGATTAACCATGGAGCAATTATAGATTGCCAAAAGAAATGTGTGAGCATCAGGACGTTAAAGCAACCTCATGTAGTATTCTACGGTAATAAATCATCGGGACGTTCGTGTTGCCTTACGATGACACAAACTAGAAAACTTTAAAGGAAAGGATGTGTAGGTTATCTGTGCCATGTTGTTGATACCCAGAGAGTGGGAGCATCCATGGAATAAATACCTATAGTAAACGAATTCATGGATGTATTTCCAAGTGAGTTACTGGGTTTACCGCCGGATAGGGAGATCGAATTTGTGATAGACATTATGCCGTGAGCAAAGACACAGGCCTCAAGGGCACCGCATCAGATGGCGCTGGTGGGAAATGAAAGAACTAATGGTTCAGCTACAGGAACTATTGGACAGAAAGTACATTCAACCAAGTGTTTCCACGTGGGGGGGGGGACCAGTGTTATTTGTCACGAAGAAAGATGGATCGTTAAGGCTTTATATTGACTATCCGGAGTTGAACAAATTAACGATAAAGAATAAATACCTATTACCCAGGATCGATGATCTCTTTGATCAATTGAAAGGGGCAAAGTATTTTTCTAAAATAAATTTGCGGACGGGGTATCACCAGTTGAAGGTTAGGAAGGAAGATGTACCAAAGACTACATTCAGGACTCGTTATGGTCATTACGAGTTTCTGGTAATGTCATTTGGGTTGACGAATGCACCAGCTGCATTTATGGATATGATGAACATAGTGTTCAAACCATATTTGGACAAGTTCATCGTAGTGTTTATCGATAATATTCTAGTCTATTCTAAGACGCCAGAAGATCATGCTGAACACTTAAGATTAGTGTTGGAGACACTAAGGAAGGAGAAGTTATATGCGAAATTCACCAAATGTGAATTTTAATTTGGAAAAAGTCTTGCTTTTAGGTCATGTCATCGACCAAGAGGGTATTTCAGTGGATCCAGCGAAGGTAGAAGCAGTAATGAATTGGGAACAACCAAAAATGCCGACTTAGGTGCGGAGTTTCCTAGGGTTAGCAGGGTACTATCGAAGATTTATCCAAGATTTTTTGAAGATATCTACCTCGTTGACTAATTTAACAAGGAAGACGGTGAAATACGTATGGACGGATAAATGTGAAGACAGTTTTCAAGAACTGAAGAAAAGATTAAGTGAAGCGCTTGTTTTGTCATTGCCAGATGACACAGGAAATTTTATGGTGTATAGTGATGCTTCGCATAGAGGACTTGGTTGTGTGCTTATGCAGCATGGCAAAGTCATCATTATGCATCACAACGAGCTTGAAGGATTATGAGAAAGTTTATCCTACTAATGATCTGGAACTGGCCGCAGTAGTATTTGCCCTAAAGATATGGAGACATTATCTTTATGGGAAAAAAGGTGAGATATATACGGACCATAAAAGTCTAAAGTATATCTTCACTCAGAAGGAGTTGAATATGAGACAAAGAAGGTGGCTAGAGTTGATAAATGATTATGATTTTGAAATCCTGTATCACCCTGGAAAGGCCAATGTAGTCGCCGACGCCTTAAGTAGGAAGGGTCGGGAAAAGTTGTCTATGTTAATGACTCAAAATGAGTTAATAACATAGATGGCTAGGATGGAAATAGAAGTAAGGATGCCGAGTGATTCGAGGCAGATACTCTTTACGACAGAGAGGCAATCTACCATCATAGAAAGAGTCAAGGAAGTACAACTCAAGACTGAAGAGTGTAACCAAATGAAGAAGCGGTTATCCGAGAAGGAAGATACTAAGTATAGTCTTGATAATGAGGGATTATTAAGATTTGAAGGAAGAATTTTGGTTCCGAATAAGACGAAATTAAAGGAGCAAGTGTTACAAGAAGCTCATAGTTCGAGGTACTCGATACATCCTGGTAGCACTAAGATGTATCAAGACCTTCTACAGAGTTTTTGGTGGCCAAACATGAAGAGAGAAATAGCAGAGTATGTGAGTAGGTGCTTTACTTGTCAAAAAGTTAGGGCTAAACATCAACGACCCAGTGGCTTATTACAGCCATTGGAGATTCCAGAATGGAAGTGGGACCATATCACGATGGACTTTGTGACGCCCCGAAATCCGGTCTATCTTCACACCCGTACATCACGAGTACATCATTCATCCAACATACATCATTATATAATGCAATATAACGACATACACTCTCAAATCCCAGGTTCTGGAACCTTATGACCTCTTTTATTACAAATAATGATAAATACATTATTCATTTCTTCTTACAAGAGTGACTTTTATCCGCCACCAAGGATCCATAACAGTTCATTAAACTAGTCTATAATTAAATTTTATCTTTTTACATTACAAGTCTTCACTTGATCTTCTCGCCTCATTCACCTTCTCGAATGGTAATCGCATCCCGGATACCGTCGACTTGATCTTTACGGATCCTTAAGTTCTTCTAACCTTGTTCAATTGAAAATTGTTTTTCATTTAAAGCAAGTGTGAGCATTCAATTTCCCAGCAAGTCATAACAGTTGAACAAACAACTTCAGAATAAAAACATTTCTTTAGAACTTCTATAACCGAACAAAGGTTATGAAGCAGCTTGAATAATAGGAATAGTCTCGATTCCTATCATCTTAAAACATCAATCGTTTTCTCTTTGAAATACTTTCATCCCTCTACCTTTTTCATACACATCCCGTCTGGCTAGAATCATTAGCACAGACTTAACAATAACGATTCATGTATAAACAGAACATACTTGTATTGAAATAGCTTCAATCACGTAACAATTCATATCATAGAAACAATCAAAGTTTTCAAATTGTGGCTCAAAGCCTCATACATTCTAACACCTATTTCGCCTCTTTTCCCCGAAAATATTTTGTTCTGAAAACTTTCGCTTTAAATCCCGAAAATTCTTATTCACTCAATCTAGCTCGTGGCCGTAATAATACTCCCGATTTATAATTATCCTAGGTTATAGAACGATTAATAAACACATAAACATATAATAATATTAATAAAATTCCTTTTATTAATAACTAATTCTTTAAACTTAAATTCTCGACAACCTGAATTTCGGTCGCCACACTCTTCCCCACTTATAAAAATTCCGCCCTCGAAATTTCATAAAACCACACCCTTACCCAGTGTCATCACATTCACCCTTCTTCACGCAATTTCGTCCCTAAATTTTAGCCTATCTTTCTTCTCAACTTCTCTTCAATCGGAGTTCTTATCTTTTCCTCATTCCTAACCCCTATAACCTATCAAGAATCATGAAGGTAAGAATAACGAGGAATATAAAATTTCGCCTTTAAAACTTTTCATACATTTGTTTGAGGGGTCAAATCGACCATGAACTCTTACTAGGTTAAACAAATTTCGTCAGTAGCCCTTCTTTAATGGTCATTTACAATCACAAAGAAAGTAACTACCTCTTCAATGTTCTCCTCAGACTAAATCATTAGATTCCGCACCAAAACAATTTGGTTTGGCACAAGTTCTCGAAGAAAGTTCGATGACATACCATTTGTCTAGCTGAATCAAGTAGCTTAGACCATACCAATAAATTGGATTTCAACGTGAAACATTCGTCTAGTCAACTCAATTGACACCGACTACTTCTTTAAATTCTTTTCGCAATACATCAAAACGTTTTATGACGTCATGATACCGTAATTTTCATAGTACGTTGAGGACTTTGTCAGTTCGTGACTTCGTCATTATACATCATACCATAGCAGGTTGTTGATCCTAAGATCAAATCCAACACCAGGTTTAATTGCATTAATAACTCCATCCTTTTACTATCCTTGCATCGAATGCACATATGATATAAAATTCATTTTGAATATTTTAAATCAATTTCTGTCTAGCCGAAGCAATTAGCATAGACATACCAAGAATAGCTCTTTTAAAAATTCTATTGATTGCAAAAGTTGAACCAATTCTTTCCTTTTTAAAGTACATATCATCACGAGTTCAATAAAGTTCGAAATCTAGCATAGCTAGATGACTTGGAATATCCTATTTCTTCATCTTCCTTCATTGTCTTACTGCGACAATACTTAATCTTCTCTAGCACCTTAAATACTAAGCCTACTGAAAATAACTCATTTTCAGTCTAAACATTCCTATACCTTAGTACAGTCCATCAACTTACCACACATTATGAGTTCAGGAACTTTTCACAATAATATGAGTTTAAGAACATCCAGACAGACCATAGGCGTCCATTCGCTGAGATGTTCGAAAACATACCATATTATTATGAGTCACGAACTTACCATAAGTATGAGTTTCAAGAACTCGCACCTACCTTATCGTTCTCTACCTATCAAGTATATACATGAGAAAAGATTCACCTTCTCGCCATATACATCTTGATAGCGCGACCAATTCCAATGATTATCACTGTAATAAGCTAGGCAGTTGTTACACCAAGCACAAACCTCTGCCCATAACAAAGGTTCATACAACTCAGCTATCACATGAGTCCTCAATTGAAATTTTACAACTTCTAAATCTCTCTCTACTTAATATGAATTTTCTTTAATTCATATACTATCCTTCATAACTCATTCTAAGTTCTTCTTCCCGTACTACTTCATAGTACCCTTCATTCATAGCCTTTGCTATAAATCATTCCTCGCTTAATGACTCATCTCATTTACGAAGTCAATATGATCACATAGTGATCTTTTTGTCCTTCTCTCTACGATTATAGTCTTAGGTACTCCTACCTAAGGTTTTTAATCTATCAGCTCTGATACCAACTTGAGACGCCCCAAAATCCGGTCTATCTTCACACCCGAATTCCGTACATCACGAGTACATAATTCATCCAACATACATCATTATATAATGCAATATAACGACATACACTCTCAAATCCCAGGTTCTGGAACCTTATGACCTCTTTTATTACAAATAATGAAAAATACATTATTCATTTCTTCTTACAAGAGTGACTTTTATCCGCCACCAAGGATCCATAACAGTTCATTAAACTAGTCTATAATTAAATTTTATCTTTTTACATTACAAGTCTTCACTTGATCTTCTCGCTCATTCACCTTCTTAATGGTATTTGCATCATCCGGATACCGCCGACTTGATCTTTACGGGATCCTTAAGTTCTTCTAACCTTGTTCGCTGAAAATTGTTTTTCATTTAAAGCAAGTGTGAGCATTCAATTGGCCAGCAAGTCATAACAATTGAACAAACAACTTCAGAATTAAAACATTTCTTTAGAACTTCTATAACCGAACAAAGGTTATGAAGCAGCTTGAATAATAGGAATAGTCTCGATTCCTATCATCTTAAAACATCAATCGTTTTCTCTTTGAAATACTTTCATCCCTCTACATTTTTCATACACATCCCGTCTGCTGCTAGAATCATTAGCATACAGACTTAACAATAATGATTCATGTATAAATGTAACATACTTGTATTGAAATAAAATTCAATCACGTAACAATTCATATCATAGAAACACCGAAGTGTTCAAATTGTGGCCCAAAGCCTCATACATTCTAACACCTTGTACATACATCGCACATACGCACATAGACAAGACTTCTCAAGTATAACATCTGAGAAGTTTAAGAAACTAACATTCATGCAATATGAATGAAGTTAGGAAACTTGCCTTACGCCCAACTACAACTTACGCTGATCTGCTCATTTCAATTCTTATATCACACATATGGAGAAAACATAAACACCAATTAGTCATATATTGAACTTACGTCATTGGTTTACTTAACTTTACTTCTTAGGGTTCGCGTTCTTGCAATATAAGTATACGCGACTAACTTCCTTTACCAGTTTATTGTTTTATGACATACGGAGATGTCTTACTCATACGTTCATCATCTTGGATGATTTATATTCTTATCTTCTTCTTATAACTTCTCTAGGACTCAAAGACACATCGCTGCCTCTCGCTAGTAGTCCATATGGTACTCTGAGTGGTTTCCCACAAACAACCAACAAACAAGTTCCCGTCTCATCTACACTACCATCACAGTGAGTTAGATCAGTTGCCAGTTTTGTATATACCTTCGCTCTCTGAAGGAATTGTTTAGCCCAACTCCCATATGTCAACCATCAAAGGTTACGATTGTACCACAACCTAACTTCTCTTAACTTATACGAACTATTATAATGTTCGATTAAGTAATTTCTTATTCCTTACGGCTTTTTAATAACTAAAGGTCATCCCTCCGGATTCATTCTTTATCGAATCACATTCGGCTTTCATTAATCTTATTACCGTTCATTACGACTTTCTAAATAATTCATATACTATTTAATACTTTCGTTATCCATTATATGAACCCCATGTTCATTACTCGTTGTTAGTGTCAAAGCCATACCGATCATTGTATACTAAGACCAAGCGTCCATCGCAATGACGTTGCGTTCATAGTGTCTATACGCTTCATACTTATCTCTCATTATCATGATATAACATTGAAATGTTATTCATTACCCTCGTCACTCAACGTCTAAGGAATCACAACCATAGCAATCCCTCATGTTCGCTTATCATGACTACAAATCCCCTTTGATATCTAAGTATGTAATCCCGTGATTAAATTCTTTGTTATTTAATCTCGTTTAATCTTTATGTTCAACCTTTAATAAAGGTTTACATCACTTGATTAAGTGTTACATTAGTTGAATATTATATTCTTTATCGTCCCTTACATTTCCCCCAAGAGCTGAGCAGTTAAAAGCTCCTCTTTGGATTTTTTTCTCAACACCGGCACTTTGCCACTTTCACTCCTTCTTTATTCCTCATTTCATGGCCGCAGTCTGGGCTTAGCTTAGGCTCTTTAGTGCGGTCCGGTGCTACAAATACCACCTTACAAGGCATGGTTGGCGCCGTGGTGCCAAGCCCTAATTCTTGAAAAATTCTTCTAAGTCTTTGATCATTCTTAGATGCTTACTTCTCACTTCCATAACTTATTTGTTATAACTCGGAATGAAGTCGTTCCAAAGCCATTCTCTTTCTTATCTTACGTACTTCAATACCTCTCAGACATAACTTTGTTCTGAATCCATTAACGTGTCATTCAATTGGCTTAATCTTCACCCTTCGTTCATTTTTACGCTTTTAACGCTCTTCATTCGTTCATCCGTAATTCGGTCATCCGAACTTGGAACTCGATCGTTCTTGAGTCCATGACTCACATTTTCTACATTTTCTTACTTTCCTGTGAAACCCTATCCACTCGGGTTCATTTACTAACTTTCTAATTCTCGTTCGTCTTTTACAAAAAATTTACCATAACCTCGTTATAGCTAAGGTTTAATCCGTTCTTCATGAATGTTTCTACCGATCCTAACCAAGCAAGAAGCAAGTAACTTATACACGATGGTTTTAAACTTGTCCATCAACAACAATTAAACTATGATGGTTTTAAATTTGTCCATCAACAACGTTCTTCGTGTTCTTCGCGTTCTTCGTTCGTTCTTCATTTTAATCGATATTTTGGATTACGATTCCACTTTTTATTGGAATTTGATGTTACAGAACATTTTCCTTACTTAATTCACCTACTCATTCATAATATTTATTCGGATCGCTACAAATCCTCACGAATCTTATACTTCCTTAAGAAATTTACAAACTAAACTTCTTATTCTTATTTCTTTATTTTCTCATGATTTCAACCATATGAAATAACATCTTTTACTCCTTATTCTCATTAAGTTATGTTTTAAACATATTAAACTTAAAGAAAATATTAGAAGAAACTAGGGTTCTTGATTACTGCTCTTCTTTTATTTCTCTTCCGTTATACAAAGCCTCAAGATTTATGAGCTTTTTTATTTCTCGATCACTTTTGATCTGAGCATTCATGCTCATGTCCTTCCTTCTCCCTCCCATCCGAGCTCTCTCTCTCTCTCTTAAGTTCTAGGATTTTCAAAATCCTAGAAAATAAAAAATTTAGCTTTCTATTTATAGATTTTCAAAGCTAGGGCATTTTAGTCATTTTGCCCCCCTTAGCCTCCTTACTATTTCCCACCTCCTCCAAGACTTAGCCACTAAGTTTACTTGGTGGCCAAGTGGTCGCCTTTCTTGCCCCATGGGTCACCCCATGGGTTGCCCCATCAAGTTATTACCCAACTGCTTACCCATCGATTCAATTCATGGCTTTTCTTTTCTTGGTTTGGGCCTTAACCATAATTCTTCTTGGCCTAACTTGGGCTTAACTTCCCAAAGCGTTGGGCTTGACATAATCCAAGTCCAATTAGATTCTACAAAGTCCATGAAATCAAAGTCCATTAAGACTAATCGTATTCTACGCATTCTATTCTCGTATTCTCGTAATCTCTTCATATATTGTTCGTACGATATTCGTATTATATGTCGTAATAATCTTCGTACTATCCTCGTATAATACTTCATATCATACTCATATCTCTCACGCATAATAACCCTAATTATTATACGTGATCATAAAATTCTCTAACTTACTTTTCCTAACCCTTAGGTTTTGAGTCCGTAGGCTTAAAACTTTGTTTTGCCATAACTCGAAATATTATTGAATATTCCATCACGCCTCGTAATTAAACGTAATCTATCACTTCTCTAATTTCAAAATAAATCTTCGAAAGCGTAAACTGATGAATAAAGGTCTATTTCGCTTTTTTCCTAAAATATTTTTGTTCTTTAAAACTTTCGTTTTTCCTAAAATTTTATTCACTCAATCTAGCTCGTAGCTGAATACTCCCATTTATAATCATCCTAGGTTATAGAATGATTAATAAACACATAAGACATAATAATATTAATAAAATTCCTTTATTAATAACTAATTTTTAAACTTAAATTCGACAACCCGAATATCCTGTCATACACTTCTTCCCACTTATAAAAATTTCGCCCCTAATTTCATAAACCACACCCTTACTCGGTCATCATATTCACCCTTCTTCACATAATTTCGCCCTCGAAATTTTAGCCTATCTTTCTTCTCAACTTCTCTTCAATGGAGTTCTTATCTTTCCTTCATCCTAACCCCTATAACCTATCAAGAATCATGAAGCAGAAGGAATAACGAGGAATATAAAATTTCCTCTTAAAACTTTTCATACATTTGCTGAGGGGTCAAATCGACCATGAACTCTTACTAGGTTAAACAACATTTCGTCGTAAGCCCTTCTTTAATGGTCAGTTTACAGTCACAAAGAAAGTAACTACCTCTTCAATGTTCTCCTCAGACTAAATCAGTAGATTCCGCACCAAAATAATTTGGTTTGGCACAAGTTCTCAAAGAAAGTTCGATGACATACCATTTGTCTAGCCAATCAAGTAGCTTTAGACCATACCAATAAATTGATTTCAACGTGAAACATTCGCTAGTCAACTCAATTGACATCGATCACTTTTTAAATTATTTTCGCAATACATCAAAACGCTTTTGACGACGCCATGATACCGTGATTTTCACAAGACGTTGAGGACTTCATCGAGCTTCAGGACTTCGTCATTATACATCATACCATAGCAGGTTGTTGATCCTAAGAACAAATCCAACACCAGGTTTAATTGCATTAATAACTCCATCCTTTTACCATCCTTGCATCGAATGCACAGAGATATAAAATTCATTTTGAATATTTTAAATCAATTTCTGTCTAGCCAAAGCAATTAGCATAGACATACCAAGAATAGCTCTTTTAAAAATTCTATTGATTCCAAAAGTTGAACCAATTCTTTGCTTTTCAAAGTACATATCAGCACGAGTTCAATAAAGTTTGAAATCTAGAATAGCTAGATGACTTGGAATATCCTATTTCTTCATCTTCCTTCATTGTCTTACTACGACAATACTTAATCTTCTCTAGCACCTTAAATACTAAGCCTACTAAAAACAATTCATTTTCAGTCTAAACATTCCTATACCTTAGTACAGTCCATCAACTTACCACATATTATGAGTTCAGGAACTTTTCACAATAATATGAGTTTAAGAACATCCAGATGCACTATAGGCGCCCATTCACCGAGACGCTCGAAAACATACCATATTATTATGAGTCACTTTAACTTACCATAAGTATGAGTTTCAAGAACTCACACCTACCTTTATCGTTTCTATCTATCAAGTATATACATGAGAAAAGATTAACCTTCTCGCCATATACATCTTGATAATACGACCAAATTCCAATGATTATCACCGTAATAAGCTAAGCAGCTTGTTACACCAAGCACAAACCTCTCATTTATAACAAAGGTTCATACAACTCACCATCACATGAGTCCTCAATTGAAATTTTACAACTTCTAAATCCCTCTCTACTTAATATAAATTTTCTTTAATTCATATACTATCCTTCATAACTCATTCTAAGTTCTTCTTCCCGTACTACTTCATAGTACCCTTCATTCATAGTCTTTGCTATAAATCATTCCTCGCTTTAATGTACTCATCTGTTAATACGAGTCAATATGATCACGTGGTGATCTTTTTGTCCTTCTCTCTACGATTATAGTCTTAGGTACTCCTACCTAAGGTTTATAACCTATCAGCTCTGATAACAACTTGTGACACCTCGAAATTCAGTCTATCTTCACACCCGGATTCTGTACATCATGAGTACATCATTCATCCAACATACATCATTATATAATGCAATATAACGACATACACTCTCAAATCCCAGGTTCTGGAACCTTATGACCTCTTTTATTACAAATAATGATAAATACATTATTCATTTCTTCTTACAAGAGTGACTTTTATCCGCCACCAAGGATCCATAACAGTTCATTAAACTAGTCTATAATTATATTCTATCTTTTTATATTATAAGTCTTCACTTGATCTTCTCGCTCATTCACCTTCCCTAATGGTAATCGCATCCGATACCGCCACTTTGATATTTACGGATCCTTAAGTTCTTCTAACCTTGTTCGCTGAAAATTGTTTTTCATTTAAAGCAAGTGTGAGCATTCAATTGCCCAGCAAGTCATAACAGTTGAACAAACAACTTCAGAATTAAAACATTTCTTTAGAACTTCTATAACCGAACAAAGGTTATGATGCAGCTTGAATAATAGGAATAGTCTCGATTCCTATCATCTTAAAACATCAATCATTTTCTCTTTGAAATACTTTCATCCCTCTACCTTTTTCATACACATCCTGTCTAGCTAGAATCATTAGCACAGACTTAACAATAACGATTCATGTATAAACAAAACATACTTGTATTGAACAGCTCAATCACAGAACAATTCATATCATAGAAACACAGAAGTGTTCAAATTGTGGTTCAAAGCCTCATACATTCTAACACCTTGTATATACATCGCACATACGCACATAGACAAGACTTCTCAAGTACAACATCTGAGAAGTTTAAGAAACTAACATTCATACAATATGAATGAAGTTAGGAAACTTGCCTTACGCCTACCATGACTTTTGTACGTTGTGATCTCGCCATTTCAATTCCTATATCACACACATATGGAGAAAACATAAACACCAATTAGTCATATATTGAACTTACATCAATGGGTTACTTAACTTTACTTCTTAGGGTTCGCGTTCTTGCAATATAAGTATACGCGACTAACTTCCTTTACCAGTTTATGGTTTTATGACATACGGAGATGTCTTACTCATACGTTCATCATCTTGGATGATTTATATTCTTATCTTCTTCTTATAACTTCTCTAGGACTCAAAGACACATCGCGCTCTCTGCTAGTAGTCCATATGGTACTTCCGAGTGGTTTCCACAAATAACCAACAAACAAGTTCCCGCCTCATCTACACTACCATCACAAAGTGAGTTAGATCGGTTGCCGCTTTGTATATACCTTCGCTCTCAAGGAATTGTTTAGCCCACTCCCATATGTCAACCATCAAAGGTTACGATTGTACCACAACCTAACTTCTCTTAACTTATACGAACTATTATAATGTTCGATTAAGTCAATTTCTTATTCCTTACGGCTTTTTAATAACTAAAGGTCATCCCTCCGGATTCATTCTTTATCGAATCACATTCGGCTTTCATTAATCTTATTACCGTTCATTACGGCTTTCTAAATAATTCATATACTATTTAATACTTTCGTTATCCATTATATGAACCCCATGTTCATTACTCGCTTCTTAGTGTCAAAGCCATACCGATCATTGTATGCTAAGACCAAGCGTCCATCGCAAACGACTTTTATGCTCACAAAGGTCTATACGCTTCACACTTATCTCTCATTATCATGATATAACATCGAAATGTTATTCATTACCCTCGCCACTCAACGCTTAAGGAATCACAACCATAGCAATCCCTCACGCTCGCTTATTATGACTACAAATTCCTTGATATCGCTTATGTAATCCCGTGATTAAATTCTTTTGTTATTTAATCTCGCTTAATCTTTATGTTCAACCTTTAATAAAGGTTTACATCACTTGATTAAGTGTTACATTAGTTGAATATTATATTCTTTATCGCCCCTTACATTTCCCCAAGAGCCGAAAGCGCTTAAAGCTCATCTCCTGGATTTTTTCAACACCGCACTGGGCCGCCACTCCATTCTTTATTCCTCGCGCATGACGCATGAGCTTGTAGTACCTTGGCCCTCGTCTAGTGTCATAAGCCACCTTACATAGGCATGGTTGAGCCCATACAAGGCAAAGCCCTAATTCTTGAAAAATTCTTCTAAGTCTTTGATCATTCTGAGACGCTTACTTCTCACTTCCATAACTTATTTGTTATAACTCGGAATGAGGTCGTTCCAAAGCCATTCTCTTCCTTATCTTACGTACTTCAATACCACTTAGACAGAACTTTGTTCTGAATCCATTAACATGCCATTCGATTGGCTTAATCTTCACTCTTCGTTCATTTTTACGCTTTTAACGGTCTTCGTTCGTTCGTCCGTAATTCGTTCGTTCTTGAGTCCAAGACTCACATTTTCTACGTTTTCTTACTTTCCTATGAAACCCTACCCACTCGGGTTCATTTACTAACTTTCTAATTCTCGTTCGTCTTTTACGAAAATTTCACCATAACTCAAGTTATAGCTAAGTTTTAACTGCTCTTCATTAACGTTTCTACCGATCCTAACCAAGCAAGAAGCAACTAACTTATACAAGATGGTTTTAAACTTGTCCATCAACAACAATTAAACTATGATGGTTTTAAATTTGTCCATCAAATGTTTTACTTACTCTTCTAGGTGATTAGCCTATAGTACTCTATGTTGATCAACACTACATCCATTAAACGTGTGTACATTTAAGTTGTGGCAACCTCATGTGCCCATCGAATACTCGATGAAAATACATTTGTTTATTCATATTCAGGCTTACCTTAAATGCATTCAATTAGTTGGCGTAGGATAAGCGTTAGCAATTCTATATTGAAAGACTTGTAAACAGCTCAATCAATCTATCAAGATTAGTCTAGCCGAGCTAAAATCGCATCGACTCTTTCTTCAAAACCATACACGCATCTCATAATGTGAATCATTTGAAAACACGGCTAACACGAAGGTTAGATGTCGCTTAAGAAAAACTTCCTTTTAGCGTCTGCTACCGAATAATTACGTTTCCTTTGAGTCTTTACAGTCTCTACAACACATAATCACATAACATACCACATTAGGTCATGAATGAACATACTTGATTCCTAAAGAATCTTACCCTTCTTCTCAATCTAATCACGTATTAGATTTGTTATTTATTAGTTCCGGCTTTTCGTCATTCTTTTACATCGTCCTTACAAACTTTGTTCTCTTATAACACTTAAGTGAAATTATTTCATTAATACAACTCGGTTCGAGTTAATCATCTTTCATTATAGCTTATTAACGTCTTTACATTATTAATCGAAACTTGATCGTCATTGGTTATGTGTACTTATTACGTATAGTTCACGTTCATCTTCAATTGACTTTCTTTAACCCTAAGTAATCATACTTGGGGTTTAATTTTAACTTAATAACGTTTGATTAAGTTCCTTAACTCATTGTTAATAATTCCCTTTCATGTTCCACTTGTAAACATTTTTCACTATCTAAGTTTTAGGGTTCAGGCCATGGCTGCATTTGGGCTATTACACTACGTCGCTACTGCTGCAGACGCCTATTAGGGCTTGGAGATCGGACTTTCTGGTCTTTGCGACGAGTCCCTCGTGTTATTGGTCGCTACTTTGCGTATGAGTCTCCAGAAGGTTATGGCCTTGCTCGGCCAGGATCGGCGCTGCGGCGTGGCTTATTTCCTCAAATCCTCTCGACATTAATCGAAACTTATCTACAGATACTTGTTTACTTCTATTATTCATGAAACCATTTCCACGAATATAATTAACGAAAATTAATCCCTCCTCCTCTATCTTAATGTTTTAAAGGTATTTATAATCCCTTCTAGACAGATTCTTAGATAAGTCTTTCCACATGTCTTACAAACCTCGATCCTTCACTTAGGATCCCCTTGTCCCACTTCAGTATTCCCGACGTTAAAAATTTCTGTCTCTTTGGCATACTGCCACTACCATTCTCTACCTTGGTTCCTCCCTCTCTCTTGCTCTCATCTTTTCCTTCTTTGTGGTATTGAGTCTATAACTCACTATCACCTTATGCTATAATCACCTTCTCCAGAATGATCCCATAGGAAACACTCTAGATCACCAAAATCCCACTACAAAGCTAGGGTTTTAGGCCCTGCTCCAACCTACGAGCCTTCACCTCCTCCGTGTCAACTTGATGTGAAACAAACCTTGCCAATTCATTTGAATTTGGTCGTGTACTGGGGAAATATCATATTCCCTTACTTAAGTTCTAAGAATTCAATCTCCATCCTCCCTCACATATTTGTAGGGAAATAATTCTCAAAGAAAACCTTCTTGAATTGTTTCCACGCTATCACAGATCTCTGTTCTAACCCCACCCCGGTGAGCCTTCTACCAAAGTTGGCTTCACTCTTCCTCGTAAGTCACAAAAGAAAACTTCACGCATCTCACCTACGCTTGTAATAACAAACGCCTTCTCTATTTCTTTTACCCCAGATGGGCCTCGATTGGGTCCGCTGCCTTTGAACTTCTATGGACCTATGCTTTTAAACTCTTTAAAGGTAATCGTTCTAGCTACCTTAGGTTTCGCGGGTACTCTACCCCCAGTTTAGGTAAATGCAGTCGTTAATAACTTAACGAACTCATGCATAAGGTTGTTTTGACCCCATTAATTATCATTATGTGATTCCGCTTCCTTATTACGTGATCTTCTCCCTGGCGACATTTTTAGACTAAATAAAATTTCATTATTATCTATATACTTACTTCATTATTAATCGCCACATACCAAATCGCATCATAACAAATCATTTCCATGAAAACTTCATTATATTCATATGCTTCTTCATAGTTTGAAACTATTTATAATTTGTTTTCATAGACAAAAGCTATTACATTTTCTATCCCTCATTTGAGCTTCACAAAAGTTGGGATTTACAAAAAGACTACCCTTTAAAAGAGGGGTTTACGTCACTACACACATATTTATAACTCTAGACTTCTAATAATGCATAACAGCATCCTCGTGTTTCTCATTCGCAATCATTGCTACAGTATTCTGACTAATCATATGACGTGTTTGTCCTGACTCAATGGAATAACAAGCAACCTTCAACTTGAAATCCTTATGTGCACTCTCATGGATGTAAGACATCCGTGCTATCTTCCTAGTCCTTCTCCCCGCCTTCTATGAAGCTCATCTACCTCTGCCTTATAATTCTTAGCCTGCTCTGCCATAAGCACCTGTTTATCATGCTCTAACTCAAAATCTGCTTCTGCAGACATCTTAGCTTCATGGAGATAACTAATCTCTTCACTCTGATTAAGCACAACTATACCCAGTTGCACATTCCTGTCAAGCGCTACCAGATACAATGCTTCCATTGCATCTGGAGGTGATGACTCCAATGTAGGTACCACCGTAGTAACTAATGTTACCTCTCTTTCTTTCTCCATATCATTGATCATACTAAGGTATAACTATATATCCATCTCTCCCTCTGAGTAGTCTTCCTCGGAAAAGTACTCATCTGCCTCCGACTCCACTAGAATCACTAATGGTACCTCCGCCACTAGCATAGGTACAGGCTCTACTCGGTTCACAAACTCTTCGCTCACCACATGTATATCTCTATACATTAAGCTATCGATCGACATCCTACAATAACACATATATTGATTAGTACATAACACAGAATTGTATAAGCACAAATTACATTTAATTTATTTAGGGTTACTTTCCATCTTTTAAATCTTTTGGTACTGAGTTTCCTCAATACCGTATTAACTCATTCGACTCAAGTAAAGCTCGAGTTTACTTCATTCAGACTTCTCTTCCTTAACGAGGTTATGAGCCTAAGGTTCTTCCCCCCCTTAAGTTTTATAACCTAATGCTTTGATACCAACTGTGACGCCCCCAAATCCGGATCTCTTCCAACCCGACAGATGGTGCTCCACGGTGCTACAGTTCACACAAACATTTAATTGAATTGCCTCAAAAGAACGAATATGTCTTATATATATTCCAAAATAATACTACCATTCCCCAGGTTCTTTATAACTGTTACATTTGTTCTTGTCATAATATCAAATATTATCATTACAAACCTATACTATTACATAGGAAATCTACACGTTCGCTTTAGCTTTCACTTTATCCTAGTCGAATCCTTTGGTCCAATCGTCTAAGCTGCATTCATATGGTTCAAGCAAGAATGAGCATAACAAGCTCAATAATTTCATTTTAAAAGCATGCTTGAAACATATGAATCGTATATCTTCAATAACTGGATGATAGTTAAGAAGTACTATCAATAATTCAAAATAGCTTTCCTTTTCCTTCAAAACGTTTTACAATAACAATATTCCATGAATCATCAATTCTAGTTCAATACGTGAACGTCTTATAGTTTCTTTGAAAAGGACAACTCGGCACGAAGTCCGTAAGTCCGACATATCTTACGAGCACTTCTAGGTGATTAACCTATAGTACTCTATGTTGATCAACACTACATCCATTAAACGTGTGTACGTTTAAGTTGTGGCAACCTCACGTGCCCATCGAATACTCGATGAAAATACATTTGTTTATTCATATTCAGGCTTACCTTAAATCTGTACCAATTAGTTGGCGTAGGATAGCGTTAGCAATTCTATATTGAAAGACTTGTAAAAAGTTCAATCAATCTATCAAGATTAGTCTAGCCGAGCTAAAACTAGCATCGACTCTTTCTTCAAAACCATACATGCATCTCATAATGTGAATCATTTGAAAACCTGGCTAACACGAAGGTTAGACAAGCGTTTAAGAAAAACTTGCCTTGAACGAAGAAACGAGCATTGAATGTTCACGAACGTTTATCGTTTTCGTTAAAAATGGACTAATAGGTGAATTTTTAGTAAATAAAAGTCGAATAGATAAAATTCTTGCATTAATACGTAGAGGGTGATTTGTGAACCGTAGGCTCTTGAACGAGCCAATTCGGACTTATAACGAAGAAGTTACGAGTCCGGGAATCTCACCATTTCAAAAATCATTAAAATAATATGTGGCATGCAGAGTTAGCACCATGTGTGACTCAAAGCCAATTAATCGTGGCCATATAGCCGCTGAAGTGAGCCTCAGCCCCTGCAAACTTGCATCGCAGCGCGACAAGTAACAAAGGACTCATGGCAATGTGCAGAGTCCGGTTTCAAGCACTAATGTGTGACGCCAGAAGCGCTTGCACTAAGAGTAATAATCAGGTAAGCAATTTCAAATTTAAAACCTAGACAGTAAAGAATGGTTACAAGTAGAGCTTGTATGGAAATTGTTTAACAATGAACTAAGGGACTTAATACAATATTTTTAAGTCATAACTAAACCTCAAGTATGATCACTTAGAGTTAAAGAAAGTTAATTGAATATAAACAGGAACGGTGTACAATAAATGTACATAACCAATGTTGATTAAGTGTCAATTAATAACGTAAGAACGTTAGTAAACTGTGAGGAAGGATAATTAACTCGAACCGAGTTGTATTAATGAAATAATTTCAATTAAGTTATATAAAAGAAAGAAGCTGGTAAGAACGATGTAAAAGAACGACGGTAAGCCGGAACCAATAATAACAAATCTAATATATGATTAGATTAAGAAGAAGGGTAAGATTCTTTAAGAGCTATGTATGTTCATTCATGACCTAATGTGGTATGTTATGTGGTTATGTGTTGTAGAAATTGTAAAGACTCAAAGGAAAAGTAATTATACTGTAGCAGACGCTGAAGGCAAGTTTTTCTAAACGCTTGTCTAACCTTCGTGTTAGCTAGGTTTTCAAATGATTCAAGTTATGAGATGCATGTATGGTTTTAAAAAAAGAGTCGATGCTAGTTTTAACTCGGCTAGACTAGTCTTGATAAGTTGATTGATTTACAAGTCTTTCAATATAGAATTGCTAACGTTATCCTACGCCAATTATTTGGTACGAATTCAAGGTAAGCCTGAATATGATTAAACAAATGTATTTTTCATCGAGTATTCGATGGGCACGTGAGGTTACCACAGCTTAAACGTACACACATTTAACGGATGTAGTATTGATCAACAGAGTACTATAGGCTAATCACCTAGAAGTGCTCGTAAGATATGCCAGACTTATGGACTTCGTGCCGGGTTGTCCTTTTCAAAGAAATTATGAAACACTCATGGTCTTGGACCATAATTGGTGTTTTACTAAATATTGTCATGATAAAACATTTTGAAGGAAAAGAAATTCTATTTTGAATTATTAATAGTACTTCATAACTATTATCCAGTTATTGAACATATACGATTCTTATGTTTCAAGAATTCTTTTTAAATAAAATTGTTGCACTTGCTGAGCTAGTTATGCTCACTCTTGCTTGAACCATATGAATGCAGCTTAGACCGAATGGACCGAAGGATTCGACAAGGATAAAGAGAAGGCTAAATCAAACTTGTAGATTACCTATGTAATAGTTTATGTTTTTAATGATAATATGTGATATTATGACAAGAACAAATGTAACGGTTATAAAGAACTTGGGAAATGGTAATATTGTTTTGGAATATATATAAGACATATTTGTTCTTTTGAGGCATTTCAATTGAATGTTTGTGTGAACTGTAGCACCGTGGAGCACCATATGTCAGGTTGGAAGAGACCTCGGTTTGGGGGCATCACAGGTTGGTATCAAAGCATTAGGTTATAAAACTTAAGGGGGAAGAACCTTAGGCTAATAACCTCGTTAAGGAAGAGAAGTCCAAAGGAAGTAAACTCGAGCTTTACTTAAGACGAATGAGTTAATAAGGTATTGAGGAAACTCAGTACCGAAGAATTTAAAAGATGAAAAGTAACCCTAAATAAATTAATTGTGATTTGTTATTATACTATTGTGTGTTATGTACTAGTCAACATGTGATGTGTTATTGTAGGATGTCGATCGATAGCTTGATGTATAGAGATATACTGCATGGTGAGCTTAATAAACCTGTGAAAAAATAGAGATCCCATCCATGCCAAGCGGAGAGGTACCAATAGTGATTCTAGAGGAGTCAGAGACAGAGGAGTACTTTTATGAGGAAGACTACTCCGAGGGAGATATGGATATATCATCATACCTTTGTATGGTGAGCGATTAGGAGGGAGAAAGAGAGGTGACATCGGTTACTACGGTGGTACCTACACTAGAGTCATCACCTCCAGATGCAATAAGAGCATTATCATCGGGCGTTGCTTGACAGAATGTGCAACTGAAAGTGCAACAGTGCGTAAATAGAATGAAGAGATTAGTTCTCTTTATATAGCGAAGGAGTCTGCAGAAGTAGATTTTGAGTCAGAGCATGATGAGAAGGTGCTCATGATAAATAAGGCTAGGGATTTTAAGAAGGAGGTCGATTAGCTTCAGAAAGAATCAAAGAGAAGGACCGAAGATAGCAGGATGTCTTATATCCATGAGAGTGCTCATAAGGATTTCAAGCTGAAAGTTGCTTGTTATTACAATGAGTTAGGACAAACCCGTCATACTATTAGTCGGGATACCGTAGCGATGATTGTAAATGAGAAATATGAGGATGCTGTTATGCATTATTAGAATGTTAGAGTCATAAATATATGTGTAGTGACGTAAACCCCTCTTTTGTATAAAAGGGTAGTCTTTTTGTAAATCCCAACTTTTGTGGAGTTCAAATGCGGGATAGAAATGTAATAGTTTTTGGATATGGAAACAAATTGTAAATAGTTTCAAACTATGAAGAAGCATATGAATATAATGAAGTTTTCACTTAATATGCTTTGTTATGGTATGAGTTGGTATGCGACGAATAATAACGAAGTAAGTAAATAGATAATAATGAAATTTTAGCGAAGACGAAGACAACGTAATCCGGAAGCGGAATCACATAATGATAATACAGGGGGTCAAAACAACCATATGCAAGAGTTCGTTAATTTATTAACGACTGCATTTAACCAAACCGGGGGTAAAGTGTAAGACCCCAAATAATTAATAAATGAAATTTAATTTCCTCTAATTATTATTTTGAAATAGTAAGGGTTGATGTGATTAATGTGGATAGTTATGGGTAAAATACGCAAATATTTCAAAATAAGCAAGTGGTTATAAAATATTCATTATTGTCGGGGAATATTCGTTTGGTCGTGGAATATTCAGATGCTTCGTGGGAATATTCGCATTTGAGTAGCGACAAAATGTATGGGGCCCCATAACTGAAAAGCGATTGGAGGAAGAAAATGACAAATATAAGTTGTTTAAAAATAACGTAATTGTTACCGGTTTACATTGTTGGAATACCCGATGGTTAAAACACGATGAATACGTTATTATCGCACAAGAAGATGCAGTATTGCACCAATTATTGACTCTTACGTGAAAGGCACTACTCAATAATGGTTACGAGAATTCTTGCTCAAGATTTTATTGGTTCAATAATTGTTGTGTTGATATTTTATATTGTCATTGTTTCAATAATTGTCATTACACAATATTTTTTCATTATCGAAGCAATAATTCATATTATATGAATAATATTATTAGATAACATTATTGGCAATGTCTAGAAAGTTTTGTCTAAGGAGAGTTTGGTCACCTAATTGCGCTACCATGAAGAAGAAATTCTTATTGAAAGCCCCTCTTTCCTGAACCGCTCTGGTTGTCAATATTGGATTCTCGTAATATTATTTGTAAATAATTAATTATTGATTCATATGATGAGAAAAAATATTGATTTTATGTGGATATAGATGGAGAAAATTTTAATATGACAATTGTTGAAAATTAAAATTTTATCTTTTTCGATAAAATAATTCATTTAAATATATATATATATATATATTATATTTTAATAATATAATAATGGTGATATTTTTACAACGAATGTGGGATATATGAGTATAACGAGAGATGAGTATTTTTGTTGCAATAAATGTTTAAAACATGTTAAACATGTCTATGGACCCCATTTATTATTCAAATTTAATTATAGCACAATAAAATCGCTCATTTGTGGATTTTGGTCAATTTACATTTGGAATTTGAAAACCTTTCTTCTACAAAGTTGTAGAGAATTGAATTTCCTATAAAGATTAAGAGATTCAAATTTTACGATAAAAGGCTATTTATTGTGAATTATTGAAGTTTTGAAGTCTCAAATAATTGATTTTGGAAGTTTTAATTATTTTAAATAAGAAAAAACGCTTTTTCTTATTTTTTCTAGAAGGTTGGCATGTGTGAATTGTTTGAAATTGATTTCAAGGAATACGATAATATTTTTATAAATATTAATATTTTATTAAATTTTCTCGCTTTGGTGTTCTAAGCATTTTCTTATAAATAGGGTGCTTAGGTTAGAATTGAAAATCACACCGAACTCAAGTTTTCTCTCTATATTATCGAGCGTATTCTTGTGAGTATTTTTAGTATACTTTAAGTATTGCTATACTACGTGAAAGTTCAAGTTATAGCCTATATCCCGTATTCCAGCTAAATCTTGTCTTTCCGAGGTAAGGGATATTTTTTTTTCGTAATGATATTATTTCTTCAATATCATTATCTTTGAAATATCGATCCAAGTTTTATCAAATTTGGAACTTTTGGTGTCTGAGTTACTATTTACTTATACGGCACTATTCACGATATACTGATCTTATTCACGAATCATTTACATTATTCATCGAAAAATAAAATTTTCCTTTTCGTCTCAAATATCAATTGTGGATACTAGTTTTGATTGTATCCATGTTTTGATCATTCTTGAATTTTACACTACTATGATTATTTTTGAGGTATTTTTGGGACGTGGATAAAACAAAGTACTTAATCCTTAATCCTTAATCCTTGTCATTTTGTTTCAATCGGATTCGCTTTCTTTAAAAAAAAAAATTTTTCATCATCCTCATTCTTAAATGATGATATTATTGAATATCTTTGGCCTGTGTAGTGCAAAGATGATTGATTTCGATGAATATCTTTGGCACGTAGTGCAAAGATGAATGATTTCGATGAATATCTTTGGCCGTAGTGAAAAAAGATGAATGGTGTTTAGATGAACATGACTAATCGGTGAATGTCCTTGGCACATTTATAGTGCAAGGATGAATAAATGATTCCGTATATATATTGATTGATGTTACATGGATAAAAATATTGATGATGGACTGTTAAATTCATAGATATTAGTAGATTTCATCCTCTATGTAACTCTTCTATGAATTAATATTTTCCGCTGCGAGTATTGATTTAAAACTTGTTGTCTATTGTATTCTATTAAATTTTTCCCTGTTGAAGACTAACGATAATTTGTTCTGTATTATCTTAGTCATAATATTCTTTACTGGGCTAGTTGAGCTCACCCTTTTCCTTTTTGTTCCATTTTTCTTCTCAGGAGGCGAGAATGTAGCGAGTACGAGTCGGGGTATGGAATGATGGTTTTAGAGAGTTGTTTAGTAGTCCTCACCATTTTTGTAAAATAATGTATTAATAATTATGATGAGGATTTATTTGTATGTGGATATTGTTTAGATGGCAATATCTCAGATTTAAACTCACAGCTTTTACTTGTGGTAATAATAAAGTTGTAGTTGTTTCTATACCGTGTATTGACAACTCGTAATGGGTGATGTATACCTATTTTGGGGTGTCACAGGTTGGTATCGTAGCTTAGGGATATGATCTCCATGAGATCGGGGAATAGAACTAGGAGGAGAGACGAGTAAATCCTTCGCTAGTGTGTCCTACCTAAGCTTATTTGTTAGTTGGTCGAAGATATAGGGATATTATGTGATATATTGATTTGCTTAATTAACCCTTATTTTATAGCAAAGATTTGAGAATGTCGATCGAGAATATTAACAATGGAAATGAGACCGTGGAGACGCCTTTCTATACTCACCAACGAGGAGAACGTGTGCAGTTTGGCAATGTTCTCTTGTGAACAACACCACCGAAAGCGAGATGATGAACGAGGGGATGTTTAGAAGCTTTTGCGATTCATGCAAAATCGCAGACGAGGAGACTCGTGTTCAAAACATAGGAGGAAATGATAGCAATTCATGGGTTGTCACAATGGCAGTTCAAAGAGTTGGGACCACTGAATTTAAGGGAAAGCGGATCCCATCATCATGGCGAAACATGTGTCAAGCAAATTACTAAGATATTCGATGTCTTGGGATGCACGGAGGAACAGAAGGTTCCATTCTCCACCTTTATGTTCCGTGTGGCGATCTGCAGACTCTTCGGTGGGAGTCTGTGAAGCGTACCCATCCAAATTCTTTTCAAACATGTCTT
Organism: Panax ginseng; assembly: GCA_020205605.1. Lineage (NCBI taxonomy): Eukaryota > Viridiplantae > Streptophyta > Magnoliopsida > Apiales > Araliaceae > Panax > Panax ginseng. The sequence continues at coordinate 91,703,080 of CM035148.1, read as the reverse complement.
GGGAGACATTTCAGAAACTATTTAATGACAAATACTTTCCGAAAGTGTTCGTCGTATGAAGGAAGTGGAGTTTATTAGACTGGGCGAGATCAACACGACGGTGTCTCAAAGACGAGGAGAAGTTTGCGAGTTATCCGTGTTTGGACCTCATTTGGTGGAGAATGAGGAACGTATGACGTGGAGATGTTTCGAGAGGTTTGAAACCCGGCATACGTCGAAGATCTCATCTCTCATAAATTTTCTCTCTATTCAGATGTTGTTAACAGGCTCAATTGTTAGGCGAGATAACGAAAGTACGGTCCAACCGAGGTACCACAATTAGGATCATACCGGAGATAGCGATCAACAAAACAACAATAACCAAGTGGAGAAAGAAAAAGACGGACAAAATGGTAACCACTCCGTGGTAATCATGGCCATGAAAATAGAAGAAGCGAGTCGAGGAGATTTTAAAAAGAGGAGATTCAACAACGACCATGCGAAGACGATGAAAGTGCAAAGTGATGGCGGTTTCAAGGGAGGAAAACGACCACCCATTATATGCTATAAATGCGGAAAGAGGGACATATCACCAAAAGCGCCCACAATAGTTCCGGTATGCTATAATTATGGAAAGGAAGGACATATCGCTCGAGATTGCACGAGAAAGCGAAACCTAGTTCAATGAGGATTCGGTGACTCAAAAGACATCCCGTAAAAGTCAAAGTCAATGGTTCTTGGAAGAGCGTTTGTTGTGGATCGGTCAAAATGCGAGGAACCCAAGCGAGGTGATCACGGGTAAGCTATTTATAAATTCTTGTGAAGTTTATACTTTACTAGATACCTGCTACCCATTCATTTATCTCTCCGCTTGTGCTCAATGTTTAAACTTGATTCCTAGAAAATTAGACTTTGACCTATCTCGTGGAAACTCCGTTAGGAGAAACTTTCATCACATCCACTCGCTTATAAATCTTGTTTGATTAAAGTTGGCACCATCACCTTACCTCGTGACCTTATCTCTTTAAAGATACTTGCTTTTGATGTGATTTTAGGGATTGATTGGTTAACTACTCATCATGCCAAAATTGATTGTTTTCGTAAGGTTGTTAGCTTTCATATTCCTAAACAACCTGTTGTATGAATTCAAGCAACTAAACCATTAAAATCAATCACTGTCATATCTAATCATAAAGCTATTCGTTTATTAAAAAAAGGATGTCAAGCTTTCTTAGCCCATGTTATGAATTTGAATAAAGACACGTCAAATTTGAATAATATTCCTATTGTTATTGACTTTCCTGAAGTATTTCCTGAAGAACTTCCTGGTCTACCCCCAGAACGTGAAGTTGAATTCTTTATTGACCTTGAACCTAGTACAAAGCCCATTTCTAAAACCCCATATCGAATGGCTCCTATTGAACTTCGAGGAGTTAAAGGTCCAACTACGGAGTTGTTGGACATCGGTTTCATCTGGCCCTAGTACATCTCCTTGGGTGCTCCTGTTTTATTCGTAAAGAAGAAAGACGGGAGTATGCGACTTTGTATTGACTATCTGAATTGAACCATGTCACTATCAAGAATAGGTATCCTCTACCTCGTATTGATGAATTGTTTGACCAACCAAAGGAGCACAATTCTTTTCAAAAATCGATCTTAGCTTACGGATATCATCACCAAGATTAGAACTGAGGATATTCTAAAGACTGCCTTTAGAACTCGGTACGGGCATTATGAATTCCTAGTCATGTCTTTTGGATTGACTAATGCCCCTGTGGTTTTCATGGATATGATGAACCGAGTATTCAAGGAATATTTGGATCAGTTCCTTGTTGTCTTTATTGATGATATCCTCATATATTCCAAAAGTCATGAAGATCATGAGAACCATTTGAAGCTGGTACTACAAAGGCTTCGTGAAAATAAGTTATATGCCAAGTTAAAGAAATGCGAGTTCTGGCTTGAGGAAGTAGCATTTCTTGGGCACGTGGTGTCAAAACATGGAGTATCTCATTGACCCAATGAAGATTGAAGCAATACAAAGTTGGGAGCAACCAAGGCGGTGGTGAAGTATCGTAGCTTTACGGGTCTAAATTGGTTATTATCGGAGATTAAGTGGAAGGGTTTTCTCGAATCGCTACTCCATTAACTTTCGATTGACTCGGAAGGATACAAAATTCGTTTGGAGTGAAGAATGCGAGAAGAGTTTCCAAGAGCTTAAGAGGAGACTTATTTCTAAGACTGTTTCTAACAATACCATCCGATACGGATGGATTTGTTATCTCAACCCGATGCTTCGGGCAAAGGTTGGGATGTGTTCTCATGCAATATGGGAAAGTCATAGCCTATGCCTCGCGACAACTTAAAGAGTATGAAAGGAATTATCCTACTCATGATCTAGAGTTGGCAGCAGTCGTTTTCGCGCTAAAGATATGGAGGCACTATCTATATGGGGAAAAAGTGGAGATATATTCAGACCATAAAAGCCTTAAATATTTCTTCACTCAAAAAGAACTCAACATGCGACAGCGACGTTGGCTCGAGCTATTGAAAGACTACGACCACACTATTCAATACCATCTTGGAAAAGCGAACGTGGTAGTAGGTACGCGTTGAGTAGAAGATCATATCTTGAGGAACGAAAAGGATGATGTCAAGTATACGCATAGAGCCAACTTTAATAGAAAAGTTAAGGTTGCTCAAGCCACCAATTCAAGAAGGCGATGCATATGAAGAAGAAAGTACAAGAAGGTGCAATTCCTAAGCGAGAATTGATGAAGAAGGAATACTTGAGTCCACCTCCGACTTTGTGTTCCTAACGATTACGATTTGAAGTACAAGATCATGATGGAGGCACACAATACACCATTTGCAATCCATCCTGGAAGTACTAAAATGTATCGTGATCTTCGACATACATTTTGGGTGGAACAATATGAAGAGAGAGATTGCATAGTTTATCTCAACGTGTTTAACTTGTCAACGTGTAAAAGGCGGAGCATCAAGTACCTAAGGGACCATTGCAACCACTTGAGATTCGAAATGGAAGTGGGAACACATTACCATGGATTTCAATTCTGGGTCTTCCCACGGTTTCTCAAGGCATAAATGCTATTTGGGTTATTGTTGATAGATTAACCAAGTCCGCACATTTCTTGCCGATCACGGAGACTTATTCTCTTGAACGCGTCTTGCTAGTATGTATATGTAAATGAGATTGTGAGGTTGCATGGCATGCCAAAGTATCTATAGTTTGGATCGTGACCCAAGATTCACTTCAAGATTTTGGGTTAGCTTGCAAAAAGCTATGGGTGCGGATTCTGATTCGATTCGGCATACCATCCTCAAACCAGACGGACAATCGAGAGAGGACTATTCAAACTCTTGAAGATTTATTAAGACTCTGTGTCCCTGAACTTCAAGGGCGGTTGGGATAAGTATTTACCATTGATGGAATTCTCCTACAATAATGAGTTATCGAGCAAGTATAGGTGTGGCCCCATTCAAGCATTATATGGGCGAAAATGTCGCTCTCCGGTTATGTTGGGGACGAGGTGGGTGAAGCAACATTGTTGGGACCCGAGTTAAATACTGAATGACCACATAAAAGATCCAAATGATTAGACAATGCATACAAATAACACAGGATCGACAAAAGAGTTATGCGGATCTTCATCGAAAGGACGTGGAGTTTAGTATATGGGGATCATGTATTGTTGCGTGTTTCCCCATGGAAGGAGTTATAAGATTTGGGAAGAGAGAAAGCTCAATCCACGATTTATTGGTCCATTTCAAATTCTTGACCGAAGAGTAGGAAATGTAGCCTATAGACTCGCTTTACCTCCAGTATGTCTCGTGTTAATAATGTGTTTCACATATCATGCCATAAATATGTGAAAGACCCGAACCACGTTATTGAGTTAGAACCCGGACGAGATTGTTTGAAGACTTAACGTATGAGGAGGTACTTGTCAAGATCTTGGATAGGAAGGAGCATGTCCCGACGACGAAAGTCATACCACAAGTTAAAGTCTTGTGGAGGAACCATGCTATAGAAGAAATGACACAGGAATTGGAAACGGAAATGAAAGTGAGGTATCCTCATCTTTTGAAAACACAGAATACGTATGTCAATTTCGAGGACGAAATTTCATAAGGAGGGAGGTTGTAAGACCCCAAATAATTAATAAATGAAATTTAATTTCCTCTAATTATTATTTTGAAATAGTAAGGGTTGATGTGATTAATGTGGATAGTTATGGGTAAAATCTGCATAAATATTTCAAAATAAGCAAGTATTTATAAAATATTCATTATTATTTGGGAATATTCGTTTGGTGTCGTGGAATATTAAATGTAGTCGGATAATATTAGATGCGGCCATGCTTGACCATGTGTAGGCCCCATAACGAAAAAGCGATTGGAGGAAAGAAAACGACAAATATAAGTTGTTTAAAAATAACGGCGTAATTGTTCTGGTTACTTTCGTTTGAATACCCGGTGGTTAAAACACGATGTCTGGCGTTATTACGATGCGATGTAGTATTGCACCAATTATTGACTCTTACGTAAGAAGGCACTACTCAATAATGGTTCACGATAATTCTTATTGATATTTTATTGGTTCAATAATTGTTGTGTTGATATTTTATATTCTTTGTTGTTTCAATAATTGTCATTACGAGTATTTTTCATTATCGAAGCAATAATTCATATTATCGAATAATATTATTAGATAATATTATTGGCAATGTCTAGAAAGTTACATCTAAGGAGAGGTTTGGTCACCTAATTGCGCCGCCAAGATGAGAGAAATTCTTATTGGAAAGCCCTCTTTCTGAGGCTATGCGGTTGTCAATATTGTGATTCGTAATATTATTTGTGAATAATTAATTATTGATGCATATGATGAGGAAAAATTGATTTTATGTGGATATAGATGGAGAAAATTTTTAATGTGACAATTGTTGAAAATTGAAATTTTATCTTTTACGATAAAATAATTCATTTAAATATATATATATTATTATATTTAATAATATAATAATGGTGATATTTTTACAATGAATATGGGATATATATGAGTATCTGAGGAAGAGTATTTTTATTTGCAATAAATGTTTTAAAACATGTTAAACATGTCAAATGGACCCCATTTATTGGTAGAAATTTAATTATAGCTTTGTAAAATCATGCGTTTGTGGATTTGGGTCAATTTCTGTTTGGAATTTGAAAAACTTTCTTACTCGCAAAGTTGTATACAATTGAATTTCCTATAAAGGCGTGAGATTGAATTTTTACGATAAAAGGACTATTTATTGTGAATTATTGAAGTTTGAAGCTTGAAATAATTGATTTTGGAAGTTTTAATTATTTTAAATAAGAAAAAGCGTTTTTTCTTATTTTTTCTAGAAGGTTGGCATGTGTGAATTCTTTGAAATTGATTTCAAGAATACGATAATATTTTTATAAATATTAATATTTTATTAAATTTTACCTTTGGTGTTCTAAGCATTTTCCTATAAATAGGGTGCTTAGGTTAGAATTGAAAATCACACCGAGCTGAAGTTTTCTCTCTCTATTATCGAGCGTATTCTTGTGAGTATTTTGAGTATACTTTGAGTATTGCTATCACGGTGAAAGTTCAAGTTATAGCCTATATCCGAGTATTTACATTAGAAATATTGTCTTTCCGAGTAAGGGATATTATTTTTTTTACGTAATGATATTATTTCTTCAATATCATTATGTTGAAATATTGATCTGAAGTTTTTATCAAATTTGGAACTTTTGGTGTAGAGTTACTATTTATGTATCGACACTATTCACGATATATAGTACTTATTCACGAATCACGGCCTTTATTCATCGAAAAATGAAAATTTTCCTTTTCGTCCAAAATATCTATTGTGGATACTAGTTTTGATTGTATCCATGTTTTGATCATTCTTGAATTTTACACCACTATGATTATTTTTGAGGTATTTTTGGACGTGGATAAAACAAAGTACGAATCCTTAATCCTTAATCCTTGTCATTTTGTTTCTTTGGATTCGTTTCTTTAAAAAAAATAGTTTTCATCATCCTCAGTCTTAAATGATGATATTATTGAATATCTTTGGCTTTTGTGAAAAAGATGATTGATTTCGATGAATATCTTTGGCCCGTAGTGCCAAGATGAGCAGTGTTTAGATGAACATGACCAAACTGGTGAATGTCCTTGGCACATAGTGCAAGGATGAATATATGATTCGGATATATATTGATTGATGTTCTGAGGATAAAAATATTGATGATGGATATTTAAATTCATAGATATTAGTAGATTTCATCCTCTACGTAACTCTTCTATGAATTAATATTTTCCATTACAGTATTGATTTAAAACTTGTTGTCTATTGTATTCTATTAAATTTTTCCTGTTGAAGACTAACGATAATTTGTTGTATATTATCTTAGTCATAATATTCTTCTTGGGCTAGTTGAGCTCACCTTTTCCTTTTTGTTCCATTTTTCTTCTCGGGAGGCGAGAATGTAAGCGAGTGCAGTCGGGGTATGGAATGATGGTTTTGGAGAGTTGTTTAGTAGTCCTCACCATTTTTGTAAAATAATGTATCAATAATTATGATGAGGATTTATTTGTATGTGGATATTGTTTAGATGGCAATATCTCGTATTTAAACTCACGATTTCTTTGTTGTAATAATAAAGTTGTAGTTGTTTCTGTACCGTGTATTGACAACTCAGAATGGGTGATGTATACCTATTTTGGGCGTGTCACATAAAGCACCCGCAGAATCTAGAGTATCCAGAACGACTACCTTTAAAGAGTTTAAAAGCGTAGGTTTGCCGGAGTTCAAAGGAACGACGGACCCAATAGAGGCCATACAAGGGTAAAAGGAAATAGAGAAGGCGTTTGTTATTACAAGCATAGGTGAGGTGAAAAAGACTTCTTTTGTGACTTACATGATGAAAGGGGAGAATCCAACTTTTGGTGGGAGGCTCACCAGGGTGGGGCTAGAACATATGCGGTAGCATGGAAACGATTCAAGAAGGTTTTCTTCGAGAATTATTTCCCTACAAGCATGCAAGGGAGGATGGAGATTAAGTTCTTAGAACTTAAACTAGGGAATATGACGGTTCCCCAGTACGCGGCCCATCTCAATGAATTGGCAAGGTTTGCTCCACGCTAAGTGGACATTGAGGAGATGAAGGCTCGTAGGTTTGAGCATGGCCTGAAACCCTTGCTCTATAGTAGGATTTCTGTGTTCTAGAGTGTTTCCTATGGGACCATTCTGGAGAAGGTGATTATAGTAGAAGGTGGAAGTGAGTCATTGACTCAATACCATAAAGAGGGAAAGAATAAGAACAAGGGAGAAGGAGGAACCAAGGTAGAGAATGCCAAGGGCAGTATGCCAAAAAGAAAGAATTTTAACTCCGGGAATACGGGAGTGGGACAAGGGGATCCTAAGCGTAGGATCAAAGTGTGTAATACATGTGGAAAGACTCATCTAGGAGTCTGTCTAAAAGGGTTTATAAGTACCTTTAAACATTAAGATAGAGGAGGAGGAAATAAATTTTGATAATTATATATATGAAAATTGTTTCATGAATGATAAAGGTAAGTAAGTATGGGTAGATAAGTACTGTTAATGTTGAGAGAATTGAAGAAATTCTTGGTATGAAGGGGTTGATTAACCATAGAGCTATAATACATAGTTATAAGAAAAGTGTGAATCTTCAATTTTTCAGAAAATCCAAGGTAGTAAATTACGGTAATAAATCATCGGAACATTATTGTTATCTAACCATGACGCAAGTTAGGATGATGTTAATGAAGAAGATGAGTTGTTTGTATATAGACTATCGTAGGAGGAGTAAGTTAGCGGTTAAGAATAAATACTCATGGCCCAGGATCGATGATCTATTTGATCAGTTGAAAGGGGCAAAGAATTTTTCTAAGATAGATTTGCGTACGGGGTATATTCGGTTGAAAGTAAGGAAAAAGGAGGAGATACCTAAGGCGACATTCAGAACTCGTTATAGTTATGACAAGTTTCTGGTTATGTCATTTTGGTTGACTTATGTAATAAAGTTAAATTTTCCGTAAGAGGCACCGAGCAAGTCGGTGATAAACATATAGGTTCTCATGTGAGGTGCTATGGTTGAAGGTCCCCTTAGCGTCACAGGATTTAAGAGAAATGTTAAGTAAGACACCTGTATTATCTTTATCAGATGATACGGGGAATTTGTAGTGTATCTCGATGTTTCGCGTAGATGACATGATTGCGTGCTCATATAGCATGGCAAAGTCATTGTGTATGCATCATGCCAGTTAAAGGATTATGAGGAGGTCTATCCTACTTATGACCTATAATTGGCAACTGAAGTTTTGAATTAAAAATCTAAAGATAGTATTTATACGGGGTGAGGTGTGAGATATACACGGACTCTAAGAGTCTGAAATATATCTCCACACAAAAGGAGTTGAATATGCGGTAGAGAGAGGACTGTGATATCTTATATCATACGGGGAAGGTAAACATAGAAGCCTGCGCATTAAGTATGAGGGAAAAGCTATCAATGTTAACAACTCAGAATGAGTTAATAACGACGCTGATGAGAACAGAGTTAGAAGTTAAATTATGGGGTAGAAATGTTATGCACAATGTAGACTCAATCCACGAAATGGAACGAGTTAATCAAGTACAACTAGGTAACGAGGAGTACAAGCGATGAAGAAGAAGACGCAAGATAAATAGAAGACTAAGAATAGTCTTGTTTTGAAGGAGGAATTTGAGTTCCAAATAATTACAAGTTAAAAGAAGAACTAATAATGGTAAAATAGTGTAATATGTTAGTAAGTGTTTAAGTTCCGACTCAAGTTATTGATAGAAAGTGACATGTTCTGTGAAATAAGATAATACCTTCGGGGAAGGTGAAATGAAAGAACCACAATGTCGAAGAAGCATTATGGGGACTCAAGATTTAAATAAAGAAAACTTTTCCTCATTTGTTAATATAAGTATAGCGATATTCTGGGGACAGAATCCTTATAAGGGGGGAAGAATGTAACGCCCGAGTAAATCAGATTTTTAGGAGAATTAAAATTTTATTTAATCATGTGGATTAAATAAATTTAATTGATTATTTATAGGAGCAAGCTAATTGAAGGTCGTTTGATGACCTAAAAATATCAGAACATTGTAGGATTTTGGCTACGTGGTAGAATTAAAGTGTTTGAATTTCCAAGATGAAAATAAAAGCTTTCCGAGAAATTTTCCAAAAAACACTATTCACGCATTTCTGCTCGGGAATTATTTTTGAACTTCCGAGAAATACGTAATGATAGAATATCGAGGTGAGATGAAATATCCAATAATATTTCAGTTATGGCAAACACAATTTTTTGCCTGCGGACTTAAAACCTAACGTTTAGGGAAAGTGATTTACGAGAAGGAATTTAAATGCGATTAATAAAATAAAGTGATGATTGTATAATACGTAGGTATTTTACGAGGTAGAGAATACGAGTATGATATGAGGTATTATACGAGTATGTATGAATGATAGTACATCGTATATGATGAATAAGTATACGAGTTAGAATACAAGAATTATACGTTATGAGGCTTTAAGCGAAAAGAAATGGATTTATAGGATTGTGTAGGAAATATTAAAGTCCAATGAGATTTGATAAGGCCCAAATGTAGGAATGATTAAATCCAATGTAAATTAAATGAACAAGCCCAAGTGTTTGTTTAATTACAAGCCCAATGTATAAGTAACTTAGATTAACTAATTAAGCTAAAGCCCAAAGTAAGAACCAAGGGTTTATGGGTTGGTTTAAACCCATAGTTTAAACCATGGGTGATCCAAAGTGATTAACAAGCAAACTTAAAGGCTAAGTAAGTATGGTGAGCAAACAAAGTGCTTATAAGTGATGAGCAAGTAGACTTAAGGGCTAAGCAAAAGATACGATAAGTGGTGAGCAAGCAAAGAGTAAAAGTTGTGCCAAACAAGTTTACTTAATGACTAAGTGTTGTGATGAGCAAGTAATTCATGTGAGGAACAAGTTAACTTAATGCCTAGGTAATGAATAGTAAGGAGGTGGAATGGCTCATTGACCATTAAGCCCTCACTTTGAGATTTCTATAAATAGAAGGAGTGCAAACTCATTTGTTAGTTGTTAGATTTTTCATCAATAAATTATACCTTATTTGCTTAAGAGAAAAAGCTAGAAAAGCTAGAAGTTAGCATTTGTTAATTCAAAGAAGCAAGAAGAAGATTAAAGTTTAGCAAGTGATCATCAAAGGGTAAGCCATCTTGAACCATGATTCTCTTTCTCTTCCATTGTTAGAGAAGTGGGTGGTGGTAGAACATGTTTGCTAAGAAGGGGTTGGAATAATAAATCAAAGGGCTTAAGTATTAATAAGCCGTAATTAAGTCATGTTGTAAGATAAGCAATTAATGAAGTTATGAACTTAAGAAGAACTTGTAAAAGCTTATAACATGTTAACATTAATGGAATTGGTATGATAATAAGAGGAAAGAATGATGGTTAAAAGATTAAGATCATGATAAGTCATGGAATCATAGTAACTAATCTATATTTTCATAAGTTATAAACTTATAAAGAACAAGTAATAACTTACCATGATTATAAGTTAATGAAGTAAGTATGTTAAGATGTTAGTTTGATGAATTGAATCCATTTGAAACGAAAAATAAATCTTAAGTAACGAAGTTTCCCCGGAATTCACACGATTAGACGATAGTCGTCGAATTCGTGAAATTCTAGGAATGGAAGTCGAATTTTGATATTTAGCTTGGAAATTCTAGGAATGGAAGTCTTATTTGGCATTATAGAGTTGCGGACTCGAAAATAACCGGATTCCGACTTAGAACGAAGAAACGAGCGTTGAACGTTCACGAACGTTTATCGTTTTCGTTAAAAATGGACTAATAGGTGAATTTTTAGTAAATGTAGTTGAATAGATAAAATTCTTGCATGAAAACGTAGAGTATCTTATTTGTGAGCCATAGGCTCTTGAATGAGCCAATTCGAACTTATAACGAAGAAGTTACGAGTCCGGGAATCTCACCATTTGAAAAATCTGTCAAAATAATATGTGGCACAAAGTTCGCGCCGCAGCGTGACTCCAAGCCAATTAGTCGTGTGCCATGACTAAAAGTGAGCCTCAACCCACTGCGAACTTCATGCGCAAATACGACAAGTAACAAAGGAACTTCATGACTGCGGCCAAGAGTCCGATTTCACAGCACTAATGTGTGACGCCGCAGTGCGGCACCAAAATAATAATCGGCATTGCCATGACCTTGACCTTAAAACCTAGACAGTAAAGAATGGTTACAAGTAGAGCTTGTATGGAAATTGTTTAACAATGAACTAAGGGACTTAATACAACATTGTTAAGTCATAACTAAACCTCAAGTGTGATCACTTAGAGTTAAAGAAAGTTAATTGAATATAAACAGGGACGATGTACAATAAGTGTACATAACCAATGTCGATTAAGTGTCAATTAATAACGTAAGGACGTTAGTAAACTGTGAGGAAGGATAATTAACTCGAACCGAGTTGTATTAATGAAATAATTTCAATTAAGTTATATAAAAGAAAGAAGTTGGTAAGAACGATGTAAAAGAACGACGGTAAGTCGGAACCAATAATAACAAATCTAATATATGATTAGATTGAGAAGAAGGGTAAGATTCTTTAAGAGCTATGTATGTTCATTCATGACCTAATATGGTATGTTATGTGGTTATGTGTTGTAGAAATCGTAAAGACTTAAAGGAAAAGTAATTATACTGTAGCAGACGCTGAAGGCAAGTTTTTCTAAACGATTGTCTAACCTTCGTGTTAGCCAAGTTTTCAAATGATTCAAGTTATGAGATGCATATATGGTTTTAAAGAAAGAGTCGATGACAGTTTTAACTCGGCTAGACTAATCTTGATAAGTTGATTGATTTACAAGTCTTTAAATATAGAATTGCTAACGCTATCCTACGTCAATTGTTTGGTACAGATTCAAGGTAAGCCTAAATATGAATAAATAAATGTATTTTTCATCGAGTATTCGATGGGCACGTGAGGTTACCACAGCTTAAACGTACACACGTTTAATGGATGTAGTGTTGATTAACATAAAGTACTATAGGCTGATCACCTAGAAGTGCTCGTAAGATATGACGGACTTACGGACTTCGTGTCGGGTTGTCCTTTTCAAAGAAATTATGAAACACTCATGGTCTTGGACCATAATTGGTGTTTTACTGAATATTGTCACGATAAAATGTTTTGAAGTAAAAGAAATGCTATTTTGAGTTATTAATAGTACTTCATAACTATTATCCAGTTATTGAAGATATACGATTCCTATGTTTCAAGCATGTTTTTTAAATAAAATTGTTGTACTTGAGCTAGTTATGCTCAATCTTGCTTGAACTATATGAATGCAGCTTAGACCGAATGGACCGAAGGATTCGACAAGGATAAAGAGAAGGCTAAAGTAAACTTGTAGATTACCTTTGTAATAGTATAGGTTTGTAATGATAATATGTGATATTATGACAAGAACAAATGTAAGCATTATAAAGAACTTGGGAAATGGTAGTATTGTTTTGGAATATATATATAAGATATATTCGTTCTTTTGAGGCATTTCAATTGAATGTTTGTGTGAACTGTAGCAACGTGGAGCACCATATGTCGGGTTGGAAGAGACCCGGATTTGGGGGAGTCACAGCTGCATCAGTACTACCTTGTTGAACCATTTTCACAACCAAAAACACTGTCAGTAAAGAATTAAACCCGATCAAACTCATCACCTAAGCATTGACTTTCGTGTTCTTCAGTTGGTGAAGAACACCAACAGCGACGGTTTCTATCACTACAGGGACTTTTAGCGACAGTTGAGGTTAAGAATAATATAATAAATAGAAATAAATACTAAATAATTATTATAAATTAATAATTAATTTCTAAAATACATTTTTAATTATAACAATTTTTTTTTATAATTTGACATAGAATTTCATTAATATTTAATTTATTTAAATATTAATGATAATGAAATTATATTATAATGCTAATAAATAAAATATCAAAAATTATAATAAATCATTTTAGATAATAATAAATTGTTTAAAAATAAAACTAATGATTTAAAAGTCATTATCAATAATAATAAACTAATTGAAACTAATATTGATGGTTTAAAATCCATATGAGTGATTATTAATTATTTAAAAATAGTATTAATGATTTTAAAATCATTTTAATTAATAATAAATTAAGTAAAATTATTATTAATTATTGAGAAGTTATTTTAAGCTTTTAAAAATTATAATAAATAAAAATTAACTTATTTAAAGTGATATTTAAACTTTTAAACAAAGTTTATTAGGAAAATAATTCGAAAGTTATCTGATCAAGTTATAAAACACCGAATGGACATCGAATACAACCCATACACTAATAGTTTGACTAGTTATTTGTTAAGATTATTTCTAATAACTGATATAATCATATTTAGGTTGCATAGACGGCCTGAATAATATAGGATAACTATTCTCCGAGCAGGTAAGTTTTCTATATACATTTAATTTTTGTATTAAATGTACTTATTGTATTGATGTTGTGTGAACTTGTTTAAAATTCTGTTATTTAAAAAGGTTATGTCTTATTGTTCAAAGCATAACCAAGTCAGATGAACTGTTATTTGCGTAAAATGCATTTGATCTTATATCAAATCATAGACTGTGGTAAAGCCGATGTTGTTTGGTGAAAATATATATATTGATACTATTATGACCGACATTTATACACTGACCGGGATTTTTATGACCGACATTTATAACAATGACTGGGGGTTAATTAAAAGGATGATATGCATACTCCTAGGATGTTTGGTTGAGCGAATCAACCCGGGTTACTAAGTCTATATGACTAACAGTAACTCGTAATGTGCGGGGTTTGGCAGATAAACCTCAATATATATACCTTGAAAAACTTCTGAACTATATGTTCATCTATTTCAGTCATAGTGTGAGTATATAACACACAATGCTTAAACCTGCTTAGCCTTTTAAAGCTCATCCCTTACAAATATTATTTTCCTTTGCAACTGTGATTGATATCCCTGGAAGTTCAAGTGTGCACTCTTGTGGATAGAGAAGACTGTAATAGTTTAAGTTATTTCTATTTCTGTAAGACTTAAATGTAATAATTTTAAGACTGAGTTTGTGTAATAAGTTTTAGTTATATAAACTGTTTAGTTTTTACCTTTCTGGATAAGACCTAGAAATCAAGTACAGTATTAATATGAACTATTTATCTGAATGTGAGTATTTGATGCCGAGTGAGTTATGTAAGAACTGAGGTTGAGCCACTCAGTTCCACGAACAATTTTTTTCATTGGAACTGTAAATGTCAGATGAATAGGAATTATTGATATGAAAGAAATATATGTAAGATTATAAAGCTATACATCTAAGTGATAGTTGTAGGAACCCAAATTTTTAGAAATTATTAAAATAAGAATTTAGTAAATAAAATTCTTAAGGCATGAGATGGGTTCGAACAAGAATATATAATTGTGTTAAGAGGTATGTAATATTGTGTTACATATGGTAATATGAGCAATGTGATGTTGTGTTTAATAAATATATATATCATTATTATATATTTATTATACATTGTAGAGATGAATTAGTAAGAAGATGGATAAGAGTTATCTTTTGGCATTAAATAATTTATAGAATTATTTTTATCATAGTGAGTTGGTGACATTAAATCTCTTTGATGGATAATCACCATTTTCTTGAATATATATACTAGTAACTAGTATGATGTAATATGAGTTTTAGTTAGTTCTTAAGCTATCCATGGATAGATTGAGATAGTAAAGCATAAATTAGTTAATTGTGAGGATTAACTAACAAGTAGAAATATTGGTTAATTTATATTAAAGTGGAAGTTATATTATGGAATAATATAATTTGAAGGGGTTTAAGAATCACTTAAGTAAATAGTGAATATGTGATTATAGTGGGTGTTTTATATTTGAGTTTTGTGGTAAGAAACCCTTAAAGGAGATTTCATAGTTGGTTAAACTATTAAGGAAAAATAGAGTTTTAAAACTCGAAGTTTGATAATTAAATAATTAAAGAAAAAAGTAATCCATGATGTGAAATCAAAGAAGAGGTTGATTTTAGATGAGTTATCATTTATGAGGCATATGTAAAGTGATTAGGAGCATAGATGTTATTTACGCTAATCTTGAATCGGATACGCCTCTCTCGAACTTGGTATGGCCGGCAATTGCGCCATTTCAAGCTTTGTGACCCAATTGCATATTCTTGGCCATTCTGTAAAAAGATTCTGAGTAAGTCTATGGAATTTAAATTTCAAGGAATGAATGTTAGAGACTCATATGAAGGTCATAAATGGTGATTTAGTTGACCATGAATGGATTAATTAGCATTAGAGGAATGAAAGAAATATATTAATTACTATTTGATATTGTAAATATATTACATAGTATTGTAATATTTGAAAGATAAACGGTTAATAAAAGAAGAGGACCAATATAGTTATAAATAATTATTGGTTAGAGATGGACGAGGTTGTCTTGGGACAATCAAATAATTATACGTATAATGTATAATTTTAATAATTAATAGAGTAGATATTAATTATTTTAAGTGTAAAGGTTACAAATATTACAAGTGTAAGGTAAGCTAAATAATTTAGCATTGAGGTAAAGTGTGTCACACAAACTTTATACTAAATAATGTGTAATATTGGAAAAATGTGAGTAGTAGTATATAATGCCTATGGCTTAAGATTACATGAAGTGTGACATTTTATTTGGACTAATGATATACATATGGTAAAAGTGATTAAATCATAAAGTTGATTTAAATAAGTTTTGTTATCTCATCCTAGGTGATGAGAAAATTATATGTGTACCCTAACAGATGTGAGTAAATAAATATGTGTTATTAAAACATTTATTTCAATACCAATTTATGAGTAAATAGAAAAAGAGATATTAAGTTATTAGTGAGCAATTAAATTAAGTCCACACATGTTTTAAAGATTAAAATACGTGGACTAATGTATATGGACTATATGATGTGAGTACATAAATAATCCCTAACTTTACTTGGTGTAATAGCATTTACACATTAAAATTACATTTTGGGAATTTAAAGAACCAAACCAAGCCTTAGAATAACAAGTTGTTGAGTTATTTGTGTGACACCCCCAAATCCCGATACTTCTTTACTTCAAGATTTGGTGTTCACTTAATCAAAACATTCACATCTAACTACCCAATCATAATAAAAAAATTGAATAATAAACCTTCCCTTAATGGATTACATAAATAAAATCTCCCAGGTTGTCTAACATTTAAGTACAATCATTCAAATGCAAAAATTAAATAAATGCTTCATTACATCAATCAAATTAAAGTCTGATAAATAACTGTCAACATATTACAAGTCTTCAATACTTGTTATCGTCCCCTTTCCCTTACTGGTGCTAGGTACATCTACCTTCTCATCCTTAGTTGTAATAGTTATATAAGTAGAGTGAGCAAACAAAGCTCACTTGAAATAAGAATGAATAAACTTTACAACATTTGCCAAATAATAGGCTTAATAGAACTGAATGATATGTTTTATTAACATTCTGAAATATACTATTGAGGGTCTAATGACCACGAACCATGTCCACAGTTATAAGTAATCTTTCAACTTTAACTTTGATCATAAGACTATAAGGACTCCGTGCCTTAGGGGATCAACCCTTCGTACAATGTATAGGTGCACAAACATTTCAACGCTAAGCGTAAACCCCTAATAATAGGGTTGTTCATCTCAGTATTTAGATTACAAGTCCGCACCAAAGTAAGTTTGGTTTGGATACACTTCAAGGTAATTTAGAATTCAACGAACATCAACTAAGCATTAGTTGAATAAAATGACATCACATTATGCTATGGAATAAATCATAAGTGAAGTAACATTGTGTATTAAAGTTATGCTTTAGGAATAATCTAATAGCATAAATATTGAATAACTATCACCTACCTTGCTTTAAAAATATTAAGCCAATGTTATTTAGATTTGAATACTAAGCATGCATAACGAATAGCAATTTGAACAATAAAAACTATTCAACAACAATATATTAGATTATATAAACTTGCATGCTATTTGACAAGTTAAAGACAAGAATAACTTGCTTAACATCAAAATAAGGTTTAGAAAACTTGCATCATCATGAACAAACTAGATACAAGAGCTTGCGAAATTACAGTTGAAATAGGACAAGTAAATTTGCATAACAATAAACATATTAGCTCAACGAAAGTGTAGAGTTAGAAAACTTGCTCAATTATAAAAGTAGAATGAGAGAACTTGCTCAATGTAAAAAGATAAGTTTAGAAACTTCCATAATTATTATAAGAGTAGAGTTAAAGAACTTGCCTCGAGCGTAAGCTATAATATTAAACTCACGTTCACCTATATATAGGTTTAGACTCACCATCTATTAGATATACTAACATTCACATTTCAACATAACACGCATTTCTAGTTAGACTTATTATTTTAATACAAGTCTTAAGCTACCATACAAATATTAGAATTTATAAGTGTTAACATTCACAACACTTGTTTACTAATCATCAATTTCACTAAGTTCTAGTATACCACGTTCATCACTTACTAATCATTCAAACTTTGAATTTATCAATTACATATCATGGTTCTGTTTTAACCTTCTTACTACATGTTTGACACTTAATCATAACCTTAGACCAAGTGGTAAGGTTTCCCAAACTCTATAGCGGTGACAGACATTTTTGCCTCGGATCGATGTCTTGTGTATTACTTGCAAACCTACTGATCTTGTTCTTGTGATTTTTAGCCTTAGCACCCAGGTAGCAATTTCTGTTGGTACTGATGACCAGAAAGTGAACCACGGCATGAGCGATGGCCGTTTTAGCCCAATTGACACAAATTTCACCCACCAAACAGTGAAATTAACATATAAAATAAATATAATAATATCATAAACCTGATTGTTAACATATTCCATTAATTAGAACAATTTAACAACAACTAAAACTATTTTAATTTCTCAAATTTAATATTTTCATACAAAACCTTCATTTTTGAGTTTCTTCACAAAAACGAACACTGTGAAAACGATTCTTGTCATAATAGCTTCATTCAAATTACGTTATCTTCATTTCTTAATAGACTAGCATAAATAAACTTCAATTTTCATTTTAGCATACAATTTAACCACTACTTTTATTGTCCTACAAAACATGTTCATACTCATATGTTTTTACTATAAAAACTAATTTCCTTCTTTTTGACGAAATTCATATAATCACATACACGTTTCATCATACAAACACCTATATGTATATATATAGGATAGTTATACTATTACCACTTCATAATTTCATACTCAACTATCAAATATGAATTTCAAAACTTATACCATAAAACACAATGAATTTCAAGAACACCGAGACTAAGGAAATATACTATAAAACATATATGTGAAAATTATAAAACTTACCTTCTAATTGCTCAGAAATCCTTGCTCATTTCAGATTAATCTCTCTCAAATTCTCTCAAGCTGATATATATTAAGTATATCAGTTAATACCTATAACGTATATGTTATAAATATATTATATTTATTATTTAATTTGTTTTATTTATTTATTTTATTATTATTATAATTAAAAAGAAAATCCAAAAGTCATAGGGCTTTGTTTGGTAAAAAGTTAAAAAAATAAAGACTTAATATACTTAAGCCTTGTTTGGGTAAACTCAATTAAAACTACTTTAATTTTTTTAATAACTCTTTATAATATAGTTATTTGTCACACTATATTTAATTAAGTTTTCATACTTAATTAATTAATTCAAAAAAAGTAATTTATTAAATAAATCATTTAATCACATAACTCAATGCAAATAATTAACCATCAAATTAAAATATCAATATAATAATAATTTCCTTAACTCATTAATTATTTATTTAACAAATAATAAACCAAAAAAAAATTCAATTAAACAAATATTTATTCAACGATAAACACATCCATTAAATTTTATATATAATTCAATAAATATTTAAATATTACAATTAAAATTCTGGAATGTTACATCATTCCCTCCTTACAAGGATTTTGTCCTCAAAATCACAATTCAAACAATCAAATCGTTACATTCTTCCCTTCTTATAAATATTTTGTCCCTAAAATCGAAGACACGGATTAAACAAATAACTCAGGGTAATTTTTAATCATTTCAGCTTCGAGTTCCCACGTTGCCTCTTAGACATTGTGGTTTCTCCATATCACCTTCACAGAAGGTATCACTTTATTTCTGAGCACTTGTTCTTTTCTATCAACTATCTGGATAGGAATCTCTTCATAAGAAAAATCTTTACTGAACTGTAACGGTTCATACTCGATCACATGCTTGTAATCGGGTTTATACGGTCGTAACACCAAAATGTGAGAAACATTATGATTTTTTCCAACTCTGGAGGTATGGCTACCTCATAAGTCACTTCTCCAACTCTTCGTAGTATCTCAAAAGGTCCAATAAACTTTGGGCCGAGCTTTTCTTTCTGACCAAAATGAATTTTCCCCTTCCAAGGAGAAACTTTATGGAAAACAAAATTTCCTACTTCAAATTCGCGATTCTCTGCCTATGTTGATCTGCATACTTTTTTTGTCTGTCTTGGGCTGATACCAATCTTATCCTGATGAGTTTGTCAACCTCAGCAGTTTGTTGTACCAGTTCTGGTCCTAACGATTTAAGCGTTCACCGAGTTCATCCCAAAGCAATGGAGTTCTCGCACTTTCTGGCACATATAATGCCTCGTATGGCGGCATCTGCGATGCTAAGCGTAATAATTTGTTGTTGTAAGTAATTCCACCAACGGTAAATGTTCTTCCCAGCTCCCTTTGAAATCCATGATGCATGCTCTCATCATATCTTCCAAGGTTAGGATTGTTTGTTCGCTTTGCCCGTCGGTTTGCGGGTGATAAGTTGTACTCATTCGTAATTGTGTTCCCATACATTCTTGTAGTCTCTTCCAGAAGTTTGACGTAAATCGCGGATCTCTATCTGACACAATTGATACTGGCACTCCATGCCTCGAAATGATCTCTTTAACGTACAACCTTGCCAACTGATCAAGATTGAACCTAATCTTAATTGGTAAAAAATCTTGGCCGATTTTGTCGATCATCATCACTATCACCCAAATCGCATCGCATCCTCTCTGAGTAGTTAGAAGACCCACCACAAAATCCATTGTGACGTGTTCTCACTTCCATTCCAGTATTTCTAACGGTTGAATTAATCTGTTTGGTCTTTGATGTTTGGCCTTGACTCTTTGATATGTCAAGCATTTTGCGACACATTCTGCAACGTCTCTTTTCATGTTCGACCACCAAAAATGGCGTCGCAAATCTTCATACATCTTCGCACTTCCTGGATGAATCGAATATCTTGTGTTGTGTGCTTCGATCAAGATTTCGTCTTTAAGCTCTGGTACTGCTGGAACCCAAATTCTATCCTCGAATCTCAGTACCCATTTAGTATCGATTTTGTATTTTGCATCACTACCCTTAACCACTTTCTCTTTGATCATTTCACATTCTTTATCTTGTAGTTGAGCATTCTTTAGTTTGTCAACCAAAGTTGGACTAGCTTTTATCTGGTATAATTTTTCGTCGGTTTCTTTTGGAAATTTAATTTCCAACTCTAGCCTTGCCATCTCTGAAATAAGCTCTTCCTGGTTGGTTAACAACATCAATTTTTCCCAACCTTTTCTGCTTAAAGCATCTGCAACCACATTCGGTTTGCCCGAGTGATAAAAGATCTCACAATCATAATTTTTTATCAATTTCATCCATCTTTTTTGACGTATATTTAGGTCCTTTTGTGTGAAAATATACTTCAAACTTTTATGGTCTGTGTAGATCTCACATTTTTCTCCGTAGAGATAGTGTCTCCATATCTTCAGAGCAAATACTACTGCAGCCAATTCCAAATCATGAGTCGGATAACCTTTCTCATAATTCTTCGATTGTCTTGATGCATATGCAATTACTTTGTCGTTCTGCATAAGAACACAACCCAACCCTTTATGTGAGGCATCACTAAACACCACAAACTTTCATGTACTATCTGGTAACGACAACACATGTGCCACACTTAATTTCTACTTCAAATCTTGAAAACTCCCTTCACATTTCTCCGTCTAGACAAATTTTACCACTTTCCTTGTCAAATTTGTTAGCAGAGTGGCTATCTTGGAAAAATCCTGAATGAATCGTCTATAATAACCGGCCAGTCCCAATAAACTCCTCACTTCCGACGGTGTTCTTGGTTGTTCCCAATTGATTACAGCTTCCATTTTTGATGGATCCACTGAAATCTCATCTTTGTCAATCACGTGCCCAAGAAATTGCACACGATCTAGCCAAAATTTTCACTAAGAGAATTTTGCGTACAATTTTTCCTTTCTTAGTGTTTCCAATGTCAAACGTAAGTGTTCCACGTGTTCTTCTAGAGTTTTGGAATACACCAGAATGTCATCGATAAATACCACTACAAACTTGTCTAAGAATGGTTTAAACACCCTGTTCATCACATCCATGAATGCAGCAGGGGCATTGGTCAAACCAAAACATCACCAGAAACTTGTAATGTCCATATCGAGTTCTGAATGTCGTTTGAGGTATATCCTCCTTCCTCACTTTCAATTGGTGATACCCACTTCTCAAATCTATTTTTGAGAAGTATTTAGCACCCTTCAACTGATCACACAAGTCATCTAATCTCGGCAATGGGTATTTGTTTTTAATAGTGACTTTGTTTAATTCTCTATAATAAATACAAAGACGCATTGACCCATCCTTCTTCTTCACAAATAACACCGGCGCTCCCCACGGTGATACGTTTGGTTGAATATACTTCTTATCTAACAGTTCTTGCAATTGTACCATCAGTTCCTTCATTTTTATCGGAGCCATTCTGTACAGGGCCTTCGATATCTAAGCGATTCTGGCGCTAAGTCGATCACTTAACTCAATTTCTCTCATCGGTGAAGTCACGGGAAATGCTCTTGAAACACATTCTCAAATTCCCTCACCACTGGTATCTCTTCCAGTTTCACACTCTTCTTCTGAGTATCGACTATGTAAGATAAATATCTCACACAGCCTTGACTCAACAATTTCTTGGCTTTCATAATCGTCAGACATTTCATTTGTCTAGGCGACTTGCTACTATAGAATACTACCTTTGACGGGGTCATAAGGTTTACACACTTCTTTTGGAAATCAATTACCGCTCCATATTTGAATAGCCAA
This sequence comes from Panax ginseng, assembly GCA_020205605.1. Taxonomy (NCBI): domain Eukaryota; kingdom Viridiplantae; phylum Streptophyta; class Magnoliopsida; order Apiales; family Araliaceae; genus Panax; species Panax ginseng. Next base: position 91,680,644 of record CM035148.1, on the reverse strand, counting down.
TCCATTCCCAAAATAACATCAAACTCTCCAAGTCTAATCGGAATCAAAGCTACCATCAAGATATTATCCTTAATGTTCACCCTACAGTTCATGTATATGAATCTAATAAGAATTACCTCCTTATTCGCAATTTCTATGTTTGAAGGTTTTGGCTATGGGTTTGTCTGATGCTGTAGGTCCAACAATGGCCCATGTACCTCCACTGTTACCTCCATTTCTTCTTGTTGTCTCTCCAGCCTTCTTCTTAAGGCATTCACAAGCAAAGTGATCCTTGGATCCGCATGTGAAGCACATGTCCTTCTTAGGTTTGGGGCGATGTGACCCTCCTGGCCACATTTGAAGCATACTCGTTTCCCCATCAAGCACGCACCCTTATGAAACTTCTCGCATGTAACACATGCTTCAAACTTCTTATTTTGCTGGTTACCCTGCTGGTTTCCTGTACCCACATTTCCATTCCACTTCCTCTTCAAGTTGTTGTTGTTGTCGTTTCCACTACTACCACCTCCATTCTTAATCTCCACCTCATTCTTCTTATTCTTTTGTTCCTGATTGAACTTTGTCACTGCCTTACCTCCACCTTCAGCGAGTATTTCTTTCTCCATCACTGCTGCGAAAGTCTTCAATTGGAACAGGGAAACCTTACTGTACAACTAGGGCTTCAATCCCTGTTCAAACCTCTTCGCCTTGCGTTCGTCCGTGCTAACTTGATAAGGCGCAAACCTTGCCAGCTCGTTGAATTTAGCGGCATACTCATATACCATCATCGTTCCCTGCTTTAGTTCCAAAAACTACACTTCTAGCTGACTCTTCGAACTCTCTGGGAAATAGGTCTCGAAGAATATTTCCTTAAACCTATCCCAGGTCATCACCCCTCGCCCTTCATGAGTTTTATTGGCCTGCCACCAATAACTAGCTTCTTCTTTTCACATGAATGTTGTGAAAGCAGTCTTCTAATCATCCCCTATCCTAGCGACATCAAACACCTTTTCTATCTCCATAATCCAGGTCTGTGCTTCGACTTGATTCATGGACCCACAGAATTTAGGTTTTCCAACCGCCTTAAAATCCTTAAACGTTGTTCCTTGGTTCTGTGGTTGATTCTGTAACTCTCATATCAGTAGCGTCACTAGTTGTTTAACGGGGTTAGCATCAACATTGTCGTTATTGGTTCCTTTAGTGGTTCTCTGTCGTGGTGGTTGACGTCTGGGAGGCATTTTCTGTTAAAAATACACTCATTAGATTATTATTCAACTTTTTAAAGTAATTTCTACTTAGATTGCCTCCACAAAAGAAATAACCACATAACACGTAACACTTTGAATAAAATAACAACTTTTATTTATTCATAATCTCTTTGAAAATATAAAACAATAGCATCACTGCTATTTACATTACTTTCATGAACTACAAAAGTTACAGGACAACATCATCATTATCATATCCCATGGTTACATAACACTAGGGATTTACACATTATTTAAAATTTTATTAGTCGTATACATTCCCTAAGATGTCCTACTAAGATACTCCATAGCCTTTCGACGTTCTTCTTCCATAACTCGGAACATTGTTCTGCGATCTAACACGTATGGTGGCAGCGTCTCGAATTGAATAGGATATCCCATGACCCGATCTTGAGCTCAATTAATCATGGTGTTGAAAACTTTATCCATCTCCTCCATCTTCATCCTCTTTGTTTGTACGTTTCTCGCTGCTATTCCGGTTCATTGAAAAGCTTCCTCGTATGCGTCTTCAGCTCTTGCTCTTTTAATAGCTTCTTCCTTCAGTTTGTTCTTCAGTTCTGCGATCACCTGGATCAGTTGTTCTTTCTCTCCTTCAGTGTGTACTAGCTTCTCCTCGACATTAGTAAGTTGTTCTTCACGATCCTAGACTTCGTCGTCTTTCTGTGTCATTGCAGTCTGTTGTTTAGCTACTATCTCTTGCAATTCCTCGACTGTATCCTGAAGTTCCATGTTAAGGTCGTAGACTTCATCGTACATACGAGTGGCTATCGAGGTTAGTGGAGTCTCTTTCTCCTCGTTCTCGTCATCCTCATCCTCATTCTCCTGTGGCAACTCAATGGGATCCTCCTCATCCGTTTCCACATCATCATCCTCCTCTTCAACCACTATGACCAACGAGGCTGACTCTTGTGGCGATGAGTGGATTCCCAAACAACTTTGAATGTCGTGAGGCTCCTCCTCTATAGGCATCCGAGGGGTCCCTCCTCCCTAACTTTGATGGATTCTCCAGGCATTGGTCATCCCGACAACAAAATTTTAAGTTTTAATTATTAATCATTACTACTCGACACTCACGAGCACATAAGTTATAAACACATAAACACATAAGCACATAAGTGTTTTATTACTTTTTCCTTAAAACTCGAGAAGAGTTAATCACCACTATCTTTTCAAAGGTTACTTCCTAAGGCTTTTCCCCACCTAAGGTTCATAACCTAAAGCTTTGATACCAACTTGTGACACCCCCAAATCCCAGTACTTCTTTACCTCAAGATTTGGTGTTCACTTAATCAAAACATTCATATCTAACTACCCAATAATAATAAAAAAAAAATTGAATAATAAACCTTCCCTTAAGGGATTACATAAATAAAATCTCCAAGGTTATCTAACCTTTAAGTACAATCATTCAAATACGGAAATTAAATAAATGCTTCATTACATCAATCAAATTAAAGTCTAATAAATAACTGTCAACATATTACAAGTCTTCAATACTTGTTCATCTTCCCCTTTCCCTTAGAGCTAGGTACATCTACCTTCTCATCCTTAGTTGTAATAGTTATATAAGCAAGAATGAGCAAACAAAGCTCACTTGAAATAAGAATGAATAAACTTTACAACATTTGCCAAATAATAGGCTCAATAGAAATGAATGATATGTTCTATTAACATTCTGAAATAAACTACTGAGGGTCTAATGACCACGAACCATGTCCACAGTTATAAGTAATCTTTCAACTTTAACTTTAACAGTCATAAGACTATAAGGACTCCACGTGCACTTGGGGGGATCGACCATTCGTGCATAATGTATTGTGCCTGAAACATTTCAACGCTAAGCGTAAACCCCTAATAATAGAGTTGTTCATCTCAGTATTTAGTTACAAGTCCGCACCAAAGTAAGTTTGGTTTGGATACACTTCAAGGTAATTTGGAATTCAATGAACATCAACTAAGGATTAATTGAATAAAATGACATCACATTATGCTATGGAATAAATCATAAGTGAAGTAACATTGTGTATTAAAGTTATGCTTTAGGAATAATCTAATAACATAAATATTGAATAACTATCACCTACCTTGCTTGAACAATATTAAGCCAAGGTTATTTAGAATTGAATACTAAGCATGCATAACGAATAACAATTTGAACAATAAAAACTATTCAACAACAGTATATTAGATTATATAAACTTGAATGCTATTTGACAAGTTAAAGACAATAATAACTTTCTTAACATCAAAATAAGGTTTAGAAAACTTGCATCATCATGAACAAACTAGATACAAGAGCTTGCGAAATTACAGTTGAAATAGGACAAGTTAACTTGCATAACAATAAACAAACTAGCTCAACGAAAGTGTAGAGTTAGAAAACTTACTCAATTGTAAAAGTAGAATGAGAGAACTTGCTCAATGTAAAAAGATAAGTTTAGAAACTTGCATAATTTTTATAAGAGTAGAGTTAAAGAACTTGCCTCGAGCGTAAGCTATAATATTAAACTCACGTTCACCTGCATATAGGTTTAGAATCACCATCTCTTAGATATACTAACATTCACATTTCAACATAACACACATTTCTAGTTAGACTTATTATTTTAACACAAGTCTTAAGCTACCATACAAATATCAGAATTTACAAGTTTTAACCTTTACAACACTTGTTTACTAATCATTAAATTCACTAAGTTCTAGTATATCACGTTCATCACTTACTAATCATTCAAACTTTGAATTTATCAATTACATATCATGGTTCTGTTTTAACCTTCTTAATACATGTTTGACACTTAATCATAACCTTAGACCAAGTGGTAAGGTTTCCCAAACTCTACAGCAGCAGCAGACAACTGTAACGATCAAGAAATTTGTAATTTAATTTAAATATTTATGGAATTAAATAAATATTTTAAATAATTTATTTATTGAGGAAAATAAATATTTGATGAATTGTCATGAATTCATTTAGTAGCTAAATTAATTAATGTTAATTGAATCGAGTAATGATAAATTTATTGAATGATTTAATTTAAGAAATAATTAAATTAAATCAATTGCTTAATAATTAAGAAAATATTTAAATTAAATGAATTGTTTAATTTAAGGAAATAAATAAATTAAATATAGAGATGTGTCTAATTTATTAATTAAATTAGATATATAATTATTATTTAATGATAATAAGATTTTTATTATTAGTATTATAAGTTATTTAAATTAATTAAACTAAGTTATTTAAATTAATCAACTAAAAGTGTGACATAAAACTATATAATATAAATGTTATTAAAATAATTTGGTTTGGGAAATAGGGTTTAGTCAAACAAGGCCTTGTGGCCTTTGATTTATTCTAACGTACGTCCATTGGTTTTTTTAACTGATAACCACGATCATCAGTTGGGTTATTCTACTTCACGTCTTATTTCTTCTAAGACCAAAGCATCAGAGTGTTGAGAGAGAGAGAGAGAAAGAGAGAATCACAGAGAATTTGGAGGAAAAGAAGGGTTGCTAATTGTTCATTCTAATCCGAGGTTTCAAGGTATAAGCTATTCTATTGTTATTTTTAGTTTTGGTAGTATATATATATATCTTCTTGGTATGATTTGGAAATCACGTGAATTGTGAGGTATATATGTTCATATAGATTTGCAAAACTACATTAATTATCATGTATACTTGTTATTTGTTACCAAATTAAATGTAAAAATTGAGTGTAGGAAGAAAAAGGAAAATAATAGTGTTTATGTTCATATGATATGGCTTTAGAAAGTACCAATTCTAGTTGGCCGATTTGTATGCTAAATTGTAAATTGAGTCCTGTTTATGCTAGCTTATTAAGAATCGAGCATAACGTAATTTGAATTAAGTGTTTTGGCCAAGTTTTGAGATGTCAGTGATGATTCTTGTGTAAGAAGTTCAAAAATTGAGTTTTATATGAAAACATAGAATTTTGAGAAATTAAACTAGTTTCAGTTGATGATAAATTGTGTTAATTGGTTGTAAATGTTAGCAATCATGTTTGTAATAATCTGTACCAATTGTAGATGTTAATTTCACTGTTTGGTGGGTGAAATTTGTGTTTGTTGGGCTAAAAATGGCTCTTTATTCACTTTAGAAGTGCAAATGCATGCATACGTACACCAGCAGTTTACTTGCCGATCCAGAAAGTGTGGTGCATGTTTTACCACACACCTGAATCGAGACAATGTTAGTTTAGTGTGTATGTTAATGATATCAAAACATGTTATAAGCTAAAATAACAGATGTTAATTTGTTAAAATGCAAAGTACAAAGATTTGAAATAATTATTTAAATAAGTTATACAATGAAACCAAATGAGATGTTTTCGAAAGATAGAGTTGAACGACTAAGTTATGTTGATCAATGTGTAATTTCAGAAGCGTTAAGTATGTTAACCTAAATGGTTAGGTGCTAGGTTAGGGTTATGACCTAAATGATGGTTTTGGCTATGGGTTTGTCTGATGCTGTAGGTCCAACAATGGCCCATGTACCTCCACTGTTACCTCCATTTCTTCTTGTTGTCTCTCCAGCCTTCTTCTTAAGGCATTCACAAGCAAAGTGATCCTTGGATCCGCATGTGAAGCACATGTCCTTCTTAGGTTTGGGGCGATGTGACCCTCCTGGCCACATTTGAAGCATACTCGTTTCCCCATCAAGCACGCACCCTTATGAAACTTCTAGCATGTAACCATGCTTCAAACTTCTTATTTTCTTTGGTTACCTATTTGGTTTCCCTGTACCCACATTTCCATTCCACTTCCTCTTCAAGTTGTTGTTGTTGTCGTTTCCACTACTACCACTCCATTCTTAATCTCCACCTCATTCTTCTTATTCTTTTGTTCCTGATTGAACTTTGTCACTGCCTTACCTCCACCTTGGTAGTATTTCTTTCTCCATCAACTGCTGCGAAAGTCTTCAATTGAGAGGAAACCTTCTTGTCTGTTAGGGCTTCAATCCTGTTCAAACCTCTTCGCCTTACGTTAAATCGTCTTAACTTGATAAGGCGCAAACCTTGCCAGCTCGTTGAATTTAGCGGCATACTCATATACCATCATCGTTCCCTGCTTTAGTTCCAAAAACTACACTTCTAGCTGACTCTTCGAACTCTCTGGGAAATAGGTCTCGAAGAATATTTCCTTAAACCTATCCTAGGTCATCACCCCTCGCCCTTCATGAGTTTTATTGGCCTGCCACCAATAACTAGCTTCTTCTTTTCACATGAATGTTGTGAAAGCAGTCTTCTAATCATCCCCTATCCTAGCGACATCAAACACCTTTTCTATCTCCATAATCCAGGTCTGTATGTGCTTCGACTTGATTCATGGACCCACAGAATTTAGGTTTTCCAACCGCCTTAAAATCCTTAAACGTTGTTCCTTGGTTCTGTGGTTGATTCTCAGAATAACTCTAATATCGATGAGCGTCACTAGTTGTTTAACGGGGTTAGCATCAACATTGTCGTTATTGGTTCCTTTAGTGGTTCTCTGTCGTGGTGGTTGACGTCTGGGAGGCATTTTCTGTTAAAAATACACTCATTAGATTATTATTCAACTTTTTAAAGTAATTTCTACTTAGATTGCCTCCACAAAAGAAATAACCACATAACACGTAACACTTTGAATAAAATAACAACTTTTATTTATTCATAATCTCTTTGAAAATATAAAACAATAGCATCACTGCTATTTACATTACTTTCATGAACTACAAAAGTTACAGGACAACATCATCATTATCATATCCCATGGTTACATAACACTAGGGATTTACACATTATTTAAAATTTTATTAGTCGTATACATTCCCTAAGATGTCCTACTAAGATACTCCATAGCCTTTCGACGTTCTTCTTCCATAACTCGGAACATTGTTCTGCGATCTAACACGTATGGTGGCAGCGTCTCGAATTGAATAGGATATCCCATGACCCGATCTTGAGCTCAATTAATCATGGTGTTGAAAACTTTATCCATCTCCTCCATCTTCATCCTCTTTGTTTGTACGTTTCTCGCTGCTATTCCGGTTCATTGAAAAGCTTCCTCGTATGCGTCTTCAGCTCTTGCTCTTTTAATAGCTTCTTCCTTGATTTTCTCTTGATTCTGCGATCACCAGATCGATTGTTCTTTCTCTCCTTCAGTGTGTACTAGCTTCTCCTCGACATTAGTAAGTTGTTCTTCACGATCCTAGACTTCGTCGTCTTTCTGTGTCATTGCAGTCTGTTGTTTAGCTACTATCTCTTGCAATTCCTCGACTGTATCCTGAAGTTCCATGTTAAGGTCGTAGACTTCATCGTACATACGAGTGGCTATCGAGGTTAGTGGAGTCTCTTTCTCCTCGTTCTCGTCATCCTCATCCTCATTCTCCTGTGGCAACTCAATGGGATCCTCCTCATCCGTTTCCACATCATCATCCTCCTCTTCAACCACTATGACCAACGAGGCTGACTCTTGTGGCAGTAGTCGTTCCCAAACAACCTGAATGTCGTGAGGCTCCTCCTCTATAGGCATCTGAGGTCCCTCCTCCCTAGCCTGACTGGATTCTCCGACATTGGTCATCCTGACAACAAAATTTTAAGTTTTAATTATTAATCATTACTACTCGACACTCACGAGCACATAAGTTATAAACACATAAACACATAAGCACATAAGTGTTTTATTACTTTTTCCTTAAAACTCGAGAAGAGTTAATCACCACTATCTTTTCAAAGGTTACTTCCTAAGGCTTTTCCCCACCTAAGGTTCATAACCTAAAGCTTTGATACCAACTTGTGACACCCCCAAATCCCAGTACTTCTTTACCTCAAGATTTGGTGTTCACTTAATCAAAACATTCATATCTAACTACCCAATAATAATAAAAAAAAAATTGAATAATAAACCTTCCCTTAAGGGATTACATAAATAAAATCTCCAAGGTTATCTAACCTTTAAGTACAATCATTCAAATACGGAAATTAAATAAATGCTTCATTACATCAATCAAATTAAAGTCTAATAAATAACTGTCAACATATTACAAGTCTTCAATACTTGTTCATCTTCCCCTTTCCCTTAGAGCTAGGTACATCTACCTTCTCATCCTTAGTTGTAATAGTTATATAAGCAAGAATGAGCAAACAAAGCTCACTTGAAATAAGAATGAATAAACTTTACAACATTTGCCAAATAATAGGCTCAATAGAAATGAATGATATGTTCTATTAACATTCTGAAATAAACTACTGAGGGTCTAATGACCACGAACCATGTCCACAGTTATAAGTAATCTTTCAACTTTAACTTTAATTGATCCATAAGACTATAAGGACTCCACGCATGACTGGGGGATCGACCATTCGTCTACAATGTATTGTGCACAAACATTTCAACGCTAAGCGTAAACCCCTAATAATAGAGTTGTTCATCTCAGTATTTAGTTACAAGTCCGCACCAAAGTAAGTTTGGTTTGGATACACTTCAAGGTAATTTGGAATTCAATGAACATCAACTAAGATTAATTGAATAAAATGACATCACATTATGCTATGGAATAAATCATAAGTGAAGTAACATTGTGTATTAAAGTTATGCTTTAGGAATAATCTAATAACATAAATATTGAATAACTATCACCTACCTTGCTTGAACAATATTAAGCCAAGGTTATTTAGAATTGAATACTAAGCATGCATAACGAATAACAATTTGAACAATAAAACTATTCAACAACGATATATTAGATTATATAAACTTGAATGCTATTTGACAAGTTAAAGACAATAATAACTTTCTTAACATCAAAATAAGGTTTAGAAAACTTGCATCATCATGAACAAACTAGATACAAGAGCTTGCGAAATTACAGTTGAAATAGGACAAGTTAACTTGCATAACAATAAACAAACTAGCTCAACGAAAGTGTAGAGTTAGAAAACTTACTCAATTGTAAAAGTAGAATGAGAGAACTTGCTCAATGTAAAAAGATAAGTTTAGAAACTTGCATAATTTTTATAAGAGTAGAGTTAAAGAACTTGCCTCGAGCGTAAGCTATAATATTAAACTCACGTTCACCTGCATATAGGTTTAGAATCACCATCTCTTAGATATACTAACATTCACATTTCAACATAACACACATTTCTAGTTAGACTTATTATTTTAACACAAGTCTTAAGCTACCATACAAATATCAGAATTTACAAGTTTTAACCTTTACAACACTTGTTTACTAATCATTAAATTCACTAAGTTCTAGTATATCACGTTCATCACTTACTAATCATTCAAACTTTGAATTTATCAATTACATATCATGGTTCTGTTTTAACCTTCTTAATACATGTTTGACACTTAATCATAACCTTAGACCAAGTGGTAAGGTTTCCCAAACTCTCTGCCGAAGCGCAGAACAACCCATAACGATCAAGAAATTTGTAATTTAATTTAAATATTTATGGAATTAAATAAATATTTTAAATAATTTATTTATTGAGGAAAATAAATATTTGATGAATTGTCATGAATTCATTTAGTAGCTAAATTAATTAATGTTAATTGAATCGAGTAATGATAAATTTATTGAATGATTTAATTTAAGAAATAATTAAATTAAATCAATTGCTTAATAATTAAGAAAATATTTAAATTAAATGAATTGTTTAATTTAAGGAAATAAATAAATTAAATATAGAGATGTGTCTAATTTATTAATTAAATTAGATATATAATTATTTATTAATGATAATAAGATTTTTATTATTAGTATTATAAGTTATTTAAATTAATTAAACTAAGTTATTTAAATTAATCAACTAAAAGTGTGACATAAAACTATATAATATAAATGTTATTAAAATAATTTGGTTTGGGAAATAGGGTTTAGTCAAACAAGGCCTTGTGGCCTTTGATTTATTCTAACGTACGTCCATTGGTTTTTTTAACTGATAACCACGATCATCAGTTGGGTTATTCTACTTCACGTCTTATTTCTTCTAAGACCAAAGCATCAGAGTGTTGAGAGAGAGAGAGAGAGAGATTGGAAGAGAGAATCACAGAGAATTTGGAGGAAAAGAAGGGTTGCTAATTGTTCATTCTAATCCAGGGTTCAAGGTATAAGCTATTCCTATTGTTATTTTTAGTTTTGGTAGTATATGTATATATCTTCTTGGTATGATTTGGAAATCACGTGAATTGTGAGGTATATATGTTCATATAGATTTGCAAAACTCTGTTAATTATCATGTATACTTGTTATTTGTTACCAAATTCGTGTAAATTGAGTGTAGGAAGAAAAAGGAAAATAATAGTGTTTATGTTCATATGATATGGCTTTAGAAAGTACCAATTCTAGTGGCCAATTTGTATGCTAAATTGTAAATTGAGTCCTGTTTATGCTAGCTTATTAAGAATCGAGCATAACGTAATTTGAATTAAGTGTTTTGGCCAAGTTTTGAGATGTCAGTGATGATTCTTGTGTAAGAAGTTCAAAAATTGAGTTTTATATGAAAACATAGAATTTTGAGAAATTAAACTAGTTTCAGTTGATGATAAATTGTGTTAATTGGTTGTAAATGTTAGCAATCATGTTTGTAATAATCTGTACCAATTGTAGATGTTAATTTCACTGTTTGGTGGGTGAAATTTGTGTTTGTTGGGCTAAAATGGCTCTTGCTCACCGCCGAAGTGCAAATGCATCATTCGCACACTTGATAGCAATTGCCATGATCCCAAGCCTTAAGTGTGGTGCAAACTTGCACCACACCACTAACTCGAGACAATGTTAGTTTAGTGTGTATGTTAATGATATCAAAACATGTTATAAGCTAAAATAACAGATGTTAATTTGTTAAAATGCAAAGTACAAAGATTTGAAATAATTATTTAAATAAGTTATACAATGAAACCAAATGAGATGTTTTCGAAAGATAGAGTTGAACGACTAAGTTATGTTGATCAATGTGTAATTTCAGAAGCGTTAAGTATGTTAACCTAAATGGTTAGGTGCTAGGTTAGGGTTATGACCTAAATGATGGTTTAAACCCTAAAGCTAATATTCATACAATTAATTGTTGTTGCGATTTCGATTATATGTGTAGGGTAATTGGATATTATTTCATTTGTGTAGCTTACAATCAAGGCAAGTCTTCTAACTCCATACTTTCATTGAGTTAGTTTGTTATGGTTATCAAGTTTTCTAACTCTACCTTGTTATTATTGAGCAAGTTCTTAAATCTTAATTCTTTACATTGCGCAAAGTTTCTAACTTCATTCTTTTCGTATTGAATGCAAGTTCCCATTCCTAAATTATTATTGTGTAAGTTCCTAACATTCTTTATGAAGATGAGCAAGCTTAACCTATCTTGCGTATGTTTGTTCAAGCTTATGTAACATAATTCGTTACATTAAGCGAGATTTAGATTCCTAATTATTATTCAAAGCTTATAATGTTCTAATACATTGATGCAAGGAAGATTGTTTTAACTCTTCTATAGCACCCTGCATGTATACCATGTTTACTCAATTATGTATTATTGTTATTCAATCTTTGACTTTGATAGCCTTGATCAGTTATACATTCTTGTATTAAATCTTTATTTATAAAAATTGAATAAGTGTTCTAAAATTCTAGAAAACACTGATAAGCTAGTTCCAAACTAAACTTTCTTTAGTGCGAAAATTCTAAATCCAAACTGAGACGAACAACCCTAACATAGGGGATTTTGTACGTGTAACGTTTAGATGTTTGTGCACAATACATGGTACAAAGGGCTGATCCCCCCGAGTACATTAAGAAGAGTCTGTACAGTCCAATGACTGTTGAGGTTAAGGTAATAATACCTAAACATCGTGGACATAGTTCGTGGTCATAAAACCCTCAGATAATTAAAGTTCAAACTTGTTTTCTATTTTGATTCGTAGAACAAGTTCTTTATCATTCAGTATTCGTTGTTCACTCTCATGTTGTTATTATACTATCTTTATGTTAGTGAGCAATTGTTTGCTCACTCTTGCAATTAAACAATGAAGCTAAAGTTGAAAGAGGTGATGATCCATCTACTACCAAGGGAAAGGGCAAGATGTCTAAGTGATGAAGAATTGTTTAAAGTTTATTTAATTGCTTGAAGTTGTTAAGACTTGTTTTATTTTATAATGTATTCCGCAAACTGATGTAATAATTTTAAGGTTAGATTACCTGGGATTTATTTTGAGATTATGACGTAACCCTTTAATAGGAGAGATTATTGTTTAAGTTATTTAAATTATGTCTTTATCCTTTGAATATGGGTAGTTAGATATAATAGTTTTTGATAAGTGAGCACCAAATTCGGTGGAAATAAAGTACCCGGATTTGGGGGTGTCACATGTTGGTATCAAAGCTTTAGGTTATGAACCTTAGGTGGGGAAAAACCTTAGGAAGTAGCCTTTAAGAAGTCAGAAAACATAGAGGTGATTAACTCTTATCGGGTTTTAAGTTATGGATTAAGGCATCCATTGAAAATGAATAATAAAAGACACTATGTGCTAAGTGTTAATAACTTATGTGCTCGCGAGTAGCAAAAAATGTTAAGTAAAACTTAAAATTATTTTGTTGTCAGGATGTCTAACGAAGGAGGACCCAGTCCAGCTAGAGAGGTGATACCTCAGGTACCTAGAGATGACGAACCCCGGGATATTCACGTAGTGCGGGAACAGTTGATCCAAGAGGATGAGCCTGTGACCGATCCCGAGGAGGATAGTCCTGAGGAGGATGATGATAAGGAGGATCTTGAGGAGTTTCCACCAAACTCCGTATCATAGTGTTATAGGATAATGTTGAGGAGCTAAAGGAGATGGTAGAGATGCATCACATTGCATTGGAACAGAAGGAAGTAAAGATTCAGGAACTTGACTCAAAACTTGGAAACACGGAATGGGATCTAGTTCACACCAAGGGTCAGCATGAAGACCTGTTGGCAGTCAATGAGAAGATGAAGACTGACATGGAGAAGATGAAAGATGACTTCAAAGAGGAATCAGCTAAGCGTGCAAGAGCAGAGGATGTTTGTATGAAGGCGACTCAACGTGCAGATCGTGTTGAGGCTAAGGTCCAAGTGAAGAAAGCCAAGATGAAGGAGATGGATTATGCTTTTAATTCAGCGATTGATAGGGCCCAGGACCGAGTCCATTAGTACCCACCTCAATTTGAAGACTCGCCGTGGTTCGTGATGGATCGTAGGATTGCGTATCATATCATGGAGGAAGAGCGTCGAGAGGCCATACAACGCCTTAACATGAATAGATAAAAAATAAGAGTGATAATAATATGAGGTTGATTATTCGAGTAAATAAATTGCGAATCCCTTATTTTGAGATGAATAAAGGGATAATATGAGTATGTAATCTTGAAACTAGTTTAGTTCAGGAAAGTGAATGTTTATAGCAGATATGTTATCTTTAGTATGTTTAAAACTTTATGAATAAATAAAATATTAGAGTTTATTTGGAATGTTATAGCTTTAATCTTGGAATGTTTAAGTTAAAATTTAAATACCCAAGAAGTTGAGTAGTGAACTAATAAGCGTATATTTTAATAGAAAGTGCCTCCTAGAAGAAGACAACCACGTCAGCAAGTACCTCCTGAGGGGTCTACTAACAATAACAGTGAGACCAACGCTAATCCAGTTCAACAGTTGGTAGCATTGTTGACGGGAGCACTTTCAAATCAACCGCAAGCTCAAGTTACGACTTTCAAGGAATTCAAAGCGGTTGGACCGCCAGAGTTTCAAGGGTCTATAAATCCAATGGAAGCCCAAACCTGGATAATGGAAATGGAGAAGGTGTTTGACGTTGCTAGAGTTAACGAAGATCAAAAGACTGCGTTCATGATGTTTATGCTTAAGTCCGAAGCTACCTACTGGTGGCAAGCAAATAAAGTTTGTGGAGGACAATAGTGGTAGCGTGGGATAGATTTAAAGAGATGTTCTTTGAAATGTACTTTCCAGCGAGTTCTCGGAACCAGTTGGAGGTGCAATGTCTTGAACTTAAGCAAGGAACTATGACAATGCTAGAATATGTTGCTAAGTTTAACGAGTTGGCAAGGTTTGCCACTTATCAAGTCAATACGGATGAGCGTAAGGCGAGAAGGTTCAAACAAGGATTAAAACCATGGCTGTAGAGAATGGTTTCAATGTTCCAGTTAAATACATTTGCGCTATACTGGAAAAGGCAATTACCGCGGAAGGTGGAAGTGATGCATTGACCAAGTATAACCAAGATCAGAAGAAGAGGAAGAATGATAACGAGAATAAGGCTGGGGGAAGTAATGTTGGAAGTAACCATCAGAAGAGGAAATGGTATGAGAATTCAACTTCGGGAGTACAGCAGGGAAGTCAGCAGAAGAAGTTTGAAGCTTGTGTGACGTGTGGAAAGAATCATACTGGGGTATGTTTGAAGGGAAAGCGAGTGTGTTTCAACTGTGGTCAGGAGGGACACATTGCACTGAACTGTTTTAGTCCGAAGAAAGGAGCACGTTTTACCTGCGGTTCAAAGGATCACATGGCTCGTGATTGTCCCAAAAATCCAGCGGGGAGTGCAAGTGGAGGAAAAGGAAACAACAATGGTGGTGGTGCATTCACTATCACTGGACCAGCTCAGTCAAGCTGACCTACTACAAGAACTTTCAATATGATCGTGCAAGATGTTGTTCAGTCTAAGGATGTTGTGTCATGTATCATTCCAATTAATGGTATTAATTCTTATGTACTATTTGATTCGGGTGCTACTTGTTCATTTATATCAGATGAATTTGCTCAGAACTTAGATTTACCCCAGGAAGAATTAGAATTTCCCTTAAGTATAGAGATTGCAAATAAGGAAGTGATTCCTGTTAGATTTGTATATAAGAATTGTAAAGTGGTTATAAAGGGTCAAAAGATGAGGATAGACTTGATACCAATTAGACTGCGGGAGTTTGATGTTATACGGGGAATGGATTGGTTATTCAATCACGAAGCAGTGATTGATTGCCAAAGAAAGTGTATTAACCTTATGACTCGCAAGTCAAATTGTGTTTTATGGCGAAGAAATCACCTCGACAAGCAAGTTGTCTGACGGTGATTCAAGCCAAGAAGTTGTTAAGACACGGATGTGTAGGATACTTAGCCTACATAGTTTATACACAAAAGAAAAGTGCGAAGTTAGAAGAGATACCGATCATAAGAGATTTTGTAGACGTATTTCCAGACGATTTGACAGGTCTTCCACCAGATCGACAAATTGAGTTCGTGATTGATTTAGTACCAGGAACAGGAAGTGTATCCAGCCGAGCGTATCGCCATGGGGAGCGCCAGTGTTATTTGTTAAAAAGAAGGATGGATCGATGCGGCTCTACATTGACTATCGAGAATTGAATAAGGTTACGATTAAAAATAAGTATACGTTACCAATATTCGATGACCTGTTTGATCAACTGAAGGGGGCGAGATATTTTTCAAAGATAGACTTAAGGAGTGGTTATCATCAGTTGAAGGTGAGGCCAGAAGACGTTCCGAAGATGGAATTCAGAACTCGGTATGATCAACTGAAGGGGGCGAGATAGTTTCTGGTTATGTCATTTGGTTTAACCAATGTGTTGGGTAAAATCTAATTACGCACAACACGCAAGTATACGTGGTCAACAAGTAATAAAGTGAAAGTAGAGTATCGT
Source organism: Panax ginseng (assembly GCA_020205605.1). Classification (NCBI taxonomy): domain Eukaryota; kingdom Viridiplantae; phylum Streptophyta; class Magnoliopsida; order Apiales; family Araliaceae; genus Panax; species Panax ginseng. Next base: position 91,664,703 of record CM035148.1, on the reverse strand, counting down.
TCCCACAAGGAATTGTTTAATAGAAAATCACCAAGTACTAACCCGTAACCAACTCAATCTTATTTAAACGAATGAATTTTAAATTATTTAATTACACTAATTCTAATTATCACTAATTAAAAATCAGATTACGGAGATTTAAGATCACAACTTCACTTATTGCTTCATTTAAGTTAACACACTTCTCATCAATTATTTTCTATCTTGAATTATTAATCAAGAACACTAAAGCAGATAAAACCACCTCTCGATACATAATACCCATACTCACTTAAATCCACAGATGATAGAATTAAGCAAGAGACCCTAATTAACTAATCCACTATATCTCTATGTGAATTACAATTAAAAAGGATTTAAAGCACAAGTTCTCTATAAGATTACATGCGATGTTAGGTATATCTCTATCCTAGACATAAATTATGTATTCTAACGCCATGTAGAAAACACAATCACATGCTATTATGATTAGATCTAAATCTAAAATTCATCTCTCGAGTTCATATAGATTATCACTGTAATTGATGGCCAATCAATTAAACAATTAAGTCCAAATCAAAATAGACAATCCTCACGATGGAACATAATAATTAATAGCGAATCATATTAAAATAAACTACACAATAAGATACATTGTAATCTCAAACAAAGAATTAGTTCATTGAATTAAAACTAAGAATCCACAATTGAATAATCATTAAAAGATAATGATAGAAGAAGATAAGAAGATAGAATCTATTGTCTGTAGATTTGAAGCTCCCTCCTTGCTCCTACTTTGAATCTTCAATGGTCTCCAAGTTGCTTCAATCTCCAAATCTAACAAGAACTAGTGTTTTGATTTAATTTACTCTAATCTAATCTAATGGAATCCTCTATCTAGCCTCTAATTCCCCTAATCCTTGTGATTCTCCTCCTTTTACTAGTCTCTTTATATGTCTTTAAGTCCTCTTGGAAGTCCTTGTGTCAATAAGATCGAAACAATCCTTTCCGGACTCAAATTAGACCAAAATTCACATTTTTGCTCATTTTCTGGGCATACCCCCACCCCGACAGGGGTCTAGGCTTGTTTTGGGCCCGCCCCGGCGGGCTAGGGGCCTGTCTTGTGACTTGCATGCCCACCCCAGCGGCGGTTTTGTGAAAAAAAATTTCTGCTCTGATGTCCTTTGGTAAAACGGCCATAACGTTTGATCCGGGAAGAGTTACGAGGTCTGCCACCTATCAAATCGAAGATATCGACGAGATCTACAACTTCTATTCTTTAAGATGTTAGAAATAACAGACGGATGAAGGTCGAAATTGGGCTGGAAGTGACTGCTATGCAAATGGCCACCCAAAACAGTGACGTTCGACGTCCGTTGGTACAAATGTCATAACTCTTGCATCCGAACTCCGATTGGAATGATTCAAGATGTTCCGGAAATCTAAGAAGAAGCTCTACAATGTAATCTAAGTTTCAAACTAAGAACATGAAATACACATAAAAGCCCAAACGATGTCCGAATTTGCTTTTCTTTGCGATTTCATCTCCCAAGCATATAATCTACAAAACAAACACAAAATGCATGAAAAGTAACTAAGAAACATGAGATTAAGCAACTAATTCAAGTAACAGATACTGAATAAGTAGGTATAAAACCTACTTATCAAATTCCCCCAAACTTAAACCTTTGCTTGTCCTCAAGCAAAAACACAAAACAACAATGTTATGCAATGCAACTAATCTACATGCCTACGAATCCAGCAATAATGACAGAAACAAGTCTATTCAACCGGCCTTAGAGAAATCAAGTAAACATGCTAATACATCATATTAAAACTCATCAATAAACTTCCCAATCAATCATCAAATCTTAGACTGTTATCACTAATATAGTGCGTGTGTGCTCCACAATAATGTTAACTGATATAAAATCAAATTTAACACATAATAAGTCTCTTCAAAGGAATCATACAGTGTAAACTCAAGAAATCCCAAAACAAGCTAGATCCAACTAAAATCAAACAATTTCCAATATCGAGGGTCAACATGGGATACTTATGCTTCATTTTTCATCTACGGGGGCTTTTTGCTCTTATTTCCTGTTTTATTCAAAAACAAAATTTATATATACACATAGCTATGCAATGTCTTATTCCCTTAGGCTTTTCAATGCTACCTTAACGAGCTTTCAACCAACGACTCCCAGACCATTAAAACCTTAGGGCACTAGGTGTAAAGACAATCCCCTCAGACTTACTTACTCAAGTAACAAAGGCCACAAAACTAGACAAGCACGCCATTATGTTTATTCATACTTTTTATTTTTCTTTTTCTTTTTTCTCTTTCTTTTTTTTTCTTTTTTTATAGCTTATATACCCCAAATATTTCCCCAAACTTAGGTTCTTGTCTAACTTTCGCCATCACTACTTCTTCTTGTCATTCTTTCATTCAAACTAGCATTATCCTTTAGAATCCCATTATGTATCAATTTACTCAATCAATCAACAAGTTGTTTTTATTGTGCTATCCTTATTATACCAGTTTCAAATAGAAAAAGACTCAATTCATAACAAGAAATCATATTAAAGCTCTAATAGTCAGTACTATACTTGTCTACCCAATTGCAATCTCATCATTGGCCAAAATAAACTGAACTATCTAACAGCTTGAATCATGCAAGATGAACATAGTAACTACCTATTATTTTTGAATTTTTGATTTGATTTTTTTTTTTTAGTTATAAATAAAAACTATTATGCAACTACTCTACTATGAAAACTATTATGCAATTACACTACATGAATGCAAACATAAATAAACCTAAATTATTTAACTCCCCCAAACTTAACAATTATAATGTCCTCATTGTAAAATAAAGCATGGAGTGGACGATGACTTCCCTGTAATCATTTAAGCTTGTGGTGATGGTGGCGCTGGCGGCGACGATCATTTTCCTATCCATTGAACCTCCAATACCTGCAATGAAGAGAGACAACATGGATTAGAATAACACTTGGATTCATATCTACTAAATAAACTAGGAAAGCATATAAATAAATAAAAATAAAAATAAAATTTGGGTTGCCTCCCATTTAGCGCTTGAATTATAGTCTTTCAGCCTAACTTTGTCTGGTCAACGCTATTCAATTCCTCTTCGGTAATTGAGGAACCCTCCATCCATCGAAAATAATGTAGCTTTTGGTAGGTTTCCATTTGTGATAGCCATTGTATTAAAGTCACCAAGCATGCTCTGATATAGTATGCTCTCAATCGAGAACGTCCCACAGCTAGGTGTTTTCTCCATTGTGTATGTGATCACTTTGGGGCATGGAAGCTTATCACACACAATGGGCTCTTCGTCTATCTTCTCTTTCTCGTCCCACCATGGATTCAAAATTGTACTCGCTCTTATGTCATCAAGAGCTTCGCAGACGATATGAATACCAAGTGGGCATGATTTTGCAAATCTTACTGACTCTTTGATCGTTGGTGGAGACCCATATAGATCTTTGTGGACCTCTATTTCATTATCCCCAATTGTATCCACACTTCATATATCTTGTGGCTCATCCAGTTGCATATTTGGTTCGGTCACTTCATCAATCTCGGAATCCTCATCATAACACCAATTGTTTCGAGGAAGGTTACTTACGGCTTTAGTCAATTGATCTATCTTATTTTGAAGATTTTGAATTGCTATCTCTTGATTCTGAATTGACCGCTCTTGATTAATCATCCTCTCCTTAGTTGATTCTACAAATTTGAACCACAAATCTTCCAAACTTAAATTATCTGTCTCGGTTTTGGAATCCATGTATTGAGGACCATGAGTTGAAGTGGTTATGAGTTGTTCCATCTGGTGCTGAAAATTGTGGCTCAATATTTCTTGACTCATCATCCTCTCCTCTTGGTTTGCTATAATTCTTAACATGAATTCCTTCAACTCTAAATTGTCTTCTTGTCGCATTGGAGGTGGATATGAGAATTCCGGCGTGTATGCTGGATTTGGAGTAGAGTATTGGTCTTCATAAGTATAGCTCCATGAAGAATCCGAGTGATACCCCCAAACTTGATCATAATTATCATATGCATACTAATTGAGGTAGTTACCACCATACTGTACCGGCCCAAGATTGATGGTGCATTGATTACTCTGGGTGATTGCCAAAGACAATAGTCACACATAATCGCCATCCTTCACTCCTTTGGGTCGCAAAACGCCCAACTTCCTCGAAAGTTCTTCAATTTGTGTTGACATTGCAAGAAAATGCATTAAGTCCATCAATCCATGTTTCCTTGGTTGAGTCATGTTCGTGTATGGCCATTGATACGCAAAGGCAACCCATGGTACCAAAAAGAGAGAAATATAGGAAGAGAATTAAAATAAAATAAAAATGTTTAAATTAAGACAAATTTAATTGAAATTAATATTGGCAAAGAGATATTAAACTAATTCCCCGGCAACGGCGCCAAAAACTTGTTGGATAAAATCTAATTACGCACAACACGCAAGTATACGTGGTCAACAAGTAATAAAGTGAAAGTAGAGTATCGTTCCCAAGAGGAATTGTTTAATAAAAAATCATCAAGTACTAACCCGTAACCAACTCAATCTTATTTAAATGAATGAATTTCAAATTATATAAATTAAATTATTTAATTACACTAATTCTAATTATCACTAATTAAAAATAAGATTACAGAGATTTAAGATTACAACTTCACTTATTGCTTCATTTAAGTTAACACACTTCTCATCAATTATTTTCTATCTTGAATTGTTAATCAAGAACACTAAAACAGATAAAACCACCTCTCGATGCATAATACCCATAATCACTTAAATCCACAGATGATAGAATTAAGCAACAGACCCTAATTAACTAATCCACTATATCTCTATGTGAATTAGAATTAAAAAGGATTTAAAGCACAAGTTCTCTATAAGATTACATACGATGTTAGGTATATCTCTATCCTAGACATAAATTATGTATTCCAACGCCATGCAGATAAAACAATCACATGCTATTATGATTAGATCTAAATCTAAACTTCATATCTCGAGTTCATATAGAGTATCACGATAATTGATGGCCAATCAATTAAATAATTAAGTCCAAATCAAAATAGACAATCCTCGTGATAGAACATAATAATTAATACCGAAGCATATTAAAATAAACTACACAATAAAATACATTGTAATCTCAAACAAAGAATTAGTTCATTGAATTAAAACTAAGAATCCACAATTGAATAATCATTAAAAGATAAAGATAGAAGAAGATAAGAAGATATAATTTATTGTCTGTAGATTTGAAGCTCCCTCCTTGCTCCTACTTTGAATCTTCAATGGTCTCCAAGTTGCTTCAATCTCCAAATCTAACAAGAACTAGTGTTTTGATCTAATTTACTCTAATCTAATCTAATGGAATCCTCTATCTAGTCTCTAATTCCCCTAATCCTTGTGATTCTCCTCCTTTTATAAGTCTCTTTATATGTATTTCAGTCCTCCTGGAAGTCCTCTTGGAAGTCCTTATGTCAATTGGATCGAAACAATCCTTTCCGGACTCAAATCGGACCAAAATTTTCATTTTTGCACATTTTCTGGGCATACCCCCTCCCCGGCGGGGGTCTAGGCTTGTTTTGGGCCCGCCCCGGTGGGCTAGGAGCCTGTCTTGTGATTTGCATGCCCACTCCGGTGGCGATTTTGTGAAGGAAAAGTTTCTACTCTGACGTCCTTTGGGAAATCGGCCATCACTTTTGATCCGGGAAGAGTTATGAGGCCTGCCACCTATCAAATCGAAGATATCAACGAGATCTACCACTTCTATCCTTTAAGATGTTAGAAATAACGGATGGATGAAGGTCTAAATTTGGCTGGAAATGACTGTTATGCAAATGGCCACCCAAAACAGTGACGTTCGACGTCCGTTGGTACAAATGTCATAACTCTTGCATCCGAACTCCGATTGGAATGATTCAAGATATTCCGAAAAACTAAGAAGAAGCTCTACAATTTAATCTAAGTTCTAAACCAAGAATATGAAATCAACATAAAAGCCCAAACGATGTTCGGATTTGTTTTTCTTTGCGATTTCATACCAATTCTTTGCGATTTCATCTCCCAATCATATAATCTATAAAATGAACATAAAATGCATGAAAAGTAACTAAGAAACATGAGATTAAGCAACTAATTCAAGTAACAGATACCGAATAAGTAGGTATAAAACCTACTTATCACAATGCACCTACAACGTTCATGGATTTGATGAACAGGGTGTTTAAACCATTCTTAGATAAATTTATGGTAGTGTTTATTGATGATATCTTGGTGTATTCTAAGACCAAGGAAGAACATGTAGAACACTTAAGATTAACGTTGTAGACATTAAGAAAAGAGAAGTTGTACGCAAAATTTTCAAAATGCGAGTTTAGGATGGAACACGTACAGTTTCTCGGGCATGTTATTGATAAAGACGGAATTTTGGTAAATCCATCAAAAGTTGAAGCTGTAGTAAATTGGGATCAGCCAAAGACACCATCAGAGATAAGGAGTTTCTTAGGATTGGCAGGTTACTATAGGCGTTTTATTCAAAAATTTTCCAAGATCGCGACCCCGTTGACGAATTTAACCAGGAAGGCGGTTAAGTTTGTTTGGACGGAGAAGTGTGAGGAAAGTTTTCATGAATTAAAGAAGAGATTGAGCTCAGAACATGTGTTTTCATTGCTGGATGATACAGGAAATTTTGTGGTATATAGTGATGCATCGCATAAAGAACTAGGTTGTGTGCTTATGCAGAACGGCAGAGTTATTGCGTATGCTTCACGTCAATTAAAAGATTACGAGAAGGGGTATCTGACTCATGACTTAGAGTTGGCGACAGTGGTGTTTGCCCTGAAGATTTGGACATATTATCTTTATGGAAAGAGATGTGAGATATATACTGACCATAAAAGTCTGAAGTATATCTTTACACAAAAAGACTTAAACATGCGACAAAGAAGATGGTTGGAACTAATCAAAGATTATGACTGCGAGATTTTCTATCATCCTAGAAAGGCGAATGTTGTTGCTGATGCCTTAAGTATGAAGGGACGAGAGAAGTTAATGTTGTTGACTACTCAGGATAAGTTGGTGTCTGAAATGGCTAAAATGGAGTTGGGAATTAAATATCCGACAGATTCCGATGAAAAGTTATTCCAGATAGGAAATAATTCAACATTGGTAGATAAAGTGAAGAATGCACAACTTCAGGATGAAGACTGCAACAAGATAAAACACAAAATGGCTGAAGGTGAGGAAAACAAATTCAAAATCGATTCGAAAGGGTACCTTTGGGTCGAAGGGAGAATTTGGGTACCGCAAGTACCAAAAATTAAAGAAGAAATTCTGAGTGAAGCTCACAACTCAAGATATTTTATTCACCCTGGGAGTACGAAGATGTACCAAGATCTTAGACATCATTTTTGGTGGCCGAATATGAAAAGGGATGTGGCTGAGTGTGTGGTGAAATGCTTAACGTGTCAGAAAGTTAAAGCTGAACATCAAAGGCCAAGCAGATTGTTACAACTGTTACAGATGCCAGAATGGAAATGGGAGCATATCACAATGAATTTTGTGGTAGGTCTTACAACGACTCAGCAAGAGTATGACGCCGTTTGGGTGATTGTTGATCGATTAACGAAGTTGGCTCACTTTTTGCCGATCAAGACTCGATTTACCCTAGATCGGTTAACAAAACTGTACGTGAAGGAAATTGTGTCATGACACGGTGTACCTGTGTCCATTGTATCAGACAGAGATCCACGTTTCACATCTAATTTCTGGAAATGACTACAAGAATGTTTAGGAACACAGCTGAGAATGAGCACAAAGATACCATCCTCAAAATGATCGGACAAAAGCGAGAGAACCATCCAAACACTAGAAGATATGCTCGTGAGCATGTATTATGGATTTCAAGGAAATTGGGATGATCATTTACCGCTTGGTTGAATTTTCATATAATAATAGTTATCACGCTGAGTATTGGCATGCCGCCACGGAAGCGTTATCTGCGTAAAATGCGTAACTCCGTTATCTTTGGGATGAGGTAGGAGAACGTCAGCTATTGGGTCCAGAGTTGGTGCAACAAACCGTCAAAATCATCAAGGTGATTCGAGTAAGATTGATAGCTGCACAAGATAGACAGAAGAAATATGTCGATCAGCACCGACAAAATCGGGAATTCGATGTTGGTAGTTATGTTTTCTTGAAAGTATCTCCCTGGAAGGGGAAAATTTGATTTGGCAAGAAAGGAAAATTATGCCCTAGGTTTATAGGTCCTTTCGATGTTCTTGACGTCAAGGCGAAGTGGCGTCGTCGAGGTAGCCTTTACCTCCAGAGTTAATGCATATCCATAATGTTTTCCACATCTCTAGATTAAGACCGTATAAGCTCGATTATAGGCATGTTATAGAATATGAGCCCTTACAGCCGTAAAAGACTTAACATATGAAGAAGTCCCTATTCAAATTGTTGACAGAAAAGAGCAAGTCCTGAGGAATAAGGTGATACCTTCTGTTAAGGTAATCTGGATGAACCACAATGCTGAGGAAGCTACGTGGGAACTTAAAAATGTTATGATGAAGAATTATCCTCAATTGTTTGCTTGATTTTGTATAGAGATTCTGGGGACATAAACTTGTTGAGGAGGAAAGAATGTAATGAATGAATTTTTAGTTGTGATTTTGGGGACAGAATCCTTTTAAGGAGGGAAGGATGTAATGATCGAGAAATTTGTAATTTAATTTAAATATTTATGGATTTAAATAAATATTTTAAATAATTTATTTATTGAGAAAAATAAATATTTGATGAATTGTCATGAATTCATTTAGTAGCTAAATTAATTAATGTTAATTGAATCGAGTAATGATAATTTTATTGAAGGATTTAATTTAAGAAATAATTAAATTAAATCAATTGCTTAATATTTAAGAGAATAATTAAATTAAATGAATTGTTTAATTTCAGGAAATAAATAAATAAATATAGAGATGTGTCTAATTTATTAATTAAATTAGATATATAATTATTTATTAATGATAATAAGATTTTTATTATTAGTATTATAAGTTATTTAAATTAACTAAACTATGTTATTTAAATTAATCAACTAAAAGTGTGACATAAAACTATATAATATAAATGTTATTAAAATAATTTGGTTTGGGAAATAGGGTTTAGCCAAACAAGGCCTTGGGGCCTTTGGCTTATTCTAACGTACGTCCATTGGTTTTTTTAACTGATAACCACGATCATCAGTTGGGTTATTCTACTTCACGTCTTATTTCTTCTAAGACCAAAGCATCAGAGTGTTGAGAGAGAGAGAGAGAGAGAGCTTGGAAGAGAGAATCACAGAGAATTTGGAGGAAAAGAAGGGTTGGTAATTGTTCATTCTAATCAAAGGTTCAAGGTATAAGCTATTCCTATTGTTATTTTTAGTTTTGGTAGTAAATGTATATATCTTCTTGGTATGATTTGGAAATCACATGAATTGTGAGGTATATATGTTCATATAGAATTGCAAAACTCTGTTAATTATCATGTATGCTTGTTATTTGTTACCAAATTTGTTTAAATTGAGTGTAGGAAGAAAAAGGAAAATAACAGTGTTTATGTTCATATGATATGGCTTTAGAAAGTACCAATTCTAGTGGCCAATTTGTATGCTAAATTGTAAATTGAGTCCTGTTTATGCTAGTTTATTAAGAATCGAGCATAACGTAATTTGAATTAAGTGTTTTGGACAAGTTTTGAGATGTCAGTGATGATTCTTGTGTAAGAAGTTCAAAATTTGATTTTTATATGAAAACATAGAATTTTGAGAAATTAAACTACTTTCAGTTGATGATAAATTGTGTTAATTGTTGTAAATGTTAGCAATCATGTTTGTAATAATCTGTACCAATGTAGATGTTAATTTCAATGTTTGGTGGGTGAAATTTGTGTTTGTTGGGCTAAAACGGCTCTTTCGTTCACGCCGAAAGTCAAGTCGTTTCGTGTGCAGGCAGCCAAATAAGCTATACTGGTGCTATAAAAACTACAATTGCCACGGCCCTTAAGTTTGCGTGTGGCAATTGCTACACCTAATAATCGAATCGAGACAAGGAGGTCTGCTTTATTTGCAGACGATGCATATCGGACTGGTGTTAGTTTAGTGTGTATGTTAATGATATTAAAACATGCTATAAGCTATAATAACAGATGTTAATGTGTTAAAATGAAAAGTACAAAGATTTGAAATAATTATTTAAATAAGTTATAAAATGAAACCAAATGAGAAGTTTTCGAAAGATAGAGTTGAACGACTAAGTTATGTTGATCAATGTGTAATTTCAGAAGCGTTAAGTATGTTAACCTAAATGGTTAAGTGCTAGGTTATGGTTATGACCTAAATGATGGTTTAAACCCTAAAGCTAATATTCATACAATTAATTGTTATTGCGATTTCGATGATATGTGTAGGGTAATTGGAGATTATTTCATTTGTGTAGCTTACAATCAAGGCAAGTCTTCTAACTCCATACTTTCATTGAGTTAGTTTGTTATGGTTATGCAAGTTTTCTAACTCTTCCTTGTTATTATTGAGCAAGTTCTTAAATCTTAATTCTTTACATTGAGCAAAGTTTCTAACTTCATTCCTTTCGTATTGAATGCAAGTTCCCATTCCTAAATTATTATTGTGTAAGTTCCTAACATTCTTTATGAAGATGAGCAAGCTTAACCTATCTTGCGTATGTTTGTTCAAGCTTATATAACATAATTCGTTACATTAAGCGAGATTTAGATTCCTAATTATTATTCAAAGTTTATATTGTTCTAATACATTGATTCAAGGAAGATTGTTTTAACTCTTCTATAGCACCCTGCATGTATACCATGCTTACTCAATTATGTATTATTGTTATTCAATCTTTGACTTTGATAGCCATGTTCAGTTATACATTCTTGTATTAAATCTTTATTTATGAAAATTGAATAAGTGTTCTAAAATTCTAGAAAACACTGATAAGCTAGTTCCAAACTAAACTTTCTTTAGTGCGGAAATTCGAAATCCAAACTGAGATGAACAACCCTAAGATAGGGGATTTTGTACGTGTAACGTTTAGATGCTTGTGCACAATATATGGTACAAAGGGTTGATCCCCCTGAGTACGTTAAGAAGAGTCTGTACAGTCTAACGACTGTTGAGGTTAAGGTAATAATACCTAAACACCGTGGACATAGTTCGTGGTCATAAGACCCTCAGATAATTAAAGTTCAAACTTGTTTTCTATTTTGATTCATAGAACAAGTTCTTTATCATTCAATATTCGTTGTTCACTCTCGTGTTGTTATTATACTATCTTTTATGTCAGTGAGAAATTGTTTGCTCACTCTTGCAATTAAATAATGCAGCTAAAGTTGAAAGAGGTGATGATCCATCTACTAGCAAGGGAAAGGGCAAGATGTCTAAGTGATGAAGAATTGTTTAAAGTTTATTTAAATGCTTGAAGTTGTTAAGGCTTGTTTTATTTTATAATGTATTCCGCAAACAGATATAATAATTTTAAGGTTAGATTACCTGTGATTTATTTTGAGATTATGATGTAACCCTTTAATGGGAGACATTATTGTTTAAGTTATTTAAATTATGTCTTTATCCTTTGAATATGGGTAGTTAGATATAATAGTTTTTGATAAGTGGGCACCAAATTCGGTGGAAATGAAGTACCCGAATTTGGAGGTGTCACAACAACACCGCTTCAGACGAGATCAGGTGTGCACACCAAGTGCTAATTTGCGCAGTGGCAAGGCAACTAAATTGCTACAAGAGTTTAGCTGTTTAAAGGCAAATACAATGCTTAGTGCAGTGTATAAACAGACGCATTTACACGACATGAATAGTAGCCATTTTTAGCCCAACTGACACGAATTTCACCCACCAAACAGTAAAATTAACATATAAAATAAATATAATAATATCATAAACATGATTGCAAACATATTCCATCAATTAGAACAATTTAACAACAACTAAAACTATTTTATTTTCTCAAATTTCATATTTTCATACAAAAATTTCATTTTTGAGTTTCTTCACAAAAACAAACACTGTGAACACGATTCTTGTCCAAATAGCTTCATTCAAATTACGTTATCTTCATTTCTTAATAGACTAGCATAAACAAACTTCAATTTGCAGTTTAGCATACAATTTAGCCATTAATTTTATTATCACATACAATCACATACACGCTCCACCATACAAACACCTATATGTATATATATAGGATAGTGATACTATTACCACTTCATAATTTTATACTCAACTATCAAATATGAATTTTAGAGCTTATACCATAAAACACAGTGAATTTCAAGAACACCGAGACTAAGGAAATATACTATAAACATATATGTGAAAATTATAAAACATACCTTCTAATTGCTTAGAAATCCTTGCTAATTTCAGACAAATCTCTCTCAAATTCTCTCAAGCTAATATATATTAAGTATATCAGTTAATACCTATAACGTATATGTTATAAATATATTATATTTATTATTTAATTTATTTTATTTATTTATTTATTTTTATTATTATTATTATTATTATTATTATTAAAAAGAAAATCCAAAAGCCATAGGGCTTTGTTTGGTAAAAAGTTAAAAAAAATAAAGACTTAATATACTTAAGCCTTGTTGGGCAAACTCAATTAAAACTACTTTAATTTATTTTAATAACTCTTTATAATATAGTTATTTGTCACACTATATTTAATTAAGTTTTTATACTTAATTAATTAATTCAAAAAACAATTTATTAAATAAATCATTTAATCACATAACTCAATACAAATAATTAACCATAAAATTGAAATATCAATATAATAATAATTTCCTTAACTCATTAATTATTTATTTAACAAATAATTAACCAAATAAAATCAAATCAATTAAACAAATATTTATTCAACGATAAATACATCCATTAAATATTTATATATAATTCAATAAATATTTAAACATTACAATTAAAATTCTGGAATGTTACAATTTGGCTAGTCCCAAATTTAGTGTCCAATTGCTCCTTATTTCTCATTCACGTGTTTGGCAAAAAAAAGGCTAAGACCTATCTTCCTTTTCTTCCTCCAAGCTTTTCTAGACAATGATTATGGAGGGAGTGAGTATAATGATGATCTCCAACAACCAATTACCAACTTCTTCTTTCCAAATGCATTCCTCTTCTTTTCCTTTGTTTAATTTGTTGGACAACAATGAATTGGGTAAGAGCTTCTCTATAAATTGGGAGCTCCCCTTCATAAGTTATGTTGCTTGAATTCTTGATAGTTATACAGAGAGTTTGTTGCTGAGAATTGAGGGAGCATAATCAGTGTGTTGAGGGAATTCAATTAAGCTTCAAAGAGGTAATAGCACTATCCAAAATGCTTTTGATTTCCAAAGTTTTCAATAACTAGAAATGTCATAAAAAGTAGCTTTTGAGTCCCAAAATTGATGGCTAAAACTTGTTGCAATCCACGAATTTCTGTTAGATGTTGTTAACATAGTTAGAAACGAAAACAACGAAAGTTAAACGAACCAATTTGGTTGAGAAACGAATTCGTAGTGAATAATTTCACTAAATTGTCCAAAACATGAACATTTGCATGAACATGAGTTATAGATTCATTTTTGGGTTAGTTAATGTTTATGTTAATTATTGGGTAGTTGTTATGTAATAGTTTTATGAGTTACGAACCAATAGAATCGAAAATGAACTAATTTGGATGAACATAACTCATGTTATGAAAATCAGAAGGGGTAGGGGTCTGTAAAATTGCGAAGAACAGAGCTTCGAGGTGTTGTCTTGCTTCCTGAGGCACAACCAAGCTATTACCATGAAGGCCAATTAGCGCAGCATTGTTGCACTTGCATCGATAATCGGTGGACCGCTTTGACGTCTCAGTAGTAAATTAGGCATAACCTTTATATGAACTCCGATTGAGGTGATTTAAGATGATCCGGAATGAGGACGAATGGACCTACAACTATTGTTCTTTAAGGTTTTCAATTTGAGGTCAGTGGGAAGGGTAATAATTGTCATCTTTGTGACTGTTACATATTCGGAGGCGATCGGAGGGCGTCGAACGAGCACATACGCAAGTATAGTGCTCTCGATGATGGAATATGTTATTCTAAGTGATGTAACATGAAAATGCATGATATTATACATGACATATAAAACTTTCCCTGCTCATAATAGAAAGCATTAACATGACTTAGTATGTGTTTTGAAAAGAAACTTAAAGATTTTGAAAACAAACCCTGTGGAAATGTATGTTCTATAAGTTCTGAACTTAGTGGTTTGTAAACATGATTGATTTCAAATATAAATGAGCATGATATGGTGTTGTAGTGTCTTCGTTAATGATTAAACTTTTTAGACCTTGTGATTTGAGAAATTTCAGGAAAAGCTTAGTATAATGAGCTAATGAATAGGAATGCTACAAGGTGTAGTTTCTAATCTTGAAAATATTTTAACATGACTTAGTTACTTATGGTAAGAGTTTCAAAGTTGACTTATATGTACTATATTGCATCATTCATGTAAGATGATTTTAAAGGTAACCTCGAGCATATTTTCGAACTTCAGTTGCATTACATATGAGTATTTAGATTCTAAAGGCTTGAGATGTCATGTTATGTGTTATTATGTCTCTAAACATAATTCGTAGCGGAGTGGACATAAAGATGATTTGATCAAACATGAGTTAAAGCATGTTTCAAAGTGTTAAACAATGTTAGTTATGAATAAATGATATGAACACCATGATCATATGTATTAACAGTTTGTGAGACCTTTATATATAGAAATATGGCCAAAGTTGTATAGCATGATAAATACATAACCTTTTATGCTTTAAATTCATGGAAAGTCATGAACTAAAAGAGTGGTCATATACTTATATAAAGACCCCTAGCATGTATGCATGAGAAGTCTAAGTGTATAAGTGTGTTAAAGTTTGGACTGAAACCAGAAAATAAATATCCAACTTTGGTCTGGCCAGGGGACGGCGCAGTTGCGCCCATCCTGTGACACCCCCAAATCCTAGTACTTCATTTCCTCAAGATTTGGTGTACTCTTAATCAAAACATTCATTTATAACTACCCAATCATAATAAAATTGAATAATAAACCTGCCCATACAGGCTTACATTAAATAAAAATCTCCCAGGTTATCTAACCTTTACAAACAATCATTCATGCGGAAAATTTAAATAATCTTCATTACAAAACTTAAGCCAAAGTCTGATAATAAAACTATCAAAATGATTACAAGTCTTCAGTACTTGTTCATCTTTCCCTTTCCTTTACTGGTGCTAGGTATGACACCCTTTTAATCTTTAGCTGTAAGGATTATACAGGCAAGAGTGAGCAAACAAAGCTCACTTAGAATAACAACAAAACAAAACTTTAAACCTTAACATCATTTGCCAAATACTAGGCTCAATAGAACTGAATCATAGTTCTATTAACATTCTTAAATACATCACTGAGGGTGTAATGACCATGAAGCATGTCCACAGTTATAAGTAATCTTTCAACTTTAACTTTAACAGTCCTAAGACTATAAGGACTCCACATACTTAGGGGGATCAATCCATCGTACAATGTATTGCGCACAAACATTTCAGCGCAAAGTATAAACTAAGCGTAACCCCAAAGTCCTCCCCAAAGTCAGTTTGGTTTGGATACACTTCAAGGTAATTTGGAATTCAACGGATATCAACTAAGGATTAGTTGAATAAAAAGGTAATAACACTGTGTTGTTGAATAATCATAACTGAATAAACATTTCATTCTAAGTTCATGCTTTAGGAATAATCTAATAGCATAACAATTGAATAATTTATCATACCTTGCTTTGAACAACATTCAGCTAAGGTTACATCTTAGAATTGAATATCAAGCATGCATGACAAATAATAACTTGAACGATAAATTGATTCATCAGAATAAAGATATTTGCATGCTAAAAATACAAGCTTAGGTTTAGAAAAACTTACACAACATAATAATGGAACTAGCTCAACAAAAGGGTTGAATTAGAAGAATATTCATAATTGTAATTGAACTAGAACAATAACTTGTTCAACGAAAGTAAACTTGCTCAAAAAGGTATGGAGTTAAGAAACTTGCATAAACATAACAAACTAACTCAACGAAGGTTTAGAGTTATAAGACTTGCTCAATGTAAAAAGATAGGTTTAGAAACTTGCATAACGAAGGTTTATGATTAGAAAACTTGCCTTGCGCATAGATTAAACCGTTATAATCCAAATCACAATATCCTATATACATATGTTATCATAACATTATCAGTCATTATCAACTCTACATCACGTATGGTTTAGATGTCTAACCACGTAATCAAATTATATTCTTAAACGATGGTAAACTCGTTAAGTATTATCAGCATGCTCGTTCATACACTATAATAACAGAAATACATTTTCATATAGTATTATAACTAACAATTTCGCACTTTGTGTCGCATAAAAGTCGCTTCGAAAGATTTCTCGCTAAGTGGCGCTGCGGCGCCACAATTTGAATTATGGATCATTCTGCATACCGAGGTGGCGCTTCGATGCGAGAGTTACACAAGGCCTCGGCACAAGGGCGCTTGCTTTGAAGTTTGGTGCTTTCAGCGACTCGATTGCATTGCATGAGCCAAGTCTAGAGGCATGAGGCTCCGATTTTGTTGCTAAGGTGTCGAGACTCACAGAACACCAAACCGAAGAACAGAACAACTAAATTTATGTCTATTTAACACTGCTAACATCTAAATTAACATGTATCACTTACAAAATTTGCGCATAAACGTTATAAAGCATATATATACAAATTTTACACAACTAAAAAACAAATTTGGAAAGACTAAATCCTTGAAAATAATGTTTTGAACAAAAACTCCATTGTTAATATATTTTGACACCGTGAACACTGTAAGTCCATATAACAAACCCATTTGATTATTTTGACTACGATTTCCTGAAAATCATACACAATTGACATACATGGCGTTCAATTTCACAGTTAACATACAATCACATACTACTTTTGTTGGCATACAAAACATACGTTCATAAATGTTTTCACCGTAACAACCAATTTATTTTCTTGCAAACTTAATTTAATATACAATCATATATATATATATACATATATATATATATACATATATATGTCAGTAATAGCAATCAAAATTATGGATAACTTCCTAACAAATTTTAAAAAACATGGTTTACAGGAATTTTGGTAAAAACATTATATACAGTGATATTCAAGAAAATAGAGACTAACAAGTTCACATGAAATATGGCTTAAACATATATACGTACATATACTAAGGTTATAGGAACATACCTTTTGTTGTTTAAGAATTACTTGTTAACAGAACTTTCTTTGGACAATCACACACTTGGCTTCCTCTCAAACTCTCTGAACTTCTTTTCTTTTCTTCTCTCAGTTTAGCAAATAACTCAAAGCGTAAAACTGACAATCAAGCAAATTCACAAAATACGTATACTAAAATAAAAACCAACGTACGTCTTTTCCATTATTTTAAAAACTGACGCTCACTAATGATTTTTATTAAATTGTCAGTCACATAACTAATATATATATATATATATATATATATTATTTTATTTATTTAACAGTTTAAATTAAAAAGAAATCCAAAAGCCATAGGGCTTTGTTTGGCAAACCATTTAAATTAAACACTTAATAATCTTAAGCATTGTTTGGATAAAACTAACTTAAATTACTTTAATTTATTTTAATAACTCCTTATAATATAATTATTTGTCACACTTTATTTAACTAAGTTTTCATACTTAATTAATTAATTCAAATAACAATTTATTGAATAAATCATTTAATCAAATACTCAACACAAATAATTTCCTTAACTCATTAATTATTTATTTAACAAATAATTTAACCAACTCAAATCAAATTAAACAAATACAAATATGTATTCAACAATAAACACATCCAATAAATATTTATAACTTACAATCAAAATTGCAGATGTTACATCCACGCCTAATTGTAGCCTTAGATTGCATTGCATACGCGATGATGTCTGACTATTTTAACTTTGATCTGAACTTTAAAGCATATGTGTAATGAATGTCTAAAGCTATAATACTGGAAATAGATGATGTTTTAAATGTAAGAACAAGTAACGGTTATATAAACTCAAATTTTTTAAATTTGTTAAAGTTTGCAAAATGTAAAGACGATGTAGATCGTGTATCTATAGACTTTAAATATTTGTCGAACACATAGCGAGTCAAGTGTGTGATAAAGATTTATGAATGTTGATATGAAGCATGTGTAGTTAAGATGTACTATATATACATAGTTATTCTAAGAGTACGTTGAGAAAGTGAAGTGTAGGTTTTACAAACCTAGTTAGGAAATAATGTAACATTATTATTACATTGAGAATGTATGAATATATGACTGATGGATATGAATCCATGATTATATAATTGTGTAGGAATACACGAAGTGCAGATAAGCGTTAAGCAGTTAAGTCGTAGTTCATAAACTACGAATCAGGCAAGTCTTTCAGTTCTTATTTGATATATGAATTTGATAACTGTTAGTTGAGCTATATTATGCTATGCAAATGTTGATGTATATATATGATATGTATATGAGATATGTATGAAATGTGAAAGTTGATCCTTGATGATATGCTTGTGATATAAACCTCTATACCTGTTATGTGAGAAGTAACATGCGTAGTAAATATTAATTGATTATGAATGCATGAACTGAATATGCTATTATATGCTATGTGCTACATGAAAACTGTTAGAATTGATGGGCTGTCGAGCTCACCCTTGCAAATAACCACTTTTGCAGGTTAAGAACTCACAGTAAAGATTTTGTGTTACTTGATTGATAGACTTCAATAGTATCGAAGGAGATTGATTCATTTATTTAAATATATACTCTTGAACCATGTTTAGGTTCTAGGAAATGTACATGACCGTAGTTTATAATGTGTAATACATGTTAAGTTGTACTATGTGATTCATAGAGAAATTCGAATCGAGATGTAAAAATTTATACAGTAATTTGAATAGAATGAATCATAACATAATTTGATTCAAGGATATGTAATTGATTCAAGTTAAGATATCAATAAAAGATTTATTTTCAAAAGAGATTGAAAAATTTTAAATTATTCCGCGTATATATATAATATCGAATGTGATGTAATACAGGAATAGTAAATGACCAAATTGTGAAACTTATAAAGTTTGGGGTCATTACATAGATCCTGAAAATGGAAAGAATTTATATTCTAAATTGTAATAAGTAAAGTTTATTCATTAAGTTATGAATGAAAGATATAAATAGTTTGACGATAGTAGTATTGTAGCTGACCGAATCTGAGGTTCGAAGGGACCCGGATTTGGGGGCGTCACAATAGTATTCATCGTGATAATTGTTCTGATGAGAACTAATATATGTTATGAATACTATAAACCTTTGATTGATAGGGATTTTTTTCGTATAGAATATTTACGTGAGCACCAAATCTGCTACAGGAAGTGTAGGGATTTTATGGGCGTCACAATTTTGTATCGAAGCCTTAGGTTATAAACCTTAGGAGAGAATACCTTAGGTTATAACCTTGGAGGAATTAGAGCAGTAAAGGGGATAGTAAGAAGATAAACTCATTAGAAGAAGTGAAGTACTATAAAATGAGTTGTGATATTTTTATGTACTAATCATGATAATAAATTCTATTGTAGGATGTCGAAAGATAAATAGTTGATAGTGTATGACACACTGATTGAAACGGTACCATTACAATCAATACATCATAATCCATACTTGTAGGAAGGAGTAGGATTGAGTGTGACGGTATCGATGATAGAATCGTCGGTAAACCAATCTGAGACTGTATTAGGCAGGGAAATTGATGATCTGGAAGAAAGAATTAGAAAACTGGAGGAAGAGTTGGTAAAAGAAAGGAGAAAGTTAGCTGAGAAGAAGAAATGATTCCTAGTATGATATATTCCCAACATGTTAGGGAAATATTTATTGTGTAACTAGTGATAGGTATAAATCACTAGTCAGTTATGTATTTTTTTTCTTGCTTAGTGTGTATCTAGTGATACCCTATAAATCACTAGTAATATGTATGTAAAATATTAATGTGAAATACAAGTTTTTGTTAAATTAGAATGTTGATTATTTTTATTTTTATTTAAACCTAGTTACTTGTTATCTTTATATAAATGGCACCACGAAGAAGACCTCAACGAGAAGTTACTGAGGCAGATGTTGAGAAAAATCCAACACAAGCGCTAGCAAATATTCTATTAGGGGCTTTGCAAGGAAGACATACCAACCCGTTCCCAGCCGCACCAAATACATCAAGTGCTACTCAATTTAAAGACTTTAAATTATTAGGACCTCCAGAATTTAGAGGAATTGATGAACCCATCCAAGCTCAGGCTTGGGTTACAGAGATGGAGAAAATGTTTATAGTGACTAAGGTGAATGAGAATCAAAAGACTGATTTTGCTACGTTTTTCTTGAAAGATGAAGCAAATCACTAGTGGGAGGCTAACAAAAATAGAGCTGGAGAGGGTATTGTTTCAAGGGATAGGTTTAAAGAAGTTTTCTTTGAAAATTATTTCCCTAATTCGATGAAGGATCGTATGGAAGTTCAGTTTCTAGAGTTGAAGCAACGAGACATAACGGTGTCTCAATACACAACAAAATTTAATGAGATGGCCAGGTTTGCATAACACCAGGAAGATACTGAAGCGAGAAAAACTAGACGGTTTAAAGAGGGATTGAAACCTCTAATAAGAAGTAAAATATCAGTATTTCAAGTGAAGACATTTTCGGAGATTCTTGAAAAAGCTAATATAGCTGAAAATGAGGGAGAAGCTCTACAAAAGTTTCATAAGGAGAAAAAGAATAACACAAGGAGAGGCAACATTAGTGGGAACAACAACAACAACAACAATAACAACAAAAGAAAATGGGAGGTGACTTTTCCAAATAATTCGGGGAAAGGAGGAGGCAATTTTAAAGGGGGAATAGTAATATCAATCCAAAGAATGAACGGTGTCAAATTTGTGGAAAAGGTCACAAGGGAGTTTGTTACTTCAGCGGAACAAGGTGTTATACATGTGGAGAGGAGGGGCACTATGCAAATTTTTGTCCAAAGAAGAAGAGAAAGAACAACAATATTAAATGTTTCAACTGCGAAATGGAGGGACATGTGGCTAAGTTTTTCCCGAAACATAAAATGGCCAATGTGGGAGGAATTCAAAATAACCTCGGACCAGCAGTAGCAGGAGTTACTCAAAATTGCCCGAATGCATGAACTTTCAACATGACGGTGAGGGATGTTGTTGCAGCACAAGACGTGGTAACATGTATTCTTCTGATCGATGTTGAAAATGTTGATGTGTTATTTGACTCTGGCGCTTCTTGTTCGTTTCCATTTGCGGATTTTTCTAAGAAATTGAAAATGCCATGTGAAGACCTAAATGTACCATTTAATGTACAAATCGCTAACAATGAGATAATTCCCATTCACACAGTATATAAAAATTTTAATGTAGAGATTCAGGGACACAAGTTTCCGGTAAACCTTATCCCTATACAGTTAGGAGAGTTTGATGTGATTTTGGGAATGGACTGGTTGAGTGGTCATAAGGCAATAATTGATTTCATGTGAAAACAAGTAAACTTAGGAACATCATCAAAGAAGAAGGTAATATTTAAGGGAAGTTGTTCACCAAAGCAAGTCCGTTGTTTAACAATTATACAGGCTAAGAAATTGCTTAAAAAGGGTAGTACATGTTACATGGCCTATGTAGTGGATACAAGGAAGGAAGGGGGAAAGTTAGATCAAATCCCTGTAGTAAATGAGTTTTCGGACGTATTTCCAAATGACCTACCCAGTTTTCCCCCTGACAGAGAGATTAAATTTGTGATCGACCTTGCACCTGGTACATCACCAGTTTCAAAGGCACCATATAGGATGGCACCAGTGGAATTGAAGGAGTTGTATGTTCAATTACAAGAACTCCTAGATAAGAAATAAATAAAACCTAGTGTTTCACCATGGGGAGCACCTGTGTTGTTTGTAAAGAAGAAAGATGGGACTTTAAGATTATGTATAGATTATAGAGAATTAAATAAGTTGACAATAAAGAATAAGTATCCTTTACTAAGAATTGACGATTTGTTTGACCAATTAAAAGGAGCTGAGTATTTTTCAAAGATTGACCTACGATCGGGGCATCATCAATTGAAGGTAAGGAAAGAAGATGTACCAAAAACAGCGTTTCAGACCCGACAGATTTTATGGACTTAATGAATCGGGTGTTTAAGTCATGTCTGGATAAATTTGTGGTGGTTTTTATTGATGATATCTTAGCATACACGAAGACACGGGAGGAACATGAAGAACATTTGAGAAAGGTATTAGAGATATTACGGAAGGAACAACTCTATGCAAAATTTTCTAAATGTGAATTATGGTTCGAGGAAGTTCAGTTTTTAGGACACGTGATTAATAAAAATGGAGTAGCATTAGGTCCGGCAAAGATATAAATAATTATGAATTGGGATCAACCGACAACTCCAACTAAAGTACGATGTTTTCTTGGTCTAGGAGGTTACTACAAACATTTTATGAAAGATTTTTCATAAATAGCTACCCCGCTAACCAATTTAACTCGAAAAATGGTGAAGTATGTGTGGACAGACAAATGTGAAGAGAGTTTTCAGGAGTTAAAGAAATTATTAAGCAGTACGCCAGTATTATCTTTACCAGATGATACTGGGGGGTCTCGTTGTGTATATTGATGCTTTACATAGTGGATTAGGGTGTGTGTTGAAGCAACATGGGAAGGTGATCGCATATGCTTCGCGACAACTTAAGGATTATGAGAAAAGGTATCCTACTCACGATCTGGAGTTGGCCGCGGTGGTTTTTGCTTTGAAAATTTGGTGACATTATTTGTATGGGGAAAAGTGTGAAATATACACATATCATAAAAGTCTGAAATTTATTTTTACACAGAAAAAGTTAAATATGAGGCAAAGAAGATGGCTAGAGTTAATAAAAGATTTTGACTGTGAAATTCTATATCATCCCGGTAAAGCCAACGTGGTTGCAGATACATTGAGTCGAAAGAATCAAGAAAAGTTGAATGTCATAACAAACAACGAGGTACTAATAAAGGAATTTAAAAGGCTCGAGATTAAAGCAAGAGTTCCAGCTGACCTTAATCAGAAGTTATTTATGATGGAAACTGGCTCTACTTTAATAGATAGAGTCAAAGAAGTGCAAGATAAAGATGACGCGTGTCAAAAATGTAAAGAAGAAATAACTCAAGATAAGAAAATCAAGTTTGGAATAGATAAGGATGGATTATTGAGGTTTGAAGATAGAATTTGGGTTCCATCAGTACCAACACTAAAAGAGGAAACACCTAGGGAGTACTAAGATGTATAAAGACATGAGTCAACACTTTTGGTGGTCGAACATGAAACGAGAGATATCAGAATGGGTAAGCAAGTGTCTCACATGCCAAAGGGTGAAAGCTGAACATCAAAGACCGAGCGGGTTGCTACAACCTTTACCGATTCCTGAGTGGAAGTGGGAGCACATCACCATGGACTTCGTGGTAGGACTTCTTCTCACACAAAACGGTCACAATGCCATTTTGGGTAATAGTTGATCGTCTCACTAAATCAGCCCATTTCCTGCCTATTAAGATTTCTTATAAATAAAATCATTTCTAGACATGGAGTTCTTGTATCTATAGTATCATATTGAGACCCACGATTTACTTCAAATATTTGGAGGAGCCTTCAAAACCACTTGGGGACCCAGTTGAGATTAAGTACATCATATCACCCACAAACAGATGGACAAAGCGTGAGAACCATTTAAACATTGGAAGATATGTTACGAACTTGTATCATGTATTTCAAGGGAAGTTGGGAAGATCAATTGCCTTTAGTAGAGTTTTCCTACAATAATAGTTACCATGCCAGTATAGGGATGCAACCATATGAAGCGTTGTACGGTAAAAAGTGTAGAAAACCCTTGTGTTGGGATGAAGTTTGGGAAAGAAAAATGCTAGGTCCTGAGATAGTTCAGCAAACCACTGAGAAGATTTGACTTATACGCCAAAGATTGCAAGCATCTCAAGACAGACAGAAAAAGTCTGCAGATCAACACAGAAAGTTACGAGAATTTGACGTTGGGAGTCATGTATTCTTGAAGGTATCCCCGTGGAAGAGCAAAATTTGTTTTGGTAAGAAAGTAAAGTTAAGCCCAAGATTCACTAGACCATTTCAAATATTACGAAGAATAGGTGAAGTAGCGTATAAGGTAGCCTTACCCCCTGAGTTAGGACACATCCATAATGTGTTTCATGTGTCAGTGCTACGTCCATATAAATTAGATTACAAACATGTTATAAGCTATGAACCTGTTCAGATTAAGAAAGATTTATATTATGTGCAAGTTCTATTACAATTAGTTGATCAAAAAGAACAAGTGTTGAGAAACAAGGTTATATCATTGGTTAAGGTGATATGAAAGAATCATGATATTGAAGAAGCTATGTGGGAGCTTGAAGATAAAATACAAGAAGAATTTCCACATTTGTTTTCATAATATATGTTTTTAATTTCGGGACGAAATTCTTATAAGAGGGAGTGAATGTAATAATCCGAATTTAATTTAGGATTAACAATAAACTAAGAATTTTAATTTTCAAATTCTTGTATGCTGATGTTGCAATAACTAAACTATGACTTGGTAAGGTTTGATATAGGGTATAGACCCTAAAAAGTTAATAAGAAAACTTTGGTTAAGACTTTGATCTTAGAATAGAAACCCTAACCTTATTTAGGGTTATAACCAGAAATTAAATTAGGATTTATTGATTATTGTGTGGTTAACATTAAGTGTGGCTAAGTAGAGTTTTTATTAAGTGTACCTGTCATGATAAACCCTAATTACAGATGTGATAACATTAATGTTAAATGAATAAACCCTAAACCTAAATATTAAACCCTAATTATAAAATTAGTAAACCCTAATTCCTATTTTGCAAGATTATAATGGCTAATAACTTAATAAATTTTTTAAGTATATATACATAAGTGAAGTTACCAATTTACCCTCAAAGATGATTGGGAATTTACAAAAGTACCCTTAGTACATAGAAAATTACTAAAATACCATTTCTCTTCCAAAGTTTGATGACAACTAAGGCCTTGATCAAAAATTAGTGAAATCAAGCGATTTGCCCCTACTTGAACCCTCTACATATAAGTTGTCAACAAGTTAGTGAAATCAACAAGTTAGTGAAATCAAGCAATTTGCCCCTACTTGAACCCTCTACATATAAGTTAAGTGTTGGTTCCAAAACCAACAAAATTATACTAAGATCGTACAAGTAATCTATCCAAAAATAGGTCGTAACAAGCTAGCATTCAGATCACAAAGTCAGATTTCAAAGATTTCTTGAAAAGGTAAGAACCATAACCCTAACCCTAGATCTTTGAAGCTATGTCAAAAGTTCTGATTTTATGTTTATTTAAGTTATATAACATGTTCTTTAGTGATCTGGGTTGCTAAAACATGAATCCATAACTTTTAAATACATAAAAATGAAGATTTAAGAAAGCAGTCATGAACCCTAAAAATCTTGTCTGACAACCGAATGTTAGGTCTCTTAGATCATAACCTATTAGTTGTTTAAGCTGTTAAGTGTGTTGTTGATATACTATGACATGAGTTTAGGAATATAGAAGTGAAATCAGAGCCAAAACATGTAAGGATTATAAGTTATTTAAGGTCAAAAATCGTTGACCGTTCACTAAATTTTTTCTGGAAAACCCAGAACTTCAAGAAAAGCGTCTGACAATATTCTTGACACCTTAGATCTTTTAATTATGGCAGTTATAGGACCCCTGATTGTATCATTTTTGTAGACTGACATATGGACTACATGTTCATAACAACCGACTGGCCATTACATCAACGGATTGATAGTTATGAGTGCTCAAAAGTGTAACCCCAAAACTGGAAACCCAATTTTCTGGGTAACCCAAAAAATTATAAAACCATGTCTGACAATCAATTTGACCAACAAAAATTTTGATCCTCTGATGTTGCTATGAACCTTTAGATGTTGTATCGTTGTAGTATGACATATATATTATATGTTTAATACACTGGAACCTTTATCTAATACATAGAATACAAGATAATAGGCTTTGAAATAAGACATAAGACACTAACCGAGTTTCTAGGTTACCCAGAAACTCAAGATCAAGCCTTGATAGGAACTTTGACCAGCCATAGCTTTCTGATGTTAGGTTTGTAATATTCATGAACGCAATCAAATTGCACAAAATAAGCGAAAACGTGGAAAATAAGAGTTTTAAATTTTATAAACCATATACCCGGATCATCCTTTATGCATAATTATTAATTAAACGAAAAGATAAAGAACAAGAATCATACTGTTGATCGATTTCACAATCAAAATATACGTGCAAGTATACACGGTCAACAAGTAATAAAGTGAAATTAAAGTATTGTTCGCACGATGAATTATTTAATAAAAATCACCAAGTACTAGTTCTTAACCAAACTAATTTTATTTAAACAATCGCAATTTATGATTTTTAAACTTAAGCAAACTAAATTAACTAACTAAACTGGATTACTTTATAAATGAATTCAAATAAATAAAGATTAAGACTACAATATCTCCAATTACGAACTATAAACCAATTATCCAATTAACCCAATTAGTATGCAACCTAAATTGTTAACATGAATTCTAGTTGTTAAAAGCCCTTTCCCAAGTGAACAGATAACTTTTATTCAATTCAATTAATCATGTGATATTCCTATGCACAATAATTAAACCAAACTCGTTAAATTCCAATTCCAAATTTGTTACATGCAGTGAACAGATATTCATATTCAATTCACGACCCTAATTATTCATCTCATACAAATAATTAAGCATACATATTATAATGTCCAGTTCCAACCCTAGATTTCATCTTCCGAATCCTTCTAGAACAACACAGTAATTATTGGCCAAAATAATTAATCAATACACACAAAACATGATAAACAATTCACTTGGACATAAATAATTGGAATAAATTAAATAATTAATCCATAGACATAAAAGGTTCAATTTGTAGTCTTAATAAAAGATTTAGTTCATGATTAATGAATTAAAACCAAAACTCCACAATTGAATAGACATTAAAAGATAAAAGTAAGAGTAGAGTGAATAATAAATATGTTGTCAGTAAATCTCCATCTTCCTCAAGCTCATGCTCTTGATCTTCAATGGTCTCCAAGTTGCTTCAATCTCCAAAACTAATAGGAACTAGGATTTATATTCTAATCTAATGGAGTGTATCTCAAATCTAATCTATGTAATCTCCCTTTATTTTATGCCTTACATCATGTATTTATAGGTTACAAGTCCAATTTTAAGCTTAGGAACAAACTCAATCCTATTCGGAGTCAAAAAAAAAGTGTCAAAATTCGCCCCAAAACACGTCCAAGCTTGACTAAACTCTTCCCAGTAGCCTCGGGCAAGACACGGCTAACTGCACATCGCCTCCTAAGCGCCTTTGCTGGGCATAGACCTTGTTTGGGCGCACCGGCACTGGCCTCATTTCTGGAAATTTTCTACTCCGACGTCATTTGGGAAAATGACCATAACTTCTTTGTCCGAACTCTGATTTTAATGATTCAAGATGTTCTGAAAAGACGAGACGTAGATCTACAACTTTCATTCTTTGAGTGTTCCGAAATAAGGTCTGTAACAATGTTGAAATTGGCTTTTTAGTGGCTGCTATGTAAATGATAAGCCGAAAACGCGCATCTAGCCACCCCAAACGCCTATTCACGTAACTTTTGTCCCAATTCCTACAAAACAACATAAAATAAGTATGAATAGACACAAACACTTAAAAACTTCCAAAAGATTAAGATCAAATGCACTCAATTCATGGTTATAAAACTCACTCATCAAATACCCCCAAACTTAAACATTTGCTTGTCCTCAAGCAAAAATACAAAAGAACTAAAGATAAACAACGTAACTCAACTAGATGAATGAATATGCATGATCTACTTCCTAATATACCTACGAACCCAGTATTAAATCAATATGATATATAGCAATAGGCCTCAAAGATACCAATGATACTCAAACAATATATCAAATCAAGTCAAAATCCATAACTCTAACCAATTAGACAATCCAAACCTGTCATCACCCATGTTGTGCGTGTGTGCTTGTTAACCATTCTAACCAACCACAGTTCAACATAATCACATAACAAATTTCTTAGAAAGAAAATGTCAGTTCCAATTCAATTACTTTTGTGAACATGATAACTCCAGTTAAAACTAAGCAATTACCAAGTCTAAGGGTAAATACATGATTTATTTCTACTTTTATACAATCACGAGGGAATTTTTGCTCTTTCTCGTATTTTATTCAATTTTTTTATTCTCATGGTTGTGCAATGTCTTATTCCCTTAGGCTTTTCAATGCTACCTTAACGAGCTTTCGACCAATGACTCCTAGACCATTAAGACCTTAGGGCGCTAGGTGTAAAGACAATCCCCTCGGGCTTACTTACTCACGTAACAAAGGCCACAAAACTAGACAAGCATGCCACGGTGTTTATTCATTTTTTTCTGGATTTTCTATATATTTTTTTCTTTTCATCATTTCTTTTTTCTTTTTTCTTTTTTTTCTTTTTTTTCTTTTTTTTTCTTTTTTTCATTTTGTATATATATACCCCATAGATTCCTCCAAAATCAAGCTTTTACGTCATTCCAACCTTTACCGCCAGTTCACTAATTTTCTTAAATTTTAACCAAGATTTTCCTTTAGAAACAAATTATGAAACAATTGAACCAAGTGGATTAAAACAGTTAAACTTTAAGTGCTAACCGATTACATAAGTTTCAGACATGCTCAGATTATCATCATGATTAAAATTAGAACTCATCATCAATTATCAACACTGTTCAAGTTAACATGCAAAACTAATCTTATCATAAGCCGAGCTAAGACCACACCAATCGATCGCACAGATTCATGCAAAAAAAAATTTTAAAAATGCAATTATACTGCATAAACACATACTAATGCAACACATATGAATATGCAATTAACTACCATGTATTATATGCACACTAAATGCAAGAACACAATGCTTACACGTAAAAATAATGAACTATAATGCAAATAACTAACTATATGTAATACGGTACTAAAATGCCCCCAAACTTAAACTAGACATTATCCTCAATGGCTAAAATAGAAAAAATTAAAGCAGAGGACTTCCCTGAAAATATAGCAATCTTCCTCCTTGTCCGCTAAGTTTGGAGAATAGGTTAGGCACATGGAACAAATTGGGCACCAACCTTGAATTTGACTTGAATAACCTGTAAACCATGATAGAAACAATTTTATTAAATCCTAAATAAATGTAAATTCAAAGCTACTAATATAAAACCTAATAAAAACAAAAATTAAAAATTTAACTTGGGTTGCCTCCCAATAAGCGCTTGTTTTATAGTCTCAGCCTGACTTCTTCAATTCTCTGTCCAATTCCCCTACAAAAATTGAGGAACCCTCCATCCATTAGTAATAATGTCTCTTTTGGGAGGTTCCCATTTGAAATGGCTATTGAATTTAAGTCACCTAGCATGATCTTTTTAGATAGGATCCCCATTAAGTACGGTAAACCACTAGGTGCTTTCTCCATTGTGTTTATGATCAAATTATGGCATGGATGCTTGTCAAACACAACAGGTTCCTCTTCTCTCTTCCCTTTCTCGTCCCACCATGGCTCTAAAGTTTTGCTAGCTCTTATGTCACAAAGAGCTTTGCTGATGACATGACTGCCAATTAGGCATGGTTTTGCAAAACTGCCGGGGATTCTTGAACTTTGGTAGAGAAGGTACGTGGGTCACTATCAAAATCGGGTCATCTTCATTGGTACTCAAAGTTAGATTTTTGTCGATCTCGTTTTCTTGGTCCCCAAGTGTCTCCTCTTTTTCACCATATATATCATTTGGCACATTCGGTTGCAGACTTGGTTCGAGCTCCCCATCAGTCTCAGAATCCATGTCATAGGGCCAAGTGTATTGAGGACAAATGTTCGAGGCATAAAATAGCTGTTCCATCTGGTTCGCAAAATTTTGACTCGATATCTCTTGATTAATCCTCTTCTCCTCACTTAAAGCTATGAACTTGGACAAAATTTCCTCCAAATTTGAATGTTCCTCCTGTTGTAGTGGAGGTGGACATAAGAAATTTGGTGGGTATATTGGACTGGGAGCATAAAATTGATCATGATGAGTATGGCTCCATGAAAAATCGAGGTGATACCCCCAATCCTGATGATAGTTGTTGGGATAGACATAATTGTTCGGTAATCACCACCATTGTGACGCCCCCAAAATAGGTATACATCTCTCATCTTGAGTCGCCAAATACATGGTACAAAATTCAAATACAACTTAATTATACAATAGTCGTGTAAAATACGAGTAAACATATACTGTGAGTTTTAATACAAATATTATCATCTAGACAATATACAAACTCAATGGGGTCCTCATACATTTATTATTACACTATTTCATAGAATAGTGAGGACTACTAATGCTATCATTTAGATCGTCACTCCGTTCCCTGACTAGTCCCTGCTACGTTTTCATTTCCTGAATAGAACAATGAAAGCAAAAGGGTGAGCTCAACTAGCCCAGTAAGAAATATTATAACTAAGATAATGCAGAATAAATTATCATTAGCCTTCAACAGTGTTAAACTGATAAAATATAACAAACATCAAGTTTAACTGCAGCGGAACAGGCAATCCATTAGAAGAGTTAAGTAGAGAATAAAATATACTATCTTCTATGATTTAAAAGGTTTTTCATGACTTTTATCGTTGAGACTCAGCTTAATAAATAATCCACATCATCCCTGCACTACGGCCAAGGATATTCATTAGTATCACAACCATAAATTATCCATGCACCACAGCCAAGGATATTCATGTATTCATCAATGGTCATGATCATGCCAACAACTGTCCATCAATACACTACGGGTCAATGAGGACTTTTTCCACATCATTTGTAACATTACGGTCATGATTACAATCGAATAATCCTCGGTCATAATCATACCAAGTCCATCTATGCACTACGA
Source organism: Panax ginseng (assembly GCA_020205605.1). Classification (NCBI taxonomy): domain Eukaryota; kingdom Viridiplantae; phylum Streptophyta; class Magnoliopsida; order Apiales; family Araliaceae; genus Panax; species Panax ginseng. The sequence continues at coordinate 91,633,324 of CM035148.1, read as the reverse complement.
AAGCCACGATGACTTTCAACATAATATAAACATTAGGATGATGATAATGATATAAGAATTTAATAAAACAAGTTCAAGAATTAATTTATCCAGGAACTAATAATGTCCAAATTGTCAACATCATACTGCTTTGTAGAGTAAATTTCAAGAATGCTCAGAAGAATATTTCCATGAAAAGATACTGGATGAAGCGCAAATATCAAGGATATTCCACTAATTTCATGGAGTATAGAAGTCAAAACTTTAACCAACTGAGTATAATAACGAATGGAATAACAAAAGAAATCACCATGCATGCGGTACTTCGCATAGACAAGTTATTCCAATAGAATAATAAATAACGAGAATCGGTCGAAGTCAGCTAAATTAAGACCGGCAGTGGATGTTCCAATTGAATAATAAAGATTTTACCCGGTCAGTCCCATAAAAAACGCATGCATGGATATTCCAATGTAATAATAATAAAGATTTTAACCAAGTCCGGTAAAAACGCATGCATGTGATATTCCAAATGTAATAATAATAAAGATGTAATATTAGAAGAATGTCACCAAGTATAGGGTAGTCCGCGTATACTGGTTATTCCAGCAGAATAATAAAGAATGGAATAACAAAAATCCTCTTCATAAATACAAAAGAAATAATACTCCTTACATTATAAAGAAGAGTACTCTGACAGGTAGGGCGGGGATATACTTGAAGAAACTTGCACTACGCTCAAAGCTTTCTTAAACTCTAAAGAAATGCGCTCAAGATTATAGAAGAGAATTCTCTGAAACTTCTGGTGTGTTTTCAATTCTAACTAAGCATCCTATTTATAGGAGAATTGAAGGGGTACTGTTTAAGAAAAATCACTGACAAAATAATTCTCGCATTCACAGACAGAAAACTCTTCAGACGTTTGATTTTTCAAAGTATTAATATAATAATCAAATAAAATATAATATATTCTATTTTTCATAAAAAACAAAACTTATTATATAATATATATATATATATATATATATATATATATATAAATTATCACATGTTCTTTGAAAAAAAGAACACCGGTTGAATTAATTGATACCCTTATGCCAACTTTGTCAAACCTATATATATATATATAATTAATAAATAATAGTACTCCTACCGTGCACTACCAAAAATCCCCCTCCCCCACCATTACCCACTTGAATGCTTTATATATATATATATATCACACTTGCACACACCCACACGGCAGACACATATAAATATACTATATAACTTCCTACCGATTATTTTGAAAAATGGGTAAATGGGGGGTCCAACAAATACTTCATAAAAAATTTCTTCAATATATTTTTTTTAACAACATTTATCATCATTATTATAATTTACAATATTAATCGACCAGGTCGTTCCCAGGAAAGAGGGGGCTTTCCAATAAGGATTTCTCCCTATTGGCGCGCAATTAGGTGACCAAATCTCTCCTTGACAAAACTTCTAGACATCGTTAATATTGCAAATAATAATATTAATAACTTTGTCGTCTCAATTATTGATTTGATAATATATAAAATATTGACAATAATTGAATTAAATAACGTGAGATACTATGCAGCAATTATTGTAGCAATAATTGAACAAAATTGAGTGACTTCTCACGTAAGCATCAATAATCAAAACCGTGTGCTACTGTGCAACTATGCGTATTACTGTACTTTTAACACCGGGTGTTTCAATAGTTAACGGTAAAACTTCCGTCGTTATTTTCATAAAGTATTTTTGTCATTTTCTCAATCCGACAATAATTCCATTGTGGGGTCCACCAATGATTGTGCCGTTGTACGAATATTCCCTGCTAAAACGAATATTCCCCGACCAATAGAATATTATATAACAACTTGCGTACTTTGCAAAATTTATAAATATTATCCACAACTATAACATTATATCAAATTCATTCCATAATATTCAAAAATGATATTTGTAGAAAATTCACCTTTATTTATAAAAATTGGGGTCTTACAACCTCCCCTTCTTATGAAATTTCGCCCTAGAAATTAGAGTATGTACCTAGTATGTCAAAGAGGTAAGGATACCTTGATTTCATTTCAGATTCTAACTCCCAGGTCATTTCCTCAACATCGTGGTTTCTCCACAAAACTTTGACATGAGGTATAACCTTGGAGCGTAAAATTTGTTCCTTCTTATCCAAGATTTGAACAGGAACCTCTTCATACGTTAAATTTTCTGCTATTTCGTCCGGTTCTAACTCAATAATGTTGTTCGGGTCTTCCACATATTTACGTAACATGGATATGTGAAAAATGTTATGAACACGAGACATACTTGGCGGTAAAGCGAGTCTATAGGCCATAGTTCCTACTCGATCGAGGATTAAAAATGGGACAATGAATCCAGAATTGAGCTTTCCTCTCTTTCCAAATCTCATAACTCCTTTCCATGGAGCAACACGTAACAACACATGATCTCCAATATCGAATTCCACGTCCTTTCGATGAAGATCAGCATAACTCTTTTGTCGATCTTGTGAGGTTTTTATACGTCACGGGATCGTTTGAATCTCTTTTTCGTAGTCATAATGCATTCAACTCCTCGCCCCAACAATGTTGCTTCACCCACCTCATCACAAAGACATCTTGGAGAACGACACTTTCTTCCATATAACGCTTCAAACGAGGTCATGCCAATACTTGTTTGATAACTGTTGTTGTAGGAAAACTCCACCAATGGTAAGAACTTTTCCCAACTTCCCTTGAAATCAAGGACACAGAATCTTAATAGATCTTCAAGAGTTTATATAGTCCTCTCCGACTGTTCGTCCGTTTGAGGATGATATGCCGAGCTAAATGGTAAATCTGTGCCCATAGCTTTTTGCAAACTAACCCAAAATCGTGAAGTGAATCTTGGGTCTCGATCAGAAACTATGGATACTGGCATACCATGTAGTCTAACTGTAAGACCCCAAATAATTAATAAATGAAATTTAATTTCCTCTAATTATTATTTTGAAATAGTAAGGGTTGATGTGATTAATGTGGATAGTTATGGGTAAAATACGCAAATATTTCAAAATAAGCAAGTGGTTATAAAATATTCATTATTGTCGGGGAATATTCGTTTGGTCATGGAATATTCAGATCTTTGTGGGGAATATTAAATGCGACTTGCAGCGACCATGTGTGGCCCCAAAAGCGATTGGAGGAAAAAAAATGCGACAATATAAGTTGTTTAAAAATAACGGCGTAATTATTACCGTTTACCATCGTTGAATACCCTAGTTAAAACACACGATGTACGCGTTATTGCACGATGCAGACACAAAGATTGCACCTATTATTGACTCTTACGTAAGAAGACACTACTCAATAATGGTTACGGTAATTCTTTATTCGATATTTTATTGGTTCAATAATTGTTGTGTTGATATTTTATATTGTCATTGTTTCAATAATTGTCATTACACGTATTTTTCATTATCGAAGCAATAATTCATATTATCTAAATAATATTATTAGATAACATTATTGGCAATGTCTAGAAAGTTCTCATCTAAGGAGAGGTTTGGTCACCCTAATTGCAAGCGCCAAGATGAGAGAAATTCTTATTGAAAGCCCCTCTTTCCTCGAACCGCACAGGTTATCAATAATGTGATTACGTAATATTATTTGTGAATAATTAATTATTGATTCATATGATGAGAAAAATATTGATTTTATGTGGATATAGATGGAGAAAATTTTAATGTGACAATTGTTGAAAATTGAAATTTTCTCTTTTACGATAAAATAATTCATTTATATATATATATATATATATATATATATTATATTTTAATAATATAATAATGGTGATATTTTTACAATGAATATGGGATATATGAGTATACGAGGAGGAAGAGTATTTTTGTTGCAATAAATGTTTAAAACATGTTAAACATATCCATTGGACCCCATTTATTGATTGAAATTTGATTATAGCTTTGTAAATATCGCCCATTTGTGGATTTCGTCAATTTCATTTTGTAATTTGAAAAAACTTTCTTCTGCAAAGTTGTAGAGAAATGAATTTCCTATAAAAACTAGCTAGATTTGAATTTTCTGATAAAAGGGCTATTTATTGTGAATTATTGAAGTTCCGGAGTTTCGAAATAATTAATTTTTGGAAGTTTTAATTGTTTAAAATAACAAAAACGTTTTTTATATGTTGTGAGCCTCATTAATCACATGCTAGGTGGCTGATTTCAGATTCCCAAATGATGGCGTAGAAAATTTTTTATAAATATATTATTATATTAAATTTTTTACTTTGGTGTTCTAAGCAATTTCCTATAAATAGGTACTTAGGTTAGAATTGAAAATCACACCAGAAACTGAAGTTTTCTCTCTCTATATTATCGAGCGTATTCTTGTGAGTATTTTGAGTATACTTTGAGTATTGCTATACTCGTGAAAGTTCGTTATAGCCTATATCCGGTATTCGGCTTTAAATCTTGTCTTTCTTCCGAGGTAAGGGATATTTTTTTTTTCGTAATGATATTATTTCTTCAATATCATTATGCTGAAATATTGATCTGAAGTTTTTATCAAATTTGGAACTTTTGGTGTCGGAGTTACTATTTACGTATACGGCACTAATCACGTATATGGTACTATTCACGAATACGACACTATTCATCAAAAAATGAAAATTTTCCTTTTCGTCCAAAATATCTATTGTGGATACTAGTTTTGATTGTATCCATGTTTTGATCATTCTTGAATTTTACACCACTATGATTATTTTTGAGGTATTTTTGGACGTGGATTAAACAAAGTACGAATCCTTAATCCTTGTCATTTTGTTTCACCGAATTCGTTTCTTTAAAAAAAAAAATTATTTTTCATCATCCTCAGTCTTAAATGATGATATTATTGAATATCTTTGGCACCGTAGTGCAAAGATGATTGATTTCGATGAATATCTTTGGCTTGTAGTGCAAAGATGAATGATTTCGATGAATATCTTTGGCCCAGTGCAAAGATGAACAGTGTTTAGATGAACATGACCAATCGTGTGAATGTCCTTGGCTCAGAAGTGCAAGGATGAATATATGATTCCGATATATATTGATTGATGTTACAGAGGATAAAAATATTGATGATGGATCGTTAAATTCATAGATATTAGTAGATTTCATCCTCTACGTAACTTTTCTATGAATTAATATTTTCCATTGCAGTATTGATTTAAAACTTGTTGTCTATTGTATTCTATTAAATTTTTCCTCGTTGAAGACTAACGATAATTTGTTGTATATTATCTTAGTCATAATATTCTTTTGGGCTAGTTGAGCTCACCCTTTTCCTTTTGTTCCATTTTTCTTCTCGGGAGGCGAGAATGTAGCGAAAATACGAGCTCTGGGGTATGGAATGATGGTTTTAGAGAGTTGTTTAGTAGTCCTCACCATTTTGTAAAATAATGTATCAATAATTATGATGAGGATTTATTTGTATGTGGATATTGTTTAGATGGCAATATCTCAGATTTAAACTCACAGCTTTCTTTGTTGTAATAATAAAGGTGTAGTTGTTTACATGCAGTGTATTGACAACTCGAAATGGGTGATGTATACCTATTTTGGGGGTGTCACGGTTGGTATCGAGCTTAGGATATGATCTCTGGCGGAGATCGGGAAATAGAACTAGGAGGGAGAGACGAGTAAATCCTTCGCTAAGTGTGTCCTACCTAAGCTTATTTGATAGTTGGTCGAGTATATAGGGATATTATGTGATATATTGATTTCCTTAATTAACCCTTGTTTTATGACGGTATTTGAGAATGTCGACTGAGAATATTAACAATGGAAATGAGACCGTGGAGACGTCTGTACTCACCAACGAGGAGAACATGCAACAGGCTGGCAATGTTCCTCCTGTGAACAACACCAATCGATGGGAGACGATGAACGATTTGAATGTTTAGAAGCTTTTTGCGATTCATGCAAAATCGACGAGGAGACTCGTGTTCAAAAACGTAGGAGAAATGATAGCAATTCACGGGTTGTCACAACCAAGCGATTCAAAGAGTTGGGACCACGAATTTAAGGGAAAGCCAGATCCAATCATGGCAGAAACATGGGTCAAGCAAATTACCAAGATATTCAATGTCTTAGGATGCACAGAGGAACAAAAGGTTCCATTCGCCACCTTTATGTTCCGTGGCGAGGCAACTACTGGTGGGAGTCTGTGAAGCGTACCCATCCACCGCCTTTTCGATATGTCTTGGGAGACATTTGAAACTATTTAATGACAAATACTTTTCCCGAAAGTGTTCGTCATATGAAGGAAGTGGAGTTTATTAGATCGAGCGAGAACAACATGGCGGTGTCTCGGTATGAGGCAAAGTTTGCGAGTTATCGTGTTTGCACCTCATTTTGTGGAGAATGAGGAACGTTATGACGGGATGTTTTGAGAGGTTTGAAACCCAGATACGTCAAGATCTCATCTCTCATAAATTTTCTCTCTATTCGGATGTTGTTAACGGGCTCAATTGTTAGAAGCGAGATAACGAGATGCGGCCAACCGAGGTACCACAATCGAGGATCATCTTTAGATAGCGAACAACAAAACAACAATAACCAAATGAGAATGAAAACGCATTTAACAAAAATGGTAACCACTCGGTGATAATCATGGCCATGAAAATAGAAGAAGCGAAGTGATCGGAGGAGATTTTAAAAAGAGGAGATTCAACAACGACCATGTGAAGACGACGATTACAAGAAGAATCGGTTCCAAGGGAGGAGAACGACCACCGGTCATATGCTATAAATGCGGGAAAGAGGGACATATCAGTCCAAACTGCCCACAACAGTTCCAGGTATGCTATAATTGTGGAAAGGAAGGACATATCGCTCGAGATTGCACGGTAGCAAAACCTAGTTCAGCGGGGACGGTGACTCAAAAGACTGTCCCAGAAAAGTCAAAGTCAACGGTTCCTGGAAGAGCGTTTGTTGTGACTGGTCAAAATGCGAGGAACCCAAACGAGGTGATCACGGGTAAGCTATTTATAAATTCTTGTGAAGTTTATACTTTACTAGATACCGGTGCTACCCATTCATTTATCTTTCCTTCTTGTGCTCAACGTTTAAACTTGACTCCTGGAGAAATTAGACTTTGACCTATCTCATGGAAACTCCGTTAGAGAAACTTTCATCACATCCACTGTTTATAAATCTTGTTTGATTCAAGTTGGCACCATCACCTTACATGTTGACCTTATCTCTTTAAAGATACTTTCTTTTGAAGTGATTTTAGGGATTGATTGGTTAACTACTCATCATGCCAAAATTGATTGTTTTCATAAGGTTATTAGCTTTCATATTCCTAAACAACTTTTTGTTATGCGAATTCAAGCAACTAAACCATTAAAATCAATCAACGCCATATCTAATCATAAAGCTATTCATTTATTAAAAAACGGATGTCAAGCTTTCTTAGCCCATGTTATGGATTTGAATAAAGACACGTCAAATTTGAATAATATTCCTGTTGTTATTGACTTTCCCGACGTATTTCTGAAGAACTTCCTGTCTACCCCGTAACGTGAAGTTGAATTCTTTATTGACCTTGAACACGGCATAAAGCCCATTTCTAAAACCCCATATCGAATGGCTCCTATTGAACTTCGAGGAGTTAAAGGACCAACTCTGAGAGTTGTTGGACATCCGGTTTCATTCCTCCTAGTACATCTCCTTGGGTTGCTCCTGCTTTATTAAAGAAAGAAGAAAGACGGGAGTATGCGACTTTTGTATCGACTATCTGGAATTGAACCATGTCACTATCAAGAATAGGTATCCTCTACCTCGTATTGATGACTTGTTTGACCAAATTTGCAAGAAGCACAATTCTTTTCAAAAATCAATCTTCGCTTCGGATATCATCAATCAAGATTAGAATCGAGGATATTCCAAAGATCGCCTTTAGAACTCGATGACGAAGCGTTATGAATTCCTAGTCATGTCTTTTGGATTGACTAATGCCCTACGACTTTCATGGATATGATGAACCGAGTATTCAAGAATATTTGGATCGATTCGTTTTTTCTTTATTGATGACATCCTCATATATTCCAAAAGTCGTGAAGATCATGAGCACCATTTGAAGTCGGCACTACAAAAAACTTCGTGAAAATAAGTTATATGCCAAGTTAAAGAAATGCGAGTTCGGCTTAAGGAAGTAGCATTTCTTGGGCACGCAGTGTCAAAACATGGAGTATCTGTTGACCCGCCAAGATTTAAGCAATACAAAGTTGGGAGAACCAAGACGGTGGATCAAGTACGTAGCTTTCTCGGGTCTAGGCCGATTATTATCGGAGATTAGTGGAAGGGTTTTCTCGAATCGCTACTCTGCTAACTCGGAAGGATACAAAATTCGCTTGGAGTGAAGAATGCGAGAAGAGTTTCCAAGAGCTTAAGAGGAGACTTATTTCTAAGACTGTTCTAACAATACCATCCGGTTCGGATGGATTTGTTATCTACAAACGATGCTTCGGGCAAAGGGTTAGGATGTGTTCTCATGCAACATGGAAAGTCATAGCCTATGCCTCGCGACAACTTAAAGAATATGAGAGGAATTATCCTACTCATGATCTAGAGTTAGCGATGAGAGTCGCTTTCACGCTAAAGATCCGAGGCACTATCTTTATGGGGAGAAAGTGGAGATATATTCGCACCATAAAAGCCTTAAATATTTCTTCACTCAAAAGAACTTAACATCGGCAACAACGTTGGCTCGAGCTATTGAAGACTACGACCACACTATTCAATACCATCCCGAAAAAGCGAACGTGTAGCGGCGTTGAGTAGAAGATCATATCACGAGACGAAAGTGCGATGATGTCAAGTATACACATAGAGCCAACTTTAATAGAAAAAGTTAAGGTTGCTCAAGCCACCCAATTCAGAAATGATGCATATGAAGAAGAAAGTACAAGAAGGTGCTATTCGAGGCGAGAATCGATGAAGAAGGAATACTTGAGTCCACTCTAGACTTTGTGTTCCTAACGACTTCGATTTGAAGTACAAGATTATGATGGAGGCACACAATACACCATTTACAATTCATCCTCGAAGTACTAAAATGTATCGTGATCTTCGACATACATTTTGGTGGAACAATATGAAGAGAGATTGCAAAGTTTATCTCAACATGTTTAACTTGTCAACGTGTAAAGGCGGAGCATCAAGTGCCTAAGGGACCATCAGCAACCACTTGAGATTCCGAAATGGAAGTGGAACACATTACCATGGATTTCAAGCTATTCTGGGTCTTCCCACGGTTTCTCAAGGCATAAATGTTATTTGGGTTATTGTTGATAGATTAACCAAGTCTCGCACATTTCTTGCCGATACGGAGACTTATTCTCTCGAATGTCTTGCTAGTATGTATGTAAATGAGATTGTGAGGTTGCATGGTATGCCAGTATCTATAGTTTTGGATCGTGACCCAAGATTCACTTCAAGATTTTGGGTTAGCTTGCAAAAAGCTATGGATGTGGATTTACGATTGATTCGGCATACCATCCTCAAACCCGACCGGACAATCAGAGAGGACTATTCAAACTCTTGAAGATTTATTAAGACTTTGTGTCCTAGACTTCAAGGGCAGTTGGGATAAGTATTTACCATTGGTAGAATTCTCCTACAATCAGTTATCAGGCAAGTATAGGTGTGGCCCCATTCGAAGCATTATATGGATGAAAATGTCGCTCTCCAGTATGTTGGGACGAGGTGGGTGAAGCAACATTGTTGGGACCCGAGTTGGTACGTATGACCACAGAAAAGATCCAAATGAATAGACAACGCATACAAACGGCACAGGATCGACAAAAGAGTTATGAAGATCTTCATCGAAAGGACGTGGAGTTTAGTATAGAGGATCATGTATTGTTGCGTATTGCCCCATGGAAGGGAGTTATAAGATTTGGGAAGAGAGGAAAGCTCAATCCATGATTTATTGGTCCATTTCAAATTCTTGACCGAGTAGGAAATGTAGCCTTCATGACTCGCTTTACCTCCAAGTATGTCTCGTGTTCATAATGTATTTCACATATCTCGCATTATCGTAAATATGAAAAGACCCAAACCACGTTATTGAGTTAGAACCGGATGAGATAGCTGAAGACTTAACGTATGAGGAGGTACCTGTCAAGATCTTGGATAGGAAGGAGCATGTCCTACGCACGAAGGTCATAGCACAAGTTAAAGTCTTGTGGAGGAACCATGCTATAGAAGAAATGACCTGGGAATTGGAAACGGAAATGAAAGCGAGGCTAAGATGGACAATTAATCGTCCTGTAATAGACTAGTATATATGTATGTAATATACTTATGAAGAACAACGAATGTATTCGGTTATGAACCTGGGAAAGGATTTATTACAAATGTAATACAAAGATAGTAATTGCACTCATTTTGTTGTTATCTCAATGGAATGATTGTATAGATTGTAGTATCGTGGAGCACCATCTGTCGGGTTGGAAGATACCCAGATTTGGGGGCGTCACACCTACCAGTAAGACTTGGTCTTTCTTGGTTAGAAAGTGACTCTCAACATTTTTCAACATGTTAAGCAAATCAGCGAAGCTGATATCTAGCTTGTTCATATGAAAAATTCACAACAATTGTGAGAAGGATTCCAGGAGTAAGTGTGAGATCAAATCTTTCCACAACTTGCCATCCATGACAAAACCTGTTATCCTAATTGTTCAATCAAATTGATCATGTTACGGACTTTTGTCTTTACTGTAGTGTCATCGGTCATTCTAGATCGGAGGAGCTCCTTAGATATCTGATATCTATCAGTCCTACTTTCCTTACCATAAACTTCTTGATGTGCAGGAATATAGTAGGCGCACCCATAGTTTCATGCTGACACTGAAGCACGTTACTCATGGATGCGAGAATGATGCATTGAGCCAACTGTGCATCATCTTGTCACTTTCTAAAAGTTGCAATCTCTTCCTCAGAGGTATTGTCTACAACCATTGCAGAGATAGACGGATTAAGGACATAAGATAGCTTTTCAGCAATGATAACTATTCTCAAAATCCTTAACCAATCCATTTAATTCGGTCTGGTTAAATAGCATCTAATATGCTTCACAGTGATAATAATTTAGACATTGTAAAATTCTGTAAATGAAATTATAATTAACAACATTTTTGAATACATTCTTTTAATAATTACCAAAATAATTTAGGTCTTGCTTTAAATTGGTATCTCCCACTATTTTCATCAAACTATATTAGTTCGGCAAAATCTAATTAGGGATTTGCTAGTGAGAATAAGGATCTCATTTCAAATGTATATAGCCTTGTGGTGACACAACAAACTATATATAAATAAATAGGTAGACAACTCTTGTCAATTACATCAACTATGCAATTCCTTGTATTTTTCCCGGATTTGGGGGCGTTACAGGTTGGTATCAAAGCATTAGGTTATAAAACTTAAGGGGGGAAGAACCTTAGGCTAATAACCTAATAGGAAAGGAAGAGTTCGAAGAAAGCTAACTCGAGTCAAATGAGTTAATAAGGTATTGAGGAAACTCAGTACCAAAAGATTTAAAAGATGGAAAGTAACCCTAAATGGATTAAATGTGATTTGTGCTTATATTATTGTGTATTACGTACTAATCAATTTGTTATGTGTTATTATAGATGTCGGTTGATAGCTTGATGTATAGGGATATACATGTGATCAGCGAGGAGCCCGTGAACCGAGTTGAGAGAGTACATGTGCCTATAGCAGACATACCTTTAGTGATTCTAGAGGAGTCAGAGCCCAAGGAATATTACTCGGAGGAGGATTATTCGGAGGAGACCAAGGGGATAGCATCATATTTGAATATGATGATTGATGTGGAGGATGACATGGAGGTAACATCGATTAATACGGTGATGCCTGCCCTAGAGTCTACACCTACCGAGACTATGAGGGAAATATACCTCTCGGTGCTTGGCCATCAGTAACGCGTAATCATTGCACAATATGGTGCAAAGACTGTAAGGAAGAGATCAGTGATCTCTATGGGGCGAAAGAGTCTGCAGAGTCAGACTATGAGATAGAGCATGATGAGAAAGTGCTCATGACTGATAAGGCCCAAGATTATAAGAACGAGGTCATAGAACCTCGCAAGAAACTGGTTGAAAAAGACCAGAAGATAGCACGAATGTCATATATAAATGACAGTGCGCACGAGGATTTCAAGCTTGAGATAGCTTGTTATTCTATTGAGTCGGGACAAACTCGACATACTATAAGTCGAGATATTGTGTCGATTCTGGTAAACTAGAAGCATGAGAATGTTGTTAGGCAGTATTAGGAGTAGTATGATAAATACTTTTGTGTAGTGACGTAAAACCCTCTTTTGTATAATTAAAGGGTACTCTTTTTGTAAATCCCAATTTTTGTAAGGAGTCAATCACGGGATGTATATGTAATAGCTTTTGGGCTATGTAAAGTAACTTGTAAATAGTTTTGAACTATGAAGAAGCATTTTAATATAAGGAAGTTTTTATTTTGAATTGCTTTGTTGAGTATGAGTTATTGTTCGGTTGTTTGTCGACTAATAACGAAGTAATCAAATAAGTAATACCGGAAATTTATTTATTTAATCAGAAATGCCGCCAAGAAGAAGATAACGTAACCAAGAGGCGGAATCACATAATGATAATGAGGGGGCCCTAATAACCCAATGCAGGAGTTCGTTAATTTATTAACCAATGATTTAACCAAGCCGGGGTAGAGCACCCTTGGACCCTAAGTAAGCTTAACGACTACTTTTTAAGGAATTTAAAAGTGTAGGTCCACCCAAATTTAAAGAACAACAACTGACCCGAATGGAGGCCAGATATGGGTCAAGGAAATAGAGAAGGTGTTCGTTATTACAAATGTAATGAGGTGCAAAAGACCTCTTTTACACCTATATGATGAAGGGGAAGCCAACTCTTGGTGGGAGGCTCACCGTGGTGAAATTTGGAGCGGAAGTCGTTACACATAGGAACAGTTTAAGAAGGTATTCTTTGAGAACTATTTTCCTACTAGCATGCAAGGAGAATGGAGATTAAGTTCTTAGAACTTAGCGGGGGGGACATGACTGTTCCCAATCTGTGCCAAATTTAATGAATTGGCAAGGTTCGCTCCACACCAAGTGGACACGGAGGAGAGGAAGGCTCATAGGTTTGAGCAGGGCCTAAAACCCTTGCTCTATAGTAGGATATCGGTTTTTTAGGGTGCTTCCTACGGGACCATTCTGAAAAAGGCGATAATAGCGGAAGGTGGTAGCGAGGCGTTGACCCAGTTCCACAAGGATAGGAAGAATAAGAGTAAGGGAGAGGGAGGAAATAAGGTAGTGGTTGCCAGTGGAAGTGGCAATATGCCTAAGAGAAAGAATTTTAACCCTGGGATTACTGGGGTAAAACAAGGGGATCCTAAACGGAGGATGAAAGCATGTAAGATATGCGGTAAGACTCATCTGGGAGTCTGCCTGAAAGGGAAGACTGGTTGTTATGTGGGCAGGAGGGTCATATATCTCCCAACTGTCCTAATCCTAAGAAAAGTCGGGGATGTTTTGTTTGTGGGTCGGTAGACCACATGGCAAGAAATTGCCCGAAGAAAGGGGCGGAGGGTAATAAGGGTTCTGGTAGTGGTACTTTGGCCATTATTGGACCAACACCATCAGTGGTTAGACCCTCAGCCCGAACGTTTAATATGACTGTCTAATATGTGGTTGCATCAACGGATGTAGTAGCAGGTATCATTCCAGTCATCGAAATAAATGCTTACGTGTTATTTGACTCGGGTGCTACTTGTTCTTTTTATAGCATGTGGATTTGCTCAACGATTGGGATTAAATCACGAAAGTTAGAAATACCTTTAGACGTTAAGGTAGCAACGAGGAGATAGTTCCCATTGAACATATTCATAGGAATCTGCCAGATATCAAGGGTAATAGATTATCGGTAGATCTTTTACCGATAAGGTTAAGGGAATTCGACGTGATTCTCGGTATGGATTGGTTATTTAACCATAAAGAAATAATAGATTGGCATAGAAAGAGTGTAAACCTAAGGCTTTCTAAGGAACCTGAGGTGGTGTTTTATGGAAATAAATCACCGGGACGTTCTTGTTGTCTAACCATGACACAAGCTAGGAAGATGTTGAAGAAGGGGTGTAAGGGTTATCTGTGTCATGTGGTGGATACCAGTGGGAACATCATTGGAATAGATATCGGTGCTTCAAGAATTCGCGGATGTGTTTCCGGAAGAGTTACCTGGTATTCCGCCAGATAGAGATGTAGAATTCGTAATCGATTTGTTGTCGGGAACAGCACCAGTTTCGAAGGCACCATATAGGATGGCACCAGATGATATAAAGGAGTTAATGGTTCAGTTACAGGAACTATTAGATAGAAAGTACATTCAACCAAGTGTGTCACCATGGGGAGCACCTGTGTTGTTTGTAAAGAAAAAGGACGGATCGTTACGACTTTGTATCGACTATCGGGAGTTGAACAAGTTAACGATTAAGAATAAATACCCGTTGCCCAGGATCGATGATCTATTTGATCAGTTGAAAGGGGCAAAGTATTTTTCTAAAATAGATTTGTGCACGGGGTATCATCAACTGAATGTGAGGAAGGAAGATATACCTAAAACGGCGTTCAGAACTCGTTACGGGCATTACGAGTTTTTGGTTATGTCATTTGGGTTGACGAATGCGCCAGCCGCATTCATGGATATGATGAACAGAGTGTTCAAACAGTATTTAGACAAGTTCGTCGTAGTGTTCATTGATGATATTCTAGTACATTCTAAGATGCGGAAGATCATGCTTTGAACATCTAAGAATAGTGTTGGAAACACTACGGAGGAGAAGTTGTATGCGAAATTCACTAAGTGTGAATTTTGGCTCGAAAAAGTCGCTTTCTAGGACATGTTATAGACAAAGATGGCATATCCGTAGATCCAGCGAAGGTAGAAGCGGTGAATGAGTGGGAGCAACCAAAAACGCCAACCGAGGTTAGGAGTTTTCTGGGGTTAGCGGGATACTATAGAAGGTTCATTCAGGACTTTTCTAAATTAGCTACTCCACTGACAAATCTGACAAGAAGTCGGTGAAGTATGAGTGGACAGAAAAGTGTGAGCATAGTTTTCAAGAACTACAAAGGAGGTTGAGTGAGGCACCTATATTATCTTTACCAGATGATACGGGGAATTTTGTAGTTTATATCGATGCTTCGCATAGAGGACTAGGTTGCGTGCTTATGTAGCATGGCAAGGTCATTGTGTATGCGTCACATCAGTTAAAGGATTATGAGAAGGTATATCCTACTCATGACCTAGAATTGGCAGCTGTAGTATTTGCTTTAAAAATATGGAGACATTATTTATTCGGAGAGAAGTGTGAGATATACACGGACCATAAAAGTCTAAAATATATCTTCACACAGAAGGAGTTGAACATGAGGCAGAGAAGGTGGTTAGAATTGATAAAAGATTATAATTGTGATATCTTATATCATCTGGGGAAGGCGAATGTAGTAGCAGATGCGTTGAGTCAGAAGGGTTGAGAGAAACTGTCAATGTTAACGACTCAGAATGAGTTAATAACAGAGATGGCGAGGATGGAATTAGAAGTTAAGTTTCCAAGGGAAACGAGGGAGATGTTATTTGCAATAGAAACTCGACCAACGATAATGGAGCGGGTTAAGGAAGTACAGCTAAGTACTGAAGAATGCAAGCGGATGAAGAAGATAATGAAGGATGACGTGAAGACTAAGTATAACCTTGAGAAAGAAGGTTTACTTCATTTTGAGGGAAGAATTTGGGTTCCAAATAATTTCGGGTTGAAGGAAGAGATTATGTGTGAGGCCCATAGTTCGAGGTACTCGATACATCCTGGTAGTACTAAGATGTATCAAGACCTTCGTCAGAACTTTTGGTGGCCGAACATGAAGAGGGAGATTGCAGAATATGTTATTAAGTGCTTAACTTGTCAGAAAAAGTTAAGGCTGAACACCAAAGACCGAGTGGACTGATACAACCACTGGAGATTCTGGAGTGGAAATGGGAGCATATCACCATGGACTTTGTGGTGGGACTTCCAATGACAAGAAAAGGATACGATGCTATTTGGGTAATAGTGGATCGGTTAACTAAATTTGCTCATTTTCTACCAATAGGAGTTAGGTATAATTTAGAGCAGTTAGCTAAGCTTTATGTCAAAGAAATCATTTCTAGACATGGAGTACCTGTTTCGATTGTGTCAGATCGTGACCCACGATTCACATCGAACTTTTGGAGAAATTTGCAAGAACAAATGGGAACGCAGTTAAGATTGAGTACGACGTATCATCCTCAGATGGATGGTCAGAGTGAGCGGACAATTCAAACGCTTGAAGATATGTTAAGATCTTGCGTTATGGATTTCAAAAGGAGTTGGGACAAATATCTACCGTTGGTGGAATTTTCGTACAACAATAGTTTTCACGCTAGTATAGGCATGCCGCCTTACGAAGCGTTAGTATGGAAGGAAGTGTCGAACTCCATTGTGTTGGGATGAGGTGGGTGAGCGTCCGATATTGGGACTGAGATGAAATGCAATGACGCGCGGACATGGTAAAGTTAATACGTGATACTCGATTAGTTTCGGCTCAAGGCCGTGAAGGAAGTATCACGATCCTCACAAAGAGAATAGAGAATTCAATGTAGGATCTTTTGTTTTTCTGAAAGTATCACCTTGGAAGGGGAAGATACGTTTTGGAAAGAAAGGGAAGTTAAGTCCGAGGTTTGTAGGACCTTTTGAGATTTTAAGAAGGATAGGAGAGGTAGCTTATGAAGTAGCCTTACCTCCAGAAATGGAAAGAATACATAATGTGTTTCACGAGTCTGTGTTGCGTCCTTATAAACCGGACTATAAGCATGTAATAGAGTATGAGTCTATTCAAGTAGAAAAAGACTTAACGTATAAAGAACTTCTGATTCAGATTATTGATAGGAAAGAACAAGTCTTGAGAAATAAAGTAATACCTTCCGTAAAGGTAATTTGGAGTAACCACGATACCGAAGAAGCAACGTGGGAGCTCGAAAGTAAAATGAAGGAAATGTTTCCTCATTTGTTTATGTAAGAATAGCGAGATTCTGGGGACAGAATCCTTATAAGGAGGGAAGAATGTAACGCCCGAGAATTTTGAATTTTCAAGGATTTAAATTTTTATTTGATTATGTGGATTAAATGAATTTAATTGAGTTATTATGTGAGTAAGATGTTCGAAGGTCGTTCTATGACCTAGAATGTGTGGATGTGGTTAGTATTATGGCTTTGTACTAGAATTAATTGTTGTGAAATATCAAGACGAGAACAAAGGTTTTTTGAGATTGTTTGCGTAAAAACACTATTCATCCGATGTCGTTCGGAGCTAGGGTTTGAAATTCTGAGGAACGCATAATGTTAGAATATGACAATATTATGGAATATCCAATAATATTTCCATTATGGCAAACGAAGTTTTCGAATGCGGACTTAAAACATAATGGTTTGTGAAAGAGTTTTCCGAAAGGGAAATGTAAGACGTATAGTCATTTTAATATTATACGTATGAGATACGAGTATTATACTAGTACATATACGAGTATGATATAAAGAATAGTATGATGTATAATACGATTATTATATGAGTATTATACCAAGAGAATACGTGAGTAATACGCGTAGAATACGAATTGTATTATTAGGGTATAAGCTAAGGATTTTATCCAATCCAATTGGACTTGGATTAATAACAAGCCCAATGAATTAAGTATGCAAGCCCAATGTTTATTAATGTCAAGCCCAATCCAAAGAATTAAACTGTGGGTCGAACCGGCGGGTCAAGGGATAGGTAAAACCCATGGGATAACCCATATGGATGACCCATGGGCAAGGTGGGCCGGCCACTTGGTGTGCAAGGCAAGTGAGTCACTTAGTCACCAAGTATTTTGCTTGGTGACAAAGTTGTAAATAAGTGAGGAGGTGCTAAATTGGACCATTTTCCCCCTCATTTGGTTTTCTATAAAAAAAATGCTAAGAGTTGGATTTTTGTTGTTTTACAAAGTTTGTCCAACATATTTGAGAGAGAGAAAAGAGCTAGAATCCTATAATCCTTCTACTTCCAAGCAAACCAAAATACGTTTATCAAGAACGTTAACTACTTCAAAGGTAAATCCCTATAAACCGTAATCTTCATCCTTTTCGATTTCTTTCTCATAGAAGAATCGTAGATGAGTGGAGAATGTTTATAGAAAAGATATAAGAATGCCTTTTAATGACCAAATCATGGATAGGTCATGACCAAATAGAAATCGTAAGTGTTTACGTGAGTTAAAACCATAAAAAAGTCTTAAACGTGAACTTAGTGGTGAATGAACGTTTAAGAATCGATATAGCTAAGGAATGTGCCTATTGCTTGATTAGGAAGTAAATATGAAGTCCATGGAGTATTCCATGTGATTTGGCTTAGAGAACATTAGTAACGAGGTTATGGAAGATTTTGCAGAAATAGACGTTAAACGTCGAAAACGCATAAAGTCCGGATTAAAGGTCAAAAGTTGTCATGTGACTTGAAAATGTTGGTTTCCAATGTCAACACGTGAGATAAGGTAATTAAGAGTCGTTGGCGAAAGAATCGTCGCATTCCGACTTATAACGAAGAAAATGAGTATTGAACGGACGAAAACATTAAACGAACGCTTAAAAATGAACATATAGGTGAATTCCGAGTTAACAGATTCGAAAATGTGAAATTCTTATATGAACACGTAAAGGATGTAATCTGTGACTTGTAGGAATTCGAATGTCAATTCGGATGTAAAACAAACAAATTAGGAAGCCGGGAGTTTTGTTAAGAAACCAAATCTGTTTTGGCTAACTGGTGCATAGACTCGGCGCCGCAGCGCCAAAACCAGTACAAAGTGGTGGCGCCGCAACGCCGGCAGTGGGAAAAAGTTGAGCAAGTTAGGTTTAGTTTCATTTTGAACATTGACATAAAGTAAGATGTTAAAGGTACTTAAAGTACATAATGAGACTTACTTTAAAACACTTATAAGATGTTAATGTAAGAAGAAAGCGTAAGGTTTAATGGAAATTAAACGAAGAACACAAATACGTAACGAGTGAACCATGAACGACGTTCAACGTTGGTAATTAACCATTTATGATCGAAGGTCGGCTAAGGACGTAAGAACGTTAATGAAACGTAACGAAGTATAGAAAGTCGAATCGACTTTAATAACGAAGTTAAAACAAGTAAGATATAGAAGAGAAAGACGTTGGTTAGAACCGTAAAGATAGTTTATGTGATAACTAATTACAGTGTGCTATGTGAATATATCATGTAGATCCTGTAAAGACTAAGAATAGTTGAATTATAAGTTCGAAGATGCTTAAAGGCAAGTCTTTCTTAACTCTTGTCTGACCTTCGTGTTAGTCAAGTTTTTACGTGATGCATGATATACAATGCATGAATGGTAAATAGAAAAGAGTCGATGCCTGTTTTATTCGGGCTAGACGTATTGAAGGATAGATTGAATTGTTTACGAGTCTGTTGATATAGAACTGTTAACGTTATCCTATGCCAAGTATTTGGTACGGATGAGAAGGTAAGTTTGTCTATGAACAAACAAAAGTATTTTCATCGATTATTTGATGGGCACGCGAGGTTGCCAAATGTTAAACGTAAATACGTTTAACGTAAGAGTGTTGATCAACATAGAGTACAATAGGCTGATCACCTAGAAGTACTCATAAGTAAAGACGGGTGGATGGCTTTAGTGCCAGATATCCTTTTCAAATATGAAAACGAAAAGAGTATGTTCATGGTCTATTGACCGATTCATCATTCCTAAGCTATTATATATGCTCTAAAATTGTTGTAGTAGAAGAATTAGTCAAATGATTCAGAATTCTTCATAGATAATTGTCCTTATATTGATATAAAGCATGTACTTATTGATGTGATATTCATATGTTTCGTTGTTAAGACTTGTTGAGCTAGTTATGCTCATTCTTGCTTGAACCATATGTTTGCAGCTAAAGCCGAACAAACTGAGAGTTCTATGAGAGATAAAGGCAAGGCTAAGATGGACAATTAATCGTCCTGTAATAGACTAGTATATTTGTATGTAATATACTTATGAAGAAAAACGAATGTATTCGGTTATGAACCTGGGAAAGGATTTATTACAAATGTATTACAAAGATAGTAATTGCACTCATTTTGTTGTTATCTCAATGGAATGATTGTATGGATTGAGTATCGTGGAGCACCATCTGTCGGGTTGGAAGATACCCGGATTTTGGGGCATCACGCCTACCAGTAAGACTTGGTCTTTCTTGGTTGGAAAATGACTCTCAACATTTTTCAACATGTTAAGCAAATCAGCGAAGCTGATATCTAGCTTGTTCAGATGAAAAATTCACAACAATTGTGAGAAGGATTCCGGGAGTAAGTGCGAGATCAAATCTTGGCACAACTCCCCATCCATGACAAAACCCGTTATCCTAATTGTTCAATCAAATTGATCATGTTACGGACTTTTGTCTTTACTGTAGTGTCATCGGTCATTCTAGATCGGAGGAGCTCCTTAGATATCTGATATCTATCAGTCCTACTTTACTTACCATAAACTTCTTGATGTGCAGGAATATAGTAGGCGCACCCATAGTTTCATCTTGACCTTTGAAGCCGTTACTCGTGGATGCGAGAATGATGCATTGAGCCAACTGCATCATCTTGTCACTTTCTAAAAGTTGCAATCTCTTCCTCAGAGGTATTGTCTACAACCATTGCAGAGATAGACGGATTAAGGACATAAGATAGCTTTTTAGCAATGATAACTATTCTCAAAATCCTTAACCAATCCATTTAATTCGGTCCGGTTAAATAGCATCTAATATGCTTCAAAGTGATAGTAATTTAGACATTGTAAAATTATGTAAATGAAATTATAACTAACAACATTTTTGAATACATTCTTTTAATAATTACCAAAATAATTTAGGTCTTGTTTTAAATTGGTATCTCCCACTATTTTCATCAAACTATATTAGTTCAACAAAATCTAATTAAGGATTTGCTAGTGAGAATAAGGATCTCATTTCAAATGTATATAGCCTTGTGGTGACACAACAAACTATATATAAATAAATAGGTAGACAACTCTTGTCAATTACATCAACTATGCAATTCTTTGTATTTTGCCTCTTAGATCATTTTGATCAAGTGGTGGCACATCCGAATCAAAATTATCCAAGTTAAGTCCAGCCTAGCACTCCATATATTCAAAAAAGAAAAATATTATCCTTGTGGTGACACAACAAAACAACATTGTTCAATTTTCTTTATAAGCATCAAATGTGATAAAATTAACATCTCAAAGAATTAAGATAAGCCTTGTGGCGACACGACAAACTTATAATAATTTGTTGATACTCTATTATTTTTATCATGCTAGAAGGCGACGTTCGATGTAACGACCCCAAAATTTAAATAATTTAATTCTCGACATCGGTCGTTAACAATACATTCAACCTCTAATCTTACATCATTAAACAATAATACAACCATTGAAATTTGTGGAATAACTAAAATTTTCTATTACAAACTATTCTCGTTCCCAAAACATTCAACCTTTACATCTAAGTATCTCAGAATTTTAATACTACAAGAGTTTACATCGCAAAACGATATTACAATTGAATATTAATACATTTACTGAAACATTAGGCATGGTTTACAAGAATAACAACTTGACTTGGATAATAGATCTTCATGCATTACATCTGATTCATGTCTTTCAAGTAGCACATAGAGTTACCTTGTATCCTTAACCTGGAAAAGTGGTATTTGCAAGGTTGAGCTTGACAGCCCAGCAAAATCTAACAGTTTTCATGCATCACGTAGCACATAACAACATGCTCAACATATATCTCATAATCATTGGACTAACGTAACATACATGTTGCAGTTCACATAATAAGTATAAAGATTGAGTTCCTTACTCAATTAGCATTCATCATCATAGTCATACATTGACTTTAACGTTTCACACTTTCAACATATTAATAAAACATCATGCTATTTGCAATAAAGATTTAAAATAGTTCATCATCAAGTTCACATAACAAATAGGAACTTAAAGACTTGCCTTAATTGTTGTTTATCAATAACAGTTTAACAGCTTACAGTTATCTGCACTTCACGTGCCCTACATAATTATATAATCATTAGTCACATAACAACACATAGTAGTTGTAATGTAAACTTTACTCTACATCTCATAACCCTTCCTATTATCAATACACAATGTTCAATTTTATTGTGTTTACTTTTGACTTATATCTCACTATATTTCATATTCGAAGTTCATTCAAGTGTTAAGTCTTGCTAGGAATCATTATTGGTTTTATGTTAAACCCATTTCCTATCTTATAATATTAATTTCATTTGACTTAAAACACTTTTTACGTTCATTAACATTTGTTACGGCATTTCGACGTTCATTCGTCACACGCCCGATTTGTCTCTCTCTTATGTATGCTTAGTATGTTTATACAACTTATCTAATACATCATTTATTAATGTTAAGCATCATTATGTTTACTAACGTTCATGTTTTATAACTTAGAATAACATCTTTTATCGTCACAAGCACTATACTAGCATATATGCATGCCTGACGCCCTCCGATTGCCCCTGAAAACACAACAGTCCTAAAGATGACCATTTTGACTACTGTTAAGACCTCAAATTGAAAAACGTAAATAATAAAAGTTGTAGGTCTATTCGTCCTAATTCCAGATCATCTTGAATCGCCTCAATCAAAGTTCGTATGAAACAGTTATGCCTATTTTACTAAACCATGTCAAAACAGTCACACCTGACATACTTTGGTATAATGCCAATTAAACCTGGGCTGGCGTAGTACGCGCCCAAATGACTTATGACTTATGCATAAAGTACTGCTGTAATTAGTAAAAGCGGACTTTGAATTTATTGTTCTCGCGATTTTTGAACCTTTTCTCCTACAAATCTTCATAACTTGAGTTATACACATCCAAATTAGTCTGTTTTCAATTCGATGGATTCGTAATTCAATATACTAACAACATATATCATTAATTTCAGATTATATCACGACTTCATCATAAAGTTTGATTCCAAAACAAGCCCTAATGTATATATATAAATACAACTCAATTTCTTCATTCGAAAACATGTTTTCATGGACTTGTTTACCAAAAATTATTTTTAATTGTAACAGATTATACATACCCAATAATCTTTATAAACCAACTCCTTACTCAAATCATGCACCACAACCAATTAAAGAGAATAAGTTTTGATAAAACATAACTAAGAACTAGGGCTATATTATTACCTTGATTCCTCTTTAAACATAAAGAGTGGATGATTAGAAAGCTTTGATTGAATCATCTTCTTCCTTCTCAATTCTCAGAGTTCCCTCTCCAACTCATAGAGAACTCATATTGTTCTGCCTTACCTTATGGATACTCAACCAAATAAAATAAGCTTATGTTTTATTTCTGCATTTGGTTTCCCAATACGTTAGAAATCTATAGTATCGGAAATTAGGAATAATAAGGGTCTCAATGCCATGTTTGGCTAGAACCCAATTATTATCTCCTAATTTATTTTTATAATTTCCTTTAACATATGATTCATTCATGTCACAACCATTAACAAATTCTAATATTTAAATTAAATTAAACCTTATTACTATAATTATAATTTCTATTATTATAATTATAATTTCTATTAATGACCATAATTATAATTTTATTCAACAAATCAATCCTTTATTTTAATTATTAGATTAAATTAGAATATTTCCATCAAATATTTATTTTATTTAATAATTATTTTAACTATTACAAAATTCACAATCATATTACATTAACATACCACATTTATGTATATACTCTCTTATTTTATTAAAACAAATATATTCATATTAATTCATTATTTTAATTAAGTGAATTACTCACATTATTTATGAAATTTAATTCATAATAATTATATTGCCAATCAAGGCATACCAATTAAATTATATTATTCCATAATATAATTTCCATCTTAATTAACTAATATTATTTAGTTAATTTCTTTTGCCACCATTTTCCTTTTTTTCTTAACTAATTTGCTTCACTTTCTTCAATAGTTTAATCACTATTAAATCTCATAAAAATTTAATTTCTTCACACCAAAACACTTAATTCAAAATATATACATCTCATAATAAGAATTTTAATTATTAAATTCTTATTTTAATAATTTATAAAAATTCGGGTTGTCACATCCTTCCATCCTTATAAGGATTCCGTCTTCGGAATCACCGAAACCCTACCTTACTAAGGTTTTCATCAAATCTATTTAAAAAATTTATCGTTGAATAACTTCAACACATTACCTTAATATATATTTTATATTTCGTACTACATTCATTTCTTCAGCAAATTTTACGTTTTATTTCATAATTTCACTTAAACTCAATTATATTTTGAGTATTATATATTTTTTAACCCATTCATTTCCTTTTCTACGGATCGTTATCATATACTCAACTCATAAACACTCGGGATATTACATTCACCCCTTCTTCTAAGAATTTCATCCTCGAAATTTCATTTATTAATCTTCATTTATTCAATCTATCAAAATAGATTTTCCGTTAATACTTTATTTATTCATTAGGTTATACAACTAAATTCTTTTGCTAAGAATCTTTCCAAGATCATCATATTCCTCACCTCTTCCTCTTCTAAAAGTTTCATATTTCTCTTCTTTCTGGAATTTAATTTCTTTCTTGAAATTATTATATTTTGCTTAATTTTCTCATCATTTCCACTTTCACCCTTCAGAATAAAAAGAATCTTCCATAATTGCTCAATAATTGGGAAACAATATGAATACAAGAATTTAAAAGATTTCAAATCATGCTGAGGGGTCATAAGACCTTGAACTACGTCCACAGTTAAAAGTACTCTTTCAACTTAAACCTTAACAATCATTAGACTATAGGGACTCCCGTATTTAGGGTGTTAAGCCCTTCATACGATGTATTGTGCACAAACATTTAAACATTATGCATAAATTATCCCCTAGAACAGGGTTGTTCACTATGTCCATAGTTATAAGTAATCTTTCAACTTAAACTTTAACAGTCATAAGACTATAAGGACTCCTCGTCCTTAGTGTTCAGTTTGTAATATTCATGAACAAAATCAAATTGCACAAATTAAGCGAAAACGTGGAAAATTAGAGTTTTAAAAATTTACAAACCATATACCCGGATCACCCTTTATGCACAATTATTAACTAAACGAAAATATGAAGAACAAGAATCATACCCTTGAAGATTCGAGCTTCCTCAGGTACAAGTTCACCTCCAATCTTTTTCGCGTTCAACTTGAATCCACCGGGTTTGGTTCCTTCCTTTGATCAACGTTAGCCACCCAAGTGTTTGGCCTCTAGAGGTGATCCACCAAGGAAGAAGAAAGATTCAATAAGATGGGTATTTGGCTAAACCCTAATTTTCTATCTCTATAGAAAAAGAACGTACTCTCCAACTATTGGAATTGCGTATATTGATATCTGATATAAGACTTGTGACACCCCCAAATCCTGGTACTTCATTTCCTCAAGATTTAGTGTTCACTTAATCAAAACATTCATTTCTAACAACCCAATCATAATAAAATTGAATAATGGCAGAAGCCCATCTGAGTTAAACTTAAATACAAAAGGATCTCCCAGGTTATCTAACCTTTAGTTACAAACATTCAAATGCGGAAATTAAATAAACTTCATTACAATCTTTAAACCAAAGTCTGATAATAAAACTATCAAAACTATTACAAGTCTTCGTATTTGGTCATCTTTTCATTTTCCATCTTGGTGCTTTGAGGTACGTCACCCTTTTTAGCTTTAAGTAAGAAATTTTACAGGCAAGAGTGAGCAAACAAGGCCCACTTGGAATAACAATAAGTAATTCTTTAAACTTTTACATCAATTGCCAAAACTAGGCTCAATAGAACTGAACAATGTGTTCTATTAACTTTCTAAAACTATAACATTCAATTGAGGGTCTAATGACCATGAATCATATCCACGATTATAAGTAATCTTTCAACTTTAACTTTAACGATCATAAGACTATAAGGACTCCACGTGCTTGGGAGATCAACCCTTACGTACAATGTATTGTGCACAACCATTTTAACGCTAAGCGTAAACATCTATTAAAAGAGTTGTTAAATCTCGATTATTTAGAATACAAATGCGCACCAAAGTAAGTTTGGTTTGGATACATTCTGAGGTAATTTAGAATTCAACGATAATCAACTAAGGATTAGTTGATTACAAAAAAAAATCTTGTATATGCTATGGAATAATCATAAGCGGATTGATATTTGTAAATTAACATCATGTTTTATGAATAATCTAATAGCATAAGCATTGAATAATCATAACATTCAAGGTTATTGAGAATTTGGGTACTAAACATGCATAATGAATAGTAATTTGAACGATAGAGTTGTTCAATACTAGAATATTAAAATAGAACAACTCGCATTCTAAATCACAAGTTACATATTAAAGAAACTTGCTCAATAATAAAATATAAGATTTGGAATACTTGTATCCTCATGAACCAATAGATACAAGAGCTTTATCAATAATAAACAATCTAACTCTACGAAAGTGTAAAGTTAGCAACTTGTGTAATTGAAATTGAATTCAAAACAATAATGTACTCAACAAAATCAAACTCGCATAATGAAGTTTTAGAGTTAGAGAACTTGCATTTAGCACAAGCTAAACCTTACAACTTGAATCAATACCCTATACATATGTCATCATGACATAATTAGTCATTACCAATATTTTATATCTATATAAACAATACATACATCATGTAGGTCGAATTACCTATTCACATAATCAAACTATGTTAATACTAGTTAACACTTGATAACACGCTCATTCATAGTTTAATATTACTGAAATCATCATTTAACATTCCTATTATTAACACACAACATTTATTTTCCAAATCTAACTCATGCATTGCTTATACGGTTTCTACTTTGTGGTTGGCGGTCAGCATTGCGACATGATCACAGCCATCGATTGGTATTTATGACTTGACGAAACTTATCTTTCTTTGGTATGCGCTTGCGACGCCAAAGTCCAGAACTCTGCGACCAAGCTCGGCAACAGCATGAACAAAAGCCAAATTTGCCTACAAGTTCCAATCTAATAGACTAATTAACATGTAATTTACACATAGACTTCATGTAAACATATTGTGAAGACTTCTAACATGTTTCTACCCATAAAATAACATAAACATCAAATCTACAACACCCAATTTTAATATTTTTGGCAAAAACTCCATTTTTGACATTTTTAATGGAAATCAACACTGTGATTTTGTTTTTCAATAAAAACAGTAATTTCAAAACACCATAGTTATGATTATACATACTCTATCAAATTCAATAATAAATTTATCAGTTTAACAACTAATTAAACCTTAATTTCTACTTTAAACTAAGCCATATTCATATATATATTTTCATATGAATTCACTGTAATATATTTTCTTCCACAAAACCCATACATACATGAACTAGTTTTTCTATAATCATATATAAACTCATGAAATCATCTTATAATCAATAATTTATCATATAACTATAAACACCACCAATTTATCTTTTATAAAAATTTCATAGAGAACTTTTTGGAGAAAAAGTCTAAACTTTTAAAGAAGAGATTAAGCTCTTACCTTTGATTAGGAAGATGATGGTTATTCTTTTCCCCAATTCCTTTCTCAAAAACCTGTTAGAAAACACTCACCTTCTCTCTAAAGTTTTCTCAATTTTCTATGTATTCTTCTTCTTCTTCACTGAGTTCTTTCTTCCTAACTCTAACTACGTACTAACAATATAACGTATAATAATAATATAGGTATTAAATATATAATATAATTCTAACTTTAACTGACATCAGTTATAAAAATTTGAAAATCAAAAGCCATAAGTCTTGTTTGGCTAGGCTTAATAAAATAACTCTTTAATCCTTACAACTTGTTTGGTAAACTTAATTAAAACAAATGGATTAATCCTTATACCTTGTTTGATAAAACATCATTAGATTAAAGACTTAATATGCAATATGACATGTTTGGCAAAACTAAATTAAACACTTTTAATTTATTTTACTAACTCCTTTATAGCAAGGTTATTTGTCACACTTCTACTTAATTAAATAATCAATTTAATCAATTCAAATATTAATCTATTAAATTACTTTAACACATAATTCAATACCACAAAACTATAACTTTCTTTATAATTATAATTTTATTTAATCAACTAACACCTTATTTTAAATTACAAAAATCTAATTAAAATATTATAATTCATTTAATCATTATTAGCTCTCTAACAATTATTAAATTAAATTAGTATATAATCTCATAACAATTAATTTTCTTGGCTCCTTAATTATTTATTCAACAAATAATTAATTAAACCATATCAACTCAAATTGAACAATTATTTATTCAACAATAAATATATCCACTAAATATTTATATAAATCAATAAATATTTAATATTTAATAATTAATTATTTAATCAACAAATAATTAACTAAACCATATCAACTCAAATTGAACAATTATTTATTCAACAATAAACCCATCCATTAAATACTTATATAAATCAATAAATATTTAATATTATAATTTAAAATCCTGGAATGTTACATCATTCCCTCCTTACAAGGATTTTTTCCTCAGAATCACAACTCAAACAAATCATTCGTTACAAGACTCACCTTATAAAGATACCAGGTAACCCTATTTAATTAAAAATAAGGTATAATTTATTTAATTAAACTCTTTTAATTAAATGGGCTCCCTAATCTTATTAGGGATAATTAATTAAACTTATTTAACTAATTTTCCCTCCTAATCCTATTAGGAATAAATGAGAGTACTTATATTAAATTAATTCCTAAACACTTTTAAAATTAAAATAATAATAATTGTAATAATATTAATAAGACTCATCTTATTAATTTATATTTAATATTTCTAAAATATTAAATAATAAATATTAAGCTATTTAATTTATTCTATCACCATAGATTAAATTAAATATACTTAACATATTATTACGATTATGCCATTAACTTCTTAATTAATTATTCTTCCTTTTATGGTGTGACCCTTTAGGTTCTCCATATTAAACTGGTTGTGAATAAATCAATTAGAACAATTCTAATCTTATTTAAATAAATAAATTAAAAAATTAATTTATTTAAATAAATTATATTTATTCTACAATAGGGATAAGCCTCCTTACCGATCAACGACTTTCCAGATAATATAGATTTCAACATTAA
Source organism: Panax ginseng (assembly GCA_020205605.1). Lineage (NCBI taxonomy): Eukaryota > Viridiplantae > Streptophyta > Magnoliopsida > Apiales > Araliaceae > Panax > Panax ginseng. The sequence continues at coordinate 91,603,814 of CM035148.1, read as the reverse complement.
TCATAAAAGAACCTTTGAGTAAATAGTTACCGTATAATTTAGTCCTTCCACCATACGATGTCCCAATTAAATATAAGACATGGAATTACTGTCAAGTCTTATTTTATTTAATTACATGTATTTCGACTCTTAAATGCACAACACCAAATAATGCAAATTAGAAAGTCCTTTCTAATTTCATTCTGCCTTGGCCAAGGACTACTGGGTTGTCATTTATCGAATCACAGAGGACATTTCTCTTCTTTACTAGAAGCGATAAATTCTTTATTGATCATACATTATCTCCATGTACAACTTATTATACCCAAGCATACCCTTTGATATACCCTAAGGGTCTTAAGGAATAAGTCAAAGTATAACTCATCATACACAAGATACTATGATGATCTCAAGTCCAAGGATTACTTGTACTACTATCATTACGAGAATTCTATTGACGAGTGAAGTAAAACTCCATTAGGTATTCCTTATGAGCCACGTTCAAATGAACTTATTCTCTAATAAGCACCTACATACTTGATTTAGTGTCTCCACACAAATGATCATGAGATCAATCATCCTCATCTAATGAGCAAGCAGCGTATGTACCAATCTATCCGGATTCACTAATCCCCAATTTAGTAATCCAACGATTGGGAACTATTTTAGTTTTAAGCTTTCTGAGAATTTAGATCTCATTAGAATGATCATCATCATTATTCTAAAAGCATTGCTTAAAACTATAAGTTTATCACATATTATATAACAGCATCATGTAGATAAGTAAAAGCCTTTAATAAATTAATACTTTTTATTAATAAATGAATAAGATTGTTACAAAGTATATGTTTTATCATCAAACATGATTGGCTTGTGTGCATACTACTTCCACTTAGGGGGATCAACCATTCGTACAATGTATTATGCACAAACATCTTAACAGTTTCGCGTAATATAATCCCCTATAAAAGGGTTGTTCACCTCAGCTTCTCATCATCTGAATCCGTACCAAAATAATTTGGTTCAGGAAAATTTCAAAGAACACTTTGAATTTCATAAAAGCGTTAATCTAAATTGAATCAAATAAACTTAGACTCATACCAATAATTCAATTTCAATCGAAACATGTATGGCCCAACCCTGTTGGCAATTAATTATCTTTAAAATTCTAAAAATAATTTTATGACGTCATGATACCGTACTATGTTTATAGCCCGTTAGAGGATTCCGTCATTTTGTGACTTTGTCATACTACATCATACCATAGTGGGCTGACGATCCTTAGATCACATCCAACACTAAGTAATTCTGCATTGATAACTCCATCGTTTTTATCATCTTTGCACCATGTTACATGATGCATTAATGATATAAAATACATTTTGATATTTTCAAATTATTTTAAATCTAAGCCAAACAATTAGCATAGACTATTCTTTAAACAGTTCAAAAATCTTTGAAAATTAGTTTTAGTGATATCATATCTCAACAGGTAACGATGTGTCAGTGTCCCGAAGTCCACACATACACATTTGTCACCATGCGTTGAGAATAAAAATTCATTTTTAAAGGGCACATAGTGCGAATTTAGCTTGATGTCAAAAATTTTGAAGTCTAGCATAGGTAGAAGATTTGGAATACATGTGCTTCCACCATCAAATCCACTTTCTATAATGATCCATTGTTTAATAAGTTTATCTATTCCTATCATCCTCAATACTCCATTCACACTTAATTATATCCCAGTTCATCAAGCTTACTGCATATTGGAAGTTCAGGAACTTGCCACAATAATATGAGTTTAAGAACTTATCCTAGTCAGACCATAGGCGTCCATTCGCTAAGGGGTTCAAAACATACCATATTATTATGAGTCACGAACTTACTATATGCATTAGTTTTAAGAACCCCTAATAATATCTGACCAATCTTAATAGTTTCTAACTATCAAATATACACATGAGAAAAGAATCACCTTTTCACAACATATACATTGATAGTGCGACACCGACATTCCAATGATTATCAACGTGATAAACCAATTGTAAGCACAAAACCCTCGCCCATACAATGGTTTGTACAATTCAGCCATCACATGAGTCCTCAATTGAAATCCCACCTAACTCTATCTTACTCATAACTTGCTCAATACGAATTCCTCGTATCACATTATCTATAACTCCTCGTGAGTTTATCTCGTACTATATCATAGTACATTATCTTCATAGCATCAAGCTATAATTATTCAAACATTACAGACCATCTTTCTTTTATAACTCAAACAGATCATGTCGTGATCTTATTCTATAATCATCTCCCTTAAAATTATTTTCTTAACTTGTGATCATTTTGTTTTACGATCCTCTTTGTTTCCTTTTTCATCATTTACGATTTCATTTCTGCTTTTAATCTTACAGACTTTGTCTATCCATCATTATTTGTTATATTGGCTATTGGAGTTAGGTAACTCCCATTTCATATCTTTATATCTTTTCAAGATTCTTCTTTGAATTTTCTTGTTTATATAACAATTCTTCCTTTAAGAATTTCTAACATCATTTACATTGCTCAACATTTCATTCGAGTTCCACATTTTCATCATACGTATCCATTTTCTATACTTGGTACACATCAAGTCTCTAATAGTTTCAATATGGTACGCTGAGTGGTTTCCCAAAAACAACCAACAAACTAGGTTCTGAATTGCTAATTTGTATATACCTCCGCTCTCTGAAGGAATCATTTAGCCCAGATACCATACATTAACTATTAAAGAGTACAATTGTACTATACCTCAATATAACTTTTTATTCTTAACTTCTGTATCATTATCTTCTTATAGACATTGTATATTTATTATCACCTTACATCCATATTATTGGAGTTGGGTAACCCAACATTCATACTCCTTATAACTCTGCGAGATTCTTTTTTTTGAATTCTCTCACGCATATTTTAATCCCTTCTTTATAAATTTCTTAAATTACTTCTTATTGTTCAAATTATATTTGAGCTTATTCTTTATCATCTTCACATCTCTTCTCTAAGGTTATAGCCTAAGGTACTCTTACCTAAGGTTTCTAACCTATCGACTTTGATACCAACCTTAATGACCCCAAAATTTAAATAATTTAATTTTCGACATCGGTCCTTAACAATACATTCAACCTCTAATCTTACATCATTAAACAATAATACAACCATTGAAATTTGCAGAATAACTAAAATTTTCTATTATAAACTATTCTTGTGACACCCCCAAAATAGGTATACATCACCCATTCTGAGTTGTCAATACACGGTACAAAAAAACAACTACAACTTTATTATTACAACGATAAAAGCGTGAGTTTAAATCTGAATATTGCCATCTAAACAATATCCACATACAAATAAATCATCATCATAATTATTGATACATTATTTTACAAAATGGTGAGGACTACTACTAAACAACTCTCTAAAACCATCATTCCATACCCAGAGGCTCGTACTACTTTACATTCTAGCCTCCACGAGAAGAAAAATGGAACAAAAAAGGAAAAGGGTGAGCTCAACTAGCCCGATAAAGAATATTATGACTAAGATAATATACAACAAATTATCGTTAGTCTTCACGAGGAAAAATTTAATAGAATACAATGAATGACAAGTTTTAAATCAATACTCATGTGGAAAATATTAATTCATAGAAAGAGTTACGTAGTGGATGAAATCTACTAATATCTATGAATTTAACGATCCATCATCAATATTTTATCTCTATAACATCAATCAATATATATACGGAATCATATATTCATCCTTGTACTACGAGCCGAGGACATTCACCGATTAGTCATGTTCATCTAAACACTGTTCATCTTTTTGCACTACTGGGCGAAGATATTCATCGAAAAATCATTCATCTTTTGCACTTTCTGGGCCAAAAGATATTCATCGAAAATCATTCATCTTTTGCTACTGAGCCAAAATATATTCAATAATATCATCATTTAAGGCGAGGATGATGAAAATATTTTTTTTTTTTAAGCGAATCCGATGAAACAAAATGACAAGGATTAAGGATTAAGGATTAGTACTTTGTTTTATCCACGTCCAAAATACCTCAAAAATAATCATAGTGGTGTAAAATTCAGAATGATCAAAACATGGATACAATCAAAACTAGTATCCACATAGATATTTTTTGAACGAAAAGGAAAATTTTCATTTTTTCGATGAATAGTCTTAGTATTAAGTGAATAATCTTAGTATCGTGAATAGTCACAGTATCGTAAATAGTAACTCGATACCAAAAGTTCCAAATTTGATAAAAACTTGGATCAATATTTGACATAATGATATTGAAGAAATAATATCATTCTGAAAAAAATAATATCCTTACCTCGGAAGGCGATGCTTCTAAGCGGAATCTTTGGATATAGGCTATAACGAACTTTCACCATATAGCAATACTCAAAGAATACTCAAAATACTCACAAGAATACAGCTCGATAATATAGAGAAAAAACTTGATTTAAATTGTGATTTTCAATTCTAACCTAAGCACTTATTTATAGGAAATTGCTTAGAACACCAAAGCGAAAAAATTAATAAAATATTAATATTTATAAAAATATTATACATATTCCTTGAAATCTAAATTTCAGCAATTCACACATACCAACCTTCTAGAAAAAATAAGAAAAAATATTTTCTTATTTAAAATAATTAAAACTTCAAAAATCAATTATTTGAGACTTGAAACTTCAATAATTCACAATAAATAGTCCTTTTATCGGAAAATTTGAATCTACGCGAATTTGTATAGGAAATTCAATTCTCTACAACTTTGCGAGAAGAAAGTTTTTCAAATTCCAAGCAAATTGGCCAATGAAATCCACAAGCGAAGCGATTTTACAGTATATAATCAAATTTCGGTTAATGAATGGGTCCCATGACATGTGTAACATGTTTTAAACATTTATTACAACAAAAATACTCTTCCTCCTCGTATACTCATATATCCCACATTAGATTGTAAAAATATCACCATTATTATATTATTAAAATATAATAATATATATATTTAAATGAATTATTTTATCGGAAAAGATAAAATTTCAATTTTCAACAATTGTCACATTAAAATTTTCTCCATCTATATCCACATAAAATCAATATTTTCCTCATCATATGAATCAATAATTAATTATTCACAAATAATATTACGAAATCCTGATATTGTGACCCGAGCGGTTCCGGAAAAAAGGGGCTTTCAATAAAAATTTCTCCTTCTTGGCGCAATTAGGTGACCAAACCTCTCCTTAGGCAGAAACTTTCTAGACATTGCCAATAATGTTATCTAATAATATTATTAGGATAATATGAATTATTGCCCGATCTTGAAAAATCTTTGTGTAATGACAATTATTGAAACATCGACCAATATAAAATATCAACCTGACAATTATTGAACCAATAAAATCTTTGAGCGATAATTCATAACCATTATTGAGTAGTGCCTTCTTACGTAAGAGTCAATAATTGGTGCAATCTCCAATTATCTTCTTGTCGCGATAATAACGTATTCTTGTGTTTTTTACCCACAGGGTATTCCAACGATTATAGCGGTAACAATTCTGTAGTTATTTTTAAACAACTTATATTTGTCGTTTTCTTCCTCCATAACTTTTTAGTTATGGGGCCCACACATGCGCCATTGCGTGCGTCGTCTGAATATATTCCCAACAGATCTGAATATTCCACGACGAAAAACGAATATTCCCAAACAACAATGAATATTTTATAATCACTTGCTTATTTTGAAATATTTAAGTATTTTACCCATAACTATCACATTAATCACATCAACCCTTACTTTTCAAAATAATAAATAGAGAAAAATAAATTGCATTTATTAATTATTTGAGGTCTTACAACCTCCCTCCTTGAAATTTAAGTCCTCGAAATTTACATACGTACTTAGTATTTCTAAAAGGTGAGGATACCTCGCTTTCATTTCCGTTCCAACTCGAGGTCATTTCCTCTATAGCATGGTTCCTCCACAAGACTTTAACTTGTTGTATGACCTTCGTGCGTAGGACATGCTCCTTCTATCCAAGATCTTGTGGTACCTCCTCATACGTTAAGTCTTGACTATCTCGTCAAATGGGGTTCTAACTCGATAACGTGGTTGGTCTTTCACATATTCTGAAATACGGATATGTGAAACACATTATGAACACGAGACATACTTGGAGGTAAAAAGCGAGTCATAGGCTACATTTCCTACTAAGGTCAAGAATTTGAAATGGACCAATAAATCATGGATTGAGCTTTCCTCTCTTCCCAAATCTTATAACTCCCTTCCATGGGGCAACACGCAACAATACATGATCCCCTATACTAAACTCCGTCCTTTCGATGAAGATCCGCATAACTCTTTTGTCAATCACATGTGGTTTGTATCGTTGTCTAATCATTTGGATCTTTTACGTGGTCATACGTACCAACTTCGGGTCCCAACAATGTTGCTTCACCCACCTCGTCCCAACACTCTTTGGAGAGCGACATTTTCGTCCATATAATGCTTGAATGGGGCCACACCTATACTTGCACGATAAGCTGTTATTGTAGGAGAATTCCACCAATGGTAAATACTTATCCAGCGCCCTTGAAGTCTAGGACCACGAGTCTTAATAAATCTTCAAGAGTTTGAATAGTCCTCTCACGATTGTCCGTCTGGTTTGAGGATGGTATGCGGCCAGATAAATAAAATCCGTACCCATAGCTTTTTGCAAGCTAACCCAAAATCTTGAAGTGAATCTTGGGTCACGATCAAAACTATAGAATCTTGGCATGCCATGCAACCTCACAATCTCATTTACATACATACTAGCAAGGCGTTCAAGAGAATAAGTCTCCGTATCGGCAAAAAATGTGCGAACTTGGTTAATCTATCAACAATAACCCAAATAGCATTTATGCCTTGAGAAGCAGTGGGAAGACCGTAAATGAAATCTATGGTAATGTGTTCCCACTTCCATTTGGAATCTCAAGTGGTTGCAATGGTCCCTTAGGCACTTGATGCTCGCCTTTACCGTTGACAAGTTAAACATGTTGAGATAAACTTTGCAATCTCTCTCTTCATATTGTTCCACCAAAATGTATGTAGAAGATCACAATACATTTTAGTACTTCGAGATGGATTACAAATGGTGTATTGTGTTACCTCCATCATAATCTTGTACTTCAAATCGAGTGTCGTTAGGAACACAAAGTCTAGAGTGGACTCAAGTATTCCTTCTTCATCGATTCTCGTTTACGGAATAGCACCTTCTTGTACTTTCTTCTTCATATGCATCGACTCACGGGTTGGGTGGCTTGAAACTGACCTTAACTTTTCTATTAAAGTTGGCTCTGTCGTATACTTGACATCATCGCTTTTCGTTCATGCATATGATCTTCTACTCAACGCGTCGGCTTACCGTTAAACTTTTCGGGATGGTATTGAATAGTGTGGTGCGTAGTCTTTCAATAGCTTCGAGCCAGCGTCATGCCGCATGTTAAGTTATTTTTGAGTGAAGAAATATTTAAGGCTTTTATGGTGCGAATATATCTCCACTTTTCCCCATAAAGATAGTGCCTCCGGATCTTTAAGCAGCAATTACAACATGACTCTAGATCATGAGTAGGATAATTCCTCTCATATTCTTTAAGTTGTCATGAGGCATAGGCTATGACTTTCCCATGTTGCATGAGAACACATCCTAACCCTTTGCACGAAGCATCCTTTGTAGATAACAAATCCATCCGAACGGATGGTATTGTTAGAAACAGTCTTAGAAATAAGTCTCCTCTTAAGCTCTTGGAAACTCTTCTCGCATTCTTTACTCCAAAGCGAATTTTGTATCCTTAAGTCAACTGAGTTAGCGAGATGTGATTCGAAAAACCCTTCCACGAATCTCCGATAATAACCAATTTAGACCCGAAAGCTAAGTACTTGATCCACCGTCTTGGTTGCTCCCAACTTTGTATTGCTTCAATCTTGAATCGGTCAACGGATACTCCATGTTTTGACACCACGTGCCCAAGAAATGCTACTTCCTCGAGCCGAACTCGCATTTCTTTAACTTGGCATATAACTTATTTTCACGAAGCCTTTGTAGTACCGACTTCAAATGGTGCTCATGATCTTCACGACTTTTGGAATATATGAGGATGTCATTAATAAAAGACAACAACGAATTGATCCAAATATTCCTTGAATACTCGGTTCATCATATCCATGAAAGCGCGAGGGCATTAGTCAATCCAAAAGACATGACTAGGAATTCATAATGCCGTCACAGGAGTTCTAAAGCGGTCTTTAGAATATCCTCGGTTCTAATCTTGAATGATGATATCCGAGCGAAGATCTATTTTTGAAAAGAATTGTGCTCCTTGCAATCCGGTCAAACAAGTCATCAATACGAGGTAGAGGATACCTATTCTTGATAGTGACATGGTTTAATTCGATAGTCAATACAAAATCGCATACTCCCGTCTTTCTTCTTCTGAATAAAACAGAGAGCACCCCGAGGAGATGTCTTTGGGGCCAGATGAAACCGATGTCCAACAACTCCTGTGGTTGGACCTTTAACTCTGAAGTTCAATAGGAGCCATTCGATATGGGGTTTTAGGAATGGGCTTTGTACGGGTTCAAGGTCAATAAAGAATTCAACTTCACGTTAAGGGGTGAGCCAGGAAGTTCTTGAGAAATATGTCGGAAAGTCGATAACAACGGGAATATTATTCAAATTTGACGTGTCTTTATTCAAATCCATAACATGGGCTAAGAAAGCTTGACATCCGTTTTTTAATAAGCGAATAGCTTTATGATTAGATATGATGGTGATTGATTTTAATGGTTTAGTTGCTTGAATTAAATCAACGGAGTTGTTTAGGAGTATGAAAGCTAACACCTTACGAAAACAATTAATTTTGGCATGATGAGTAGTTAACCAATCAATCCCTAAAATCACATCAAAAGCAAGTATCTTTAAAGAGATAAGGTCAACGGGTAAAGGTGATGGTGCCAACTTGAATCAAACAAGATTTATAAGCGATGGATGTGATGAAAGTTTCTCTAACGGATTTCCACGAGATAGGTCAAAGTCTAATTTCTCCTGGAGTTAAGTTTAAGCGTTGAGCACAAGCGGAGAGATAAATGAATGGGTATGCCGGTATCTATTAAAGTATAAACTTCACAAGAATTTATAAATAGCTTACAGTGATCACCTCGCTTGGGTTCCTCGCATTTTGACCCGATCCACAACAAAGCGCTCTTCGAGGCAGTTGACTTTGACTTTTATGGGACAGTCTTTTGAGTCACCGTCCCCGCTGAACTAGGTTTCCCTAACGTGCCATTCCCGACGAGATGTCTCCCTCTTTTCCAAAAATATAGCATATCGAAAAGTTGTGGGCAGTTTGGAGTGATATGTCCCTCTTTCCCGCATTTATAGCATATAATGGGTGGTTGTTCTCCTCCTTGGAACCCGATTCTTCTTGGCCTTTATCGTCTTCACATGGTGGTTGTTGAATCTCCTCTTTTTAAAATCTCCTCCTGACTCGCTTCTTCTATTTTCATGGCCATGATTACCACCAGAGTGGTTACCATTTTTGTCATCTTTTTCTTTCTCCACTGGTTATTGTTGTTTTGTTGACTGCTATCTCCGGTATGATCCTGATTGTGGTACCTCGGTTGACCGTACTCGTTATCTCGCTCTAACAATTGAGCCACATTAACAACATCTCGGTAGAAAGAAAATTTATGAGAGATGAGATCTTGGCGTATCTGGGGTTTCAAACCTCTCGAAACATCCGTCGTCATCGTTCCTCATTCTCCACCAAATGAGGTACAAACACAGATAACTCTGCAAACTTACCTCGTCTTTGAGACACCGTCGTATTTGTTCTACTCGATCTAATAAACTCCACTTCCTTCATATAGCCAATGAACACTTTCGGAAAGTATTTGTCATTAAATAGTTCTGAAATGTCTCTCGAAGACATCTTTGAGTCTTGGTGGATGGAGTGCGCTTCACAGACTCCCACCAATGAATCCGCTTTCGCCACGGAACATAAAGGTGGCGAATGGAAACTTTGTTCCTCCGTGCATCCCAAGACATCGAATATCTTAGTAATTTGCTTGACCCATGTTTACGCCATGATCGGATCGGCTTTCCTTAAATTCGGTGGTCCCAACTCTTTGAATCGCTTGGTTTGTGACAACCCGTGAATTGCTATCATTTCCTCCTATGTTTTGAACACGAGTCTCCTCGTCGATTTTGTATGAGCGCAAAAGTTTCTAAACATTAAATCGTTCATCGTCTCTAATCGATTGGTGTTGTTCACGGGAGGAACATTGCCACTTGTTACGTTCTCCTCGTTGGTGAGTACAAGCGTCTCCACGGTCTCATTTCCATTGTTAATATTCTCGATTGACATTCTCAAATCTTTGTCATAAAACAAGGGTTAATTAAGGAAATCAATATATCACATTATATCCCTATATCTTGACCAACTATCAAATAAGCTTGGGTAGGACACACTAGCTTGAAGGATTTACTCGTCTCTCCCTCCTAGTTCTATTTCCCCGATCTCCTTGAAAGATCATATCCTAAGCTCACGATACTAAGCTGTGGCACCCCCAAAATAGGTATACATCACCCATTACGAGGTTGTCAATACACCTGCACGAAATAACTACAACTTTATTATTACAACAAAAAAGCGTGAGTTTAAATACGATCATCGCCATCTAAACAATATCCACATACAAATAAATCCTCATCATAATTATTGATACATTATTTTATAAAAATGGTGAGGACTACTAAACAACTCTCTAAAACCATCATTCCATACCCCAACTCGTACTCGTTACATTCTAGCCTCCCGAGAAGAAAAATGGAACAAAAGGAAAAGGGTGAGCTCAACTAGCCCGATAAAAATATTATATGACTAAGATAATATACAACAAATTATCGTTAGTCTTCAACAGGAAAAATTTAATAGAATACAATAGACAACAAGTTTTAAATCAATACTACATGAAAAAAATATTAATTCATAGAAGAGTTACGTGAGATGAAATCTACTAATATCTATGAATTTAACGATCCATCATCAATATTTTTATCCTGTAACATCAATCAATATATATCTGGAATCATATATTCATCCTTGCACTCTGAGCCGAGGACATTCACCCGATTAGTCATGTTCATCTAAACACTGTTCATCTTTGCACTACGGCCAAAGATATTCATCGAATCATTCATCTTTGCACTCGGGCCAAAGATATTCATCGAATCAATCATCTTTGCACTTCTGGGCCAAAGATATTCAATAATATCATCATTTAAGGTAGATGATGAAAATATTATTTTATTTTTTAAAGAAACAAATCCATTGAAACAAAATGAAAAGGATTAAGGATTAAGGATTAAGTACTTTTGTTTTATCCACGTCTAAAAATACCTCAAAAATAATCATAGTGGTGTAAAATTCAAGAATGATCAAAACATGGATACAATCAAAACTAGTATCCACAATAGATATTTTTAGACGAAAAGGAAAATTTTCATTTTTAGATGAATAGTCTTAATGTTAAATGAATAGTGCCAGTATCGTGAATAGTCTTGTATCGTAAATAGTAACTCAGACACCAAAAGTTCCAAATTTGATAAAAACTTGAGATCAATATTTGACATAATGATATTGAAGAAATAATATCATTCTGAAAAAAAAATATCCCTTACCTCGGAAGAGCGGTGCTTAAGCTGGAATCTTTGGATATAAAGCTATAACTTGAACTTTCACCGTATAGCAATACTCAAAGTATACTCAAAATACTCACAAGAATACGCTCGATAATATAGAGAGAAAACTTGATTTAAATGTGATTTTCAATTCTAACTAAAGCACCTATTTATAGAAATTGCTTAGAACACCAAAGCGAAAAATTTAATAAAATATTAATATTTATAAAAATATTATAATGATTCCTTGAAATCAATTTATTGAATTCACACATGCCAACCTTCTAGAAAAAAAATAAGAAAAATGTTTTCTTATTTAAAATAATTAAAACTTCAAAAATCAATTATTTGAACTTGAAACTTCAATAATTCACAATAAATAGCCCTTTATCGAAAAATTGAATCTCTACGGCCTTTTATAGGAAATTCAATTCTCTACAACTTTGCGGAAAGAAAGGTTTTCAAATTCCAAATAGAAATTGGTGAAATCCACAAGCAGAAGCGATTTTACAAAGCTATAATCAAATTTGGGTCGATAAATGGGGTCCACCCGACATGTTTAACATGTTTTAAACATTTATTGCAACAAAAAGTACTCTTCCTCCTTGTATACTCATATATCCCACATTCGTTGTAAAAATATCACCATTATTATATTATTAAAATATAATAATATATATTTAAATGAATTATTTTATAAGAAAAAAGATAAAATTTTAATTTTCAACAATTGTCACATTAAAATTTTCTCCATCTATATCCACATAAAATCAATATTTTCCTCATCATATGAATCAATAATTAATTATTCACAAATAATATTACTGAGAATCCACAATATTGACAACGAATGGTTCCTCAGGAAGAGGGGCTTTCCAATAAAATTTCTCCTTCTTGGCGCGCAATTAGGTGACCAAACCTCTCCTTGAGCTTTCTAGACATTGCCAATAATGTTATCTAATAATATTATTCGATTAATATGAATTATTGCTTGATAATGAAAAAAATCTTGTGTAATGACAATTATTGAAACAACCAATATAAAATATCAACACAACAATTATTGAACCAATAAAATCTTTGAGCGATAATTACATAACCATTATTGAGTAGTGCCTTCTTACGTAAGAGTCAATAATTGGTGCAATACTGGTAATATCTTCTTGTGCAATTCTGGCATATTCTTGTGTTTTAACCACAGGGTATTCCAACGATTAATAAACTTGATAATAATTACATAGTTATTTTTAAACAACTTATATTTGTCGTTTTCTTCCTCAATACGCTTTCCATTATGGGGCCCACACATGTATCGCTACCGTGAAGTAAATAATATTATTCCAGAGTAATCTGCGAATATTCCACGACAAAACGAATATTCCCCGACAACAATGAATATTTTATAACCACTTGCTTATTTTGAAATATTTACGCATTTTACCCATAACTATCCACATTAATCACATCAACCCTTACTATTTCAAAATAATAAATAGAGGAAAATAAATTTCATTTATTAATTATTTAGGGTCTTACAATTCTCGTTCCCAAAACTAAACCTTTACATCCAAGTATCTCAGAATCATTTTAATACTACAAGAGTTTACATCGCAAAATTATATTACAATTTAATATTAATACATTTACCGAAACATTAGGCATGGTTTACAAGAATAACAACGTGGCTAGGATATTAGATCTTCATGCATTACATCTGATTCATGTTTTTCAAGTAGCACATAGAGTTACCTTGTATCCTTAACCTGTAAAAGTGGTTATTTACAAGGTTGAGCTCGACAGCCCAGCAAAATCTAAAAATTTTCATGCATCACGTAGCACATAACAACATGCTCAACATATATCCCATAATCATTGGACTAACGTAACATACATGTTGCAGTTCACATAACAAGTATAAAGATTGAGTTCCTTACTCAATCAGCATTCATAATCATAGTCATACATTGACTTTAACGTTTCATACTTTCAACATATTAATAAAACATCATGCTATTTGCAATAAAGATTTAAAACAGTTCATCATCAAGTTCACATAACAAATAGGAATTGAAAGACTTGCCTTGATCGTTGTTCACAAATAACAGTTTAATAGTTTACAGTTATCTGCACTTCACGTGCCCTACACAATTATATAATCATACACATCAACTATTAGTCACATAGCAACACATAGTAGTTGTAATGCAAACTTTACTCTATATCTCATAACCCTTCCTATTATCAATACACAATGTTCAATTTTATTGTGTTTACTTTTGACTTATATCTCACTATATTTCATATTCGAAGTTCATTCAAGTGTTAAATCTTGCTAGGAATCATTATTAGTTTTATGTCAAACCCATTTCATATCTTATAATATTCATTTTATTTGACTTAAAATACTTTTTACGTTCATTAACATTTGTTACGGCATTTCGACGTTCATTCCCTACACGCCCGATTTGTCTCTCTTATGTATGCTTAGTATGCTTATACAACTTATCTAATAAATCATTTAGTAATGTTAAGCATCATTATGTTTACTAACATTCATGTTTTATAACTTATAATAACATCTTTTATCATCATAAGCACTATACTAGCATATGTGCATGCTCGACGCCCTCCGATTGCCCCCGAAAACACAACAGTCCTAAAGATGACCATTTTGTATTTTGTTACAGACCTCAAATTGAAAACCTTAAAGAATAAAAGTTGTAGGTCTATTCGTCCTCGTTCCGGATCATCTTGAATCGCCTAAATCCAGGTTCGTATGAAAATGTTATGCCTATTTTACTCAAACATGTCAAAACAGTCACACCTGACATATTTTGGGTGCAATTGCCTAATTGAGACTTTCAGTACTGCCTTGCAGCTACTCTGAGATTAGCAGACAAGCGGACTCTGAATTAACTGTTCTCACGATTTTTTAACATTTTCTCCTACTAATCTTCATAACTTGAGTTATACACATCCAAATTAGTCCGTTTTCAATTCTATGGATTTGTAATTCAATATACTAACAACATATATCAGTAATTTCAGATTATATCACGACTTCATCATAAATTATGATTCCAAAACAAGCCGTAATGTATATATATCAATACAACTCAATTTCTTCATTCTAAAACATGTTTACATGGACTTGTTTACCAAAAAATATTTTTAATTGATAATTAACAGATTATACATACCCAATAATCTTTATAAACCAACTCCTTACTCCAATCATGCACCACAGCCAATTAAAGAGAAGAAGTTTTGATAAAACATAACTAAGAACTAGGGCTATATTATTACCTTGATTCCTCTTTAAACATAGAGAGTTGATGATTAGAAAGCTTTGATTGAATCATCTTCTTCCTTCACAATTCTCAAAGTTCCCTCTCCAATTAATAGAGAACTCATATTGTTCTGCCTTACCTTATGAATACTCAACCAAATAAAATAAGCGTATGTTTTATTTCTGCATTTGGTTTCCCAATACGTTAGAAATCTATAGTATCGGCAGTTAGGAATAATAGGGGTCTCAAAGCCATGTTTGGCTAGAACCCAATTATTCTCTCCTAATTTATTTTTATAATTTCCTTTAACATATGATTCATTCATGCCATAATCATTAACAAATTCTAATATTTAAATTAAATTAAACCTTATTACTATAATTATAATTAATATTATTATAATTATAATTTCTATTTAGCCAACCATAATTATAATTTTATTCAACAAATCAATCCAATTTAATTATTAGTTTAAATTAGAATATTTCCATCAAATATTTATTTTACTCAATAAATATTCTAATTAAAATATTTATTTTATTTAATAAATATTTTAACTATTTACAAAATTCACAATCATATTACATTAACATACCACATTTATATATATACTTTCTCTTATTTTATTAAAATAAATATATTCATGTTAATTCATTATTTTAATTAAGTGAATTTCTCACATTATTTATGAAATTTAATTCATAACAATTACATTGCCAATCAAGGCGTACCAATTAAATTATATTATTCCACATATAATTTCCATCTTAATTAACTAATATTATTAAGTTAATTTCTTTTGCCACCTTTTTTTCTTAACTAATTTGCTTCACTTTCTTCAATAGTTTAATGTAAGACCCCACCTTTTATAAATAAAGATGAATTTTCTATAAATATCATTTTGAATATTATGGAATGAATTTGATATAATGTTATAGTTGTGGGTAATATTTATAAATTTTGCAAAATGCAAGTTGTTATATAATATTCATTTGGTGGGAATATTCGTTTTAACGGAAATATTAGTACAACGGCACAATCATTGGTGGACCCCTAACGGAATTATTGTAGGATTGAGAAAAGCGATAAAAATAATTTATGAAAATAACGGCGAATGTTTCTGAATTAGCTCTGTTGAAACACACGATGTTTAAAAGAAACAAGAATAATGCCGTGAGTTGCACAAAGATGACACTTCAGGTATTGATTATTGATGCTTCGTGAGAAGTCACTCAGGTTTGTTCAATTATTGCTTTCATGAATTCTTTGCATAATATCTCACGTTATTTGATTCAATTATTGTCAATATTTTATATATTATTAAATCAATAATTGAAGCGACAAAGTTATTAATATTATTAATTGCAATATTAACGATGTCTAGAAGTTACATCGAGGAGAGGTTTGGTCACCTAATTGCGTGCCAATAGGGAAAAATTCTTATTGAAAAAGCCCCTCTTTCCACAGAACGACACTTGTCGATTAATATTGTGAATTATAATAATAATAATAATAATAAATGTTGTTAAAACTATTGAGAGGATTTTATGAAATATTTGTTTTAAATTTTCTTATTATCTCACTTACCTATTTTTCAAAAGCTAATCGGTGAAAGTTATCTCGGTTTATATATATATATATATATATATATATATATATATATATATATATATATATATATATATATAAGAATTATATTATATACATATATATATATGTTTGAAAAGTTGTCAAAGTGGTGGGGGGTGACATAATTGTCAAGGTGGTGTAAAAAGTCATGGATTATATATATATATATATATATATATATATATATATATATTATATTTAAAATATTTTGCTTTAATTATGGACCGTACGATTAAAAGTAAATCAATGCGGACCGTTCATGGATTAGTTCTTATCTAATCCATTCTTCATAAATAGAAGCTCATTCCTTCATTATTTCTTACGAATTCATTTGAAACTCTAGAGAATTACAAGAGAACCTATAGAAAAGTATTACGCTTCTTCCCTACTCTTATATTCAGTTTCTTTTACGGTAAGGGATGTTATTTGTTGTACTCATGAAGAGAACTTCTATTATTCCATTATTTATTATTCTGTTGGAATAACCTGTATTCGCGGGCTACCCTATACATGGTGACATTCTTCTAATATTCCATTATTTAATATTCCGGAATATATCACATACGTAATTCTGGCCGGACTGGTTCCATTATTTAATATTACTGTGGAATATCTTGTGCATGCGCGTTCTGGCGGACACAGTTCCATTATTTAATATTCAGCCGAATATCTTGTTCTGCGTCGTTCTGCGCCGGGACACGGTTCCATTATTTATTATTCTATCGGAATATCACATGCAATGCGTTCTGGCCGACACAGTTCCATCCTTTATTATTACGGTGGAATAACCTTCTGTCTGCGATTATCATCACGCATGCATGGTGATTTTTTTGTTATTACATTCTTTATTATACTTAGTTGGTTAAAACTTTGACTTACATACTCCATGAAATTAGTGGAATATCCTTAATATTTGCGCTTCATCTAGTATCTTTTCATGGAAATATTCTTACGAGCATTCTTGAATTTTACTTTACAAAGCGATATCATGTTGACAATTTGGACGTTATCATTTCCTAGATAAATTAATTCTTGAACTTGTTTTATTGAATTCTTATATCATTGTCATCATCCTCATGTTTATATTTTTTCTTTAATCATCTCGTGACCAGTAGTGCATAGATGGACTTGGTATGATTATGACCGAGGATTATTGATTGTAATCATGGTAGTAATGTTACAAATGATGTGGTAAAGTCCTCATTAGCCGTAGTGCATTGATGGACGAGTTGTTGGCATGATCATGACCATTAATGAATACACGAATGTCCTTGGCCCGTGAGTGCATGGATAATTTATGGTCGTGATACTAAAGAATATCTTTGGTAGTAGAAAAGGTGGGTGATTCGATGATGTGGATTATTTATTAAGTTTGAGTCTCGATTGATAAAAGTGATGAAAAACCTTTAAATCATAAAAGATAGTAGATTTTATTCTCTACTTGACTACATTAATGGATTGCTTGTTCAAACTGCAGATTAAACTTGATGTTGTTATATTTTATCGGTTTAACATTTGTTGAAGGCTAACGATAATTTATTCTCGCATTATCGTAGTCATAATATTTCTTATTGGACTAGTTGAGCTCACCCTTTCTTTCGTTGTTCTCTTCAGGAAATGAGAACATAGCAGGGACTAGTCGGAAAACGGAGTGACGGTCCAAAGGATAGCATTAGTAGTCCTCACTATTCTGCAAACAAGGTGTTAATAATTGTAATGAGGACTCCTTTTGAGTTTGTATAATCTCTAGTAGACAATAATTGTATTCAAACTCACGATTATGTTTTTTGTGTATTGTACACGATAGTTGTATTAGTAAATTGTATTTGAATTTTGTACCATGTATCTGGCGACTCAAGATGGGTGATGTATACCTAATTTTGGGGGTGTCACATTTAATCACTATTAAATCTCATAAAAATTTCATTTCTTCACACCAAAACACATAATTCAAAATATATACATCTCATAATAAGAATTTTAATTATTAAATTCTTATTTTATTAATTTATAAAATTCGGGTTCTCACATTTGATATTTCAAATATCTTTGAACGCTTATGACTTAATATAAAAATTTTGAGGAGTTTGTTATTAATTTGTCTCATCTTGTTTTTAGCGTACGCATATATATATATATATATATATAAAAATACGCTTCATATTAATGAACATGCTGAAGCATGTTTGCATAATATATATATATATATATATATATATATATATATATATATATATATATATATATATATATATATATTATATAAGCATGCACATATAAACACTATACTCTACCCGGATTGATTATGGACTTTATTCTAGTTTGGTTCACTAGAGCCACCAACTGAACCAAAAAGGTCAAACCCTAGGGGTGCAAAAATTAATTTAAATATAACTATTACATTTAAACACGGGCTCCATTACAAACGGGTCTTTAAACGTTCCTTGTTCTTTGATCTCCAATTCTTCAAAATTAATTATAACTATTCCTATTACAAAACTATTTTAAAATAAATAGAAACTTTGATCAGCAGTCAAGGGAAAGTACATAAGAGGAAGATATAATTTACATTAAGAAAAATTAGAGAAGAAAAGGTACGCATACCCCATTTAATAAAACTCATACATTCATGCATCCAACTAAAATAAAATTCAATCACATTGGTCAATAGTCCATAATCAATGCCATTTATTATTATACGCATCACCATATGCATCAATAAATAACATTCATCTAATGAATCATAAACATTCAATATATATATATTGATATCATTTAATGGACAAATTTAGTTAGTATAAAATTTAATTTTGAATAAAAATAAACTTATTTATTTTAATCCAAATTTAAATCAAAATAAATCTCTTTTATTTTAGTTTATCCAATTTTGAATAAAATAAACTATTTGATTTTAATCAAATTCTTTAATCAAAATAAACTCATTTATTTTAATTAATTATGGAATTCAATTCCAAGAAAAAAAACTCCTTTATTAAAGGAAACACGCAATCTCTTTCTTATTCACAAATAAACTCCTTTATTTTGAATAATATGAAATCTTATTTCATATATAACTAAACTCTTTTATTTAAGAAAATATGAATTTACTTTTCTATTCACAAAAAAACTCTTTTATTTAAGGAAAAATGAAATTCAATTTCAACTCTAATTAGTTATCATGAAATCCAATTCCAACTCTAATTAGTTAGCATAAAATTCAATTTTAAAATTAAAATAAACCTTTTATTTTAAAATTAAAATAAGCCTTTTATTTTAATCATAAAATTATTAAAATTATATATATATATATATATATATATATATATATATATATAGATATTCACCACCAAGATTCATCGAGAGAATGCACTGATTTTCATGATTTACATATTTCGCATATTTTATCCATTCCATAAGCATGTGATATGTAATATTAACGACCACGAACATGTTTACGATTTCATGAATTAAGTGAAATCCACGTGATTTCATTTTTTTAAAACATTCGGATATATATATATATATATATATATATATATATATATATATATATATAATAATACTAACCACGTGAATGCTTCAGGAGATCCCTTTAATAGGAATCACCATCCAGATTATATATTATAACGTGTTAGCTTTTCTTTTTCTTTTTCTTTTTCATTTTTAAATAAATCTTATACAATAAATTATGTCCAATTAAATTGTTCTAAACACGTATCAATTTACATATCAAATTAAAATAATTAATAATTCGCATAAAGGTTTAGCTTTGATACCACTGTTAGATTTGTAATATTCATAAGCGCAATCAAATTGCACAAAATAAGCGGAAACGTAAAAAACAAGAGTTTTAAAATTTTATAAACCATATACCGGATCACCATTTATGCACAATTATTAATTAAACGAAAATATAAATAACAAGAATCATACCTTTGAAGATTCGAGCTTGTTCAGGTACAAGTTCACCTCCAAATTCTTTTCGCGTTTAACTTGAATCCACCGGGTTTTGTTCATTCCTTTGATCAACGTTAGCCACCCAAGTGTTTGGCCTCTAGAGGTGATCCACCAAGGAAGAAGAAATATTCAAGAAGATGAGTATTTGGCAAAATTCTAGTTTTTCTATCTCTCATAGAAAAATGTGTACTCTCCCAACTATTGGGATTACGTATATTGTGAAAAAAGTCAACAACACACCCATAATAAGACTTCTCTTTTTTATAGATGTAGGCAACCCTCCTTAACAATTAAGGAATTGGGTTTTATTTTAATTAATTAGACTCCTTTAATTAATTAGACTCCTAATCTCATTAGGAATAATTAATTAAACTCTTTTAGTTAATTAGGCTCCTAATACTATTAGGAATATATGAGAGTACTTTAATTAATTCTCAAACTCCTTTAGCAATTAAATAATAATAATAGTAATAGTAATAATAAGACTCCTCTTATTAATTTATATTTAATATTTTCAAAATATTAAATAAGAAATATTAAGCTATTTAATTTATTCTATCACCATAGATTAAATTAAATATACTTAACTTATTATTACGATTATGCCATTAACTTCTTAAATAATTATTCTTCCTTTTATGGTGTGACCTTTTAGGTTCTCTATATTAAACCGGTTGTGAATAAATCAATTAGAACAATTCTAATCTTATTTAAATAAATCAATTAAACTATTAATTTATTTAAATAAATAATATTTATTCTACAATAGGGATAAGCCTCTCTAGCGATTAACGACTTTCCAGATAATATAGATTTCAAAATTAATCATAAAATAACCTTTGAGTAAATAGTTACCGTACAATTCAATCATTCTACCATACAATATCTCAATTAAATATAAGACATGGAATTACTTTTAAGTCTTTTTTTATTTAATTATATATATTTCGACTCTTAAATGCACAACACCATATAATGCAAATTAGAAACTTCTTTCTAATTTCATTCTGCCTTGGCCAAGGATTAATGGGTTGTCATTTATCGAATCACATATGACATTTCTCTTCTTTTACTAGAAGCGATAAATTCTTTATTGATCATACATTATCTCCATGTACGACTTATTATACCCAAGAATACCCTTTGATATACCCTAAGGGTCTTAAGGAATAAGTCAAATTATAATTCATCATGCACAAAATACTATGATGATCTCAAGTCCAATGATCACTTGTACTACTATCACTACAGGAATTCCTATTGACAAGCAAGTAAAACTCCATTAGGTATTCCTTAGCGAGCCACGTTCAGTGAACTTATTCTCTAATAAGCACTTACATATTTGTTTTAGTGTCTCCACATAAATGATAATGAGATCAATCATCCTCATCCAATGAGCAAGCAACGTATGTACCAATCTATCCGGATTCACTAATCCCCAATTTAGTAATCCAACGATTGAGAACTATTTTAGTTTTAAGCTTTTTAAGAATTTAGATCTCATTAGAATGATCATCATCATTATTCTAAAAGCATTGCTTAAAACTATGGGCTTATCACATATTATAAAGCAGCATCATGTCGATAATTAAAAGTCTTTAATAAATTAATACTTTTTATTAATAAATGAATAAGATTGTTACAAAGTATATGCTTTATCATCAAACATGATTGTCTTGTGTGCATACTATTTTCATTTGAGGTGATGAAATTAGATCATAAATGTGTTATATACCTAAAGTGTTGCATCAGTACTACCTTGTTGAACCATTTTCACAACCAAAAACAATGTCAATAAAGAATTAAAGCCAGTCAAATCCATCACCTAAGCATTGACTTTCGTGTTCTTCAGTTGGTGAAGAACACCAACAGCGAAGGGTTCTGTCAGTATAGGGACTTTTAGCGATAGTTGAGGTTAAAAATAATAAAAATAATATAATAAATAGAAATAAATACTAAATAATTATTATAAATTAATAATTAATTTATAAAATTCATTTTAATTAGAACAAATAATTTTAATATTTTGACATAGAATTTCATTAATATTTAATTTATAAAAATATTAATGATAATAAAATTATTTAATAATGCTAATAAATAAATTATAAAAAATAATAATAAATCATTTTAGATAGTAATAAATTATTTAAAATGAAACTAATGATTTGAAAGTCACTATCAATAATAATAAATTAATTTAAACTAATATCGATGGTTTAAAATCAATATGAGTGATTATTAATTATTTAAAATAGTATTAATGATTTTTAAAATAATTTTAATTAATAATAAATTAAGTAAAATTATTATTAATTATTGAGGAGTTATTTTAAGCTTCTAAAAATTATACTAAATAAAAATTAACTTATTTGAAGTGATATTTAAACTTTTAAAAAAAGTTTATTAGGAAAATAATTCGAAAGTTATCCGATCAAGTTATAAAACATCGAATGGACATCGAATACAACCCATGCACTAATAGTTTGACTAGTTATTTGCTGAGATTACTTCTAATAATTGATATAATCATATTCAGGTTGCATAGACGGCTTGAATAACATAGGATAACTATTCTCCGAGCAGGCAAGTTTTCCATATACATTTAATTTTTGTATTAAATGTACTTGTTGTATTGATGTTGTATGAACTTGTTTAAAATTCTGTTATTTAAAAAGGTTATGCCTTATTGTTCAAAGCATAACCAAGTCATATGAACTGTTATTTGTGTAAAATGCATTTGAGTTGATATCAAATCATAGATTGTGGTAAAAACCAATGTTGTTTGGTGATAATATATATATTTATACTATTATGACCGGCAGTTATACACTGACCAGGGTTTTTATGATTGACATTTATAGCAATGATCGTGGGTTAATTAAAAGGATTATACGCATACTGCTAGGATGTTTGATTGAGCGAATCAAACCCGGGTTGCTAAGTCTATAGGACTGACAGGAACTCGTAATGTACAAGGTTTGGCAGATAAACCTCAGCGTATATACCTTGAAAAACTTCTGAACTATATGTTCATCTATTTCAGTCATAGTGTGAGTATATAACACACATTGCTTAAACATGCTTAAACTTTTAAAGCTCATCCTTTGCAAATATTATTTTCCTTTGTAGTTGTGACTGATATCCCTGGAAGTTCAAGTGTGCACGCTTGTGGATAGAGAAGACTGTAATAATTTAAGTTATTTCTATTTCTTTAAGACTCAAATGTAATACTTTTAAGTCTGGGATTATGTTTTAAGTTTTAGTTATATAAACTGTTTAATTTTTACCTTTCTGAATAAGAGCTAGAAATCAAGTTCAGTATTAATATGAACTGTTTATCTGAATGAGGGTATATGATGCCGAGTGAGTTCTGTAAGAACTGAGGTTGAGACCTTTGGTTCCAAGAACAATCTTGTCATTGGTACTGTGAATGTCAGATGAATATGAATTATTGATATGAAAGAAATATATGTAAGATTATAAAGCTAAACATCTAAGTGATAGTATTCATCATGATAATTGTTCTGACGAGAACTAATATCTATTATGAATACTATGAACTTTTGATTGATAGAGATTATTTTCTTATAGAATATTTATGTGAGCACCAAATCTGGTACAGGAAGTGTAGGGAGTTTGGGGGCGTCGCAACTAATGTATAAGACATATATGAATGAACATCTTAGGTGTTTATAAATGAATCGAGTAACATTACTTAATCGATCTTCACTTAGGCAAGTTTCCTATACCCTAACCTTAACTTATTACTTACGCAAGAACCTTGCTTATTTGTTGAACAAGATTCATATCTTGATTTTCTTTTGATATATTGTATACCAAACCAAACTTGATTGCCTATTATTATATAGTTATCGCTATAGCTTCAGCATAACTAAGAAATGAAATACTTATTAATATGTTGTTATTGATTATCAAGAATAAATTTTTATGTCAAGCCAAATTTCTTTGGTAAGACATCCTATACTGAGTTATATATCCTAGAAAGGAATAATTATGTGTTAGTATATCTGACACTTAGTGAAAGTTGGGCATGATTAGGATGAGATGCATACTCCTAGGATGTTGAATAGGTTGATCCCCTGTCTCACATCTTAACAAGATTTTTAAGTCTTTGTGACTGATAGAAATGGTTGAAAAAAAAATCCAGAAATGGTAAACAACACTCAGTTGATAAAAGTTTTAAACCGTTATACTTCTTCAAATCTTATATTATATTATAATTATAAAACATGTTGAGCATGTCATAGCTCATTCTTGCAAATCATTTCCTTTGCAGTATTAGACGGTAACCCTGACACATCTGGAACAAACAATGGGAAGCGTCACTCAACCGTGTTTCTTTTACTTAAATAGATGTAATTAGAAATTTTGATTTATTTTGAGATCCTTAGGAACTATACATCTGATTGAGGGTATATGCAATATATATTGTTCATGTTATTGCCAATACTCTGGATTTTAGATATAGAAGTACTATCAAAAAGATAGAGTAATCCGCAAGATATAGACTATAATATCAAGAAATAAATAAATAAATAGCTTTTATATCTATATTTTAAAATATTGGGCATTTCTTATGTTTGAGGCAACTCGTATTTAACTTATGTGGACTATAATAAGTAAATTATTAAATTAATTTGGGCCTTTAAACTAATTGGGTCTAATTTATAATTGTGTAATTTTAAAATCCTATTAAACTTTGGAGAGTTAATAAATATATTAATTAATAAAATCTGTTTTTAAGTGAATAAATAACTAAACCTAATCTTATTTTCATTATACAACTTGAGAAAGAGAAAGAGAGGAAGCCTCCTTTATTTGTAGAAGTTAAATATGTAATAATAAGAAAAGGAGAAGAGGCTGCTGCTTAAAAAAAAGAGAGTTGTGATTGTGAGATCAAAATTTATTATTGAAGAAACAAAAACAGGTACTTTTCTTTTCTCTGTTTACTGGATATTGTGTACTATTATGTCTTGTTTTTGACCATTTAAAATCTAGTTGCATAATTCATATCATAAGGTCATGCGTGTTGATTGGTTAATATATATTAAATTCGTTAGCATGATGTTATTGAACATGTGAAGCCTTCTAGCGATATATATAGAGAGAATTTGAAAAAGTTAACATGTAGAAGCGAAACTTGTATGATGTATATATTACATATATACATATTAAGAATTTGAAAAAAATAAAGGCATGGATTTATATATATATATATATATATATATATGTATATATATATATATATATATTATGATAATTAGAATGTATATATATATATATATATTATATGATCTTTAGTATATATATTATGTTGTATATATTATATTAACTAATCTATGTTATTTATAAATCAAATTGAAAATTTTGTATACTAATTAATTAATTCTAATGATAAATTTAGAAATTCTCTTAATAATAAATTAAATAATATTATGTTAGTAATGGTTAGATTTATAATAAAATTTTATTTTATTTTATTAGATCGACTTGAAGGAGATTAACATAATCTTATTTAAATTTTGGGTATAAAAGCTAATATTAAAACGATTAAATATATTAAAAGAAAATACATAAATTTTTAAGTTAGTAATTTAATTAATGGTCTTGTGTTATTTTGATAATTATATAGATCGGATTGATGAGGTCTAACAGTGTTCAGTGAATTATTTCAGTATTATATTCAGGTACGAATTCCATACTCCACTCCTTTGATTATTGTTGTATTCTTTATATCTCGTGATATCTTGTCTCTCGTTTAATTTTTTTTATAATTCTATTGACACTCTTAAATAGAAATTTGATCTTTGATACTTTGGCTTTATTCAGTAATTTGAATTCCTTTCTTTCTATTACAATTTGTACATATTCTATAATTTTTCAGCGTTACTCTTGTTAAATTTGATTTGTTCGTTTTGTTCTTGTTTCGAATTTCGTTATAATTTCACATAATTGTTTCTTGTGAAATTCATATAATAGTTTTATTTTGGAGTTGATACATATGACTTGAATTTGTACTATTTGAATTAGGTTATCATGTCTAATTAGTATTTATTTTTGATAATTGTAGAGCGGTACATGTTGCTACCTTCTTTTGAGATATTGTGATTATAATTTGATTTTGTTCAACATGTACATATAGAACCCCTTTGTTGGTATTATGTCGCATGTGTTGTGACATGATATTTTTGGTAGAATATCTAGTAGGGTATACATTTATATAACCACATGTAGGGGTATCACGGGCATGCTTGTCTTGGCACGAGAGGCATGATACTTTCAAATGGCAGGTGTGATTAGTCCTAGCGTCTCTGTTTGGGCTCCGGAGGAAGTGGGCTATTTGGTGTTTTGTTGTGGGAGGTGTATGGGTTAACCCTAATTTTCTGTTTTGCAGATTTGTGATGTTGTGCCAAATACACCTATCCGATTTACATACATTTGGATTCGCGGTCCAATGTGTGATTTGCCCGTGTGGCATTATTTTGACTTGTATGTGTGGCATTATTTTGACTTGCCTGTGTGGCATTAGTTTGACTTGCCTGTGTGGCAATGTATATTTCTGAGCTCACTCGGTATGAAATAACACCAACCATTTGATTCAGCCTATTATTTCATTGTATTAGTTTTGTTTGTTTCTGTTCAGTTCAATTCATTGAGTTAGTTACTCCAGTTCGTTATTTCTTTATTCTTCTATTGATTTCGTCAATTCTGTTGATTCAGATATATTTCATTCAGATCTTTAGAGATTATATTTTTGTCCGTATTTACACTTGAGGCTTTGTTCAGTATTTTATCTCAGTTGTTTTCGTATATCAGTTGTATATCTTTATCTGTACTGGGCAATTGGCTCATGCTGTGCTTTTCTTCCGGCAGGTTTGCAGGGGTGATTCAGGGCTAGTGGGATGAGAGAGCTGTCTTTTACCATATAGGTTGTTTCAAATTTTGCTTTTGGTTATTTTGACTCTATTTGGAGAATTGTATTTAGTACTTCATTGATGGATATCACTATTAATATTTTGAAGTTATTAGTGCTATGCTTACTTATTTTGAGGTTTGATGTGCTTTGCATGTGACCTCTCTTTACTATTCGGGAAGGGGGTGTTACATAAACTATACATCTGAGTGAGGGTATTGGTATTATGGACTGTTCATGCTATTACTAATACTCTGGATTTCGGATAGATATATGTTATTCGTAGATACAATCTATTCATCCAAGTGAGGGTATCCAAACACAGCAATAGCTCTATAGTGAGTTATTATCTGTTATGGGATACTGTGAACCTTGGATCTATGGGAATTGTATCTTGTAATAGTTGTATAGTATTTCGATTAGATATAAACATCAAATCGGATAACGCGAGTGTATAGATTTAGATGCGTTATATTAATTGATTAGTTGTGAACACCAGATCGGATACCGTGGGAGTATAGTTTGGGGGCTTCACAAGTTTGGTATCAAAGCAATAGGCTATAGATCTAAGGAAGAGGTATCTTAGTATATAGTCTTCGAATCCGTAAAAACTTTATGTTCTGTGTAAAATTTGTAATATAAGTAATAAGGAAGTTCTTCTTATAGGATGGCCAACTCCGATGCTGAGGAAATGCCGATAGTAAATAATCCACCAAGAATTGAGTGAGTTCAAGATAGTGATGAAGAGGAGGAAAAGTTGGTTCGTGGTCAACAATTGTTAGTTGCTGAGGAAGAGGAAGATCCAGTAGCAGGACCATTAATGAGGATTGAAGACCATGAAGAGGGAATGACATCACTAGTACAAAAATTTGAGCATGATAATAATCAAATGAAGTTTAGGGTACATTTGGCCGAGGGTATGCTGGAGCATGAAAGGGGAACTACAAATCAACTAAAAGTACTACTGCATCATGCATAGAGTGGCAGGAGTGAAATACAGTTGAGGTTAACCAAGTCTGCTATAGGAACTCGGTATGTACTCGACAGTTTGCAGTGTTGAGTGGTTCGATATCCAGTGGAGGGGAATAAGACTGCTTATCTGATAGATCGATCTGTGGTATGTGACATGATCCAGGATTCATATGATGAAGTTAATGATTTTTGGATTATAGTATAGAAATCTAATTGCTCTATATTATTATGAATAAAAGAGCATTTATTGTTTGTATTATAGCTAGTAGTGTTATATGTAAAACTACTAGTTGGTTATGTGATGTACTATTGTGAATTATGAATACAAATTATGTTTGTTTTAAACAAATTCTTATTGTGGATGTTTATATTTGTTTTTATAGAATCATGCCACCAACTAGAAGACCTCAGCGAGAGATATATATTGATGTTAATCCCACCCAACAGTTAGTAGAACTATTGTTAGGTGCTATACAAAATAGACCCACATGTGACGCCCCC
The DNA here is from genome assembly GCA_020205605.1 of Panax ginseng. Lineage (NCBI taxonomy): Eukaryota > Viridiplantae > Streptophyta > Magnoliopsida > Apiales > Araliaceae > Panax > Panax ginseng. Next base: position 91,574,760 of record CM035148.1, on the reverse strand, counting down.
AAAATTAGGTATACATCACCCATTCTGAGTCGCCAGATACATGGTACAAAATTCAAATACAACTTCATTTATACAACTGTTGAGTTTTTGTATAGAATACGACCACAGTTAACTATGAGTTTTAATACAAATGTATGTAACTCTCATGATACCTCGACCACAATCTTACAATTATACTTATATAAAAGTATAGTCAAAAACTTTTTTAGCAATTAAAATCTTTGGGAAGTGCTCAAGGAAACCTTCGTACATGGGAGGCCATGCGTCTAGTGTGAGGGCCCGGAATCCAGGTCCTAATTCACCTTGGATCCGGTTCGATCATTCTATACAACTATTACTATATTTGCGGAAGATATAAACATAAATTGTTTATACATTAAACTTACACATAATTCCCAAGGTCGAGTAACCTTAACTTAATACACAATTCATAACTATCTAACATATAACATTATTATCAAACAACACTATTACAAATCTAATCGCTACATTAACTTTACACTGGAACTGTCTTTAATCTTTCCTTGTATCCGACGCATTCGCCTTAATCTGCAATATTTTATCATGATATAGTAAGGGTGAGCATGAAAGTTGCCCAGCAAGTTTAAATTCAACAATATAATGATATATCATGATTGAAATGATTTGAATAATTGGCTGGCTATAATTCAACAATATAATTGTGAACTAGAAGGAATAAATTTATGGCTGAACAAGTATTATACATGAACAAATATATATAGAAACAATTTGGTAATGAAGGTGATCGACCTTTCATACGACTTATTCATGCAATATATACGAAGTACGATTCATGGCAACCAAAGAATGATTAACCATAAGCTTATCCAAATAAAATAACTCTTAATAGAGTTAAGTAAAAATAAACTTGCACTTGAGCAGATTTGATTCTTTGCTCTGTGAATTTATATAAACTTTATCCGAAGACCTAATATTAGTAATATAGATGTGATAACCCAAATTTTTGGTAATATTAAAAAATAAAATTAAATAAATAAAATTCTTATTAGATAATATATTTGTATGATATTATATTGCATAAGTAGGTATGAACTATACAATATGTGATGTTTATCTTAATAAATATATTGGTATTATATATTTATTATATGTAAATAAGTTATGAGGTAATTTATTAAAGAAAATGAGATGAGATCCAATATATAAAATATGTATATTGGTATCAACTAGTTAATAAATTAAATTCATATTTGAATAAATTTAAATATATTAAATTAAATATTTAATATATAAATAAATCGGTTAAAAATAATTTATGGAAAGAAGGAGGAAATTGAATTTAATTATACAATATAGATTGTATAATTTAAATAAGTTATTTAAATTAGGTAATGGGGAGTTAATAAATATATATTACGCATGGAAATAAAATTATGGGAACAATTTAGCGTAATGAGGCAAAAAAGAGCCAGGTTAAACATATAATATTTGTATATACTTTACCCAAGAGTATTAGAATAAATTCTTATATAAAATTAATTTAATAAAGAAAAGATATTATATTTATACGTAATATACGTAAAAAAAAAGTAAATAAATTCTTAATTGAATTTATGATAATGAGGTAAGGATATTATATTATAATATCTTGGGTATGTAAATAATTGTATTTACATAAGAAATTATGTGTAGTATATTTATTTTACAATTATAAAATAAATATGTAATTTGAGTATGTTATGTTATATTTTATATAATTTATATATCAAAGATGGGTTATATAAATTATATGATTTCAAGAGGTAAAATAAATTAAGGAGATTTATGTAGCAACTTATTTAATTAAATTAAGTTACTAAGATTGAGTAATTAAATAACTTAATAAAAGCCACTAAAAGATAAGAGAGGGAGAATTATGCGAGTTACGAAAACCTTAGGGTTGAAAACCTAATATTTGAAACTTAAAAAAAATATCTTAAGGAATATGCTAAGGAATAAAGAATATTAGAGAATATCTTAAGAATATGCCAGGGGGTGATTTACAAGCTTTTAAAAGGCGAGAGGGAGACTAGAGAAGATTTAAGTTGGGTGACCAACTTATAAGAAATTAAAGTAGTTTTATAAAAGCAAAGCGATGTAAATCAAGTTAGCAAAAATTTGAACCAATAAGAATGTAGGAGGGTGAAAAGAAGCGAAAGATGTTTGGAACAATTATGGAACATTAAAGTCTCAAGTAGTTGGTATATAGAAATCCTCAATTTACCAACTCTTCCTTTTTTTAATGCGCGATTTTTAGGGAGTTGGTAAGTTATTACCCCACTTCATTTACTCACTCCGTCCGTTCATTTTCATTCTCCTCGACAAACTTCTTCCTTCCCATATTGCAAAACAAAAAGCGAGAGAGTGAAGAGGAGCAGAGAAGAGAGATTCATATGGCTTGAGCAAGATTGAAGCAAGCAAACAACAGAACAAACTCCTACAAACCTCCATACTCATCCTACTTCATTCTCTCCACCCAAAACATTCATATTTTTCTAGAGAGAAAAGAAATGGGTGGGTGATTTTACTTGATTTAAGCTACGGGAGTGTTCAAGGAGAAAAGAAATCGATTCTAGCGGTCTAGCACATCATCTAACATCTTAGAGGAAGGAAATCCAAGTAGTAAGCTCTTAAAACTCTAACCTTCCATTTTAGCTCTTAAACTCATCATATCTTGTTAGATGTTATTTTGAGTTTACGTTGTGAAACATCCTAAGAGTGATGAAGTTAGAGATATGGAGCTAGTATGTGGTGTGGAGTTATAAGGAGGAAAAATATGGGCAAATACTTAGAACTCAATGGCTATGAAATCAACCCACAATTTTGGCGCTTTTATTATTATGTTCGATTAAATTACTAGAAGAGTAATTTTTTGCTAAAACCCATAGTTAGGTGAAGCTAAGACTTGAGTTTAATTCATACATGTTATATATAACTAATTAAATGATATGAGCGAAGCAAATCAAGAGAGGAAGCAATTTTGAGACAAAACAAAAAGTTCGAAAGATTGTGTGAACTTCTGACCCTAAAACATAAATTCGTGGATAGCTAGAGTTTTCAAAAACTTTTGGGCTTTTGGGATATTATAGTACACTAAATAATCTTTCCATAGACTTTGGAATGGACTAATTCCGACTTCGGAGCAAGGAGTTATGACATTTCAAAGTAGTTGCGTCAAATCTGTCCAAAAATTCGGAGCAGTCCCCTTTGCACGAAATTCTGGAATTCTGTGTTTTGAATTTAGAAATGGTGAAAGAATGAAAGTTGTAGCCCCAGAAGTTATCTTCGCGTGGGCTCAAGAATCGCTCAAAAATGTTGTGAAACGAAAAAGTTATGATTGTTTTAGCGAGAGGGGTAAAAGCTGAAATGAAATTAAAAATTTTTATGAGCGTCCTCTTTTGGCGAAATGTTTGAAATTTTGCTATCGAACCGGAATGGGTGTTTAATATTTTCAAAAATAGTCTCATATGATCTGAAAAAGCATATTAAAGTTTGAAAATGATCCGATAAGCGAGCAACAGCGTAAGAAGATTACAAAGTGGCTAAAGTCGTTAAGTCTTTGCGTGAGATATGCTAGCGACTTGGCGGCCTTCGGCGTTCGCCGAAAGCGCTTCTTCTTCTTTGGCCATTACTGATCTTTGATACACAACATGAATTTTGAGATCTGTTTTGATTAGTTTCCATGATCCATTTTCATTTGTGTGAAATTTTTCTATAATACTATGCCATGAGGTCTTTAACATACAAAAAAATTATATATGACTTATGAGTTGAAAATAAAAAATAAAGTGACGAGGCATGTCGAACTACAATTTGGGCGACAATAGAATGTAGTCATGATGAAATTTGTTTTGACTTTCGTCGTTCAAAGTGTGTTTGGGCTAAATTTAAGACAATATTATATCTAATAAAAGTTCAAGAGAAGATATTTGTTGTATGTGATATGTTACGTCATGAAATTTTCTTTTCGGACATAAATAATGCAATAAAAATATTATATAAATATGAATTTGCATATTTAAGCAAATGTAAGACGGAATTGACATGAAAAATGATTTTATAACGAAACAAAAAGTATAGAACCATTAAAAAGTTGTAATAATCATAAAAGTGATGTGATGAAGATTTGCGGGGGATCAAAATGGAGTTTGGAGCTAAGATTTATATATACTTAATATATAAATATATATAGTGAAAATGTGAATATTTGCGAAACGAAAAATGCAGTGTGTTAGCGGGATAGAATGTTTATAAATGAGACAATGGTCCGAGTTGACTCATGAGTGGGCAAAATAATAATATAAAAATTATTTATATTAAAGGAATAATATAGTAAATTGAATTTTACTATAAAGCTATTTATTAGCTGTTTAAGTCCCGAATTAATGAGTAAATGCATAATATATTCCTAAAGTGGAATATAAACGATTGATGCTTCAAAGTGTAAAATATTTACATACTAAAATATGAGGGACCTTTATTTGGTGTAAAAATGTTAAAACGAATTAAGTTTCTAAATAAACTAATATTCGTTTTGAGTAAGAATAAATAATAGTAGTTTGTCTAAAACTAATAACTGTTATTGATGAATATACATGCATGTTTTTGTAACATATTCAATTATCTAATATGTGTGTACATGTAAATATAATTCTGTAGGAATTGTGGAGAAATTCTAGGTTAACTTTTGTGGTAATCTCCAACCAAGGTAAGTTTTTCAGTTCTATTATGTTTGTGGATTAAATGTGATTATGTGGTGAGTTACATATCATGCTTTATGAATTGTTAAAGTCAAAATATGACTAAGTTAATTGGGTTATGGAACTCAATTTATCTGTGATATGTGATAGCACATGTTGTATGATGTAACTCAATAAATTAGAAATGTATAATGCATGAATGTATGTTTTGTAAGAAATTATTGATTCATGTAGGATATGCATAGTAAAGAATATATGTTGTATGCGGATATGCATAGTAAAGGAAATATAGTGCATATGGAATTGTGTGCTATGTGAAACATGATAGGTATTAAATTTCTTTGGTACATCGAGCTCAATCTTGCAAACACAAACTTTTGCGAGGTTAATGAAGTTAAACAATATTATTTGCTATCTGGATGATGAAGATTGAACGATCATAAAATGAATACATTTTCTTGAATTAGAAATGGTATAAATCTATGATTGATAGTTTTGTCAAATGTAATTGGCGATTATGTATAGTTTGAAATGTTGAATGGGTAAAGAATGTTTATTACGAAATGAGAATAGAAATGATTCTAAAACAAATGAATCATCGATAGAAAAAGATATGAATTATTGAGACTTAAGCTTTTAATACATTTGCACAGATTATACAAATCATATAATAAATATGATTCTAGTATAAGAAGAATTGTAAAGGTTGTGATTCGGGGAAGGAATGAGCGCAAAAAAGAAAAAAAAAAATTTATTCAAGATTTTTTTTAGCTATTTTAACATTAAATAATGTTTTAAAGCTAGAACAAGATAATATTAACGCATGAAGACCTAGGGAGAGTAATTGTCCCGATTTTGGGGTTAGATTACTGATTAGTATCAAAGTAGAGTTATAAACCTTAGGTAGAAGTACCTTAGACTATAACCTTATAGATTAGGATAAGGATGATAAGCAATAAACTCGAATAGAGTTTAAGTGATAAGAGATGAATTTTTGGAAATTAATTATTAAGTAAAGAAGAAGATAAATAAGATTCAAAGAAGAATCTTGAAAAGTTATAAAGATCTAGTTACCTAACTCTGATGTTTAAAACAAAAAGTATTAATGAATAGATATAGTCTATGAGACTAAAAATATAAAGGGAAAGGAGATCGTAAAACAAAATGATCACAAGATAGATGAGAATCGTAATATAACACGATTATAAGATAAGATCACGACGTAATCAAATTGAATAGCAGAAAATCTGTGAACTGATTGGAATGATATAACCTGATGCTATAAAGAGAATGTACTATTAAATGGTACTATGCAAACTCAGAAAGAGTTGTATATAATGAGATACAGATTAAATAAAATTCGTATTGAGTAAGGGAAAGCTAGAATTGTGTGGGAATTTCAATTGAGAACTCATGTCAGCAGCTAAGTTGTATGATTCTTTGTATGGGCGGGGAATTGTCCTTGGTGTAACAACCACTTAGTTTCTGATAGTGACAATCATTGAAATGTTTGTGTCGCGCTATTTTCTATATACCCGTTGAGAAGTTGATTCTTTTCTCATGTGTATAACGGATAAGTAGAGAATATAAGATTAGGTTAGATGATATTAAGATTATGTACGGTTCTTAAAACTTATGCATATGGTAAGTTCGTGACTCATAATCATATGGTATGTTTTGAACCCCTCGTGAATGGGCGCCTATGGTCTGACTAGGATAAGTTTCTAAACTCATATGATTATGGCAAGTTCCTGGATTTCCAAAGTGTGGTAAGTTTGATGAACTGGGGTATAACTAAGTGTGAATGGAGTATTGAGGATGATAGGAATAGATAGACTTATTAAGCAAAGGATCATTAGAGAAATTGAAGTTGATGGTGGAAGCATAGGTATTCCAAATCTTCTAGTTATGCTAGACTTCAAAAATTTTTACATCAAGCTAAAATTCGCACAATGGTGCTTTTAAAAACGAATTTTGTTATCAGTAACACACGGTAACAAAGGTGTGTATGTGGAATGTGAACCACTAACATCTCGTTATCTGTTACGATATGATAACACTGAAATTGATTTTCAATGGTTTTGAACCATTTAAAGAAGAGTCTATGCTAATTGTTTCGGCTAGATAAAAATAATTTGAAATATATCAAAATGTATTTTATATATTATCAACGAATTTTATTCCGCATTTTTTTAACTATTTTAACATTAAATAATGTTTTAAAGCTAGAACAAGATAATATTAACGCACAAGACCGAGGAGAGTAATTGTCCCGATTTTGGGGTCGTTACAATAGATCTCCAATATTAGAATAATATCATAACAATATAATACTATTATATATATAGATATACATGGAATAACCAAAATACATAGCACATAACACATAACCCTATCAGTCTATAACACACATAGGACTCAGTATCAAGTCAAACTTTTACAATGAGTTGAACCTGACACAAATCTGACGTCCCGACGGTCTAGCCGGACAATTATTCAAGTTTAAGTTTAATTAAACTCTGCCTAACACTTTACAATTATCTCAGATAATTTTAATATTAGTCAAAATAATTTTCATAAGTTCGTAATAATTTTCATATAATTATTATCATTTATCTTGAATTTTCAATCATTAAACTCGTATTTAAATAAATTAAATACCACGTAATTCTTTTATCATTAATATTTATTTATTATCAAATATTAATGAAAATCCTCACATAATATTATAATATATTTATAATATATTAAAGTATTTTAATACCTTTAAATCATAATTATATAATTTTAAACCGTTAAATTCATTATCCGATTATTGCTTTTAATATTAAAATATTAATATTTTCATGACAAAATATCAAAAGTTATATTGTATAACTTAAAATATTTTATATCACTTAAATCATTTTATATGATTTTTAAATCATTAATTCTTTTTTCCTTAATTTATTTAATATAGTTATTGAATAAACTAATTATCATTAATATTGATTAATTAATGAATTTCATCACAAAATATTAAAATTCACTCAAAATAACTTAAACTATTTTTATTATTTTTCATGATTTTTCATGTATTAAAATGATTTTAAATAATTAATTTAATATTATAATTAAATAAATTAAATACCATTTATATTTCAAAAATATTAAATATTTATGAAATATACTTTAAATAATTAAAACTATTTTTCCGAATTTAAAATAATTTTTGAATTTATTTAGTATTTTTAATAATTAAAAATCTATTTTTTTCTATTTTTAATTAATTTTCAAAAATCAAAAATTAAATAAATTCAAAACCGTCGCTAATGGGCCCTATATCTTAAGCAGACCAATCTGCCGCTATAGGTGTTCTTGCTTTGATTCTTGAGTGTTCTTGAGTATTCATGCTACGATCCGAGGAATGAGGTTTGACCAGTTATACACCTATGTTCTATTTGATTTCGGGACTGGTAATGATGTTATAGTAGTAGTACTAATGTAATATTACAACCACAAACCAAATTCATGGACATCCTGCATCCAATCAAGAAGATATAGTGCATCAAAGTCTTGTCAGACACTGTTCTTCAATTTCTGGGTTTCCAAAATTGAAAAAACGATCGAAAATCTTGCCTTAGGGCCTTTCATTCTATGATGTTCATGCCTTCTTTGAGTAATATTAGTGTTTTATCGTGTAGACAACATGTCCTAGCACAAGTATATAACATTATAACATAATAACATCATCACATGAGCAAGATCTGGCATGGTCAAACCATGTCAGAAAACTTACTCTTTATCTTTTTGGGTTTTCCAGAAAGTTACCCAGAGCAGATGGTCAAAGCTATTTTGACCATGATTTGCTTCCATTCCAGTTATGATCTAAGTGATTTGGTGACTTTAACATGTAGTATACATACCAGACTACAATATAACAACAACAACAACGTGGCTAAAATAGCAATCCACAGCAAGATTCATGGCCAAACAAAACTTGTCAGACTAAATCTGGAAATTCTGGGCTGCCCAGATTTCATTTTCGTGAACGGTCAACGACCTTTGACTGAGTATAACTGACGATCTAGACTTGATCCGACCCTGATTCCAGTTTTAGATCACAATCCTCATGACGTAGAACAGATCCAAAACATAAAACACATAAAACAGTTAACACATAATGATCTACAAGCCCTGACATATGGCTGTCAGGTTATAATTTTCCAGTTTTCCAGATTTTTGAAAAATGATATTTTGTGTACTTTGATGTTATGGATCTGGGTTGCAACCCAGATCACTGAATGACATCTTCTAACACTGTTCTAAACAACAAACAACAACATTAACACAAAATTTTAAGAATGTCTAGAATTAGGGTTCTTATACCTTTATATGCTTTGATCCTTAGATTCTGACCCTTGAATCTGTTATGGGAATGCTAAAAGATGATCTTAGCTTAACTTTCTCACTTCCCCACTCTTCATTTTCGAAATTTTAAGAGAGAGAGAGTCTTGGAGAAAAAAATGAAAAGTAAAGTAACTTTTCTCTCTCTTTGATTTATATAATTGTTATAAGTAATGAAATGGCTGGTAAATAATGGCTGATTGCTGTGATTTTAAAGTCAAGGAGTTGCTAGGGTTGTTCACCAACTCTTACACTTGGCAAAAAAATCCAATAATGCATTAAAGGGTATTTTGGACATTTTGCATTTAATTTTAATGGTATTTTGGACATTTAGCCAAACCCTTAGGGTTTAGGGTTTGATTAGGGTTTAGGGTTTGGAAAATTTAGGGTTTATGGTTTGAAACCCTTAAGGTTTACAAATTAATTTCTAAAATTTCCAATTTAGGTTTTCAAAAATAGAAAATTAATATTTCTAAATTATAATTAGAATTTTCTAATTATATAAAAAATTCTTAATCACAAATTAAATCTTACTAATTAGGATTAACATTTCTTAATTAAAATCGATAATTTAGCTATTAGGGTCGTAATTGACCATTAGGGTTTATAATCCCCAAATTAGGGTTTCTAATAGAAAAATAATTTTCTAATTTAGAAATTAAATTTTCGTAATTAGATTAGGGTTTCCTAATTACTTAACTTGAAAATTAGAATTAATATATCCTAATTAACATTAAAAGTATTAAATTAACACTTAGGTTTTTCCCTATTTATAAATTAGGGTTTTAAATTCGTAATTAGGGTTTCAAATTTGGAATTAGGGTTTTGTAACCAAATTGTTAAGATTAACCCTAATTAATCCTATAATTATTTACGCTTACGCCATTAAATTCCCGATTTGGGGTTTCATGCATCGAATTAGGGTTTTGGATTCCCAGAACGGAAATTAGTGTTTCCAGAACCGGTTTTAGGGTTTCTTGTTAAACGCTAGGGTTTTCTAACCGAACGATGACGTTCTTAATATATACTTAGGGTTTGTTACAGATATCGATTATCTGATCAACCCTTGACCCTTGACCCTTAACCACATCATGCACACATATACACAGAACATAAACGCTTATTCCCTTAATCCTGAATAATTCACCTAAATCCTTCACAGAATTTTGAAATCCTCAAAATTCATTCTTAAAAATATTAAACGCATACACTAATTTTCTATCTAGGTTCTAATTTTGAACCTTAATTCAATTTTTAAAAATTTTAAAAATATTCAAATTCTCGGGTTGTCACATCTAAGTTATGATAGATATCATATATCCACAGAATTATCCTTGGTTGACCCAAAAGTCCCCAAAGAAAAACAAGAAGATTACTATCATCTTCTTCCAATGGTAAGTCTTCTCTTGACATATAAATATCTTCGTTGTCTCCAAGTAAAAATTATATTTCAAATAAACTCCAAGATCATATAGGTAGTGCTCGTAGATATACTCATCAAGTGGATGCGCACAACCCTGTCTTATGATAACACGAGGTTGTATGTCATTAGACATCTTGTATGATAGTGGCAACACACCCTTCCAAAGTTGGGTTCGCCTCACCCTATTTGATTAACCAAATATAACTACTAAATGATGTATAGAATACAACACACTTTTCTATAATGTATAGGGAGAACCTCCACAGCTAGAGACCACCGTTCTATTTCCCTGTTATCCCCACTCGAATTTAAGAACACTCTTATTACACGAAATGAATTGTGAAGCGAGAAAGGGTGAGCACAACTAGCCCAAAAAAAGAATATCATGACTAAAGCTAATTTACACCATCAATAGCCTTCATCATTAATAAATCAGAGATTTAGAACATATGGTAGATGATAAAGTTTTCAACCATAGTTGCAGCAGAATCAAGCAATCCATTAGAAGAGTCAAATAGACTATCGTGTCTATTATCTTCTCCATGTTAAAAATCCACCAATAATGTTTTATCCTGTAACATCAATCAACAATTCCCATCACAATCATATGAATAACTCATAATCATAATTGTGATTCTAAATTCCTCTTCGCACCTAGGGGCGAAGATAATTTTCATCACCTATCTTCACCAAAACATCAAAATCATGGTTATACCAAATCACAATTCTTGTTCATAATCATACTAATAAATTCATCTTTGCACTACGGCCAAAGATATTCATTAACAATTCATCTTTGCACTATAAGCCAAAGACATACAACTGTATTTTAGAAGAGTCAAGTAGAGCATGATATCTACTATCTTCTACAAATTTAAAGTGTATAACCAATATTTTATCGCTGAGACTCAGCTTAATAAATAATCCACATCATCGAATTATCCATGCACTACGACCAAGGATATTCGTTAGTATCACATCCATGAATTATCCATGCACTACTGACGAAAGATATTCATTATTATCACATCCATGAATTAATATTTCATCAACGAGACTCATTTCAATAATTAATCCACATCATCGAATCATCCCTGCACTACAGGCCAAGGATATTCATTAGTATCACGACCACGAATTATCCATGCACTACGGGCCAAAGATAATCGTGTTTTCATCAACGGTCCTGATCATGCCATAAAACAATTCATCTTTGCACCTGTTGACGTCGGGATTTTTGGATGTCCCTTTCCGTTACTTGTTCTTTGGTGTTCTAATTTTAGGTGAGATTTGTTTGAAAAAATAAGTGAAAAAGGTCCGACATGTATAATGTCGACGATGGACTGTTAAGAGTCGCCAATTGTTTTTTAAATGGTTGTACCAACACAACCGAGAAAAGGTTTGCACATTGACCCACTGCTAAACGGGTCTGCGAAACCGAGATTCATTAGGGTTCGGGGACTTGGTTATGCAGAGGGAAGGTGTTAGGCACCCCCCTACATCCGTGTTACCACGGTGACTGTGACGACCCGAAAATTTGGGTTGTCCAGAATTTAGGTTTAAAGAATTAGTTATTAATAAAATGAATTCTTATTAATACTATTCTGTGTTATGTGTTTATTAATCGTTCTATAACCTAGGATGATTATAAGTCGAGAGTATTAAGCTCTGAGCTAGACTAAGCGATTAAGAATTTTCAAGACGAAAATGAAAATTTTTCGGGAACAAAAATATTTCCGGGGAAAAAGACGAAATAAGCACTATTCACTCGACGAAACTTAAGGGTTAGGGTTTGAACTAACCTAAGCCATTCTGAGAGTTCGGTATGTCGAAATGACATTCCGTCGAAAGATTTGATGATTATATATCTTGAAAAGTTAAGTAAGCCGATAAAAGTTTTTCTCGAAAAACGTGCAGAAATCGGATAAAATAAAAATGACGAAAAGTACTGCTATGTACTTTTCAATCGTTTAGCTACGTTAGGGTAAAACGTGAAGGAAAATGCTCAACGCCAAAAAGTGTTTTTCAGTTTTTCAGAAATCCAAAGAATACGTAAAAGCTAATCGGTAAAGGAAAGACGAAATATTCAAAAATATTTGGATTCTGAGAATCGCAGTTTTTAAAACTGTCGGACAAAACCCGAAAGATGGAACCACGAAGCTTCCAAGGGAAGCTACATGAATAGTAAGGAGGTGTGTTAAGGAGGTGGAAGTAGAAGACTTAAGTATTAAGTAAACTTAAGTGTTAAGTAAACTTAAGAGTTAAGCAAACTTAAAAGCTATGTAAACTTAAGTGTTAAGTAGACTTAAGGAGTAAGTTAACTTAGTCCTTAAGCCATGAATAATAAGGAGGTTAATGGGGGCGAAATGACTATTTTGCGTAGCTTTAGATTTTCTATAAATAGGAAGCTAACTTTCTTTTAAATGAGATTTTGAAAATTGTTCAAACATTTGAGAGAGAGAGAGAGAGAGATATTTCGGATGAGGGAGAAGAGAAAAAAAAGGAGGAAAAGTTTCTCATGAACAAACTTTGTCCGACGGAAGGAGATTAAAGGAGAACGGTAATCCGAAACCTAGTCTATTATAAATTTTCTTTAAGTTTTTGTGTTTACAAACATAACTTAATGAAGATAAGAAGTAGATGATGTTAGGGATGATTTCATATGGTTGAAATCATGAGAAAAGAAGAAATAAGAACTTAGAAATTTAGTTTATAAATTTCTTAAGGAAGTATAAGATTCGTAATGAATTAGAGCGATCCGAATGGATTATAAGAATAAGTAGGTGGAATAAGTAAGGAATGATGTTCTAAAACATCAAATTCCAATAAAAAAAGTGGAATCGTAATCCAAAATATCGATTAAAATGAAGAACGAGCGAAGAACACGAAGAACACGCGAAGAACACGAAGAACGTTGTTGATGGACAAATTTAAAACCATCGTAGTGTAATTGTTGTTGATGGACAAGTTTAAAACCATTACGTATAAGTTAGATGTGTATTGTTTGGTTAGGAACGGTAGAAACGTTCATGAAGAATGGATTAAAACTTAGCTATAACGAAGTTATGGCAAAATTTCGTAAAAGACGAACGAGAATTAGAAAGTTAGTAAATGAAACCGAACGTGTAGGGTTTCATAAGAAAGTAATAGAACGTAGAAAACGTGAGTCATAGACTCAAGAACGAACAAGTTCCGAGTTCGAATGATCGAATTACAGACGAACAAACGAAGAGCGTTAAAAACATAAAATGAACAAAGGGTGAAGATTAAGCCAATCGAATGGCACGTTAACGGATTCAGAACAAAGTTCTGTCTGAGGGGTATTGAAGTACGTAAGATAAGGAAGAGAATGGCTTTGGAACGACCTCGTTCCGAGTTATAACGAAGGAGTTATGAGATCACGAAGTAAGCATCTCAAAATTGATTTAACACTTAGAAGATTTTTCTAGGGTTAGGGCTTGGCGCCGTGGCGCCATCATATGCTGTAGAGTGGCGCGACAATACTAGGCCAGAAGCGAGTAGATCTGCAAACTTCGCTTGCATGGCAGAAGATAACAAAGGGAGTGGTGTCGCGGCGCCAGTGTTGGGAAAAAGCCTGAGATGAGCTTTTAACTGCTCAGCTCTTGGGGGAAATGTAAGGGACGATAAAGAATATAATATTCAACTATTGTAACACTTAGTCAAGTGATGTAAACCTTTATTAAAGGTTGAACATATAGATTAAACAAGATTAAACGACAAAGAATTTAATCATGGGATTACGTAACCGATATCCGGGGACCGTAGTCGCAATAAACGAACGTGAGGGATCGCTATGGTTGTGATTCCTTAGACGTTGAGTGACGAGGGTAATGAATAACATTTTGATGTTATATCATGATAAGGAGAGATAAGTGTGAAGCGTATAGACGCTATGAACACAACGTCGTTGCGATGGACGCTTGGTCTTACCATACAATGATCGGTATGGCTTTGACACTAAGAACGAGTAATGAACATGGGGTTCAAGTAATGGATAACGAAAGTATTAATAAGATATGAATTATTTAGAATGCTGTAATGAACGATAATAAGATTAATGGAAGCCGAATGTGATTCGATAAAGAATGAATCCGGAGGGATGACATTTAGTTGTCAGAAAGCCGTAAGGAATAAGAAATTGACTTAATCGAACATTATAGTTTAATAGTTAGTATAAGTTAAGAGAAGTTAGGTTGTGGTACAATCGTAACCTTTGATGGTTAACATATGGGAGCTGGGCTAAACAATTCCTTCAGAGAGCGAAGGTATATATAAAACTGGCAACCGATCTAACTCACTGTGATGGCAGTGTAGATGAGACGTGAACTTGTTTGTTGGTTGTTTGTGGGAAACCACTCAGAGTACCATATGGACTACTAGCAGAGACGCGATGTGTGCTGAGTCCTAGAGAAGTTATAAGAAAAAGACAAGATTATAAATCATCCAAGATGATGAATGTTTTGAGTAAGACATCTCCGTATGTCATAAAGCCGTAAACTGGTAAAGGAAGTTAGTCACGTAAACTTTTATTGCAAGAATGCTAACCCTAAGAAGTAAAGCTAAGTAAACCAATGCGTAAGTTCGATATATGACTAATTGGTGTTTATGTTTTCTCCTTATGTGTTATATAGGAATTGAAATGAACAGGTTAGCGTAGTAAGTCATGAAATGGCGTAAAGGCAAGTTTCCTATCTTCATTCATATTACATGAATGCTAGTTTCTTAAACTTCTCCGATGTTGTACTTGAGAAGTTCTGTCTATGTGCGAAGGTGTGATATTTGTACAAGGTGTTAGAATGTATGAGGCCTTGAGCCACAATTTGAACACTTCGGTGTTTCTATGATATGAATTGTTTTGTGATTTAGTTTTATTCAATACAAGTATGTTACATTTATACATGAACCGTTATTGTTAAGTCTGTGCTAATGATTCTAGCAGAGCACGTGATGTGTATGAAAAAGGTAGAGGAGGAAAGTATTTCAAAGTGAAAATAATTGATGTTTTAAGATGATAGGAATCGAGACTATTCCTATTATTCAAGCCGCCTTCATAACCTTTGTTTGGTTATAGAAGTTCTAAAAAATGTTTAATTAAAAGTTGTTTGTTCAATCATTATAACTAACTTGGGCAATTGAATGCTCACACTTGCTTTAAATGAAAAATAATTTTCAAATAACAAGGTTAGAAGAACTTAAGGATCCCGTAAAGATCAAGCTGACGATATCCAGATGAAGTACCATTCAGAAGGTGAATGAGCGAGAAGATCAAGTGAAGACTTGTATTGTAAAAAGATAGAATTTAATTATAGACTAGATTAATGAACTGTTATGTATCCTTGGTGGCGGATAAAAGTCACTCTTGTAAGATGAAATAAATAATGTAATTATCATTATTTGTAATAAATTAGGTCATAAGGTTCCAGAACCTGGGATTGGAGAGTGTATGTCGTTATATTGCATTATATAATGATGTATGTTGGATGAATGATGTACTCGTGACGTACGGAATCCGGGTGTGAAGATAGACCGAATTTCGGGGCGTCACAAGTTGGTATCAGAGCTGATAGGTTATAAACCTTAGGTAGTAGTACCTAAGACTATAATCGTAGAGAGAAGGATAAGAAGATCACCACGTGATCAAAGTGACTCATAGTATCAGATGAGTTGTTAAACGATGAATGTTTTATAGCTATGGCTATGAATGAAAGGTACTATGAAGTAGTACGGGAAGAAGAACTGAGATTAATTTGTGAAGGATAGTATATGAACAGAGTTCGACCACAGTTCATATATATATATATATATATTAAAGCAAATAAACGCTCCAGACCGAAGTCTAGGCTCAATCGAGGCATAACTTGATAATGTTAGTCAATATATATGTAAATATATATATATATATACTATATATATATATACAAAGCTAAATGAAACCACATTTGAAAGTCCGGCAAAAGCAAGCAACACGACTCTCAACGTATAGAAGGGTGTGTGCAGAGATAGATGAAGAAAGACTCTAAAGTGTGTGAGAAGGCTTACGGTGGCCGCCAAAGAAGACTTCTATATCTTTAGAGTGGGTAAACACTTGACTTTTGTAGATACAAAGGGCTATATATGCTTGCTCACAGTGTTTAAAAGGGAAAGTACAACGCATGGGGTGAGTCAGAGCAAATTAAGGGCTTCCTCGCCTTTTTCTCTTATAAAATGGGCAGCCCAAGCCTTCTATTTATAGGCAATTTAGTCAGTAGGTGTACTGGGTGAGCCGCAGTGTACAGAGGCAACCTGTGGGCCCGTTTTTGGGTCCAGTGTCGTCTCTCAATCACGTGCCCTCAGGCACTGTAATGTCCACTCGAACTTTTAGAAGTGCAATCTGGGCATCCGTTTGAGGTATACAAGACCTATTTCGGACCGCCGTTGTCGAGAGTTGTACAATGACATGGGATTAGAGTTTGTACGAAGTCATTGAAGATGGGATGATGCCCTCCGGTCTTCAAGCTTCAACTTTCATTCGTTACCCCGCACAATAGTCACTCGGGATTAGTTAGTCTTGTGGTACATTGTTGCATAGAGATGTTAAGACGACGGGACGTGGCATCGTGTTGACGAGATGACGATGTTTCCCCTCACCGGTGTTATCGCCGGGTTGGGCTGATAAAGCAGACGTTGTTGAAGGTCCTCATTGTCACCTTTGAGGTGTGCATGTCTCCCCGATGTTATTGCCGGGTTGGTACAGTGCATCTCGTTGTGGCCTTAGAGATTGAAGTCGGTCACATTTGAAACAAACATTTTCGGGGTTATCGCCAAAGCGCATTCCTTGGGGTTATCACCAAGGTTGGTGGCTATTCCATGGTTGGGACCTCCAGACCGGATACCTCGTATTATCTCCAGATTAATCGGTCTTCTCGGTGTGTGTTTCCAGTTATTGGATCTCGCATGCCTCGGGGTTACATCCGAGGTTGGAATTGTTACTCCCAGAATGTGATCCGGGGTTAATGTTGAACTTCCGGTAGTATCTGGTATGGATTTGGATTGTCTCTCAGGGTTCTCTCTTAAAAGACGAATCTGTCCTCCTGTAATGTTAGTGACAGTAGTACAAAAAATTTCCAGTGTCTACAGATGCCCCTCTTTATCATACTCATGCATGGTGATGCATGGGTAGGATAAAGAATCCTAGACACTTGAAATGCAACAAGACGAACATGGTACTATGGATAGCAACATGATGCAAATGTATGATGCGTGTGTACGGGGTTGTAGCCCAACACGCTGGGGATGAAAGCTGGCTCCCTGTTGCTTCCACTGGGGATTGGCAATGATGACCGAATTTGATGTATGATCCGAATCTGTTAGAATGTTGATGTTGGAGTTATCACCAAATTCCTGTGTCTTTGATAACGATTTGATCCTGAAGATGTACCTCTTATGTGTAAGAGATCTGTGGGGATAAAGCTTGATCTGTTTGAGGATGTGTATAACATATTCCATCAGCTATCCTCTTTGATAACATTGACCTTTCCTGGTTGGTATCGCCAGAACATGTCAAGATCCTGTTGGATTTACTGCCAACAACAAATGTTGTCAGGCGTGCCTGACCTTCGTTGACATGTACTTCACCGACATGTGAATCAACGGTTGAAAAATCCTATGGGATATACTGTCAAGGTTGCTTGACCTCCGCTGTCGTGTAGATCAACGGAGACATTATACATGACCCCATAGGGGTTATCTTTGGGGAATATGAGCAATCGGGCGTGAAAACCTTGAATAGCTCTAGAGCTCTGATAGGTTTAATCGCTATCGGCTGAAATAACGTCAAGGCTACTTGACCTTCGCTAATTTGTGTGTCAACGGATAAGCACGCGTTGTAACCCCCGCCGGGGACACACATTGTAACCCCCGTCGGGGACTCACGTAGGGTAACGACCTGGAGTTGGCGGCATCGGAATTGTATAAGGTATTGCCGTATGTGATTTGTGACAACTGAGATCATCGGTAGGGTATACCTTGTGTTCAGGTGACTACCAATGAGTGATGCACAGATTCAAAGTCTCATCTGAGAAGACCAGGATTGTATGCTGTTTTGCTCAACCGCATGGCATTTTTATTCCTGATTTGACCTTTCTAGTCCGCAAGAACTCCTTTGTAACTCGAACTGGACCGAGCCGGAGGGGTAGGACCCACATAGGGGTGCCGCAGGTTCACCTGCTATAGCCGCAGATGGGCCTGCGGCCAATCACGGATGATAAATTCCAACAGGTTGGTCTCACAAGTCTATTTTAACTTGTCGCGCGAAGGAAAATCCGTGAGCCTCTTTCAGATCTGCTGAGTTCGGGCTATTTTCTACAAATTTTGTTATCGTACAAGTGTTCTACACTATCCTGGTAACGTATGCATGTATTTTTTCTAGTTTTTATCCGTTGGATTGTGAGTTATTGCATGAAATGCATCTAAACACATAGTAGTGATTATGTATGCACAAATGACTTGATAAAAATATTCAATGTAGTAAATGTTAGTATTAAACCATGCTGAACATAATGATGTGAAAAAATTTAACTTTTGAGACAGTCAAATTGGCACCTTTTTCTGCTATTTTTTGTCCTATTTGAGGTCCATTGAGCAAAAGGTAGAAAGGAAAAGTACTCATAGTATTGAGGTTGACCTTATACATGATGATTTTGATTTTTAATGCATATATTATGTATATGACTTTGGGGCGTGTGTACTCTTGAATGGCCACCTAGACATACCCTGCAATGCATGTGGATAGTTCTATTTTCAAAGGGGACTATGGCAAAAAAAATTCCAAATGTAGGCATTGGGTAGTCATGCATTTTAACTCTATTATATGTTAAAGTAAATGCATGCATGCATATAGACATAAATGCATTCTAGAAAGCTCCAGGTAAGGAAATACCACACCCTTTCTGAGGTGATTTGGAGATTTGTTGTCCAGATATTGATGGATCCGGATCAGCCGAGCAGTTCTCACAGGACCACTTCTTGCATACGACGGAGGGCTTCCGAAGTGCCTCGTCCCCGTTCTGTCAGATAGCCTCTTCGGTTGGTGGAGGCCGTGATTCGTCCTGTCCGGGTAGATGTGCCAGACGTTGAGGACGAGGAGGCGAATATTCCAATTGAGGATCCCACTCCTGTTGCACATGTTCCTCGTAGGGAGCTACCTAGTATTCAGGTGGCAAACCCAGAGTTGCTGGGTGATTTGAGCAGACATCCATCGATATATTTGCATGCTAACGAGGTATGGCGTTAGACTTTGATCTTCCTTCTTTCCTATTGATGAGGATTAAAGGGTTTTAGTGTTGATCTGCATTTCATGCAGGTTCCTGGTTTTACATAGCCTCGAGGGAACTGGTTAAGCATTCACACCATGTACCAGGTGCTTCATCCTGACTATAGAGCGGTAGTGCATGAGTGGGGATTCGGGGTATTCTTCTCCATCCTTCCCCGTCGTTGTCCCTGGGGTTACCTCAGGGCATTGTCTGAGCCATAGTTTCATCAGACTTAGTCACTCCATCTACTAGATTGCGAGGTGATGATGACGCCTATGGATTGGCGATTTATCACAGGTATAGAGTTTGGAGGGGAGCCAGTGCCTTGCATGGCGAATATTACCCCTAATGCCGTCAGATCCTTGTTAGGAGTTCCGGCGGAGGCGCTCAAGGACATGACTGTCCGTTCAGGTCCTTTGAGCGTAGATGCTATGAGTGGGCTTTTGAGTGAGCCCGTGCCTGATGATGTCAGAATCAGGGATCGCATTCTGCGGCGATTGTTCCTGATGATCATTCGAGGCTGCTTCATAGCAGATAACTCTTCTACGGTATCCTTTGCTTTGATCAGCGCCACACGTGATGTGGACCGTATTGGAGAGTATGATTGGGGCTCCTATACCTTTGAATATTTCCTCTAGGGCATGCGCATTCGCTCATAGGGTTTGACTGAGGCTTGGCAAGGATTTTACCCATTTCTACTGGTGAGCATTTCTCTTGTCTTTTCCCATTCATAGGTGAAGAGTGTTTACTGATAGCAGATGTTTTGCCATTGTGTTAGCAGTTTTGGACATACGAGAGGCTCCTATGTTTGCGTCCTGTGAGTGTGGTAGGTTTAGATACCTATCCACGAGGACGACGATGGCACAATTCTATTTTGTCGGAGGTCCTTGTAGCTGAGGGATTCACTCACTGCCGTATGCAGCTCGAGTTGCTGACAGATGATACCATTACATGGATTCCCTATTCAGGGGAACACTTGACCATCGGCTTTGAGGATGGACACCCGACTGGAGTCGAGTATTTGATTTCCACCAGGAGAGTTCCTCTCTTCACAGATGGAGGCTGGGAGCTCTATTTAGGAGAGCGTGCTATTAGGAGCACCACAGGGGAGATTCATATACCGATATTGGCTCCTGCCAGGCATCATTAGCCCGTATCATAGTCACCCGTCATTGATATCCCATTGTTGGGGGTTGATGATTTTGCATTATCAGAGGGTCCATGTACTCAGGAGATGTTCCAGCGATGGTGGTCCCCTCGCACTATTGGACCTCAGTCCCACGCCACACAGTTTATGGGGGATACGGTTCCAGGATCCTTGATGATGACGGATTGGGTAGCTTGTGTTTGAGCTCTGACTCATATGACCCAGATTGATAGTTTGACCCGGTAGTTGGACCAGGCACATATATTCATACGGCATTTGGCCAGAGATCCAGCAGAGGCGGAGTCATTTGTTCCTTCCAGCTCAAGCGCTGGCCCCTTAGACAACCCATTTGGTTTTGCCGGCGCAGATCCTCCTCTTTATAGGCCTGACATCCCTGTTGATAGAGATCCAGTGACTTAGGAGGAGTTACATCAGGTGGACAGGATTGATGATGTGGACATCAACACCATGGTCTTCTTCTGATGTGTATTCTCGTTATATCTTTTGATAGGCCTCTGTTAGATATTGGGTGGTTGTTCCCCATTCTCGCTATATCTTTTGATAGGCCTCTATTAGTAGTAGGGCGGCTGTGCCCCATTTCCCTGTATTTGTAGTGTCTGAGTGATGTATTAGATGATGATATACTTAGGAATGTATGCCATTTTTCCATTCCCTATATCATGTTTCCATCCATTATCTCATTATTATGCGTATCATGTTATGCATATGTATGTATGTCAGAGATATTCAACATTGACCTGGATGGTCTTATGACACGGCCAAGCAGAGATGTCTTCTTCGACGATTAGTCCGTATAGATCATACCCACCATCGGTGGTGGTATTGGGTATCGCGATCGTGGTATGATAGCATGTCACCACCGCATGTGGTGATTGTAGATCGATTCTTTGCAGACATACCATGACTTTATTGATGTTTCGAGTTCCATGAATTTGTAAACGGGATGCTTTAGAGCATTGGCTAACGGATAGGCGGTATTCCGATTCAAGATACCCATGAGTTGACTCCTACTCTGAGAGGTATGCACGATTAGCGATCTTGCCTTTTTTAGATGGACCTTGCGTGCATCTCGCTTTGGGAGACATGAGTAGACGATTCATGACTCTCACGGTGATTGCGGTTGCCTTGAGTAGTGCATGTGGTGACATCTGATTCAGCCACGTGGATATCCCGGCGTTTTTTTCAGACGACGATTTGGCTCCTTGAGGATAGCTATTCATGACATTTCGGGATTTCACCATGCGGGAGGACCACTGGCGTTTGGCCAGAGTTGATGTACTGTTGTTGTGCGTACTGTCGTATGTCTATATGCCACGATATATGGATGAGATAGACATTGGTGTCATCATGGCTATGAGAGCTCTTAAAGAGGGTCATACCATTGTACCTATGATTATAGCAGAGACCCTGCGGTCAGCATCCTATTGTTGCACTTATCCTACAGGAGTGTTCACTGGGAGTTCAGTTATGCTGTATGTGTGGTTTATGTCACACTTGAGACCGGTTGGTACCCTTAGACGGCATGGGTACTGGTTCACCCATGATGTAGCCATGTCATACTCCTTTCAGCCGTCGGAGTGTATAGATGCTCTGTCTTGGTCCGCATTTTTGGCAGATATCAGAGATCCATTTAGCATATTGCCATGCTCGGGGCTTTGCTCACCATACAGCTTCATTACTAAAGCTCCGGGCATGGACTTCCTCCCTCTGGCTGGCTTGAGGGGCGTGACTACTTATCACCCACTGGCCGTGATGTCGCAGTTCGACCAGTTCCAGGATTTTCATCCTTTCGAGGGGGGCGATAGTCGTCGGCGTTCGACTTCCGATATCTCTCGCCAGGACCGCTCTCGTGTGTATGCTTGTTGGGATCGGCGTGAGATAGTCAGCTTTTTATCGGTCCATCCCTTTGTTCCGTAGAGTATTCCGCATGGAGGAGACAGATTTCATCATTTGCAATGATATTTGCGATCTGGGATATCGAGTCAGACGATGTAGAGCCCATGGAGGACATCGATACCTACATCGAGTAGGAGCCTGCTGCTGGGTTGCCAACATTTCTTCCGAATTCTCCTAGTACCAGTACTGTTGTGATTCAGCACTCGACACAGTACTTAGAGCAGAGTCTTCATCTGATGACCTTTGAGAGAGATCAGGCTCGATCTATGATGTTGAATGCCCGTGATGGGAGGGACGTAACTCTGTTAGAGAGAGACGAGGCATTAGCTCGCATAGATGCCGCTGTTGTTGAGCGGGATGAGGCCAGATCAGCCAGAGATGCAGTGATAGTTGAGCGGGATAGTGCCATATCTGCCCAGGATGTAGCCGTCACAGATAGTACTGTAGTGAGATCCCTTACCACTGGCATGATTGCAAAGATGAGCGCATAAATTGATGATCATATGGTCACCATGCAGATGACTACAGATCTGTTGGGTCGTGTGGATATTCTCGTATAGGAGACCATATCCTCGCCTCCGTCTTCTGAGAGGGACGCCATGTTGGGCTTGTTAGCTCGCATATACCCTGCCTTGTAGATGAGCTTGTATTTACCTGCACAGACTAGCTTAGCCATTTTGTCATGTATAGTTTACATTGTATATATATCAAACAACATTATATATATGATAGGGAAATATATTTTTGGATCACTTCCCTTTTAGATATGCCTTGCTATTTGCTTGATATTTTGCCTGCTGCTTCAGGGCTTTTGGTCTTGATGTATTCTGAATTCCTCTTGGGTGGATGGACATTGAGTTGTCTCTAGATAGTTCAGAATGGATCATCGATCTATGTGTATCCCAACCATCTTTGGTGTCTTGGGACTGGTTTCTGGATGGAAATGTGGAGAGGAGTGTGGCTTTCCTCTCTGAGATTGACCGCACCACAGATGGTCGCCAGTACTTCTATTTAGGAGAAGCCTAGTTAATTCCATCTCTTATGGATTGGTGTTGCTCTTCAAGGTATGACCGCAACTTAGATGGTCACCGAATCTCTTATTTGGGAGGAGTTCAGGTAATTCAATCCCTTTGGTCTGAAGCCAAATGAAATGTAGTGGATTGAAGGAAGATCCCAGTACCAGTTGACAATGGTTTGTGTTTTGGTAGGGGATGAGACCGCACCATGAATGGCTGCCTACGTACTCCTATTGAAGAGGAGATCAAGTCTGCGTAGTTCGAACCTGGTGTAAGAGGTTCAACGCTGTGTATGGCAGAAATGGTGTAGGAATGTATTTAGTTGTTTTTGTTTTTGTAAGGGTATAAATGTTTTGGTTGTTTTTGTTTTATTGCGACCGGGCAATATGAAATGGTTGCCTACGTACTCCTATTAAAGAGGAGATCAAGTCGACATAGTTCGCCCCTCAGTTCGAGAAGAAAAACGTAATCCCATGTGCAGGTCAGAGTGCGGGGAGGAGAAAGTTTAATCCTAGGTTGAGGATAAACTGCAGGTATGAGAAGTTTGATCCCAGGTATGGGTAGCCAAACTGCAAGTGCGAGAGGTTCAATCCGCGGTGGGATGACCTAAGTCATAGGAACGCAAAGGAGAGCCATGCTGCTGGCTTGAAATGTATATTTCCCTGAGGGGCAAAGTGTAGGAAAGTTGTAGGTGGTAAATGGTTAAAGAACTGGAATGACTGGTGATCTGATGGTTCGACACCAGGGTGTTTGCGAATTACTTCAGACATAGTACTGTTTCACGGCGTCCGAGTTGATGAGTTGTGGAAATTCATCGCCGTCCATTTCTTGCATTCTGAGAGCGCCTCTTGTCAATACTTCATTGACAATAAACGGGCCTTCCCAGTTAGGAGCGAATTTTCCTTTAGCTTGATCTTGGTTGTCAAGAATCTTCTTCAAAACCAAGTCATGTTGTTTAAACTTCCGTAGCCGGACCTTTTTGTTGTAGGATCGGGCGATCCTTTGCTGATATAACTGACCATGGAAGATAGCCACGTTGTGCCTTTCGTCTATTAGAGACAATTGGTGATACCTGTCTTGTACCCATTGGTCTTCATCCAACTGAGCGTCTATCAACACTTTGAGGGATTCCATTTCAACTTCTATGGGGAGTACTGCTTCCATCCCATAGGTTAAAGCGTAGGGGGTTGCCCCAGTGGAAGTACGCATTGAGGTTCTGTAGGCTAACAGAGTCAGAGGCAATAGGTCAGGACAATCTTTGTGGTTGGCGAACATCTTTTGCATAATCTTCTTGATGTTTTTGTTAGCCGCTTCAACCGCACCATTCATCTTTGGACGATAGATGACAGAGTTGAGATGTTTGGAATTTACTACATAATTCCTCCATCATTTTGTTGTTGAGGTTCTTGGCATTGTCTGACACAATCACCTCTGGTTGTCCGTATCGACAAACGACATTGTTTCTGATGAAAGCAATGATGACTTCTTTAGTAACCCTGGGGAAGAAGGCTACTTCTACCCACTTGGTGAAGTAGTAGATCATGGTGAAGATAAATCGGTGACCATTACTGGCTTTAGGCTCGATGGGCCCGATAACGTCCATTCCCCACATTGAGAAGGGCCAAGGTGAACTCATATTGTGGAGTTCCTGTGGAGGGGCGTTTCTGTTGCTGAAAGACCGTCTGCTACCACTTTCCCATGAATCTGGCACTGATAGCATCTCCTGACGTGGTCATTGCAATCAGCTTTGAGAGATAGCCAATAATGTCCCTTCCTAAGGACTTTTATGACAAGGAGGGAGCCACTCATGTGGGGGCCACAGACTCCGCCATGGATTTCATCCACAAGCCTTTGGGCTTGATCTTTGTCTAAAAATCTGAGGAGACCTAGTCCTGCATCTCTTTTGTAGAGCGCATCTCCACTCAGGTAGAATTTCATAGTAAGTCGATGGATCCGCCTTTTCTCGGTCGGGCTCGCCTCGGTGGTGTAGATCCATCTCGTAGATATTCCTTGATATGCTGATACCAAGGATGTTGGATGGGAGGTAGCTCATCCGATACTTCTCCAACGTAATTCCCATAGGCTGGGGCCTTGTGCAGGGAAATTGTGACGCTCGGCAAGTGTTCCTTGTCTGATATACGAATCAAGGAGGCCAAAGTTGCTAATGCGTCCGCAAAGTCATTCCTATTACGAGGAATGTGTAGAAAGGAGATTTCTTTGAATTTCAAAGCCATCTTCAAAACCTGACGATGGTAAGGCAGCAAATGTAGCTCCTTGGTTTGATAGAATCCGGTGGATTGTCTGATTACCAACTCTGAATCTCCAAAGACAGTTAACCGCCTGATGCCCATTGAACGGGAAAGTTTTAGCCCCATGAGATAGCCTTCGTGACTTTCCGTAGTATTGTTGGTGCCGATAAAAGCTGTAATTTGATGAACGGGATATCGCTTCTCCCGCACTGCAGATACTAGAACCGCTCCAGCTCGTAACCTTCCATATTAACAAACTCCATCAAAATACATCTTCCATGATCATGCGCGACGACCGATGGTGTTGTTGCGACCGCCATTACTCCTTCATCGTGGAAATATGTTTCCAAGGGTTTGAAATCCCATGAAGGTGCGGCGGCCAGTTGATCTGCGATTCCTTACCTTTGATGGACTTTTGAGTCACATATACGATGTCAAATTGTTGTAGGATCAACGACCATCTGGACAGCCAGCAATTTAACATGGGTTTATTGAACACGTACTTGAGAGGATCCACGCGGGATATGAGATGGGTTGTGTGACCATGGAGGTAATGTTGTAACCTCATGGAAGCCCATGCTAAAGCACAACACGTCTTTTCGATCAGAGTGTACTTGCGTTCACTGCAGCTGAACCTTTTGCTGAGGTAATAGATAGCTCGTTCTTAGCCTCAATCATCTTTCTGTCCCAGCATGCAGCCCATGGCATTGTCATTTACGGATAGGTACATGAACATGGGAACATCATCCCTGGGTGGTACCAAGACGGGAGCTTTGATTAGCTATTTATTGATTGTGAGGAAGGCATTTTGACACTCTTCATTCCATTTCATGGAGGAGTTCTTCCTTAATAGCTTGAAGATTGGCTCACAGGTTGCTGTGAGTTCGGAGATAAACCTGCTAATGAAGTTGATTCATCCCAAAAATCCCCGTATTTCCTTTTCTATCTGAGGAATGGGCATTTCAGTGATGGCTTGGATTTTGGCAGGATCCAGCTCAATTCCTTTGTGGCTGACTAGAAATCCTAGCAACTTGCCTGATTTAACGCCAAAGGCGAACTTAGCTGGATTCAACTTCAAGTTGTACTTACGTAATCTGTTGAACAACTTTCTGAGATGGTCTATATGGTCATCCTCCTTCCGGGACTTGACAATGATGTCATCCACATAGATCTCGATCTCTTTATGCATTAAGTCATGGAAAAGAGCCATCATAGCTCGTTGATAGGTGGCTCTGGCATTGATGAGGCCGAATGACAACCGTCTATAGCAAAAGGTTCCCCAAGGCGTGATGAAAGAAGTTTTCTCATGATCTTCCTCAGCAACCATGATCTGATGATACCCCCACAAAGCAATCAGCAAAGGAGTACATTTCGTATTGCACAGTATTGTCAATGAGAATGTGGATAAATGGCACGGGAAAGCTATCTTTTAAGCAAGCTTTGTTCAAGTCTCGGTAATCCACGCAAACTCACACCTTCCCTCCAGGTTTAGGCACGGGCACAATGTTGGATATCCATTCAGGATATATAGACACCATTATAATGCCAGCTTGAAATTGTTTCACAATTTCTTCTTTCTGCTTTAAACTCCATTCGTGTTTCAATCACTTTGAGCTTTTGCTTGACCGGCTTAAATCCTCTTTAATGGGAAGGCGATGAAGGACAATGTCATGGACAAACCCACCATGTCTTCGAGACCATGAAAACACATCCTGAATTGGGTTAATAGCGTAACCATGTCATTCCGTTGGTTTGGGGTAAGGTCTGAACCAATCTGGATTAACTTAGGGCTTTCTAAGGTTCCGAGATTGAAAGAAGTGGTTTGATCAAGGTTGGGTTTAGGTTTGTCTTTGACCCATTCTTGAATTTTTGGAGGCACCTCAATGTCATCCGGTATATCCATCAAGGCTGAATTCATCTCTATATCAAATGTACAATCCTTGTGGAGAAGAGGCACCGTATCAGCAAGTACAGGCGTATCTAAATTCAGAGTCCTGAAACAAAATATGCTTTCACTTAGTATATATGAAATGTGTTGATCATACACAGTTTTAGCATATACTGGCAAAATAAACTATTAATATTGTACAGAAAAGTAAGCAGTTATTATATCTACAGGGCAGAAAGAGTTTCTGCCCGCTTTACCCTTGACGACCAATGCAAGGAATGCTGTTCCAATTGGCAAGGGCAAAGTCCGAGTGGACCGCAGTGATGGAGGGATTGTCATCATCCTCCATGTCTCGAATGATGGCCATTACGTCTGGGCAAACGGTGTATCTGTTGGTATGTTCATCATACCGGACATCATCCGTATGACGTCTTGCTTGATTCTTCGTTCCTCTTCTTCCACTACGGGATTTGGAACAAAGATTTCTTTCTCTTTTACCGGTACCGGCTTGGGAAATAACATAGCCATTACGTTGGCTGGCACCTTTACAGGAGGTTGTGCGGACTCAGAGTTTGAAGGCGAAGATGAACGCCGCATAATTGAAGCTGAAGGAATCTGCTGATGCTTATAAGGATTCCTGTGACTAGAACTGGAAGAATAACCTAGCCCAGCTGTTCCAATTTGCTTTAATCGAATTGGGTATTTGATACCTTGGCAATCTTTACCCAACCCTTGTCCCGGTTTATGACCCAACGACATCATTTCTTGAGTAGCCGACATTACTTCGGCAAAAATCTTGGGTTCGGGCAATGGCGCTCCAATAGCATGGTATTGGGTATTGCTTATTTCCAAAGCATGAAAACTGACTGGTTCAACATCCGCATTGGCATTGATGAACGGTATGTCCCCGTGTTGAGGATACTCTGGTTCAGCGTTGACCGTGACTAGGCTATTGTTGATAATGTATTTCAATTATTGATGAAGGGTGGAGGGGAATGCCCCAGCCATGTGAATCCATGGTTGTCCCAAGAGCAGGTTGTATCCCGAATCTATCTTGAGCACATGGAAAGATACGCAGAATGTGTGAGGACCAATTTCAATTGGCAGCTCAATTACTCCGACCGAAATTTCGCCGGGCTCCATCAAAAGCTTTGATGATAGTATGGCTACTCCAAATTCGGTTGAGATTGATATTCATCTTCACCAAGGTAGCGTATGGGCAGATATTCAGAGAGGAACCTCCATCTGTTAAGACTTCAGCTACCATATATCCGGAGGACAAGACCGTAATGTGCAACAGCTTGCAATGACCGGTCCATTCGGGCGGTATGTCATCATCAGTGAAGGATATCACAATATTGTTGAAAATGTGATCAACCAGATGTTGAAACTTTTCCGTATCCACTGATGTCGGGAGATAGGCTTCTTCTAAAACCTTTAACAAGACCTTCTGGTGATTCTCGGAATTTAGGACCAAGTCCAAAATTGATATTTGTTGTGGAGCTTCTTTCAAGCTTAAAACCATCGTAGCTTCATTATGACCCATAGCGCGGAGGAATTTTTTAATCTTCTCCATGGGTATTTTCCCCTTTGATTTGGTGGTGGGCTTCATCACCCGGTGGGGAAGATACATTGGATTTTCCTTTGACACTATAGCAGTTGTATGTGAGGTGGATCCTTCACCTTCTCCATAATTCCACGAAACTGTGCGCAAGCTAACAATAGGATATTGTACTCTGTATGACAAGTTGATTGGCTCGGGAGCGGCCACTTTCAAAGGATTGTTACTTCCCTTGAGTTGAATTGTTGGAATTGTGAGTAATCTATTAACCCCATCAGTTTCAGTGGATATGACTGCTACCACACTTTTCCACTTAGTAGGGCCTGCATTCTCACTTGCACGTAACACAGTATCGTCGTCCGCTAGGTGCATGACACCACTGTTGATTAGATTTTGAATAAGGTGGCGGAGTGCCCAACATTCTTCTGTGCTGTGACCTTGATTGGAGGTAGAAGGGAATGGATCCTTCCTTCATTGATTAACATATGAAGGATTTCCTCCATAGGTTGGCCCAAATAGGTGAATTTCCTTTTGTTGGCGAAATCCCGACAGGCTTTGGCATTTGCTCTCTTTGTCACTTTGTCTTCCAGCATTTCATTTTCTGAAAGTGACGAGGGAATATTCATGACAATAGGTAGGAGACTGGCATGCTCCTGGCGGATTAACTGATGAGTCATTTGATGCTGATAAGTCACCAGTTCTGCCAATTGCTCAATTTGCTTGCAGAGAGCTTTCATCTTTCTTTCCATTGTGAACTGGAACTTGGCATAATCCCATCTGTCATCACCGTCTTTGAGGGTCTGGGAAGATTCACAGCTGAAATTGGAACTCTGTCCATTGCTCTAATTAATCATGTTGACCTCTTCTTCTTTATGTTGAGGAAGAGGGTTGTCTTAAACATGAGGCTGATTTGGTTTGGTAACCATGATCTCTCCGTTGTCTATCAGGTCCTGGATCTTGTGTTTCAAGGCCCAACAATCCTGAGTATCATGTCCAGGTGCCCCGGCATGATAAGCACATTTCCTAGCAGCATTGAAACCCCGTCCATTAGGGCTGGCTGGTGGAAGAAGATGCGTAATTTTCTCATGTGTTGTCAGAAGATTTAAAATGTTCTCGAGGGTATCCCCTAAAGGTGTAAACACTCGAGGGCGTTTAACTTCTCCACCTTTTGGTATTTGAAGGTTTACAGATTATGCTTGAAAGGGAGTGTAGTTTCTCCTTTGAATAGGCATGTTCTGATTGCCTTTTTGCCCCTGTAGTATCAGGGAAACATCTTCTTCTTTCTTTTTATGGACCCTCCGGGGGTTGTTCCCATAATTTCCAGATTGGATATGATCAGCAACAGCTTTGAGTGCAACAACTTTAATTTCCGAACTTCAATCCCATCTCAGCCATCTCCCCATGTTTGACCATTTCAGAAAATGGTTTGCCGATGCCATTAAAAAACTCTCTCTCATAGAAGGGGGCTTCAGATGTATGTCTATGAAAGTCGTGTCCATTTACATTTCTCATCATGGAAGGACTAACTTGGGCGACCAAGTTGCCTCCACCTTTGAGCATACTCTCCGAAAGACTCGTTAGACTATTTCTTGATCTTGGTAATTTGATACCGATCGAGAGCCATCTCGAGTTTTAAAGTCAGTATTGAGTGAGGAAAGCATGTGCTAGCTCTTCCCAAACTATGGATCTTTGAATTGTCTAATCTTGTGTACCACGGCCCGCTTCTAGTTAGACTTTTCCTCGAACAGCTTGCATTCTAAGCTTTTCGTCCTCTCCGCATAAGATCCAAGTTCTCCAATAAACACCTTTAAATGTGTGTAAGGATCTCCTAACCCGCATATTTTTCAAAGTCGAGTTTTAAATTTTTCTAGATAATGAACACCGTGAAAAATACACAGATCAATATATGAAACACTCCCTGTGTGTTCCAATTCCTTTTATAGCGCCAAGGGTCTCTTCCATTTAGAGGACTTTCTTTTGATGTCACCAAAGGTTCGGATCTCCGTGGGATGGGCAACATGATGAGTTTTGTTGGTCGATCCAACCGCAGCTTCGTGTATTGTAATGACCGGGTTCCCCTCGTGTGGAGGATTCAAAGATGTACGCGGTATTTTCTTTCGACCCTGTGTAGACCGGTGTAATTCTTTTGAGTAGAACAACCAAATCAGAATTTGTTTGCTTAATCCGTTGAATTCTTTACGAGAAACTGGATTAAGTTCAGTTTGGTCGGATGATGACATGATTGGGATCAGAGGCCTGTTGCATTTTTGGACTTTGAACGGGTAGTAGGTCCGATTGATTCCCTGCGAAAGACTTGCATAGTTTAGTCTTTAGGGAATGTGTATAATAACATGCTATGTGATGTGTCCATTTTAGAAATTTTATCCTGCAAAACGGATGTCAGTTGTTTGCAGCATGTTTTAAAATATGTATGTGTACACATTTCTTTATATTTCTCATTACATGGAGATAGATATGGAATGTAATTACAAGTAATTGTGTTTACAAGTAATTCGAAATGAGAACATGAAGAGACTTTCCTCTGTTTTGGGTTTATCGAGGTCGACCTATCTTAGGTTACTCTCATGCTTTTTTGGCATGAAGGTTCCCAAATCATCGCAATCTACTTGACGGAAGTTAATACGGTCTTTCAACCGGAGCGAAATTGGGTGGTGCCTTTCCTGAGCCTCGGAGAATTAGTCTTCTCACGAGTCCAGTAATCAAACACCGACGGGATAGCCTCCTGGTGGAGGGACCACACAACATACATTCACATACATCGTGTCTCACCATATGAAAATGATGACATGTGCGAAGCACTAATATCACAAGCAGATATGGTGCGAAGCACTAATATCATAAGCAGATATGGTGCGAAACACTAATATCACAAGCAGTTATGGTGCGAAGCACTAAGTGCAATAAGGAAATGCATTCATACACATTCATCAAATGTAAATGCAACATCCACACACAAGCAGATAACAGTTTTGAAAAGATTGTAATAGTGGCTTAAGTCCTCTTACTGGAGTCCCCAGCAGAGTCGCCACCTGTGAGACCCCGAATTTTATGAAATAAAAGTATTCAATTTTTCTATTTTGGTAAATAGTTAAATTGATAAAAGTTTAAAGTTAAGGGTAATATGTGAATATTTTTTTTTTCAAAGTAAGCAAATTGATATAAAATATTCGTTTTGTCGGGGAATATTCGATTAGTTGGGGAATATTCTTTTTGTCAGGGAATATTCTTACGACGGTACAATCATTGGTGGGCCCCACAACAGAATTATTGTCGGATTGAGAAAACAACAAAAATACTTTATGAAAATATAGACGGAAGTTTTACCGTTAACTGTTGAAACACCCGGTGTTAAAAGTACAGTAATACGCGTGGTTGCATAGTAGTACATGGTATTGATTATTGATGCTTATATGAGAAGTCACTCAGTATTGTCCAATCAGGTATTCGGGACACTTTTTGTGTCGGAGTACTATTCACGAATTACTATTCATGAGTTATTATTCATGAGTTACTATTCACGAGTTACTATTCAAGAGCTACTATTCACGAGTTACTATTCATGAGTTACTATTCACGGAGTACTATTCACCAGTAAAATATATTTTTTTTCGGTCCAAATTATTTTTGGGTACAATATTAGTCCATGAGGAGATGTGCTAATTTTTCAACTGCTATCAAGATATAATAATAATCAATATGGACACACTGGTGAAAGTTATAATAGTAAATCAATATGGATCGCTAGTTTAAAGTTTTAATAGTAAATCAAGATGGACCGTTGCTTTAAGTTTTAATAAGTAAACCAATATGGACCGTCTGCTTAAAAGTAAATCAACTGGACCGCTTCATGAGTTAGTTACTATGCGTATCCATTTCTTCTATAAATAAAGCTCATTCATTCATTATTTCTTACTTAATTCACCAAAACTCTAGAGAGAGAAATTATAGAGAAATTATAGAAAAGTATTCTGCTACTTGCCTACTTTTATATCCAGTTTCTTTTACGGTAAGGGATATTATTTATTGTACTCGTAAGGGGTATTCTTTCTGTCTTATTCGTGAAGAGAACTTCAGTTATTCCATTATTTATTATTTTGTTGAATAACTCAGATACGCTGCTACCCTATACTTGGTGAAATTCTTTCGTTATTTCATTCTTTATTATTATGTTGAATATCCTGCTCAGTAAGGCTTTTACGCCGACCGTTCCAAATTTTTATTATTCTCATTGAATATCCTATCTCATGCTTTTACTTGACCGGGTTCCATTCTTTATTATTCTCGCTGGAATATCCTGTTCGTCAAGATTTCACGCTGTGGGACTGGTTCCGTTATTTATTATTCTATTGGAATAACATACCTGTACGGTCTATCGCATGTCTAGTGATTTCTTTTGTTATTACATTCTTTATTATACTCAGTTGGTTAAAACTTTGACTTCTATACTCCATGAAATTAGTGGAATATCCTTGATATTTGCTCTTCATCCAGTATCTTTTCATGGAAATATTCTTCCGAGCATTCTTGAATTTTACTCCACAAAGTAAAGATCATGTCGACAATTTGGGCGTTATTGAGTTCGTGGATAAATTAACTTATAAATCTTTAAAACTTATTCTTGAACTTGTTTTATTGAATTATTATGTCATTGTCATGATGAGTTATGTTGGTTATTAAATGAAAACATGAAAGTTCTTAGAAAACACAAAGGGTTGAAAATCAGATTTTGGTAAAAATGGAGTATGAAATTCAATTGACCATATCTCCTATTATATTTTGATTTTTTGAGTGTGGTCAAGTTCTAGAGTTAGATCTATGATTTTTCTAACTTATCCAAGTGGAATCACTAGAAAAGGTGTTGTAGATTTTCGTGTGGACTGATTTTAGTAAAGGAGTCAAAAACTGAAAAGTGCCAAAAAGCTACTGCCAGAAAATTTAAAAGGGAATTTTCGGCCACTTAAATTGTGAGAAAAATTCCGGCCTTTTGGGACATGAAAATATATGGTATAAAGTACCTCCTGTCCAAAAAAGAGTTCATTCCGACTTAAAATGAGCAAGTTATAACCATTTCAATATTTAGGTTTTTCCGATGGAAAACGCTATAACCGGAGTTCTATAACTCCGATGACCATGAAATTTAAACTGGAAGCTCACGTTAACATGGTTAAGATCCTGCCAAGATTTGGGAAATTCTGGAGTTAACCTTGACGTAGCTAATTTCTTAAGGAATTAATTAGAAATTGATTTTTGAAAAATAGTAAATGAATTTTAAAAATTCTGAGAAAAATATATGTTCAATATGGGACTATATTCTGCTTAATCCCAGAAAAGAATAATTTTTGGGACTGATTTGGTATTTTTCATGAAAATGATTTAGTTACGAATATATGAATTAAATATGTTATGTGTAGTTGAAAATTGATAAATAGGATTTTATGGCTTGAAAATCCTATATAAGATATATGTAGATTTTTGATGAGTAATTTGATTATTGGTGATGAAATCTTATGAGTATGGCATTTTGAATGATTAAATGCATTATTTGGAAAAGTGTAAACAATTAAATTAAATTGTTTATAAGTTTAAGAAGTGATTAAAATATTGTTATAATATTAACAATATTAGGTTATGATTTTATTAAGTGATTGATAATGTTTGGATAAATTTAAAGTCTTTAATATTTATCCTTGATTTAGTTTGATTAATGCTTATAATATTGTCATTATCCTCATGCTTATATTATGTTAAAAGTCATCTGTGTATTCCGTAGTGCATAAATGGACTTGGTATGATTATGATGTGGATTATTCTTGATAATCATAACCGTAATGTTACAAATGATGTGGAAAAAGTCCTCATTGGCCCGTAGTGGCATTGATGGACAATTTTTGGTATGATTATGGCTATGGATTCTCTTTCGTCAGAGTGCAAAGATGAATTGTTTTATGGCATGATCAGACCGGCTGATGAAAACACGATTATCTTTGGTCGTAGTGCTTGGATAATTCGTGGTCGTGATACTAAAGAATATCCTTGGACTGTAGTGCATAGATGATTCGATGATGTGGATTAATTATTGAGCTGAGTCTCAGCAATGAAATATTAATTCATGGATGTGATAATAATGAATATCTTTTGTCGTAGTGCAAAGATGATTTAATGATTACGAGCAGGAATTGTGATTTGGTATAACCATGATTTTTGATGTTTCAGGTGATGAAAATTATCTTCGTCCTAGGTGCGAAGAGGAATTTAGAATCACAATTGTGATTATGAGTAATTCTCATGATCGTGGACGGGTATTGTTGATTGATGTTACACGGATAAAACATTATTGGTGGACTTTTAACATTGAGAAGATAATAGACCTTATTGTCTATTTGACTCTTCTAATGGATTGCTCGTTCCGCTGCAACTATGGTTGAAAAGTTTTATTATCAGTCATATGTTCTAAATCTCTGATTTATTTTTGATGAAAGCTATTGATAATTTAATTATCTTTAGTCATGATATTCTTTACTAGGCTAGTTGTGCTCACCCTTTTGCTTCATAATTCCTTTCAGGTAATAAGAGTGTAGCTGGGTCGAGCGGGGGTATTAAGAGGATTAGAACGGTGGTCTCTAGTCAAGGAGGTTCTCCTAAACAAAGATAGAAAAGTGTGTTGTATTCTATACATCATTTAGTAGTTATATTTGGTGAATCTTATATGGTGAGGCGAACCCAACGTTGGAAGGGTGTTTTTGCCACTATCATACAAGATGTCTAATGACATACAACCTCGTGTTATCATAAAACATGGTTGTGCACACCCACTTGCTGAGTATATCTACGAGCACTACCTATATGATCTTGGAGTATATTTGAAATATAATTTTCACTTGGAGACAACGGAGATAATTATATGTCAAGAGAAGACTTACCATTGGAAAGAAGATGATAGTAATCTTCTTGTTTTTCTTTGGGGACTTTTGGGTCAACCAAGGATAATTTTGTGGACATATGATATCTATCATAACCTGGACGCATGGCCTCCCATGTACGAAGGTTTCCTTGTGCACTTCCCAAAGATTTTAGTTTCTAAAACAGTTTTTGACTGTACTTTTATGTAAAGTACCATTGTAAGGTTGTGGTCGAGGTACCATGAGAGTTACATACATTTGTATTAAAATTCATATTTAACCGTGGTCATATTCTATACGACAGCTCAACAGTTGTATAAATGGAGTTGTATTTGAATTTTGTACCATATATCTGACGAATTTTAATGGGTGATGTATACCTAATTTTGGGGCGCTCACATTTGGTATCGAGCTTAGGATATGGTCATCATGGAGATAAGAGTCTGTAACTAGGAGGAGAGAGACGAAGTTATATACTTCAAGCTAAGTGACTTACCTAAGTCAAATTGTTCACTTGATAAGTTGACAAATTATGATACGACAATTAACCTTTGTTTTGAAGCTATATTCTAGAATGATATCTGAAATACAGAAGATGAGAAATGAGAAAATCATGGTAGCAAGGAAATTACCGGGAAGGTACAATCTGAAAAGAAAGTAAGGTATTCTCATCTCTTCGAATATCAGGTACGTACGTAAATTTCGAGGGTGAGATTTCATAAGGAGGGGTGATTGTGAAACCCCGAATTTTATGAAATAAAAGTATTCAATTTTTCTATTGTGGTAAATAGTTAAATTGATACAAGTTTAAAGTTAAGGGTAATATGTGAATATTTTTTTTTGCAAAGTAAGCAAGTTGATATAAAATATTCATTTTGTCGAGGAATATTCGATTAGTCGGGGAATATTCATTTTGTCGGGGAATATTCGCATTTGCGGTACAATCATCAGTGGACCCCACAATGTAATTATAGTCGGATTGAGAAAACGATAAAAATATTTTTTATGAAAATAACTAACGGAAGTTTTACTGTTAAATGTTGAAACACCCTTGTTAAAAGTACAATGAATACGCTGTGGGTTGCATAGTAGTACACGGTATTTATTATTGATGCTTATGCGAGAAGTCACTCAGTATTGTTCAATCGGGTATTCGGGACACTTTTTGTGTCGGAGTA
Organism: Panax ginseng; assembly: GCA_020205605.1. Classification (NCBI taxonomy): domain Eukaryota; kingdom Viridiplantae; phylum Streptophyta; class Magnoliopsida; order Apiales; family Araliaceae; genus Panax; species Panax ginseng. The sequence continues at coordinate 91,537,043 of CM035148.1, read as the reverse complement.
CTATTCACGAGTTACTATTCACGAGTTACTATTCATGAGTTACTATTCACGAGTTGCTATTCACGAGTTACTATTCACAAGTTACTATTCATGAGTTACTATTCACGAGTTTCTATTCATGAGCTACTATTCACGAGTTACTATTCACGAGTTACTATTCACGGAGTACTATTCACCCGTAAAATATATTTCTTTTCGGTCCAAATTATTTTTGGGTACAATATTAGTCCATGAGGAGATGTGCTAATTTTTCAGACCGTTGGTTGAAGATATAATAATAATCAATATGGACCGCTGGTGGAAAGTTATAATAGTAAATCAATATGGATTGCTGGTTTAAAGTTTTAATAGTAAATCAGTATGGACCGTTGCTTTAAGTTTTAATAGTAAACCAATATGGACCGTCCGTTTCAAAGTAAATCAATCTGGACCGTTCATGAGTTCGTTACTATGCAGTCCATTCTTCTATAAATAGAAGCTCATTCATTCATTATTTCTTACGATTTCACTGAAACTCTAGAGAGAGAAACTATAGAAAGTATTCGCTACTTGCACTACTCTTATATTCAGCTTTCTTTTACGTAAGGGATATTATTTGTTGTACTCGTAAGGGTATTCTTTCATCTTATTCAGTGAAGAGAACTTTTGTTATTCCATTATTTATTATTCATTGGAATAACTTTTGTATACACCTACCACCCTATACTTGGTGAAATTCTTCCATTATTTCATTCTTTATTATTATGTTAGAATATCCTGTTTGTGCGTTTTATGCTTTAACTCGGTTCCATCTTTATTATTCGTTGAATATCTCATCTGTACATGCTTTCTTTAATTCGATTCCATTCTTTATTATTCTCATTGAATATCCTCGTCTCGTTTTACGCCGGACCTGGTTTCGTTATTTATTATTCTGTTGGAATAACCTACCTGTGCGGTCTATCGCATGCTTGGTGATTTCTTTTGTTATTACATTCTTTATTATACTCAGTTGGTTAAAACTTTGACTTCTATACTCCATGAAATTAGTGGAATATCCTTGATATTTGCGCTTCATCCAGTATCTTTTCATGGAAATATTCTTCTGAGCATTCTTGAATTTTACTCCACAAAGTAGTATCATGTTGACAATTTGGACGTTATTGAGTTCAGGATAAATTAACTTATAAATCTTTAAAACTTATTCTTGAACTTGTTTTATTGAATTATTATGTCATTGTCATGATGAGTTATGTTGGTTATTAAATGAAAACATGAAAGTTCTTAGAAAACACAAAGGGTTGAAAATCAGATTTTGGTAAAAATGGAGTATGAAATTCAATTGACCATATCTCCTATTATATTTTGATTTTTTGAGTGTGGTCAAGTTCTAGAGTTAGATCTATGATTTTTCTAACTTATCCAAGTGGAATCACTAGAAAAGGTGTTGTAGATTTTCGTGGACCCATTTAGTAAAGGAGTCAAAAACTGAAAAGTGCCAAAAAGCTACTGCCAGAAAATTTAAAAGGGAATTTTCGGCCACTTAAATTGTGAGAAAATTTTCGGCCTTTTGGGACATGAAAATATATGGTATAAAGTACCTCCTGTTCAATAATGAGTTCATTCCGACTTAAAATGAGTAAGTTATGACCATTTCAATATTTAGGTTTTTCTGACGGAAAACGCTATAACCGGAGTTTTATAACTCCGATGACCATGAAATTTAAACTGGAAGCTCACGTTAACATGGGTAAGATCCTGCTAAGATTTGGGAAATTCTGGAGTTAACCTTGAGTTAGCTAATTTCTTAAGAAATTAATTAGAAATTGATTTTTGAAAAATAGTAAATGAATTTTAAAAATTCCGAGAAAAATATATGTTCAATATGGGACTATATTCTACTTAATCCTAGAAAAAAATAATATTTGGGACTGATTTGGTATTTTTCATGAAAATGATTTAGTTACGAACATATGAATTAAATATGTTATGTGAAGTTGAAAATTGGTAAATAGGATTTTATGGCTTGAAAATCCTATATAAGATATATGCAAATTTTTGATGAGTAATGTGATTATTGGTGATGAAATCTTATGAGTATGACATTTTGAATGATTAAATGTATTATTTGGAAAAGTGTAAACAATTAAATTAAATTGTTTATAAGTTTAAGAAATGATTAAAATGTTGTTATAATATTAACAATATTAGGTTATGATTTTATTAAGTGATTGATAATGTTTGGATAAATTTAAAGTCTTTAATATTTATCCTTGATTTAGTTTGACTAATACTTATAATATTGTCATCATCCTCATGCTTATATTATGTTGAAAGTCATCTGTGTCCTGTAGTGCATAGATGGACTTGGTATGATTATGACCAGGGATTATTCGGTATAATCATAACCGTAATGTTACAAATGATGTGGAAAAAGTCCTCATTGGCCCGTAGTGCATTGATGGACAATTTTTGGTATGATTATGGCTATGGATTCTCTTTGACCGTAGTGCAAAGATGAATTGTTTTATGGCATGATCAGGACCGTTGATTAAAACACGATTATCTTTGGCCGTAGTGCATGGATAATTTGTGGTCGTGATACTAAAGAATATCCTTGGCCTGTAGTGCATGGATGATTCGATGATGTGGATTAATTATTGAGCTGAGTCTCAGCAATGAAATATTAATTCATGGATGTGATAATAATGAATATCTTTGGCCATAGTGCAAAGATGATTTAATGATTACGAGCAGGAATTGTGATTTGGTATAACCATAATTTTTGATGTTTCAGGTGATGAAAATTATCTCCGTCCTAGGTGCGAAGAGGAATTTAGAATCACAATTGTGATTATGAGTTATTCACATGATCGTGGACGGGAATTGTGGATTGATGTTACACGGATAAAATATTATTGGTGGACTTTTAACATAGAGAAGATAATAGACCTTATGGTCTATTTGACTCTTCTAATGGATTGCTCGTTCTGCTGCAACTATGGTTGAAAAGTTTTATTATTTGTCATATATTCTAAATCTCTGATTTATTATTGATGAAAGCTATTGATAATTTAATTATCTTTAGTCATGATATTCTTTACTTTCGGCTAGTTGTGCTCACCTTCCGCTTCACAATTCCTTTCGTGTAATAAGAGGTAGTAATTTGGGTCGAGCGGGGTATTAAGAGGATTAGAACGGTGGTCTCTAGTCAGTGGAGGTTCTCCTAAATAGTATAAAAAACGTGTCAGTATATTCTATACATCATTTAGTAGTAATATTTGGTGAATCATATAGGGTGAGGCGAACCCAATGTTGGAAGGGTGTTTTTGCCACTTTCATACAAGATGTCTAATGACATAAAACCTCATGTTATCATAAGACATGGTTGTGCACATCCACTTGCTGAGTATATCTACGAGCACTACCTATATGATCTTGGAGTATATTTGAAATAAAATTTTAACTTGGAGACAATCGAGATAATTATATGTCAAGAGAAGACTTACCATTGGAAAGAAGATGATAGTAATATTCTTGTTTTTCTTTGGGGACTTTTGGGTCAACCAAGGATAATTCTGTGGACATATGATATCTATCATAACCTGGACGCATGGCCTCCCATGTACGAAGGTTTCCTTGAGCACTTCGATAAGATTTTAGTTTCTAAAACAGTTTTTGACTGTACTTTTATGTAAAGTACCATTGTAAGGTTGTGGTCGAGGTACCATGAGAGTTACATACATTTGTATTAAAACTCATATTTAACTGTGGTCGTATTCTATACGATAGCTCAACAGTTATATAAATGAAGTTGTATTTGAATTTTGTACCATGTATCCATTTACCGTAATGGATGATGTATACTTAATTTGGGGCGCACACCACCTGGCCAACGCCTGGATTTTTGGATGTCCTTTCATTACTTTATTCTTTGGTCTTCTCATTTTAGGTGAGATTTATTTGAAAAACAAGTGAAAAGGTCTGACATGTATAATGTCGATTTATGAACTGTTAAGAGTCGCCATTAGTTTTTTTTAAATGGTTGTACCAATACAACCGAAAAAGGTTTGCACATTGACCCAACGATGTGACATCATAAAAAGCCTGATGAAACCGAGATTCATTAGGGTTCGGGACTTAGTTATGCGGAGGGAAGGTGTTAGGCACTTGGACATCCGTGTTACCACGGTGACCGCCTCTTTTCAAGAAACTATTATCTGAATGTGTGTGTTGGTAAATGTGCTGTTATTTGGAAGTAGTATGAGGCCTCGTTCGAACCTATATAGGGTTTGAATTTATGTAAAAATTCAGTTTTTTGCAAGATATAGCAATGATGTTTTATACAAAAAAAGTTTTTCAAACCCTGATGCTCAATAGTAATTGAGACCTTTTACACTCCCATTTTTATTAAGTGTTCGGCTTGGTTGATTTTATTTGATGAGATCGCGAGGCATCCATACGAAAAATAATGTACAAAATAATCTGCCGATTTCCTCGTGGGTATGGAAACTATTTGAGGAAATTCGAATACCATAAAATAATTTACAAAAGTCGCTTATAGCTGAAAATGTCCATCACGGGAACCGAATCTAGATTCAATGGGGTGAATCTGTGATCACATGATTCCTAGGCGCACAGAATACTACAATTTATATGAAAGTAGTAAGCGTATATATATATAAAGGCAGAAATATATATATCTGACATGATCACCAACCACGAAGCACCTCTATAGGGATCGAGAAAAATTTAAATAAAGTCATTAAAAAGCTATCAACCGCCACGGAGAAACTCCAGTCGGACAAAACGTAAATAAAGTCAGTAATACGGCCAACCGCCGCGAAGGGAACTCCAAAGTAAGGACAAAATGGCGAATATGATCCTTATGGCATATCGACCTTGAGATGCTCGGATCCATTACGCAGCGAGTTCATTAGTTCCTTTTCAGTCAGCCAGCTTTCATTAACATTGATTCACCTTTCAGATGACTACTCGATCGAAGAATCACTTTTTTCCCACAAAGCAGCATGCGGGATGCATATATATGAATACACAATTAAATAAATAAAAAAATGTTTATTGATCATCAAACTATATACAAACCGAAATGAAATTAACTTACAACTTAGAACATTTAACCGAGAAGTAGAGAAGAGGGGTTAAGAGGGTTAATCGTGAGGTAGAAACTAAAGATTTGTCCGAGAGAGAGCTCAGTAGTCTTCTAAGTTTCAAGTCTCAAGAACCAATCGAGATCTCAGCTTCTTTTATAATAAGGAGGAAAGAGAATCATTATAACGACGGGGTAAAGTAAAAACATTTTACATAAGTGAAAACATGTTACTTAAGTAAAAGAGAAAGTAAAAGTAAAAGTAAACAAGAATTACTTTTTGACTAAAGGCAAACACTTTCTACCGCTTTTGGAAAATCGGGCCGACAAATTTGAAAGATTGGGACGCATATAAGTGATCGCAATGCTTTGGGAAAAGGTATTCTTTCGATCGAGTAATCGCCGAAAGGTGAACCGGGTCCGAATTCGAAATGTGAACTCGGCCGATCGAAAAGAACTAATGAACTCAAAGTAATGGATCCCGAGCATCCTCAAGGTCGATCAAGCTATAAGGATCATATTCGCCATCATCATCGCATGAATCGGGCCGATGTAGTCACCTGGAAGAATGATTAAGCCTCTTCATGCAAAGCTTCATCAATTCTTTTATTGAGTACCGGGCAATTTTAGTAACTTTATCGGTGCAATCTTTAAAATCAAATACTTTGGAACATGATGAACCCAAGGACTAACTTTTGATATCGACTTTGTGGCGCATTCTCGACTCTTTTCTTTAATGGCCGAGAACTGCAATCGATCGGGAGAGTCTGATCGGGCAACAGAAAATTCCTCACGAACTCGAGTGACTATTCTATCAATGTTGAATTTATCCCACCACTTAATGTAAAAGAGGCGAGAACTCCTGGGAAGCGGATCATTAGAATGCCGGGTGACCGGAGATCCTGGGGTGAGAGACAAGATTCTATTTAAGAATCCAAGGAATTTTGTATTTATCGACTAATAAAAGAGTGGGAGGAACCTTCTTCATTCAAAGGGATAGGTTTATAATGGTTATTGAAATGATTTAATCGACCTTTAAAGGGTCGTGAAGAAGATCATAACAAGATCCTAACCTATACCACCAAAGGACGAACCAATAGGAAAATGGACTTTTGAATTTATGGTCAAATTGTATGAACCATGAATGACCGAGGGACTCATTCTCGGTGAAGGAGGACCTTATACCAAAGCTTCAATGTAATCATAATAGCAAAATTGATGATCTCGACTAGAAAGGTTCATGAGATCGAGGGATTCTTCCCCAATCGTAGATTTGAATAAACTATTTAATATACATGTAATGATAAAGAACTTTTGATTTATCATTCTGCGTATAAATGGGTTTGATGTTTATCGACTTTTGCTTTCTAGCGTAATATCCTTATAGTACACAAGGGACTTATAAGGGCTAGAGGTCGGAAATGCCATCCGTGGGGAAAGAATCAAAGAAGTTTATCGATCAATTTTTGTTTTCATACTCGGGTTCAATATGGAATAAGTAACTTTCCCATCCGAGCATATACTCAAAGCAGAGAATGACTAGAAGTCGAGGACGAAGCCTTTAGTGATTACCGAATGGGTCAATTTAACAGTCGATCGCCAAAGCCGAATCAGTAAGGCTTAGGCATGGTGCCAAGAATAGTGAATTTATTATCGGGTTCGAATCAGAGGGTTAATCGGTGAGGAACCATAGCTCCTCCGGGTTGATTAATTGGGCCGTAAGGGCGACCCGCCACGGAGGACGATGCTCCTCTAGTGCTCATTTATGAATGGTACCAGATTAATAAATTCTCCGTAAGAAAATCGAACTCAATTGTTACTTCCTTTCATGTATTCAATTTCAAAATCAAAATGCTTAATAGAGCTTGCCATCTAGCTTAAAGAATGCTTAGAGGCTAGATTTTCAACATCCTTTTCTAATATATATTTTGCTGACTTACAATCTATACGAACTAAGAATTTTTGGTTTAATAAATCATTCTGAAATTTAGAAATACATAATACAAGTGAAAGTATTTCTTTTTTAATAGTACTATAATTTAATTGTGTAGTATTCCATGCACCGGAATGAAAACGAACAATTTGTTCAGAAGAATTAGGTGTTAACTTTTGTTTCATAATGCCTCCGGCAATATCTCGAGGCGCCGGCTTTCAACAATTTTAAATGTCAATCATTGAAATGCCAAGACAGGTAATGCCTTGACGATTTTTTAACTTGTTGGACGACTTCAAGTATGAATGTCCGTCTCAAGGTGGAGGATTGTCTTGCAAACGTCAAAAAGAGGTTTGCAGATCTTCCCGAGATTCTTGTAAACTTGCCTATGTAATTCAAATGAGCCAAGAAATCTCTCGCAATGGGTTTTATTGGTTATCTTGTCGGAAACTTGTCAATCAATCAATAGCTCTGCTCAATGGGCCGGACTTGTCCTCTAAAGATATTAAGACCAAGAAACCTTATTCTCGACCAAAAACCAGTCGCATTTGGAAGGTGAAAGAACTAGACCATTATCTTTAACCGCTTTCAAGAAAGATTTCAAGTGTTTAATGTGTTCTTCAATGGTCATTGAAAAAACAAGGATATCGCCAATATAGACTACAATAAAATGACCGAAAGGGTTTAATATGTCATTGAGAATATTTTGAAATTCACTGGGGCATTTTTCGCATCAAATGTTCGGACATTCCATTCGTAATGTCCGAACGGAGAGGGTGAATGCGCTTTATAACTATCGCCAGATGAATGGCAATTTGCCGTAAACCCGATTTAAGGTCAATTTACTCAAAATAGTGGCATTACTTAACCTATCGACTAGGTCGCCTTTATTGGAAGGGATATCTAATCCATTCTAAAACTTTGTTCAAATGGTTTATAATTGATGACTAGATTTGAGAACTCCTCTTTTTCTCTCGCTTCATTGTTTACATAAAATGCGTGGCAAGACCAGGGAGATTTATCGGGTTTAATTAGACCTTTACTAAGGAGATCATTGATTTCCTTTTTGATAATTCCATTTGTTCGTGATTCATCCTAATAGGCTCTAGCCTTAGTAGAATTAAATGTTCTTTTGAATTCCTTAATAAGGAGCTTCAACCATATGCTTCTTCCTATACCAAAAGGCATCGGGGAGAATCGTAACAAAGGTTATCTTTCAAATATGTTTTTAATTCTTCAATTTTTTCTTGAACTTTACTATTAAGAAGTTGCTCTTCAATCCTTTTATATTTAACTTCTTCTTTAAGAAATTTAAATGTGTTATTTTACAATTGAGTAGATTTATTGATTTCTAGATGGATTCTTCTTGAATGAATTTTAAATCTCTTTCTTTTGGTTTAATAAGAAATTTAAATGTTATTTTCTTACCTAAGTGTTTACAAATTTTAGGCCTTCATTATTAGTAGTAAATGGGTAAAGTAAATATATAAATGGTAATCCTAAAACGACTTTATCATCGTTGAGGTTGCGATCAAAACAAATGATGTTTTGAAACACATATTGTCTCGACAGATATGTACTTTTGGTAATTTATATTTAATTTCCATTTGACTACCATTAATGAAGTTTAATCTTTCACCGGTTTTCCTAAAATATTTGGTTGATTAAGCCTTCAGATGCAGCTTTAAATCAAGACCTGTGTCAACCAGCAGCGTAAAGTCAGATAGAGAAGCTTTTATCAACAACCAAAGTTAATCGAGATGTACCATTTTTGAATGGTGATGTCTTTATATACTTTGCGTGAGACCTTGAACAAAAAGATCGTGATCATTTTTAACGCCGTAAGACTCAGTGTTCATCATCATGATTTTCATCACTAGATGAAGAATCGTTAACTTGAAGACTGCATCTTTTATCTTCAAAATCCTTTTTAAATTAGAAACTTCTAATTTGAGATTAGTAATTTCTTTTTTAAGTTTATTAACTTCTAGATTCAATTCGGGAGGGTGATTTCTTTAATAGAGTTTTAAATCTTTCTAATGTTTTATTAAGGCTAAAATTGGTTTTTCTTTCGCTTTTAATGAATTTTTCATTACTATCCTTAGTTAATAAATCTTTTAACTGCTTAGTGTAATCGAGCCTTTAGTTTGGGATCGCAATTTTACTAATTAGATCAATTAATAAAGAACTTTCTTCATCATCTTTGTTAATTACATTAATTCTTTTTGTGCAACATCGCTCATTGCAATTGTCTCAACGTAAATAGTGACTTCTCCCAGATCACCGCTAGACGTGTTATTACTTTTATTACTAGAGGGACTAGAAGATTCTTCATTACTATCGACATTATTTTCTATTCGCATAAGTTCTAGGATTTGCTCAAAGGTCTTCACTAGAAATATTTAACCGATTTAATTTTTGTTTTATTTTACATTCATTTTTGTAATGACCCTTTTGTCCACAATTGTGGCAAATAACTTTACTTTTATCATATTTTTTAGATTTGGATTTTTAATATTCTTTTATTAGTAGTTTTGGGCTTATTATAATAATTGTCTTGATTCCTATTTTCGTGGTAACGACGCTTTCTTTTATGATGTTTAGTAATTTTGTGAGATTCAATATGTTTATGCTCGCTTCCTTCCTCGAGGGAGCTACAGGGTAAACCATATTGTTCACAAAAAGTGCCTAATTCATATTTAGCTTTTTCTTATCTTTACTAGCTTGTTTAGCTAATTTGAAATCAATACACATTTTTAATCCAATTTTTTGAATGTGACTTATTATATCACCGTAGGTTAAGTTATCATAATCAATGTAGCCAAGATTTTTACCCAATTCTTCACGAACCTTATGGGCAAATAAAGAGGGTAAACCGTTGATGAATTTTTCTTTCCGTAAAAGGTTTATTATCGCTATCATGCAACATAACTCTAGACGTAAAAACATCTTTGTACCACCTAAAGTCACTTAGAGGGGACAAGTGAGATTACTTAACCGATCGTGAATTCTTTCTCGTTATATTACCGAGTGCCAATGAAGTGTTTTATTATTGTAAATATAAGTGTATTAACTCCATCAAAGTGACCGATGCCAATATCCTCATCAAGATAGGGTTGCCATCATCATCCAAATTGACTAAGATGGATTATTGATATTCTAGCATCTTCAAAGAGATGTTTTTCCCACCAAGATCCGAGGATACCAAAGAATCCATTAACAATTAATTCAACAATATCCGTCGAGATAGATTGTTGAATTTGGTGATGTAACTGCTTTGCCACCATGGACATATGGTTTAATTTATTTAAAATTTCTTGTTCACTAAATCCATCAATGTTCCATTCAGAATTTTATTAGATGAAACTCAGAACTGTTTATCTAGGTTTCTCTCTTCGAACTGGTAAGTCCGGAGGAGTAGGTCTAGAATACCAATTCCTAGTTATACTGGTGTTTTTAATTGTTAATTTGTTAAGTTGATCATTTAAATCGGTATTGAATCAGTATCAAAATATCTGATTGATAACTTGTTTCATCATCAGTTTTAACTTGATCAATCGCGGCAATAGTACCACTTGTACCAGGTTCATTTTTAAGCTTTTTGAATAACTTATCAATGGATTTAACTAAGTTATCATCATCAGATGGTAATCCTAACTTGTGCTCTATTTTCCGCAACTTTATTAAAGGATGTTCAATTTTAAATCGGTTTTTTAATAATAGATTCTTCAAACTTTTCTTCAATCCTATCTAGTCGCTTTTCAAAATCTGCTAGATATTGATTACTAAAGTTTAATTGTTCAATAATTTTTTTATCATTGTTATTAAAGATCGTAAATTTTGAATGGGCCGGCAACAATGCATTTATTTTTAACCGAGATTAGAACTCGCTTTAAAGGGGATGACTAGATGAAACTTTTGACTTATCTTCTTTAACCCAATCGTGTTTTGGTAATCACGCTACATTTACTTTGAAATTGTTCATACCAATCATAAAATGAAATATTCATTCTCTCATTTTTTATAAATCTTTCCATCTGCTTATTATTTTATCACGCCCTTTTCTCGTGGGTGATTGGATCTAAATAGATGTCTTTTTTCTTTATTAGATTTAGCATTAAAATCTTTTACTAGATTATCCCAAATAAAATCTAACTCCTTTTTGATAACTCTTAATTGATTGTTAATGGGGATATCAAAATCAATCGAGTGGGCATCACAGAAGAATCGGGAGAAGAAGAACTTTCTTCTTCAAAGAAAATCTCTATGAGCATAACAAGGGTGACCGGTTCGACCTTGATTAAGAACGCCTTTAACTTAACATTTTTGATCAAGGATTACCGAGTACTTCAAAGGTTCTTCTAGTATGGATAACTCAAGGGGTCAAGAACCGGAAATATCTTCAATAATTATTGGTGTCTTAGTACGCTCAAAACTAATTTTAACAGCCCATCGTAAAATTGTTGAATATTTTCAATATTTAATAAATTATTTACTACTACTCGTTAGGGTAATTATTAGGTAAAGTCCATCGATCGGGAAGCGTAATATCCTTCCGCAGAATTGTTCTCGAACTTGAATATTAGCATCGTAGTAGAACTTTGAATTAAAACCGTTAAATCTTTTAGGACTTTTATTTAAAGCATGAACATTCAAATTTGTTTTCATCGCTTTTATAATAAATCCTATAAATTAAAGCAATAGGCTGAGAACCCTCAATCATATGAGTGATTTCACCTGAAGTTTTAATATTTAATGTTAAAGCCTTTAATAGATGCTGATCACTAAGACTTAGGGTGAAATCAGGAAAGCAATTAAAATGGACAGGTCCATTGTGCAAACTTGATTCCATAGCACCTATAATACTGGGTGATAATTTAAAACCGAGCATCTCTTGATGTAGATAGATGCATGAGTTAATTCCTTTAATGTTTAATGGTTTTACTGCAACTTGAATTAATCCAATATGAATAAAATTGTAACCCTTTTTCCTATGTTTTTTAATAACATCCGGGTCAAGAAGACTACAATTTTCATATTCTTTATTAATAACGTAAACTTTCTCAAACTCGCTTTGACATTATAATCGCTTTTAAATTATCTAAAAATGTCGACCGATAAATTTTTTTTGGAGAAACTCTTGGTATATTCCAATTGTGTAAGGCTTGACTAATATTTTCATAATCGTGAGATTTTTGGTTAACTATGTCCGGGATGTATAGGTAAAGTCGACATTCGACTAGTCAAGAGTTAGATCTAAATAACCTATTCATTATAATCGTTTCAAAATAAAATTTCACTCTTTATCTTCCATACGCACTCTTACCTTGAGTAGACTCATACCCAAACCTAATACCCAAAATCGCCACACACAAGAGACTTACCCGGTAGACACTATTTGAGAAGGGTGGACTACAAGAAGTTAGGTGACTTCCTACAAAGAATTAAAAGATGTTTTGAAAGTAGTATGAATGAAAGATTATAAATTTCTAATCAACAACTAGAACAAACAACAACTTGGCTCGATACCAACATTTTACATAAGTGAAAACATGTTACTTAAGTAAAGAGAAAGTAAAAGTAAAAAAGTAAACAAGAATTACTTTTGACTAAAGCAAACACTTTCTACCGCTTTGGAAAATCGCCGATGTTACTTTGAAAGATTGGGGACGATATAGTGATCGCAATTGCCGTATGGAAAAGCGTATTCTTTGATCGAGTAAATGCCTTTGAAAGGTGAACCGTCAATTTGAATAGGAACCCATTGACCGAAAAGGAACTAATGAACTCAAGCGAATGGATCCCGAGCATCCTCAGTAGGTCGACCGTACTATAAGGATAATATTCGCCATCATCATCGCTTAATCATCCGATTGAGATCACCTCGGAAGAATGATTAGAAGCCTCTTCATGCAAAGCTTCATCAATTCTTTTGTTGAGTACCGGGCAATTTTTAGTAACTCTTATCTTGGTGCAATCTTTAAAATCAAATACTTCGGAACATGATGAACCCAAGGACTAACTTTGATATCGACTTTGTGGCGTATTCTCACTCCTTTTCTTTAATGGCCCATTTAACGGCAATCGATCGAGAGTCGATCGGGCAATGGTGAAATTCTCACGAACTCGGAAAGTGATTATTCTATCAATGTTTAATTTATCCCACCACTTAATGTAAAAGAGGCGAAAACTCGGAAAGCTTTTATCATTAGGAATGCCGGTGATCGGAGATCCCGGGGTGAGAGACAAGATTCTATTTAAGAATCCAAGGAATTTTGTATTTATCGGATTTAATAAAAGAATGGGAGGAACTCCTTCATTCAAAGGGATAGGTTTATAATGGTTATTGAAATGATTTAATTGGACCTTTAAAGGGTCGTGAAGAAGATCATAACAAGATCCTAACCTATACCACCAAAGGACGAACCAATAGGAAATGGACTTTTGAATTTATGGTCAAATTGTATGAACCATGAATGATCGAGGGACTCCATTCCGTGAAGGAGGACCTTATACCGTGCTTCAATGTAATCAAGGATAGCAAAAATTGATGATCTTGACTAGAAAGGTTCATGAGATCGAGGATTCTTCCCCAATCGTAGATTTGAATAAACTATTTAATATACATGTAATGATAAAGAACTTTGATTTATCATTCCGCATAAATGGGTTTGATGTTTACGACTTCGCTTCTAGCGGTAATATCCTTATAAAGTATACATGGGACTTATAAGGGCTGAAGTCGGAAATGCCATCCAGTGGGGAAAGAATCAAGGCAAGTTTATCGATCATTCTTTGGTGTCATACTCGGGTTCAATATGGAATAAGTAATTTTTCCATCTCGAGCATATACAAAGTAGAGAATGACTAGAAGTCGAGGGATGAAGCCCAGCCGGTGATTACTCAATGGGTCAATTTGAACAGGTTGACTGCCAAAGCCGAATCAGAAGGCTTAGGCATGGTGCCAAGAATAGTGAATTTACACTCGGTTTGAATCAGAGGTTAAATCATGTGAGGAACCATAGCCTCAATACGATTAATTGGGCTGGTACACTGCACTGCCACGCGTGAGGACGATGCCCTCTAGTGCTCATTTATGAATGGTACTCAGATATTAATAAATTCTCTACGGTAAGAAAATCAGGAATCCAATTGTTACTTCCTTGATGTATTCAATTTCAAAATCAAAATGCTTTTAATAGAGCTTGCCATCTAGCTTAAAGAATGCTTAGGCTAGATTTTCAACATCCTTTCTAATATATATTTTCGTCAATTTCTACAATCTATAATGTAACCAAAGAATTTTGGTTTAATAAATCATTCTCAAATTTAGAAATACATAATACAAGTGAAAGTATTTTTTATTGTTCTTTATAATTTAATTGTGGTAGTATTCCATGCAATTTAATGAAAAATTAAATAAATTTGTTCGTAAGAATTAGGTGTTAACTTTTGTTTTGTAATGCCTCTAGCTAACATCTGATGGAGCGCCGTCAAACAATTTTAATCTGTTTAATCATTGAATAGGCCTAAATGTTATTTTCACTTGTTTATAATTTCAGGCTTCATTATTAGTAGTAAAGTAAATATATAATGGTATCCTAATTTTTATCAACAAATCAAACTTTATTCTGGGATCAATTAACTCTTCATCATATTGGTTTTTCATAACATCGCCGTTGCATCGTCTACAGTCAGTGATTCTCAGGCAACTTTTGCTCTTTCCCAAACCACTTGAACGATCGCGAATTGGGAGTGCCACTGTCGCCATCAATTTTAGTCCATTCTTCAAACTTTTCTTCAATTCATTCAGTCGCTTCATCCAGCGTTCACACTTTATCATTGAACTCTCAATTATACTAAAATTAATTTTTATCGCCTATCAGAAATTGTCATTTTCAATATTTAATAATTGCTTTAAATTTTTGTTTCAAACAATTTCACTTTATCTTCATGTACTTTCCATTTTGATTTATACTAATTTAATCGCTTATGAACAGCCAACTGCCTTATACCAAATGGGGAAACGGAAGTGCAAACATCAAACTTTCATTCATACTATTTTTGTTGCAAAACATCTGCCTATCTTTTATTAAGTCACCTAACTTATCAGAGTCCACCCTTCTCCGTGGTTCACCTGTAAGTCTCTGTGTGTGAGCCGTTTATTAGGTTTGGGTATGAGTCTACTTTCAAGGTAAGAGGGTTCAGATGGAAAATAAAGTGTGAAAGTTTTGTTTTGAAACCAATTATAATGAATAGGTTATTTATATCTAACTCTTCAACGTAGTCAAAGGTCAACTTTACCTTCCGTCCCCATATAGTTAACCAAGAATCTCATAGTTATGAAAATATTAGTCAAGCCTTACACAATTGGAATATACCAAGAGTTTCCCAAAAAGAAATTTATCACCAACATTTTAGATAATTTTAAATCGATTATAATGTCAAAACAGTTGAGAAAGTTTACCGTTAATAAAGAATATGAAAATTGTAGTCTTCTTGACCCACGATGTTATTAAAAAACATAGGAAAAAGGGTTACAATTTTATTCATATTGGATTAATTCAAGCTGCCAAAAGAAACCATTAAACATTAAAGGAATTAACTCATGCATCTAGCTCTCATCTAAGAGATGCTCTCGCTTTTGAATTATCACCCCAAAGATAATAGGTGCTATGGAATCAAGTTTGCACAATGGACTGGGCTCCATTTTAATTGCTTTCCGATTTTACCCCTAAGTCTTAGTGATCAACATTTATTAAAGGCTTTAACATTAAATATTAAAACTTCGTGTGAAATCACTCATATGATTGAGGGGTTCTCGACTCTATTTCTTTAATTTATAGGATTTATTATAAACAATGAAAACAAATTTGAATGTTCATGCTTTAAATAAAAAGTCCTAAAGATTTAATAGCTTTCAATTCAAAGTTTCTACTAACTGATGCTAATATTCAAGTTCCAATAACAATTCTCTCGGAAGGATATTACGCTTCCTACCAAAGGGACTTTACCTAATGAATTACCCAACTGACGTAAGTTAATAATTTATTAAATATTGAAAATATTCAACAATTTTCTCGATGGAACTGCTAAAATTAGTTTTGAACGTATTTAAGACACTAATAATTATTGAAGACATTTCGATTCTTCACCCCTTCTCGATTATCCATACTAGAAGAGACATCAAGTTCTCGGTAATCCTTCAATCAAAAATGTTAAGTTAAAGGCGTGCTTAATCAAGGTCAAACTAGTCATCCTTGTTATACTTTATAGAGATTTTGTTGAAGAAGAAAGTTCTTCTTCCCCACTTCTTCCATGATGCCCACTCAATCGATTTTGACATCCCCATTAACAATCAATTAAGAAGTCATCAAAAAGGAGTTCGCTTTTTAGACCTGGATAATCTAGTAAAAGATTTTAATGCTAAATCTAATAAAACAAAAAGACATCTATTTAGATCCAATCACCCCACGTAAAAGGAGCGGATAAAATAATAAATGATGGAAAGATTTATTAAAAATGAAAATGAATATTTCATTTTATGATTGGTATGAACAATTTCAAAGTAAATGTAACGTGATTACCAAAACACAATGGGTTAAAGAAGATAAAGTCAAAAGTTTCATCTAGTCATCCTCCTTTAGAAATGCTTCTAATCTCGGTTAAAAATACGTCATTCTGTTGCCAAAACATTTAAAATTTCGATAATAATAACAATGATAAAAAAATTATTGAACAATTAAACTTTAGTAATCAATATCTAGCAACCGCTGAAAACAGCTTTACTAGATAGGATTGAAGAAAAGTTTGAAGAATCTATTATAAAAAAACCCGATTTAAAAATTGAACATCCTTTAATAAAGTTACGGAAAAATAGACACAAGTTAGATTACCATCCGATGATGATAATCTAGTTAAATCCATTGATAAGTTATTTAAAAACTTAAAATGAACTCGTACAAGTGGTACGATTTCCGCGATTGATCAAGTTAAAACCGATGATGAAACAAGTTATCAATCGATAATTACGACATCGATTCAATACGAGATTTAAATGATCAACTTAACAAATTAATGCTTAAAACACCAAGATTATAACTAGGAATTGGTATTCTAGACCTACTTCCTCCCACTTACAGTTCAAGAGAGAAACCTAGATAAACAGTTCTCCGCCATCTAATAAAATTTACTTAATGGAACATTGATGGATTTAGTGAACAAGAAATTTTAAATAAATTAAACCATATGTCCATGGTGGCAATAGTTACATCACCAAATTCAACAATCTATCTCAACCAGATATTGTTGAATTAATTGTTAAGGGATTCACCGGTATCCTCGGATCTTGGTGGGAAAAACATCTCACCGAAGATACTAGAATATCAATAATCCATGCCAATCCAAATGATGATGATGGCAACCCTATCTTCAATGAGGATATTGGCATCTATCTCACTTTGATGGAGTTAATACACTTATATTTACCATAATAAAACACTTTATTGGCACTCCCAAAGAATATAACGTAGAAAGAATTCACGATCGGTTAAGTAATCTCACTTGTCCCACTCTAAGTGACTTTAGGTGGTACAACGATGTTTTTACATCTAGAGTTATGTTCATGTGATAGCGTGAATAAACCTTTTCGGAAAGAAAAATTCATCAACGGCTTACCCTCTTTATTTGCCCATAAGGTTCATGAAGAATTGGGTAAAAATCTTGGCTACATTGATTATGATAACTTAACCTACAAAGATATAATAAGTCACATTCAAAAAATTGGATTAAAAATGTGTATTGATTTCAAATTAGCCAAACAAGCTAATAAAGATAAGAAAAAGCTAAATATGAATTAGGCACTTTTGTGAACAATATGGTTTACCCCCTCGTAGCTCCCTCCGGAAGCCAAGCGCATAAACATATTGAATCTCACAAAATTACTAAACATCATAAAAGAAAGCGTCGTTACTACGAAAAATAGGAATCAAGACAATTATTATAATAAGCCCAAAACTACTAATAAAAGGAATATTAAAAATCTAAATCTAAAAATATGATAAAAGTAAAGTTATTTGCCACAATTGTGGGCAAAAGGGTCATTATAAAAATGAATGTAAAATAAAACAAAAATTAAATCGCTTAAATATTTCTAGTGAAGACAATCGAGCAAATCCTAGAACTTATGCTGAATAGAAAATGATGTCGGGTAATAATAATGAAGATTCTTCTAGTTCCTCTAGTAATAAAAGTAATAACACATCTAGCGGTGATACGGAGAAGTCATTATTTGTTACCGATAATTGCAATGAGCGATGTTGACAAAAAGAATTAATGTATTTAACAAAGATGATGAAGAAAGTTCTTTATTAATTGATCTAATTTGTAAAATTATCGATCCTAAACTAAAGGCTCAAAGACACTAAAATAGCTTAAAGGATTTATTAACCAAGGATAATAATGAAAAAATTCATTAAAGCCAAAGAAAAACCAATTTTAGCCTTAATAAAACATTGGAAAGATTTAAAACTCCTATAAAGAAGTCACCCTCCCGAGAATTGAATCTAGAAGTTAATAAACTTAAAAAGAAATTACTAATCTCAAATTAGAAGTTTCTAATTTAAAAAAGGATTTTGAAGATAAAAGATCTGGTCTTCAAGTTAACGATTCTTCATCTAGTGACGAAAATCATGATGATGAACCTGAGTCTTCTGGCGTTAAAATGATCCCCGATCTTTTGTTCAAGGTCTCACGCTTAAAAGAATTAAAGACATCACCATTCAAAATGGTACATCTCGATTAACTCAGTTGTTGATAAAAGCTTCTATATACGACTTTACGCTTCTGGTTGACACAAAGTCGTGATTTAAACTGCATACAAGAAGGCTTAATCCCAACCAAATATTTTAGGAAAACCAGTGAAAGATTAAACTCAGCTAATGGTAGTCAAATGGAAATTAAATATAAATTACCAAAAGTACATATCTGTCAAGACAATATGTGTTTCAAAAACATCATTTGTTTTGATCCAAACCTCACCGATAAAAGTCATTTTAGGTTTACCATTTATATATTTACTTTACCCATTTACTACTAATAACGAAGGCCTAAGCTGTAAACACTTAGGTAAGAAAATAACATTTAAATTTCTTATTAAACCAAAAGAAAGAGATTTAAAATTCATTCAAGAAGAATCCATCTCAAAATCAATAAATCTACTCAATCAGTAAAATAACACATTTAAATTTCTTAAAAGAAGAAGTTAAATATAAAAGGATTGAAGAAGCAACTTCATAATAGAAAAGTTCAAGAAAAAATTGAAGAATTAAAACATATTTGAAAGATAACCTTTGTTACGATTCTCCCAATGCCTTTTTGGTATAGGAAGAAACATATGGTTAGGCTCCTTTATGCTAAGGAATTCAAAGAACATTTAATTCCTACTAAGGCTAGGCCTATTCGGATGAATCACGAACAAATGGAATTATGTAAAAAGGAAATCAATGATCTCCTTAGTAAAGGTCTTATTAAACCCAAGAAATCTCCCCCGGTCTTGCCTCGCATTTTACGTAAACAACGAAGCAGAAAGAAAGAGGAGTTCCTCGCCTCCAGTCATCAATTATAAACCATCGAACAAAGTTTTAGAATGGATTAGATATCCCTTCCCAATAAAGACGACCTAGTCAATAGATTAAGTAATGCCACTATTTTCAAGAATTGACCTTAAATTCGGTTTCCGCAAATTGCCATTCATCCCGACGATAGTTATAAAAGCGCATTCACCACTCCGTTCGGGACATTATGAATGGAATGTCCAGCATTTGGCCTAAAAATGCCCCAAGTGAATTTCAAAATATTCTCAATGACCTATTAAACCCTTTCACCATTTTATTGTAGTCTATATTGACGATATCCTTGTTTTTTTCAATGACCATTGAAGAACACATTAAACACTTGAAATCTTTCTTCAAGACAGGTTAAAGATAATGGTCTAGTTCTTTCACCTTCCAAATGCGACTGCTTTTCAGTCGAATAAGGTTTCTTGGTCTTAATATCTTTAGAGGACAAGTCCAAATTTATTGAACGAGCTATTCAATTCACGACAAGTTTCCGATAAGATAACCAATAAAACCCAACCGCAGAGATTTCTTGGCTCATTGAATTACATAGGCAAGTTTTACAAGAATCTCGGGAAGATCTGCGAAACCACTTTTTCGTTTGCAAGAAGACAATCCTCCACCTTGGATCGACATTCATACTTCCGTCATCCAACAAGTTAAAAAATACGCTCAAGGCATTACCTGTCTTGGCATTTCTAATGATTCTAAGGTTTAAAATTGTTGAAACCGACGCCTCGATATTGGCCGAGGCATTCTGAAACAAAAGTTAACACTAACTCTTCCGAACAAATTGTTCGTTTTCATTCCGGTGCATGGAATACTACGCAATTAAATTACAGTACTATTAAAAAGGAAATACTTTCATTAGTATTATGTATTTCTAAATTTCAAAATGATTTATTAAACCAAAAGTTCTTAGTTCGTATAGATTGTAAGTCAGCAAAATATATATTAGAAAATGATGTTGAAAATCTAGCCTCTAAGCATTCTTTCGCTAGATGGCAAGCTCTATTAAGCATTTTTGATTTTGAAATTGAATACATCAAAGGAAGTAACAATTCAGTTCCTGATTTTCTTACCAGAGAATTTATTAATACAGGTACCATTCTTAAATGAGCACTAGCGGAGTATCGTCCTCAAGAGGCCCGGGTCGCCCTTCTGGCCCAATTAATCAGCCCAGAGGAGCTATGGTTCCTCACCCAGTTAACCCTACGATTCAAACCAAGAATAAATTCACTATTCTAGGCACCATGCCTAAGCCTTACGATTCGGCTTTGGCGGTCAACTGTTCCGATTGACCTGATTCAAGAATCTTGCTAAGGCTTCATCCTCGACTTCTAGTCATTCTCCCATTTGAGTATATGCTTAGATGGGAAAGTTACTTATTCCATATTGAACCTAGTATGAAACCAAAAATGATCCCATAGAACTTGCTTGATTCTTTCCCTGGATGGCATTTCCAGCCTCTAGCCCTTATAAGTCCCTTGTGTACTATAAGGATATTCTCGCTAAACCGAAGTCAAGAAAACATCAAACCCATTTATGCACGTAATGATAAATCAAAAGTTCTTTATCATTCTATGTATATTAAATGTAGCTTTATTCAAATCTACGATTGGGGAAGAATCCTCCGATCTCATGAATCTTTCTAGTCAAGATCATCAATTTTGCTATTATGATTACATTGAAGCTCGGTATAAGGTCCTCCTTCACCGAAATGAGTCCCTCGGTCATTCATGGTTCATACAATTTGACCATAAATTCAAAAGTCCATTTCCTATTGGTTCGTCCTTTGGTGGTATAGGTTAGGGATCTTGTTATGATCTTCTTCCACGACCTTTAAAGGTCCAATTAAATCATTTCAATAACCATTATAAACCTATCCCTTTGAATGAAGGGGTTCTCTCCCACTCTTTTATTCGCGATGTAAATACAAAATTCCTTGGATTCTTAAATAGAATCTTTATGCTCACAAAATTATCTTTGCTAAGTCCCTTGTGTATTTAAAGCACGGCCATTTAGATTCCTATACTTCCTTTGATTGTTTGATACCATTTGAAAGTGAGCGAATATATAGAAAGAGATGAAGTAGAGATACATATAGAATACACAATTAATTTAATAAATAAAACAGTCTTATTGATTACTTGAAACTATATACAAACTGAAATTAAATTAACTTACAACTTAGAACATTTAACTGGAGAAGTAGAGAAGAGGGGTTAAGTAGGCTAATCAGAGGTAGAAACTAAAGATTTGTCTGAGAGAGAGAGCTCAGAGTCTTTCTAAGTTTCGAAGTCTGATGAACCAACTGAGCTCAGTTTCCTTTTATAATGCAAGGAAAGAGAACTGTTACAATGACTGGGGTAAAGTAAAAACATTTTACATAAGTGAAAACATGTTACTTAAGTAAAAGAGAAAGTAAAAGTAAAAAGTAAAACAACTACTTTTTTGACTAAAGGAAACACTTTCGGCCGCTTTTGGAAAAGCGGTAAATGACTTTGAATGATTGGAATATATAAGTGAGTGGTATGATTTGCTTTACGTGAAGCAGATTCCTTTGACTGAGTGGTCACCCTGAGCGAGGCCAATGGCCGAACGAGGCTATCAGGGAACTATTGAACTCAAAGGCCGAATGGATCCTGAGCATCTGAAAGGTTGAATGTACTAAGGGTCATATTCGCCATCATCATCGGTAATGGGTAGTGATTGAATCACCACAGGAAGAATGATTAAAGCCTCTTCATGCAAAGCTTCATCAATTCTTTTATTGAGTACACGGCAATCTTTAGTAACTCTTTCTTTGGTGCGATCTTTAAAATCTGAAATACTTGAGAACATGTTGAACCCGAAGGACTAACTTTGGATATTGACTTTGTGTGAGGTCGACTCACTTTTTCTTTAATGGTAGGGAGAAGTAATCGACCGGGAGAAAGCTGGATCGAAGCAACACGGAAATTCCTCTTGAACACGAGTAACTATTCTTTTAATGTTGAATTTATCCCACCACTTAATGTAAAAGAGGCGAGAAACTGGGAAGTGGATCATTAGGAATCTTTGGTGATTTGGAGATCCGGGGTGAGAGGCAGTTACTCCCATTTAAGAATCCAAGAAATTTGTATTCTTGTGAATAAAAGAGTGGGAGGAACCCCTTCATTCAAAGGGATTGGTTTATAATGGTTATTGAAATGATTTAATTGGACCTTTAAAGGGTCAGGAAGAAGATCATAACAAGATCCTAACCTATACCACCAAAGGACGAACCAATAGGGAAATGGACTTTTGAATTTATGGTCAAATTGTATGAACCATGAATGGCTGAGGGACTCATTCTGGTGAAGGAGGACCTTATACCAGGCTTCAATGTAATCATAATAGCAAAATTGATGATCTTGACTAGAAAGGTTCATGAGATCGGAGGGATTCTTCCCCCAATCAGAGATTTGAATAAACTATTTAATATACATAGAATGATAAAGAACTTTTGATTTATCATTCTGTGCATAAATGGGTTTGATGTTTCTTGACTTCGGTTTCTAGCGAATATCCTTATAGTACACAAGGGACTTATAAGGGGCTAGAAATTTGAAATGCCATCCGAGGAAAAAAGCTGGCGACAAGTTCTTTGGGATCAATCTTTGGTTTCATCTTGGGTTCAATATGGAATAAGTAACTTTCCCATCTGAGCATATACTCGGCGGAGAATGACTAGAAAGTGAGGAATGAAGCCTTAGCGAGATTCTTGAATGGGTCAATCGGAGCAGGTTGGTGGCCAAAAAGCCGAATGTAAGGCTTAGGCATGGTGCCAAGAATAGTGAATTTATTCTTGGTTTGAGCTGTAGGGGTTAATCGGGTGAGGAACCATAGCTCCTCAGGTTTGATTAATTGGGCGGAAAGGGCGACCGAGACCCACGAGGGCGATGCTCCTCTAGTGCTCATTTATGAATGGTACTGTATTAATAAATTCTCTGGTAAGAAAATCGAGGCCCGAATTGTTACTTCCTTTGATGTATTCAATTTCAAAATCAAAAATGCTTAATAGAGCTTGCCATCTAGCGAAAAAAGAATGCTTAGAGGCTAGATTTTCAACATCCTTTTCTAATATATATTTTGTTGACTTACAATCTATCTGAACTAAGAATTTTTGGTTTAATAAATCATTTTGAAATTTAGAAATACATAATACTAATGAAAGTATTTCTTTTTAATAATCTTTATAATTTAATTGTGTAGTATTCCATGCACGGAATGAAAGCGAACAATTTGTTACGAAGAGTTAGGTGTTAACTTTTGTTTGAGAATGCCTCCGAAGCCAATATCTCGAGGCGTCGGTTTCAACAATTTTAAATCTTTGAATCATTGGAAATGCGAAGACAGGGTAATGCCTTGGCGTATTTTTTAACTTGTTGAATGACGGAAGTATGAATGTCGTCAAGGTGGAGGATTGTCTTGCAACGGCGAAAAAAGAGGTTTGCGAGATCTTCACGAGATTCTTGTAAAACTTGCCTATGTAATTGAATGAGCGAAAATCTCTGCGATTGGGTTTTATTGGTTATCTTATCGGAAACTTGTCGTGAATTGAATAGCTTCGTTCAATGGGCTTTGGACTTGTCCTCTAAAGATATTAAGACCAAGAAACCTTATTACGACAAAAGCAGTGCATTTGGAAGGTGAAAGAACTAGACCATTATCTTTAACTGTCTTGAAGAAAGATTTCAAGTGTTTAATGTGTTCTTGATGGTCATTGAAAAAACAAGGATATCGTCAATATAGACTATAATAAAATGGTGAAAGGGTTTAATATGTCATTGAGAATATTTTGAAATTCACTTGGGGCATTTTTTGAATGAAATGCAGGACATTCCATTAAGTAATGTCCGAATCGAATTGGTGAATCGCGGTTTATAACTATCGTCGGGGATGAATGGCAATTTGCGAAAACCGGATTTAAGGTCAATTCTTGAAAATAGTGGCATTACTTAACCTATTGACTAGGTCGTCTTTATTGGGAAGGGGATATCTAATCCATTCTAAAACTTTGTTCAGTGGTTTATAATTGATGACTAGACGAGGAACTCCTCTTTCTTTCTCTGCTTCATTGTTTACATAAAATGCAGGGCAAGACCAGGGAGATTTACTGGGTTTAATTAGACCTTTACTAAGGAGATCATTGATTTCCTTTTTGCATAATTCCATTTGTTCGTGATTCATCTGAATAGGCCTAGCCTTAGTAGGAATTAAATGTTCTTTGAATTCCTTAGCATAAAGGGAGCTAACCATATGCTTCTTCTATACCAAAAGGCATTGGGAGAATCGAACAAAGGTTATCTTTCAAATATGTTTTAATTCTTCAATTTTTCTTGAACTTTTTTATTAAAAGTTGCTCTTCAATCCTTTTATATTTAACTTCTTCTTTTAAGAAATTTAAATGTGTTATTTTACAATTGAGTAGATTTATTGATTTGAGATGGATTCTTCTTGAATGAATTTTAAATCTCTTTCTTTTGGTTTAATAAGAAATTTAAATGTTATTTTCTTACCTAAATGTTTCTGACTTAGGCCTTCATTATTAGTAGTAAATGGGTAAAAGTAAATATATAAATGGTAATCCTAAAATGACTTTATCGGTGAGGTTGCGGATCAAAACAAATGATGTTTTGAAACACATATTGTCTTAGTGAGATATATGTACTTTTGGTAATTTATATTTAATTTCCATTTGACTACCATTAAATGAGTTTAATCTTTCATGGTTTTCCTAAAATATTTGGTTGGGATTAAGCCTTCTTGTATGCGATTTAAATCACTTTTGTGTGTCGACGAATGAAAGTAGTATAGAAAGCTTTTATCAACAACCGAGTTAATGAGATGTACCATTTTGAATGGTGATGTCTTTAATCGTTTAAGCGTGAGACCTTGAACAAAAGATCGGGATCATTTTAACGCCCGAAGACTCAGGTTCATCATCATGATTTTCATCACTAGATGAAGAATCGTTAACTTGAAGACCAGATCTTTTATCTTCAAAATCCTTTTTTAAATTAGAAACTTCTAATTTGAGATTAGTAATTTCTTTTTTAAGTTTATTAACTTCTAGATTCAATTACGGGAGGTGATTTCTTTAATAGGAGTTTTAAATCTTTCAATGTTTTATTAAGGCTAAAATTGGTTTTTCTTTGGCTTTAATGAATTTTTTCATTATTATCCTTAGTTAATAAATCCTTTAACTGTTTAGTGTACTGAGCCTTTAGTTTGGGATCAGTAATTTTACTAATTAGATCAATTAATAAAGAACTCTCTTCATCATCTTTGTTAATTACATTAATTCTTTTTGTGCAACATTGCTCATTGCAATTGTCTGCCTATGAATAGTGACTTCTCTGTATCAACGCTAGATGTGTTATTGCTTTTATTACTAGAGGGACTAGAAGATTCTTCATTATTCTTGACATCATTTTCTATTCGCATAAGTTCTAGGATTTGCTCGATTGTCTTCACTAGAAATATTTAAGCGATTTAATTTTTGTTTTATTTTACATTCATTTTTATAATGACCCTTTTGTCCACATTGTGGCAAATAACTTTACTTTTATCATATTTTTTAGATTTGGATTTTTAATATTCCTTTTATTAGTAGTTTTGGGCTTATTATAATAATTGTCTTGATTCTATTTTAAGTAGTAACGACGCTTTCTTTTATGATGTTTAGTAATTTTGTGAGATTCAATATGTTTATGCCTTGGCTTCCTTACGGAGAGAGCTACGAGGTAAACCATATTGTTCTAAAAAGTGCCTAATTCATATTTAGCTTTCTTCTTATCTTTACTAGCTTGTTTAGCTAATTTGAAATCAATACACATTTTTAATCCAATTTTTGAATGTGACTTATTATATCACCGTGTAGGTTAAGTTATCATAATCAATGTAGCCAAGATTTTTACCCAATTCTTCCACGAACCTTATGGGCAAATAAAGAGAGTAAACCCGTTGATGAATTTTCTTTCGAGAAAGGTTTATTACTTGTCGTTCTTGACATAACTCTAGATGTAAAAACATCTTTGTACCACCTAAAAGTCACTTAGAGTGGGACAAGTGAGATTATAGCGATCGTGAATTCTTTACGTTATATTCTTTGGGAGTGCCAATGAAGTGTTTTATTATTGTAAATATAAGTGTATTAACTCCATCGAGTGAATGATGCCAATATCCTCATTGAAGATAGGGTTGCCATCATCATCCAGCTGGACGGCATGGATTATTGATATTCTAGCATCTTCAGTGAGATGTTTTTCCCACCAAGATCTGAGGATACCAGTGAATCCACTAACAATTAATTCAACAATATCTGGTTGAGATAGATTGTTGAATTTGGTGATGTAACTGTTTGCCACCATGGACATATGGTTTAATTTATTTAAAATTTCTTGTTCACTAAATCCATCAATGTTCCATTAAGTAAATTTTATTAGATGAAATGAAAGCTGTTTATCTAGGTTTCTCTCTTGATTGTAAGTCAGGAGGAGTAGGTCTAGAATACCAATTCCTAGTTATCTTTGGTGTTTTTAAGCTGTTAATTTGTTAAGTTGATCATTTAAATGCGGTATTGAATCGATTATCGAAATTATCGATTGATAACTTGTTTCATCATCGGTTTAACTTGATCGATCAGCAGACAATAGTACCACTTGTACCGGGTTCATTTTAAGCTTTTTGAATAACTTATCAATGGATTTAACTAAGTTATCATCATCGGATGGTAATCTAACTTGTGTACTATTTTACGGTAACTTTATTAAAGGATGTTCAATTTTAAATCGGGTTTTTAATAATAGATTCTTCAAACTTTTCTTGATCCTATCTATTTGTTTTCAAGCGGTTGCTAGATATTGATTACTAAAGTTTAATTGTTCAATAATTTTTTATCATTGTTATTAGCATCGAAATTTTGAATGAAATTTGGCAACAACGAGGCGTATTTTTAAGCGAGATTAGAAGCTGTTTCTAAGGGGATGACTAGATGAAACTTTTGACTTATCTTCTTTAACCCACTTGTTTTTGGTAATCACGTTACATTTACTTTGAAATTGTTCATACCAATCATAAAATGAAATATTCATTCTCTCATTTTTATAAATCTTTTCCATCTGTTTATTATTTTATCACGCTCCTTTTACGTGGGGTGATTGGATCTAAATAGATGTCTTTTTCTTTATTAGATTTAGCATTAAAATCTTTTACTAGATTATCGATCTAAAGCGAACTCCTTTTGATAACTCTTAATTGATTGTTAATGGGGATATCAAAATCGGTTGAGTGGGCATCACGGAAGAATTGGGAGAAGAAGAACTTTCTTCTTGACAAAATCTCTATGAGCATAACAAAGGGTGGTTGGTTTGACCTTGATTAAAAGCATGCCTTTAACTTAACATTTTGATTGAAGGATTCTTGAGTACTTGATGTCTCTTCTAGTATGGATAAGCGAAGAAATTTGAAGAATGAAATATCTTCAATAATTATTGATGTCTTAAAATACGTTCAAAACTAATTTTAACAGTTCCATCGAGAAAATTGTTGAATATTTTCAATATTTAATAAATTATTTACTACGAAACATTTGGGGTAATTCATTAGGTAAAGTCCATTGTTGGTAGGAGCGTAATATCCTTCCAGAAATTGTTCTTGGAACTTGAATATTAGCATCGATAGTAGAACTTTGAATTAAAATTGTTAAATCTTTAGGACTTTTATTTAAAACATGAACATTCAAATTTGTTTTCATCGTTTTATAATAAATCCTATAAATTAAAAGCAATAAGTGAGAACCCTCGATCATATGGTGATTTCACGAAGTTTTAATATTTAATGTTAAAGCCTTTAATAGATCTTGATCACTAAGACTTAGGGTGAAATCGGAAAAGCAATTAAAATGGGCCGGTCCATTGTGCAAACTTGATTCCATAGCACCTATAATCTTTGGGGTGATAATTTAAAAGCCAAAGCATCTCTTAGGCAGAGATAGATGCATGAGTTAATTCCTTTAATGTTTAATGGTTTCTTTATGACTTGAATTAATCCAATATGAATAAAATTGTAACCCTTTTCCTATGTTTTTAATAACATCGAGTCGAAGACTACAATTTTCATATTCTTTATTAATAAGCGTAAACTTTCTCAATTGTTTTGACATTATAATCAGGTTTTAAAATTATCTAAAAATGTTGGTGATAAATTTCTTTTGGAGAAACTCTTGGTATATTCAATTGTGTAAGGCTTGACTAATATTTTCATAAGCTGTGAGATTCTTGGTTAACTATATGCAGGATGAAGGTAAAGTTGACCTTTGACTAGTTGAAGAGTTAGATCTAAATAACCTACTCATTGTACTGGTTTCAAAACAAAATTTCACTCTTTATCTTCCATACAGACCCTCTTACCTTGAGTAGACTCATACCCAAACCTAATACCCGAAACTGCTCACACAAGAGACTTACCTGGGTAGACACGGAGAAGGGTGGACTACAGTAAGTTAGGTGACTTCTAACAAAGAAATAAAAGATGTTTTGAAAGTAGTATGAATGAAAGATTATAAATTTCTAATCAACAACTAGAACAAACAACAACTTGGCTCTGATACCAAATGGGAACGGAAGCAGGTAATGAGAGATACAGATAGAGAAGAAGCAGAGATGCATATATTGAATACACAATTAATAAATAAAAACAGTTTATTGATCACTGAAACTATATACAAACTGAAATGAAATTAACTTACAACTTAGAACATTTAACTAGAGAAGTAGAGAAGAGGGGTTAAGTAGGTTAATCGGTAGAAACTAAAGATTTATGCGAGAGAGAGCTTTACTTAAGTAAAAGAGAAAGTAAAAGTAAAAGTAACGATAATTACTTTTGACTAAAGACAAACACTTTCAAACTTTTGGAAAAGCCGCCGATGACTTTGAAAGATTGGGACGCTTATAAGTGATCGCAATGCTTTGGAAAAGCGATTCCTTTATTCGAGTGTAATACCAGGCGAGGCTCATTGGTAGACGAGGAACCGGCCGACCGGAAAAGGAACTAATGAACTCAGGCGAATGGATCCTGAGCATCCTGAAGGTTGATTGTGCCATAAGGATCATATTCGCCATCATCATCGGCGAACTGGAGAAGCCAAGTTGTTGTTTGTTCTTCAAAGCCAAGTTGTTGTTTGTTCTAGTTGTTGATTAGAAATTTATAATCTTTCATTCATACTACTTTCAAAACATCTTTTATTTCTTTGTCGAAGTCACCTAACTTATCGTAGTCCACCTTCTCCGTGTCTACCTGTAAGTCTCTTGTGTGAGAAGCGTTTGGATATTAGGTTTGGGTATGAGTCTACTCAAGGTAAGAGGGTATGTATGGAAGATAAAGAGTGAAATTTTGTTTTAAAACCAGTACAATGAGTAGGTTATTTAGATCTAACTCTTCAACTAGTCAAAGGTCAAATTTACCTTCTGTCCCAGACATAGTTAACCAAGAATCCCACATCTATGAAAATATTAGTCAAGCCTTACACAATTGGAATATACCAAGAGTTTCTCCAAAAGAAATTTATCAGTCAACATTTTTAGATAATTTTAAAACTGATTATAATGTCAAAACAGTTGAGAAAGTTTACGCTATTAATAAAGAATATGAAAATTGTAGTCTTCTTGACCCTGATGTTATTAAAAAACATAGGAAAAAGGGTTACAATTTTATTCATATTGGATTAATTCAAGTTGCAGTAAAACCATTAAACATTAAAGGAATTAACTCATTACATCTATCTCTGTCTAAGAGATCTTTGAGTTTTAAATTATCACCCAAAGATTATAGGTGCTATGGAATCAAGTTTACAATGGACTGTCCATTTTAATTGCTTTCCTGATTTCACCCTAAGTCTTAGTGATCAACATCTATTAAAGGCTTTAACATTAAATATTAAAACTTCAGGTGAAATCACTCATATAATTGAGGGTTCTCAGCCTATTTCTTTAATTTATAGAATTTATTATAAAACGATGAAAACAAATTTGAATGTTCATGCTTTAAATAAAAGTCCTAAAGATTTAACAGTTTTAATTCAAAGTTCTACTACTGATGCTAATATTCAAGTTCCAAGAACAATTCTCTGGAAGGATATTACGCTTCCCAATCGATGGACTTTACCTAATGAATTACCCCAACGGCCGTAGTAAATAATTTATTAAATATTGAAAATATTCAACAATTTTCCGATGGGCTATTAAAATTAGTTTTGAGCGTGCTAAGACACCAATAATTATTGAAGATATTTCCGGTTCTTGACCCCTTGAGTTATCCATACTAGAAGAGACCTTTGAAGTACTCGGTAATCCTTCAATCAAAATGTTAAGTTAAA
The DNA here is from genome assembly GCA_020205605.1 of Panax ginseng. NCBI lineage: Eukaryota > Viridiplantae > Streptophyta > Magnoliopsida > Apiales > Araliaceae > Panax > Panax ginseng. Next base: position 91,506,003 of record CM035148.1, on the reverse strand, counting down.
GGCGTTCTTAATCAAGGTCAAACCAGTCACCCTTGTTATGCTCATAGAGATTTTGCTGAAGAAGAAAGTTCTTCTTCTCCCAATTCTTCTTTGATGCCCACTCAGTCAGATTTTGATATCCCCATTAACAATCAATTAAGAGTTATCAAAAAGGAGTTCATTCTTGAATGGGATAATCTAGTAAAAGATTTTAATGCTAAATCTAATAAAGAAAAAAGACATCTATTTAGATCCAATCACCCCACAGAAAAGGAGCGTGATAAAATAATAAACAGATGGAAAAGATTTATAAAAAATGAGAGAATGAATATTTCATTTTATGATTGGTATGAACAATTTCAAAGTAAATGTAACGTGATTACCAAAACACAGTGGGTTAAAGAAGATAAGTCAAAAGTTTCATCTAGTCATCCCCCTTTAGAAACAGTTTTAATCTCGATTAAAAAATAAATGCATTGTTGCCCCATTCAAAAAATTTACGATGCTAATAACAATGATAAAAAAATTATTGAACAATTAAACTTTAGTAATCAATATCTAGCAACCGTTGGAAAACAGCTAGATAGGATTGAAGAAAAGTTTGAAGAATCTATTATTAAAAAACCCGATTTAAAAATTGAACATCCTTTAATAAAGTTACCAGAAAATAGACACAAGTTAGGATTACCATCTGATGATGATAACTTAGTTAAATCCATTGATAAGTTATTCAAAAAGCTTAAAATGAACTGGTACAAAGTGGTACTATTATTGCGATTGATCAAGTTAAAGCGATGATGAAACAAGTTATCAATCGAGATATTTAAATCTTGATTCAATACGATTTAAATGATCAACTTAACAAATTAACGATTAAAACACCAATATAACTAGGAATTGGTATTCTAGACCTACTCCTCCTGGACTTACGATTCGAAGAGAAAACCTAGATAAGCAGTTCTCGGTTTCATCTAATAAAATTTACGAATGGAACATTGATGGATTTAGTGAACAAGAAATTAACTTACAACTTAGAACATTTAACTGGAGAAGTAGAGAAGAGGGGTTAAGTAGGTTAATCAGAGGTAGAAACTAAAGATTTATCTCGAGAGAGAGCTCGAGTCTTTCTAAGTTTGAGTCTCAAGAACCAATCGAGAACTCGATTTCCTTTTATAATGCAAGGAAAGAGAAGCTATTACAATAGGTAGGGTAAAGTAAAACATTTTACATAAGTGAAAACATGTTACTTAAGTAAAAGAAAGTAAAAGTAAAAGTAAATAGTAACTACTTTTGACTAAAGGCAAACACTTTAATTTGCTTTTGGAAAAGCGGTAAACGACTTTGAAAGATTGGGGCCTTTATAAGTATTCTGGTACTTTTGGTGGAAAAGCGATTCCTTTGATGAGAAGTATGCCCGGCGGCGTGAATCCGGGTGACGAGCAAGGCGAACTGGCCGACCGAAAAGGAACTAATGAACTCGGTGAATGGATCCCGAGCATCTGAAGGTTACCGTGCCATAAGGATCATATTTGCCATCATCATCAATGAATCGGTGTGAATCACCACAGGAAGAATGATTAGAAGCCTCTTCATGCAAAGCTTCATCAATTCTTTTGTTGTTGAGTACACAGGCAATTTTAGTAACTCTTTCTTCGGTGCAATCTTTAAAATCCCGAAATACTTGAGGAACATGATGAACTTGAAGGACTAACTTTGATATATTGACTTTGTGGCGATTCGACTCCTTTTCTTTAATGGCCGGGAGAAGCAGCACCTTGGTCGGGAGAAGCTGGGATCGGGCAACAGGAAATTCTCTTTGAACTTTGTGACTATTCTATCAATGTTGAATTTATCCCACCACTTAATGTAAAAGAGGCGAGAAACTTCGGAAGCGGATCATTAGGAATGATGGTGTTTGGAGATCACGGGGGTGAGACAATACTCCCATTTAAGAATCCAAGGAATTTTATATTTACTTGTGAATAAAAGAGTGGGAGGAACTCCTTCATTCAAAGGATAGGTTTATAATGGTTATTGAAATGATTTAATTGGACCTTTAAAGGGTCGGAAGAAGATCATAACAAGATCTAACCTATACCACCAAAGGACGAACCAATAGGAAATGGACTTTTGAATTTATGGTCAAATTGTATGAACCATGAATGGTGAGGGACTCATTACGGTGAAGGAGGACCTTATACCGAGCTTCAAATGTAATCATAATAGCAAAATTGATGATCTTGACTAGAAAGGTTCATGAGATCGGAGGATTCTTCCCCCAATCGAGATTTGAATAAATGCATTTAATATACATAGAATGATAAAGAACTTTGATTTATCATTACGTGCATAAATGGGTTTGATGTTTCTTGACTTTCGGTTTCTAGCGAATATCCTTATAGTACATAAGGGACTTATAAGGGGCTAGAGGTCGGAAATGCCATCCGAGGGGAAAGAATGGGCGGCAAGTTTACTTCGGGATCGATCTTTGGTGTCATCTTTGGTTCAATATGGAATAAGTAACTTTCCCATCTCGAGCATATACTCGGCGGAGAATGACTAGAAGAGTGAGGGACGAAGCCTTAGCAGGGATTACTTGAATGGGTCAATCGGACAGTCGATTGCCAAAGCCGAATCAGAAGGCTTAGGCATGGTGCCAAGAATAGTGAATTTATTCTTGGTTTGAACTCGTAGGGTTAACTGGGTGAGGAACCATAGCTCCTCTGGCCGATTAATTGGGCGTAAGAAGGCGACCGAACCCACGTGAGGGACGATGCTCCTCTAGTGCTCATTTATGAATGGTACTGTATTAATAAATTCTCTCGTAAGAAAATCGAGAACCCGAATTGTTACTTCCTTTGATGTATTCAATTTCAAAATCAAAAATGCTTAATAGAGCTTGCCATCTAGCGAAAGAATGCTTAGAGGCTAGATTTTCAACATCCTTTTCTAATATATATTTTATTTGACTTACAATCTATACAAACTAAGAATTTTTGGTTTAATAAATCATTACAAATTTAGAAATACATAATACAAGTGAAAGTATTTCTTTTTTAATAGTACTATAATTTAATTGTGTAGTATTCCATGCACCTAATGAAAATGAACAATTTGTTCGGAAGAATTAGGTGTTAACTTTTTGTTCGTAATGCCTCCAAGCCAATATCCGAGGCGTCGGTTTCAACAATTTTAAATTACGAATCATTGGAAATGCCAAGACAGGTAATTCCTTGACGTATTTTTTTAACTTGTTGGACGACGGAAGTATGAATGTCCGTCCAAGGTGGAGGATTGTCTTGCAAATTTGAAAAAAGGTTTTGCAGATCTTCCTGAGATTCTTGTAAAACTTGCCTATGTAATTCAAATGAGCCAAGAAATCTCTGCAGTTGGTTTTATTGGTTATCTTGTCGAAACTTGTCAATGAATTGAATAGCTCGTTCAATGGGCTGACTTGTCCTCTAAAGATATTAAGACCAAGAAACCTTATTCTGACTGAAAACAGTTGCATTTGGAAGGTGAAAGAACTAGACCATTATCTTTAAGCTGTCTTGAACAAAGATTTCAAGTGTTTAATGTGTTCTTCAAACGGTCATTGAAAAAACAAGGATATCGTCAATATAGACTACAATAAAATGACCGAAAGGGTTTAATATGTCATTGAGAATATTTTGAAATTCACTTGGGGCATTTTTCTTGAATCGAATGCTCGGACATTCCATTCAGTAATGTCCGAACGAATTGGTGAATGCGATTTATAACTATCGTCATGGGATGAATGGCAATTTGCCAGAAACCGGATTTAAGGTCGAAATTACTGAAAATAGTGGCATTACTTAACCTATTGACTAGGTCGTCTTTATTGGGAAGGGGATATCTAATCCATTCTAAAATTTTGTTCAGCGGTTTATAATTGATGACTAGACGAGGAACTCCTCTTTCTTTCTCTGCTTCATTGGTGTTACAAAACGATGAACATCAAACCCAGTCATTGTAACAGTTCTCTATCTGTATCTCTCATTACCTGCTTCCGTTCTCATTTGGCGAGATAAGTCAAAAGTTTCATCTAGTCATCCCCCTTTTGAAACAGTTCTAATCTCAGTTAAAAATAAATGCATTGTTGTTGCTGACCATTCAAAATTTCTCGATGCTAATAACAATGATAAAAAATTATTGAACAATTAAACTTTAGTAATCAATATCTAGCAACTTTGTTGGAAAAGCTTGACTAGATAGGATTGAAAGAAAAGTTTGAAGAATCTATTATTAAAAACCCGATTTAAAATTGAACATCCTTTAATAAAGTTACGGTAAATAGACACAAGTTAGGATTACCATCGATGATGATAACTTAGTTAAATCCATTGATAAGTTATTCAAAAAGCTTAAAAATGAACTTTGGTACAAGTGGTACTATTGCGCGATTGATCAAGTTAAAAGCGATGATGAAACAAGTTATCAATCGAGATATTTAAAATCTTCGATTCAATACCGATTTAAATGATCAACTTAACAAATTAACAGTTAAAACACCAAAGATAACTAGGAATTGGTATTCTAGACCTACTCCTCCTGGGACTTACGATTCAAGAGAGAAACCTAGATAAACAGGTTCTCGGTTTCATCTAATAAAATTTACTGAATGGAACATTGATGGATTTAGTGAACAAGAAATTTTAAATAAATTAAACCATATGTCCATGGTGGCAAATGAAATACATCACCAAATTCAACAATCTATCTCAACCAGATATTGTTGAATTAATTGTTAGTGGATTCACCGGGTATCCTCGGATCTTGGTGGGAAAAACATCTCACTCAAGATGTTAGAATATCAATAATCCATGCCGTTCAAATTTGGATGATGATGGCAACCCTATCTTCAATGAGGATATTGGCATCTCATCACTTTGATGGTGTTAATACACTTATATTTACAATAATAAAACACTTCATTGGCACTCCCGAAGAATATAACAGAAAAAGAATTCACGATCGGTTAAGTAATCTCACTTTTCCCACTCTAAGTGACTTTAGGTGGTACAAAGATGTTTTTACGTCTAGAGTTATGTTCTTGTGATAATGATAATAAACCTTTACTCGAAAGAAAAATTCATCAACGGTTTACCCTCTTTATTTGCCCATAAGGTTCGTGAAGAATTGGGTAAAAATCTTGGCTACATTGATTATGATAACTTAACCTACGGTGATATAATAAGTCACATTCAAAAATTGGATTAAAATGTGTATTGATTTCAAATTAGCTAAACAAGCTAGTAAAGATAAGAAGAAAGCTAAATATGAATTAGGCACTTTTGTGAACAATATGGTTTACCCTGTAGCTCCTCTCCGGAAGGAAGCCAAGGCATAAACATATTGAATCTCACAAAATTACTAAACATCATAAAAGAAAGCGTCATTACCACGAAAAAACAGAATCAAGACAATTATTATAATAAGCCCAAAACTACTAATAAAAGGAATATTAAAAATCCAAATCTAAAAAATATGATAAAAGTAAAGTTATTTGCCACAATTGTGGACAAAAGGGTCATTACAAAAATGAATGTAAAATAAAACAAAAATTAAATCAGTTAAATATTTCTAGTGAAGACACTGAGCAAATCCTAGAACTTATGCGAATAGAAAATAATGTCAGTAGTAATGAAGAATCTTCTAGTCCCTCTAGTAATAAAAGCAATAACACGTCTAGCAGTGATACAGGAGAAGTCACTATTTGCGCAGACAATTGCAATGAGCAACGTTGCACAAAAAGAATTAATGTAATTAACAAAGATGATGAAGAGAGTTCTTTATTAATTGATCTAATTAGTAAAATTACTGATCCCAAACTAAAGGCTCAGTACACTAAACAGTTAAAGGATTTATTAACTAAGGATAGTAATGAAAAATTCATTAAAGCCAAAGAAAAACCAATTTTTAGCCTTAATAAAACATTAGAAAGATTTAAAACTCCTATTAAAGAAATCACCCTCCCAAGAATTGAATCTAGAAGTTAATAAACTTAAAAAGAAATTACTAATCTCAAATTAGAAGTTTCTAATTTAAAAAAGGATTTTGAAGATAAAAGATCTGGTCTTCAAGTTAACGATTCTTCATCTAGTGACGAAAATCATGATGATGAACACGAGTCTTCCGGCATTAAAATGATCCACGATCTTTTTGTTCAAGGTCTCACGCTTAAGCGATAAAAAGACATCACCATTCAAAATGGTACATCTCGATTAACTCAAGTTGTTGATAAAAGCTTCTCTATCTACGACTTTACGCTCTGGTTGACACAGTGCGATTTAAATCGCATACAAGAAGGCTTAATCCCAACCAAATATTTTAGGAAAACCAAAGAAAGATTAAACTTCATTAATGGTAGTCAAATGGAAATTAAATATAAATTACCAAAAGTACATATCATCGAGACAATATGTGTTTCAAAACATCATTTGTTTTGATCCGCAACCCTCACCGATAAAAGTCATTTTAGGATTACCATTTATATATTTACTTTACCCATTTACTACTAATAATGAAGGCCTAAGTCAAAACATTTAGGTAAGAAAATAACATTTAAATTTCTTATTAAACCAAAAGAAAGAGATTTAAAATTCATTCAAGAAGAATCCATCTCGAAATCAATAAATCTACTCAATTGTAAAATAACACATTTAAATTTCTTAAAAGAATAAGTTAAATATAAAAGAATTGAAGAGCAACTTCTTAATAGTAAAGTTCAAGAAAAAATTGAAGAATTAAAAACATATTTGAAAGATAACCTTTGTTCTGATTCTCCCAATGCCTTTTGGTATAGGAAGAAGCATATGGTTAGGCTCCCTTATGCTAAGGAATTCAAAGAACATTTAATTCCTACTAAGGCTAGGCCTATTCAGATGAATCACGAACAAATGGAATTATGCAAGAAGGAAATCAATGATCTCCTTAGTAAAGGTCTAATTAAACCCAGTAAATCTCCCTGGTCTTGCCCTGCATTTTATGTAAACAATGAAGCAGAGAAAGAAAGAGGAGTTCCTCGTCTAGTCATCAATTATAAACCGCTGAACAAAGTTTTAGAATGGATTAGATATCCCCTTCCCAATAAAGACGACCTAGTCAATAGGTTAAGTAATGCCACTATTTTCAGAATTTGACCTTAAATCCGGGTTTACGCAAATTGCCATTCATCCCGATTTATAGTTATAAAGCGCATTCACCACTCTGTTCGGACATTACGAATGGAATGTCCAGCATTCTGATCAAAAATGCCCCAAATGAATTTCAAAATATTCTCAATGACATATTAAACCCTTTCAGTCATTTTATTGTAGTCTATATTGACGATATCCTTGTTTTTTCAATGACCATTGAAGAACACATTAAACACTTGAAATCTTTCTTCAAGACAGTTAAAGATAATGGTCTAGTTCTTTCACCTTCCAAATGCAGCCTGTTTCAGGTCCGAATAAGGTTTCTTGGTCTTAATATCTTTAGAGGACAAGTCTAGCCCATTGAACGAGCTATTCAATTCGCTGACAAGTTTCCCGACAAGATAACCAATAAAACCCAACTGCAGAGATTTCTTGGCTCGCTGAATTACATAGGCAAGTTTTACAAGAATCTCAGGAAGATCTGCAAACCTCTTTTTCAGCGTTTGCAAGACAATCCTCCACCTTGGACGGACATTCATACTTCCGTCGTCCAACAAGTTAAAAAATACGCCAAGGCATTACCTCGTCTTGGCATTTCCAATGATTCAAAGATTTAAAATTGTTGAAACCGGCGCCTCGGATATTGGCTTTTAGGCATTACGAAACAAAAGTTAACACCTAATTCTTACGAACAAATTGTTCGTTTTCATTCCGTGCATGGAATACTACACAATTAAATTATAGTACTATTAAAAAGAAATACTTTCACTTGTATTATGTATTTCTAAATTTCGAATGATTTATTAAACCAAAATTCTTAGTTCGTTATAGATTGTAAGTCGAATAAAATATATATTAGAAAAGGATGTTGAAAATCTAGCCTCTAAGCATTCTTTTCGCTAGATGGCAAGCTCTATTAAGCATTTTGATTTTGAAATTGAATACATCAAAGAAAGTAACAATTCGGGCCTCTGATTTTCTTACCAGAGAATTTATTAATACAGTACCATTCATAAATGAGCACTAGAGGAGCATCGTCCTCACGTGGCCCGGTTCGCCTTTTCCGCCCAATTAATCACCCCGGGAGCTATGGTTCCTCACCCAGATTAACCCTACGGTTCTCTTTCCTTGCATTATAAAAGGAAACTGAGATCTCAGTTGGTTCTTCAAACTTAGAAAGACTCAGCTCTCTCTCTCAGACAAATCTTTAGTTTCTACCTCTGATTAACCTACTTAACCCCTCTTCTCTACTTCTCCAGTTAAATGTTCTAAGTTGTAAGTTAATTTCATTTCAGTTTGTATATAGTTTCAGTGATCAATAAACTGTTTTTATTTATTAATTGTGTATTCAATATATATATATATATATATATATACAAAAAGCTGAGTAAATGCACTGATGTAAAATCCAGGGCTCATCGAATGTAGTCAACCACGCTTCATTTATATATATATATATATATATATATATATATATATATATATATATATATATATAATCGTGTGTTTAACTTTGTTCGATGAGCCTAGACTTTGGTCTGGAGCGTTTACTCTCTTTTGTGTATATATATATATATATATATAGACTAAAATGAAACCACGAATCGAAGTCCGGGCAAAAGCAAGCAACACGACTCTTAACGTGTAGAAGGGTGTGTTCGAAGATGGAGAGAAAGACTCTAAAGTGTGTGAGAAGGCTTACAGCTGACTGCCAAAGAAGACTTCTATATCTTTAGAGTGGGTAAACACTGACTTTTGTAGATACAAAAGGGCTATATATGAGCTCACAGGTGTTTAAAATGGGAAAGTACATCTGCATGAGGGTGAGTCTGAAAGAGAAAATTAGGCGGGCTTCCTCGCTTTTTCTCTTGCAAAATGGACAAATGAAGCCCTCTATTTATAGGCAATTTAGTCATAGGTGTACTGCTTGGTGAGCCGCAGTGTGCGAGAGGCAACCTTGGGTGGGCCGGGTTTTCCGGTCAGTCATCTCAAATCGTGCACTCGTGCACCGTAATGTCCACTCAAACTTTTAGAAGTGCAATCCGCATCCGTTTGAGGTATATCTTGGACCTATTTCGGACCGCCGGATTGTCGAGAGTTATCTGATGGCATGGGATTAGAGTTTGTACGTAGTCATTGAAGATGGGACGATGCCTCCTGGTCTTCAAGCTTCAACTTTCATCTGTTACCCCGCATAATAGTCACTCGGGATTGGTTAGTCTTGTGGGACATTGTTGCGAGAGATGTTAACACGACGGGGCGTGGCATTGTGTTGACGAGATGACGATGTTGCCCTCACCGTTATTATCACGGATTGGGGTTGATAAAGCAGACGTTACTCGAGACTTCACGAGATTGATTGCTTCGCCGAATTGTTGAAGGTCCTCATTATCACCTTTGAGGTGTGCTGTCTCCCGATGTTATTCTTACGGGTTGATACAGTGCATCTCGTTGTAGTCTTAGATTGAAGTCGGTTGTATTTGAAACAAGCATTTCCGCGGTTATCGCCAAACCGCATTCCTCGGGGTTATCACCAAGGATGGTGGCTATTCCATGGTTGGGGCCGAGACCGGATACCTCGAGGTTATCTCCGAGATTAATCGGTCTTCTCCTGTGTGTGTTCGGTATTGGATCTGCGCATGCCTCGGGGTTACATCCGAGGTTGGAATTGTTACTCCTGAATGTGATCCGGGGTTGATGTTGAACTTCCTAGTATATCGGTATGGATTTGGATTGTCTTTCAGGGTTCTCTCTTAAAAGACGAATCTGTCCTCCTGTAATGTTAGTGACAGTAATATAGAAAATTTTGAGTGTCTACAGCACCCTTGGCCGAAGAGAATCCATAGCCATAATTGTAGCACCCCCGAACCGCCGCGGATCCGGTTCGCTATTTCTATAACTGTTGCGGAAGATATAAACATAGATTATTTATACAGTACACTTTACACACTATTCCCAAAATCGAATAACCTTAACTTATACACAATTCATAAAAACTATCTAACACGTAACATATTAATAAATTACTTTTATAAATCTAGCTGCACATATAGTCCCAAGCTGAACTTGGCATTATCCTTTTCCTGTATCCGAACGCATTCACCTTAATCTGCAATGTTTTATCATGATATAACAAGGGTGAGCTTGAAAGTTGCCCAGCAAGTTTAAAAAACAATTTAAAGATATATCATGATTGAAAGAGTATGAATAATAAGCTGGCTATCCTTCACAATGTATTTGTGAATTAACATGAACAAAATTTAACTGAACAAGTATTGAACATGAACAATTATATATGGACCAACTGGTAATGAAGGTGATCAGCCTTTCATACCTGACTTATACATGTAATATGTACAGAGTACAATTCAACATGGCAACCAGAAATGATTAACCATAAGCATAACCGAATAAAACCACTCTTAATAGAGTTAAGTAAAAGGAAACTTACAGGCGAACCGATTCTGTGTAACGCAATATAATAAGCTTCGTCTGAGACCTAATATTAATAATATAAATCTCCAATATTAGAATAATATCATCATAGTATAATACTATTATAAAAATATATAGAATAACCTAAACACATAACACATAACCCTATCAGTCTATTCAACACATAAAACTTAGCATCAAGTCAGACTATTGCAGTCCGAGTTGAAACCGACACAATTCTATCATCCCGACGGTCTTGCCGGACAAATATCGAGTTTAAGTTCAATTAAACTTTGCCTAAACATTTAACCATGTCTCAGATAATTTTCTTATCAGTCAAAACATTTTTCATAGACTTGCAATAATTTTCAGATAATTAATAACATTTATCATGATTTTCCATTCATTTATATCGTATTTAAATTAATTAAATACCATATAATTCCTTAATCATTAATATCTATTTATCATTAAATATTAATGAAAATAATAACATAATATTATAATATAATTATAATATCACAAAGTATTTTTAATACCTTAAAATCATAATTATATGATTTTTAAAACAATTAAATCCATTATCGAGATAATTGATATTAATAATAAAATATCAATATTATCATGGCAAAATATCAAAAATATATTTTATAACTCAAAATATTTTTATAATACTTCAATCATTTTTATATGATTTTTAAACCATTAATTCTATTTTTCCATAATTATTTAATATATTTATTAAATAAACTAATTACCATTAATAATAAATTATTAATGAATTTCATCACAAAATATCAAGTCATTGAAAATAACTTCAAATATTTTCTAATATCATAATATAATTTTTCATGAATTAAAACCATTTTTAAATAATTTATTTAATATTATAATTAAATAAATAAATACCTTTTATATTTCAAAAATATTAAATATTTTTGAAATATACTCAAAATAATAAAAAACTAATTTTTGGACTTTAAAATAATTTTTCATAATTTATTATGTATTTATAATAATTAAAAATTATTTTTATCTATTTATTTAATTAATTAAATCATTTCCTAATTAAACTGTCAGCTAAAAAGTGACCTCTGTTGACGTAACCGTCGCTATAGGTGTTCTTGGCCATTTTCCAGAAATCATGTCAGAGGCCGAGGGGCTTGGTTTGACCATCATTAAGTTCTTAATCATAAGGTTTCTGGGCCGTATAATATAATAGGATTGTAGTATTGATGTAATACTATAATATTCATCGAGTTTAGTAGCCAAAACATATAAAATCTGCAAGATCTAAGCCTTTGAAGTTCATGTCAGACACTGTTTTTAACTTTCTGGGTTTTCCAAATTTGAGGTACCTACTTTTAGCTCTTCAATCTTAGCATTCTGGGCTTTCATAATGTGTTTTCGTTGTTCAAATATGTAGTAGAGATGCCAAACAGAAACTCTAAATCATCAAATCATCAAATTAACATCACATGTGTAAGATCTAGCCGGTCAAACTTGCTATCAGAAACATGTTCTTGATGAATTCTAGGTTTTCCAGAATTTAGCAAATCAGACGGTCAAGGCCATTTTGACCAGAAATAGTTTTGATTCTATAATATATATAGGTGTTATACCGACTTGTATTTGTAGATCACATACCAGAATACAACATAACAACAAAAACATAGACTAAACACCAAAACACATGAAGATCTGAACACAGAAAAGCTTGTCAGGCGAAATCTGGGCAAATCTGGGCTGTCCAGATTCCAGATTTCATGGTTGGTCAACGGGTTTTGACTACCTATTACTTTCAATCTACACATATTATGGACTTGCTTCAAGTTGAAAATCAAAGACCACATAACATTTTACAAGTATAAACTCTTAAAACACCAAAAACATTAACAGAGACGGATTTATGAGGTTTGACATTTGACTGTCAGACTCTAATTTTCCAGATTTCCAGATTTGAGAAATCTTTAAATTCGTGCATCTAGATGTTATAGATCCTTGATCTAACAACCCAGATCACTTATTAACACGCTAATACACAACTTTAAACAACCAATTACAACAAATAACCTCAGATCATAAAATTTCTAAATTTTGGGATTTTATACCTTTCAAGCTTGATCTTTGATTTCTGTCTTTTGATTCTGTTCTTGTGAAGCTAATACCTGATCATGGCTCATCTAACCACTCACTCTTACTCTACATTTCGGATTTTTAGAGAGAGAAGTGCTTTGGTTAAAATGAGAAATAAAGTAGTCATTTCTCTCTCTTTAAATCTATATAATTAATATGATACAATGTATATAGATGCTAAGTTTGGCTGATTGCTGGACAAGAAGTAACATGCTAGGCTAGAATTATTCCCCAACTCAATTATTTGCTAAATTTGCAAGATTTGCTTCCAATAATTCACAAATAAGACAAAAGGGTAAAATGGTAATTTCCATACCAATAATTGATTACTACCTTTAATAATGCACAAGGGTATTTTAGACTTCTCACTTTCATTATTAAGGGCATTTTAGACATTGGCCACAACCCTTAGGGTTTAGGGTTTAACACTTTAGATTTTAGCAATTAAAATTCCATAATCAGACATTATTGTTCTTACCGAGAGCAATTAGGGTTTTAAACTCAAAATTAGGGTTTTTAAATTATTAGAAAATTTAATTTAATCATTAGGTTATCCCTAATTAGGTTTGTAATTAAAAATATAAACCTTATATATTACATTTAAATTCCCAAATTAGGATTATAATGTCCGAATTAGGGTTTTAAATCCCCGAAACAGAAATTAGGGTTTCCAGAATCGATTTCTAGGGTTTTTTATCAGACGTTAGGATTTTCTAACTGAATGCTGACGTTCCTAATATATACTTAGGGTTTGACACTAATAAAATTTATCTGGTCAACCATTGACCCTCAACCACATACTGTACACATAAATAACCATATTCACATAACATATTCACGTATAGACTTAATCCTAAATAATTCACCTAATTCCTTCACAAAATTTTGAAATCCACAAAATTCCATCTCAAAAACGTCAAATGCATACACTAATTTTCTGTCTAGGTCTATTATTTGACCTTAAATAAATCAAATTCAAATTTTTAAAATTTTCTAAATTCTCGGATTGTCACATTCACCCCTTCTTCTAAGAATTTCGTCCCCGAAATTCAACTTACACCGTATACCATACACCTTACAACATTCATACATATCATCACATGCTACCCAATACACCACTCACAAGAGTAATATTTTAAAATTGTGCTGAGGAGTTACATAGACTATTTGTCTGTCATTTTCGCAAAGGTTTTATGGAAATTCATCCGTAAACCATCATAACTTACGGACATAGAGGGTAATTAGCCCGGTATGCCCTGTACTTTGCCAAGTACTGCTGGTCTGATCTGTTTCTCATCATTTCCATAGGCACAAAATTTATTTACCTCAGTCTTATTATAGAATTCCGTACCAAAACAATTTGGTTTGGGAAATTTCTTTCAATGAACACTTAGAGTTTTCATAAATATTAGTCTAGCTGATTCAAATAGCATAGACTCATATCAATAATTCAATTCAATAGAATTATTTAAGTGTAGCCAAACCCCGTTGGCAAATTAAAATTTTTGAAAACATTTTCGAGAATGACGTCATGATGTCGTACTGTATTACCAGTCCGTTTGAGGATGCTGTCATTGTATGACTTTGTCATAACACATCATACAATAGTGGAATAGCGATTTTACATCAAATTCACACTAAGTATTCCTCAGATTTATAACTCCATCACATTTTATCATCTCTGCACATTTGAAGTTACATGGTACATAAGTGATAATTAAAAATAACTTTTGATACTTCAAATCATTTTATGCTTCAGCCAAATAAGTAGCATAGATCGTACTTTTAAACCGCTTTCAAAAATGATTACGAGTCTACATTTTTTAAAAGCACATAGTGCGATTTAGCTTGATGTCAAAATTTTGAAGTCTAGCATAGCTAGGAGTTTAGGAAAACTTATTTCTCCACTAACAATCATATGCTTAACAATCTATCTGTTCCTATTATTCTCAATACTTCATTCACACATAACTATACCCAGTTCATCAAACCACACTTATGAGTTCATAAATTGCCACAATCATATGAGTTTAAGAACTTACCCTAGTCAGACCTTTGGCGTCCATTCGCTGAGGGGTTCATAAATAATTCATATAACTATGAGTCAAGAATGTCACATAAATATAAATTTTAAGAACTCGTACTTAACCTTGTATCCTCTACCTATAACCTATCCATTTGTTATACACACGAGAAAGGAATCACCCTCTTAACATGCATATAGCAAATAACGAGACACAAATATTTCAATGATTATCAATACCAGAAACTAAGTGGTTTTTACACCAAGTACAATCCCACCCATACAAGGAATCATACAACTCACCGTCGACATGAGTCCTCAATTGAAATCCCCACCTAATCTTAACTCCTTCTCCATAATGAATTTCATTCAATCCAGTATTCATAATCCTTTTCTCGATCTGTACTAATTCATAAATACAATCGATACACGAATCTTCTTCGTAAACATTTCCATCATTCGCTTGATCCTTCTCCATACTATAACCTTATCGGATCACGGGGTGATCTCATCGTATATATTACAATTCAATTCTATATCTTGATCATTTTGTTTTATGATCTCCTATCATCGCACTTTACGTCTTTTAGACTCGATCTATTCATCACTACTGTTTAACTTTATTATCAGAGTTAGGGAACTCGTGTCTTTACAACTCACCGAGATTCATCTTTGAATCTTATCGACACACCAACTCTATGTGAGTTAGATCTTATCCTAATCACTGCGCTATTATTAGTCTCGTATATTCCTACCTAAGCTTCATAACCAAACGACTTTCGATACCAATCGTAGCGCCCAATAACCGCCATGAATCCGGTTCATTATTTCTATAATCATATAAGATATAAACATAGATTGTTTATACAGTACACTTTACACACTATTCCCAAAATCGAATAACCTTAACTTATACACAATTCATAAAAACTATCTAACACGTAACATATTAATAAATTACTTTTACAAATCTAGCTGCACAAATAGTCTCAAGCTGAACTTGGCATTATCCCTTTCCTGTATCCGAACGCATTCACCTTAATCTGCAATGTTTTATCATGATATAACAAGGGTGAGCTTGAAAGTTGCCCAACAAGTTTAAAAAATAATTTAAAGATATATCATGATTGAAAGAGTATGAATAATAAGTTGGCTATCCTTCACAATGTATTTGTGAATTAGCATGAACAAAATTTGACTGAACAAGTATTGAACATGAACAATTATATATGGACCAACTGGTAATGAAGGTGATCAGCCTTTCATACCTGACTTATACATGTATATGTACAGAGTACAATTCAACATGGCAATCAGAAATGATTAACCATAAGCATAACTGAATGAAACCACTCTTAATAGAGTTAAGTAAAAGGAAACTTACCTGAACCATTGATTACCGTAACGCAATATAATAAGCTTCGTCTGAGACCTAATATTAATAATATAAATCTCCAATATTAGAATAATATCATCATAGTATAATACTATTATAAAAATATATAGAATAACCTAAACACATAGCACATAACCCTATCAGTCTATTCAACACATAAAACTTAGCATCAAGTCAGACTATTGCAGTCCGAGTTGAAACCGACACAATTCTATCATCCCGACGGTCTAGTCGGACAAATATCGAGTTTAAGTTCAATTAAACTCTGCCTAAACATTTAACCATGTCTCAGTTAATTTTCTTATCAGTCAAAACATTTTTCATAGACTTGCAATAATTTTCAGATAATTAATAACATTTATCATGATTTTCCAATCATTTATATCGTATTTAAATTAATTAAATACTACATAATTCCTTAATCATTAGTATCTATTTATCATTAAATATTAATGAAAATCATAACATAATATTATAATATAATTATAATATCACAAAGTATTTTTAATACCCTAAAATCACAACTATATGATTTTTAAAATAATTAAATCCATTATCGGATAATTGATATTAATACTAAAATATCAATATTATCATGGCAAATTATCAAAAGTTATATTTTATAACTCAAAATATTTTTATAATACTTAAATCATTTTTATATGATTTTTAAACCATTAATTTATTTTTCCATAATTATTTAATATATCTATTAAATAAACTAATTACCATTAATAATAAATTATTAATGAATTTCATCAAAAATATCAAAAGTCATTGAAAATAACTTAAAATATTTTCTAATATCACAATATAATTTTTCATGAATTAAAACCATTTTTAAATAATTTATTTAATATTATAATTAAATAAATAAATACCTTTATATTTTAAAATATTAAATATTTTTGAAATATACTCAAAATAATAAAAAACTAATTTTTGGAATTTAAAATAATATTTCATAATTTATTATGTATTTATAATAATTAAAAATCATTTTTATCTATTTATTTAATTAATTAAATCATTTCCTAATTAAACTCGTCAGCTAAAAAGTGACTTATAGCGACGTAACTGGCAAGCTATAGTGTTGTTGGCCATTTTCCGTAAATCATGTCGAGGCCGGCGGGGCTTGGTTTGACCATCATTAAGTTCTTAATCATAAGGTTTCTGGGCCGTATAATATAATAGGATTGTAGTATTGATGTAATACTATAATATTCATCGAGTTTAGTAGCCAAAACATATAAAATCTGCAAGATCTAAGCCTTTGAAGTTCATATCGACACCTTTGCTTTTTTAACTTTCTGGGTTTTCCAAATTTGAGGTACCTACTTTTAGCTCTTCAATCTTAGCATTCTGGGCTTTCATAATGTGTTTTTGTTGTTCAAATATGTAGTAGAGATGCCAAACAGAAACTCTAAATCATCAGATCATCAAATTAATATCACATGTGTAAGATCGAGCCGGTCAAACTTGTTATCAGAAACATGTTCTTGATGAATTCTAGGTTTTCCAGAATTTAGCAAATCAGACGGTCAAGGCCATTTTGACCAGAAATAGTTTTGATTCTATAATATATATAGGTGTTATACCGACTTGTATTTGTAGATTACATACCAGAATACAACATAACAACAACAACATAGACTAAACACCAAAACACATGAAGATCTGAAGCACGTAAAAGCTTGTCGGTAAGTAAATGGGCAAATCAATGTCTGCCAGATTCCGATTTCATGGTTGGTCAACGGGTTTTGACTGCCTATTACTTTCAATCTACACATATTATGGACTTGCTTCAAGTTGAAAATCAAAGACCACATAACATTTTACAAGTATAAACTCTTAAAACACCAAAAATATTAACAGAGACGGATTTATGAGGTCTTACATTTGACTGTCAAACTCTAGTTTTCCAGATTTCCAGATTTGAGAAATCTTTAAATTCGTGCATCTAGATGTTATAGATCCTTGATCTAACAACCCAGATCACTTATTAACACGCTAATACACAACTTTAAAAAACCAATTACAACAAATAACCTCAGATCATAAAATTTCTAAATTTTGGGATTTTATACCTTTCAAGCTTGATCTTTGATTTCAGTCTTTTGATTATGTTCTTGTGAAGCTAATACCTGATCATGGTTCATCTAACCACTCACTCTTACTCTACATTTCGGATTTTTAGAGAGAGAAGTGCTTTGGCTAAAATGAGAAATAAAGTAGCCATTTCTCTCTCTTTAAATCTATATAATTAATATTATACAATGTATATAGATGCTAAGTTTGGCTGATTGCTGGACAAGAAGTCACATGCTAGGCTAGAATTATTCCCCAACTCAATTATTTGCTAAATTTGTAAGATTTGCTTCCAATAATTCACAAATAAGACAAAAGGGTAAAATGGTAATTTCCATACCAATAATTGATTACTACCTTTAATAATGCACAAGGGTATTTTAGACTTCTCACTTTCATTATTAAGGGCATTTTAGACATTGGCCACAACCCTTAGGGTTTAGGGTTTAACACTTTAGATTTTAGCAATTAAAAATCCATAACTGTACATTAGGGTTCCTGACAGAGCAATTAGGGTTTTAAACTGTAAAATTAGGGTTTTTTAAATTATTTGAAAATTTAATTTAATCATTAGGGTTATCCCTAATTAGGTTTTTAATTAAAAATATAAACCTTATATATTACATTTAAATTCCTAAATTAGGATTATAATGTCCGAATTATGGTTTTAAATCCCCGAAACAGAAATTAGGGTTTCCAGAATCGATTTCTAGGGTTTTTTTATCAGACGTTAGGATTTTTCTAACCTAACGCCGACGTTCTAATATATATACTTAGGGTTTGACACTGATAAAATTTATCTGGTCAAACCTTGACCCTTAACCACATACTGTACACATAAATAACCATATTTACATAACATATTCACGTATAGACTTAATCCTGAATAATTCACCTAATTCCTTCAAAGATTTTTGAAATCCACAAAATTCCATCTCAAAAACGTCAGACGCATACACTAATTTTCTATCTAGGTCTATTATTTGACCTTAAATAAATCAAATTCAAATTTTAAAATTTTCTAAATTCTCGGGTTGTCACATTAATCATACCAAAAACTGTCCATCAATGTACTACGGGTCAATGAGGACTTTTTCCACATCATTTGTAACATTACGGTCATGATTATACCGAATAATCCCTGGTCATAATCATACCAAGTCCATCTATGCACTACATGTAAAGCCCCCAAACTCGGGTACTTGAAACCCGAATTCGGTACATCACGATACCATTTCTATGAGCGGAATAATACTAATAATAATAATAGTAATATAAATATCAAACTTATCTTACATTTATCAGAGTCTAATAACAATTATGCAACCTTTACTATAATTCTTTACATGATATATAATACATATCATTGTCTATATATTGTCTAACTATTACAAAAGATACCATTTAAACATGTTCTGTTTGCTTTCCTTTTCACTTGTTCTTGTCTGAACCTTCGAGTTGTTCATGCCTAGCTGAAAACATTTAAATTTAAGTAAGGGTGAGCATTTGGGTGCCCAGCAAGTAATAACAATGAGGAATATAATTATTTGAAAGAAATAAATGTTTTCTTTGTACATCACTTCTACAACGAATTTGTAGTTGTGAAGTAAACTGAACCGATAATAACAACATAATAATTCTATATCAAATTTTTGAAACTACGTATTGACTATATATATAGGTATTAGTTGACATACTATGAACATTGTTTTTAGTTTTCGCTAAAGTTTAGCAGAACTTCATCTGCAAACCGTCATAACTTACGGGCGTTAGGTTGTACTTCCCATGGGCCCTGTATTGATCAATACTACATTGCTAGTATGATATTATCGTTCATCCTTTGTCCGCCTTGGCGCATAAAAATTTTCCCGTGATCGGGATGTTCATACTTAGTCTGGAATCCGAACCAAAACGATTTGATTGGATACAAAAAGTTTTATCATATTCAACGATATTTCGAAATTTGTGTCTAGCTGGTCAATTAGCTTGGACGTGTGTGTGTGTGTGTGTGTGTGTGTGTGTATATATATATATATATATATATATCAACATGTGATTAAATACAATGATTATCCAAGTGGGGACACTTGTGTAACCATGTTTAGAAATTAACGAACAAAATATATATATGAATTACCATATACTAACATGTTGATAAACAATGATCGGATATAGAATATATCACAATAGGGTTAATAATATAAAGCATAATAATAATATAATTACAAACTTCTTACTCATGTCCATTGCAGATAAAGGAAATGCAAAGGTAAGATACTTCACGATGCTACCGCTACGATTCAGAACTTAGTTCTATCTTTATATAACACCTATCAGTAATAAGATCATTTGATCGATTACAATAACATACTATAACACATAGCACTGCTTATTGCAGTCAGCACAACCTAATCACATTGTCACATATGTTTAACAACAATTGAATAATAAATAAACAAGTATTTAATCAAATTATCTGAGTCCAGATCAATTTAAAACATGCCTCGATTTCACTTGACACTTTTTATTTGCAATTATCGAATCTAAGACTCTATCCTGTAGTTCATTATCTGTTTAAACTATTTAAGTAACAGTCATATTATTTTTAAATGACTTATAATAAGTTTTAAATATTTATTAAAATTTTATCATGAATTTTCAAACACCGAAATCATTATTAAATGATTTAAATATTAAACAATTCTATTATCATTAATATTTAATTAATATTAAAATATTAATGAGATCATTGCCAAAATATTAAAGTTATTTATAATAACTAAAAATATTTTTAAAGTATTAATATTACCCTTAAATGATTTTTAAAAGAATTAAAATCATTTTTAAATAATTACAATTACTATTAAAGTATTAATGTATTATTTATCAAAATATTAAAAGTCATTAATTATAACTTAAAATATTTTTAATTCTTTAATATCCTTTTTAAATGATTTTTTAAATAAGTAAAAACATTTTTAAACTATTTATTTAATGTAATTATTAAATAAATCTAATATCATATAATATTAAATTAATATCATTATTAATAAAATAATCCTTTAAATATTAAAAGTTAAAATTTATAACTTAAAATATCTTTAAACACTTTATTTTTATTTTAAATGATTTTTATAATATTAAAATCATTTTTAAACTAATTTATTTAATATAATTATTAAATAATTCTAATATCGTTAATAGTAAATAATTAATGAAATTTACCCTTAAATATTGAAAGTTATATTTTATAACTTAAAATATTTTTAAACTATTTATTTTCATTTAAAATGATTTTTCTAATATTAAAATCATTTTTAAATTAATTTATTTAGTATAATTACTAAATAAATCTAATATCATTAATATTAAAATATTAATATTTTCATGACAAAATATCAAAAGTTATATTTTATAACTTCAAATATTTTTATAATCATTAAATCATTTTTGTATAATTTTTAAACCATTAATTTCGCTTTTCATAATTTATTTAATGCATTGATTAAATTACTTAATTACCATTAATATTAATTAATTAATAAAATTCATCCCAAAATATTAAAAGTTATCAAAATAACTTAAAGTATTTTCTTATACCATAATATAATTTTAAATGATTTTTCATGTATTAAAATCATTTTTAAATAATTTATTTAATATTATAATTAAATAAATTAAATACTTTTAATATTCCAAAAATATTACATATTTATAAAATTTATTCAAAATAATTAAAACTAATTTTTGGATTTTAAAATAATTTTTAATAATTTATTTTGTATTTTTAATAATTAAAAACTAATTTTTTTTATTTATTTAATAAAAATAATAAATTTTAAAAATAAACTGTCGCGAAAGGACCCTATAGCGATGAAACTGTCGCTGTAGGTGTTCTTGAGTGTTCTTCCTCAAACCCAGAAATTCATCAACAGTGTGTAGGGTGCCTAGGTTGACCGCTTATAAATTCCAATCCAAAGTGTTTCTGGGCTAGAGATTGATTCGATATTGTAGTACTCATGCAATGCTATAACTACAAACTGATTCCATGGTCAAATCATTAAACAACAAACAGATATAATCTCTCAAAAATATTGCCAGACGATGTTCTTCATTTTTGGGTTTTTCAGAAATGAAGAACAGTACAAGGTACCTACTTTAGATTTTCATAACTTGCAATACTGGTAACATTTATGTGATTTAAGACATCTAGATTGTAGATAGCATGTAAGAGTAGAGATACAATACATAAAAACAAGAAAACAACAACACAAGAGCTTTGGATAAAGAACTATCCAAAATACCGTCACAATGACATCGCTCAAGCGATTTACAAGTTACCTGAAAATCGGTTCTCATTATTTTCAGCATCTACTTTGGCCTACCAATTTGCGATCAACCCACTTGATTATTTAGTGATATAAAGGCATGACTTTGAAGTTTATGTAACATACTACAATATTATTACAACAGCAAGAACAACACAATAAAAATCTAACAGATCAAGAGTCATACAAATCTTGTCAGACACGATCTCAAGCGTTCAGGTTACCCAAAATTGCCCAACAGAATTGATCAATCTGTCTTTGACCACTAATAACATGCAATCGGTGCATGATCTGGACTTGGTTGCAGTTCCAGAACACAGACATCCCAGCATACAACAAGATCAAACATTTAAACAACAAAAAAACTTAACATCCTGAGATCTACATGGTCTGACATTTGTTGTTAGACCACCAAAACATTTTTTTTGCAGATTTTTGAAAACACTAATTTCATGTATTTAAATGTTATGGATCTATCAAATACTAACCCAGATCACTTAATTAGACTCCATACAACATATTTAAAAAAAACTAACTTTTAACACAAGATTAAAGGTCAGAATATGGCTTAGGGTTTTATACCTTTCTAAGAAAAATTTTGATTCTAGCTTCTGATTTTGATGTGGTTGTTCGTGGGGCTGGTCTTGGGAACTGATCTAGCAAATATTTTCTGAGGTTAGAGAGAGAGAGGGACTTGGATGGTTATTGTGATCAAATGAGCTACTAAATGCAATTTATCTCTCTTCAATTCTATTTATAATACTTGTATGCAATGAATGGCTGACCCAAGTGGCTGGTTGCTGGTGTTTGAAGTCAATGGAGTTAGTAAGATTAGGTCACCCACTCCAACAACTCTAACACTTGTCAAATTCCAATAATACAAGAGGGGTAAAATGGTCTTTTTGCTTGGAAATTTAAGGGAAATCTTGTAATCCTTGCAAACCCTTAGGGTTTAACCCTAAGGTTTAGCACAAATCAAATATAGGATTTCCAATTTAGGGTTTGCTAAAAAATAAAATTAAATAAATTTTAGTTTCTAAAATTTTGAAATTAGGGTATCCTAATTATGATTAATTTTCTAATTAATTTATACAGGAACATTGGGGTTTAATATCCCTAATTATAATTAACATTGCTAAAATAGCAATTAGGGTTTATTCTTTTGGTAATTAGGGTTACCAAATTAAAATTAGGGTTTCAAATCACTAAATTAGGGTTCTAGTTTAGTAATTAGGGTTTAACAACTTAGGGTTTCTATAATTAACAATTTGTAATTCTAATACTTGTTAATTAATCACATTAACATAATTACAAACAATCTCGAACTCTACTTTGAGTTTCAAATTAGGGTTTAACATTTAAAATTAGGGTTTTATAATGATTAATTAGCATTTCTAAATTTAAATTAGGGTTTACCTAATTAATCAAATCATTATATAATACACAACATAAATCATATAACACAGTTATATAACATTCTTAAACTCATAATTGATTTTTAATTTAGGGTTTCCCACAAAAAACTAGGGTTTAACCAATTAATATTAGGGTTTTGAAATTAAACACCATAATTAACCAACCATATATACAGTACATATTTATAGTACTGAAAAATAAAAATATATTTAATATTATATTATTATTCTTATTTCTTTATAATAATCCAAAATTAGGGTTTGGATTCCATATTTGATTTATTCTTCATATTTAACCTTAATAATTAAGGTAAAATAATTAACTTAATAAGTTGTATTAAAATTCATATAATAAATAATTATTATAATTATTCTACAAATTACTCCATATATTATTTAAATAATATAAGCTTATATTTTCATGGAAAATAATTAATAAAACATTCCACTATAAAATTAATTATTATAAAAATATACTTTTAATAATCAATAATTCTAAAATAAATTTATTTGTAAATATTCATGTAATAAATATATTTTTATTTATCACATAATTACATATACACCTTATCTTCTACAAATCCTCATCTTTAAAATAAATAAAAAATTATACGCAAAATTTCCTATTTAATTATATAGAAAATATCGGGTTGTTATGTGACGCCCCCAAAACAGGTATACAACACCCATTCTTAGTCGTCAAAATACATGGTACAGAAATAACTACAACTTTATTAATACAACATAAAAACTGTGAGTTTAAATACAAATATTGTCATCTAGACAATATCCACACTCAAATAAGTCCTCATTTCAATTATTGAAACATTATTTTACAAAATGGTGAGGACTACTAAAATAACTTCTAAACCATCATTCCATACCTCGACTAAGACTCGCTACATTCTCGCCTCCCGAGAAGAAAAATGGAACAAAAAGGAAAAGGGTGAGCTCAACTAGCCCAAAGAAAGGAGAACATTATGACTAAGATAATACGTAACAAATTATCATTAGTCTTCAACAGGAAAAATCTAATAGAATACAATGAACAACAAGTTTTAAATCAATATTTGCAAATTGAAATAATAATTCATTAGAAGAGTTAAGTAGAGAATGAAATCTACTATCTTCTATATATGAATATAAAAGTTCATCGCTCATCTTTTATCTCCGTAACATCAATCAATATATATCCTGAATTAAATATTCATCTTTGCACTACTGCACAAAGATATTCATCGAAATCATTCATCTTTTGCACTACGGACCAAAGATATTCAGTTATATCATCATTTAGGACTGAGAATGATGAAAAATATTTTAAAGAAAACGAATCCAGTGAAACAAAAGAACAAATATTAAGGATTCGTAATTTAAACAATCCAAGTTCAAAAATACTTCATAAATAACCAGAGTGGAGTAAAATTCAAGAATGATCAAAACATAGATCCAATCAAAGATAAGAATCATAACAGACAATCTTGGACACAGAAAAGAAAATTTAATTTTTCTGTGAATAGTGTCGTATTCGTGAATAGTGTCGTATATGTGAATAGTGCCGTATACGTGAATAATAACTCCGACACCAAAAGATAGAAATTTCACAAAAAATATCATCATGCTTCGTGAATAGTACTCGTGAATAGTAACTCGTGAATAGTAACTCATGAATAGTAACTCGTGAATAGTAACCCATGAATAGTAACCCCGACATAAAAAAGTTCAAAATTTGATAAAAAGTTCCAACCAATATTTCGGCATAATGATATTGAAGAAATAATATCATTTTAAAAAAAATAATATCCCTTACCTCAGAAAGAATAGTACTTACGATGGAATCATCGATATAGTCTTTGAAAGAACTTGTACCGTATAGCAATACTCAAAGTACTAAAATACTCACAAAATACGCTCGATATTATAGAGAGAGAAAGAGAGAGAAATCTGTAGTTTCTGGTCTGATTTTCAATTATAACCTAAGCACCCTATTTATAAGAAAATGCTTAGAACACCAAAGCAGAAAATTTAATATAATATATATATATATATATAAATTTTCTACGCCCAATATTTCACTCAAAGATCAGCCACTCAAGTAGCCTACATCACAAAAAAAAAACATTTTTGTAAATTAAAATATTTAAAACTTTCAAAAATCAATTATTTCCGAACTTCAATAATTCATAATAAATAGCTCTTTTATCAGAAAATTCGAATCTCACGAATTTTTATGGGAAATTCAATTCTCTACAACTTTGCAGAAGAAAGTTTTTCCAAATTCCAAACAGAAATTGATCGAAATCTATAAACGGGCGATTTTACAAGCTATAATCAAATTTCAGTCAAGAAATGGGCCCACAGACATGTTTAACTTGTTTTAAACAACTTTTGCAACAAAAATACTCTTCCTCCTCATATACTCATATATCCCACATTCATTATAAAATATATCATCATTATTATATAATATAATAAATATTATTTTATCAGAAAAGATAAAATATCAATTTTTAACAATTGTCACTTTAAAAATTTTCTCCATCTATAACCACATAAAATCAATATTTTTCTCATCATATAAATCAATAATTAATTATTCACCAATTATATTACGAGAATCACAATCTTCGGAACGGTGCCGTTCTCTTAGAAGAGGGGCTTTCAATGAGAATTTCTCTCTTCACTGGCCTTGATTAGGTGACCAAACCTCTCCTTAGACAGAACCTTCTAGACATTGCCAATAATGTTTTCTAATAATATTATTCAGATAATATGAATTATTGCTTCGATAATGGAAAATATTGTGTAGTGACAATTATTGAAACAATAGTAATATAAAATATCAACGAAGCAATTATTGAATCAATAAAATAAAATAATGAACAGTAACTACTGTAACAATTATTGAGTAGTGCCTTCTTACGTAAGAATCAATAATTGGTGCAATACCGTGTGCTACTGTGCAACAACGCGTATTACTGTGTTTTAACCACCGGGTATTCCAACAGTGTTAACAGTAACAACTACACCGTTATTTATAAACAACTTATACTTGTCATTTTCTTCATCCAATCGCTTTTGAGTTATAGGTGAAACATTATTTAACGGCAAATTTAATATTCCCCGACAGCAAGAATATTCCACGACCAAACGAATAGTCTCCGACAACAATGAGTATTTTATAACCACTTGTTTATATGAATTATTTGCGCATTTTACCCATAACTAACCACATTAATCAAATCAACCCTTACTATTTCAAAATGATAAATAGAGGAAATTAAATTTCATTTATTAATAATTTGGGGTCTTGCAACCTCCCCTCCTTATGAAATTTCATCCTCGAAATTGGCGTACGTACTTGGTGTTTCGAAAAGGTGAGGATACCTCTCTTTCATTTCCGTTTCCAACTCCCAGGTCATTTCCTCAATAGCATGGTTTCTCCACAAAAGTTTAACTTGTGGTATGACCTTCGTGCGTAGGACATGCTCTTTCCTATCCAAGATCTTGACAGGTACCTCTTCGTACGTTAAGTCTTCGGCTATCTCGTCCGGTTCTAACTCAATAATGTGGTTTGGGTCTTTCACCTATTTACGTAGCACATATATATGAAAAACATTATGAACACGAGACATACTTGGAGGTAACGCGAATCTATAGGCCACATTTCCTATTCGTTCAAGAATCTGAAATGGACCAATAAATCATGGATTGAGCTTTCCTCTCTTCCCGAATCTTGTAACTCCCTTCCATGGAGCCACACGCAACAATACATGATCCCCAATACTAAATTCCACGTTCTTTCAATGAAGATCCGCATAACTCTTTTGTCGATCATGTGCCGTTTGTATACGTTGTCGAATCGTTTGGATCTTCTCTGTAGTAATTCATACCAACTCTGGTCCCAACAACGTTGCTTCTCCTACCTCATCCCAACATACTGGAGAGCGACACTTTCGTCCATACAATGCTTCAAATGGAGCCACACCTATACTTGCCTGATAACTGTTGTTGTAGGAGAATTCCACCAATGGTAAATACTTATCCCAACTGTCTTTGAAGTCTAGGATACAGAGTCTTAATAGATCTTCAAGAGTTTGAATAGTCCTCTCTGATTGTCCGTCCGTTTGAGGATGGTATGTCGAACTAAATCGTAAATCCGTGCCCATAGCTTTTTGCAAGCTAACCCAAAATCTTGAAGTCAATCTTGGGTCACGATCCGAAACTATGGATACTAGCATGCCATTTAATCTCACAATCTCATCTACGTACATACGAGCAAGACGTTAAAGGGAATAAGTCTCCGTGATTTAAGAAAATGAAACAGACTTGGTTAATCTATCAACAATAACCCAAATAGTATTTATGCCTTGACAAACCGTGGGAAGACCCGTAACGAAATCCATGGTAATGTGTTCCCACTTCCATTTTAGAATCTCAAGTGGTTGCAATGGACCCTTAGGCACTTGATGCTCCGCCTTTACACATTGACAAGTTAAACACCTCGAGATAAACTTTGCGATCTCTCTCTTCATATTGTTCCACCAAAATGTATGTCGAAGATCATGATACATTTTGGTACTCCCAGGATGGATTGCAAACGGTGTGTTGTGTGCCTCCATCATGATTCTATGCTTCAAGTCATAATCATTAAGAACACAAAGTTTGGAGTGGACTCAAAGTATTCCTTCTTCATCGATTCTTGCTTCTGGAATAGCACCTTCTTGTACTTTCTTCTTCATACGCATCAGCTCCGGGTCTGTGGCTTGAGCAACTTTAACTTTTTCGATTAAAGTCGATTCTATGCGTATATTTGACATCATCGCACTCGTTCCTGCATATGATCTTCTACTCAATGCGTCAGCTACCACGTTTGCTTTTCCAGGATGGTATTGAATAGTGTGGTCGTAATCTTTCAATAGCTCGAGCCAACGTCGTTGCCGCATGTTGAGTTCTTTTTGAATGAAGAAATATTTGAGGCTTTTATGGTCTGAATATATCTCCACTTTCTCCCCATATAGATAGTGCCTCCAGGATCTTTAAGCGCGAAAATGGCTTGCTAACTCTAGATCATGAGTAGGATAATTCCTCTCATATTCTTTAAGTTGTCATGAGGTATAGGCTATGACTTTCCCACGTTGCATGAGAACACATCCTAACCCTTTGCACAAGCATCATCAGAGATAACAAATCCATCCGAACCGGATGGTATTGTCAAACAGTGTTAGAAATGAGTCTCCTCTTGAGATCTTGGAAACTCTTCTAGCATTCCTCGGTCCATACGAATTTTGTATCTTTACGAGTCAGCTGAGTTAACGGAGTAGCGATTCTAGAAAATCCTTCCACAAATCTCCGATAATAACCAGCTAAGCCCAAAAAGCTATGTACTTCGGTCACCGTCTTTGGTTGCTCCCAACTTTGTATTGCTTCAATCTTCGCCGGGTCAACCGATACTCTATGTTTTGACACCATGTGCCCAATGAATGCTACTTCCTCAAGCTAGAACTCGCATTTCTTCAGCTTGGCATATAGCTTGTTATCACGAAGCCTTTGCAGTACCAGCTTCAAATGGCGATCATGATCTTCACGGCTTTTGGAATAGATGAGGATGTCATCAATAAAGACAACAACAAACTGATCCAAATATTCCTTGAATACTCGGTTCATCATATCCATGAAAGCAGCAGGAGCATTAGTCAATCCAAAAGACATGACTAAGAATTCATAATGCCCGTACCGAGTTCTGAAAGCAGTCTTTGGAATATCCTAAGTTCTAACCTTCAACTGATGATATCCAGAACGAAGATCGATCTTTAAAAAGAATTGTGCTCCTTGCAACTGGTCAAACAGGTCATCAATACGAGGTAGCAGATACCTATTCTTGATAGGACATGGCTTAATTTCCGATAATCGATACAAAGTCGCATACTCCCATCTTTCTTCTTTACAAAAAAAACAGGAGCACCCCAAGGAGATGTTTCAGACGAATGAAACCGATGTCCAACAACTCCTCTGTAGTTGGACCTTTAACTCCACGAAGTTCAATAGGAGCCATTCGATATTGGGTTTTAGAAATGGGCTTTGTACCGGTTCAAGGTCAATAAAGAATTCAACTTCACGTTACGGGGTAGACCGGTAAGTTCTTCAGGAAATACGTCAGAAAATTCAATAACAACAGAATATTATTTAAATCGGCGTGTCTTTATTCAAATCCATAACATGGGCTAAGAAAGCATGACATCCATTTTTTCAATAAGCGAATAGCTTTATGACTTGATATGACGGTGATTGATTTTAATGGTTTAGTTGCTTGAATTCGCTAACAAAGTTGATTAGGAATATGAAAACTAACAACCTTACGAAAACAATCAATTTTGGCATGATGAGTAGTTAACCAATCAATCCCTAAAATCACATCAAAAGCAAGTATCTTTAAAGAGATAAGGTCAACAGTAATGTGATGGTGCCAACTTGGATCAAACAAGATTTATAAATCTTCGGATGTGATGAAAGTTTCTCTAACGGAGTTTCCAC
This sequence comes from Panax ginseng, assembly GCA_020205605.1. Classification (NCBI taxonomy): domain Eukaryota; kingdom Viridiplantae; phylum Streptophyta; class Magnoliopsida; order Apiales; family Araliaceae; genus Panax; species Panax ginseng. The sequence goes on along the minus strand of CM035148.1, from coordinate 91,475,509 downwards.
AGATAGGTCAAATTCTAATTTCTCCGAGTCAAGTTTAAACATTGAGCACAAGCAGAGAGATAAATGAATGGGTATGCCGGTATCAAGTAATGTATAAACTTCAGATGAATTTATGATTAGCTTCACGGTGATCACCTCGTTTGGGTTCCTCGCATGTTGACGATCAAATACTAAAAACGCTCTTCCGGAACCGCTTGACTTTGACTTTTTCTCGACGACCTTTTGAGTCATCATCCCCATTGGACTTGGTTTCGCTTACGGTCAATCTCGGCGATATGTCCTTCCTTTCATGATTATAACATACCTTAAACTGTTTGTGGGGCGTTTGAATTTGATATGTCCTTCTTTTCCGCACTTATAGTATATGGCCGGTGGTCGTTCTCCTCCCTTGAAACGATTCTTTCATAGTCTTGACGTCTTCACATTGTCATTGTTGAATCTCCTCTTTAAAATCTCCCCAGAATCGCTTCTTCTATTTTCATGGCCCGATTACCACCAGTGGTTCTACCGCTTTTGTCTGAATGTTTTCCTCCCCACTGGTTTTCATTATTCCGATGACTGCTGCGACCGGTATGACCCTAGTTATGGTCCCTTAGTTGAACGTACTCGCTATCTCGCTCTAATAATTGAGCCCTGTTGACAATATCTGAATATAAAAAAAATTATGAGAGATAAGATATTGCTCAATCTCTGGGTTTTAAACCTCTCGGAAACATCCTCGTCATTCATTCCTCATTCTCTACCAAATGAGGTGCAAACTCGATAACTTTGCGAACTTCTTCGTATTGGGACAATCGTGTTGTTTTGCTTTAGTCTAATAAACTCTACCTCTTTCATATATGGCGAATACTTTCGAAAAGTATTTTTCATTGAAAAGTTTAAACGCTTCCCAAGACATGCAGAAAAGGCGGTCAGTCGAGTACGTTTCACAGATCCCCACCAAAGAATCACTTTCATACGGAACATAAAGGTGGAGAATGGAACCTTCTGTTCCTCCGTGCATCCCAAGACATCGAATATCTTGGTAATTTACTTGACCCACGTTTCTGCCATGATCGGATCCGGCTTTCCCTTAAATTCTAGTGGTCCCAACTCTTTGAATCGCTTGGCGTTGAAAAGTCAAGCGCGTTATATCATTTCCACCCGTATTCATGCGTACGAGTCTCCTTCGTCTGGTTTTGCATGAACTACAAAAAGCTCCTAAACATTCCGCCGTTCATCGTCTGCTCAGTTGTGTTATTTACAGGAGGAATATTGCCTTCCTGTTGCACGTTCCCCTGGGTGGTGATTAAAGGTGTTTCCACGGTCTCATTAACTCCATCGTTAATATTCTCAGCTGCAATTCTCAAATACTTCCATAAAACAAGGGTTAATTAAACAAATTAACATATCACATATTAACCATATACTTCAACTGACCAACAAATAAGCTTAGGTATGACATACTTTAGCGAAGGATTACTCGCCTCTCCCTCCTAGTACTATTCCCGATCTCACCGGAGACCATATCCCTAAGCTCGATATACCAATCGTGGCGCCCCCAAAACAGTATACAACACCCATTCTGAGTCGTCAAAATACATGATGCACGTAAACAACTACAACTTTATTAATACAACATAAAAAAGCGTGAGTTTAAATACAAATATTGTCATCTAGACAATATCCACACTCAAATAAGTCCTCATTTCAATTATTGATACATTATTTTACAAAATGGTGAGGACTACTAAAATAACTTCTAGAACCATCATTCCATACCCATTGCTAGTACTCGCTACATTCTCGCCTCCACGAGAAGAAAAATGGAACAAAAAGGAAAAGGGTGAGCTCAACTAGCCCGGTAAAGAACATTATGACAAAGATAATATAGAACAAATTATCGTTAGTCTTCAACAGAAAAAATCTAATAGAATACAATAGACAACAAGTTTTAAATCAATATTACATGCGTGAAATAATAATTCATTAGAAGAGTTAAGTAGAGAATGAAATCTACTATCTTCTATATATGAATATAAAAGTTCATCGCCTATCTTTTATCCTGTAACATCAATCAATATATATCTGGAATCAAATATTCATCTTTGCACTACACTGAGCCAAAGATATTCATCGAAAATCATTCATCTTTGCACTACAGAAGCCAAAGATATTCGATTATATCATCATTTAGGACTGAGGATGATGAAAAATATTTTAAAGAAAAACGAATCCAGTGAAACAAAAGAACAAATATTAAGGATTCGTAATTTAAACAATCTAAGTTCAAAAATACTTCATAAATAACCAGAGTGGAGTAAAATTCAAGAATGATCAAAACATAGATCCAATCAAAGATAGGAATCATAACAGATAATCTTGGACACAGAGAAGAAAATTTAATTTTTACGTGAATAATTATGTCGATATTACGTGAATAGTCTTCAGTATATGTGAATAGTGCCGTATACGTGAATAGTAACTCCGACACCAAAAGATAGAAATTTCATAAAAAACATCATCATGCTTCGTGAATAGTACTCGTGAATAGTAACTCGTGAATAGTAACTCATGAATAGTAACTCGTGAATAGTAACCCATGAATAGTAGCCCCGACATGAAAAAGTTCCAAATTTGATAAAAAGTTCCAACCAATATTTTGGCATAATGATATTGAAGAAATAATATCATTTTAAAAAAATATCCCTTACTTCGTAAAAGAATAGTACTTAATTTGGAATCTTGGATATAGTCTTTGAAAGAACTTGTACCAGTATAGCAATACTCAAAGTACTAAAATACTCACAAAATATACGCCGATATTATAGAGAGAAATCAGTAGTTTCGTGTGATTTTCAATTCTAACCTAAGCACCCTATTTATAGGAAAATGCTTAGAACACCAAAGCAAAGAATTTAATATAATAATAATATATATATATATATAAATTTTCTACGCCCAATATTTCAATCAAAAGATCAAATCACTCAAGTAGCCTACATCACAAAAAAACGTTTTTGTAAATTAAAATATTTAAAACTTTCAAAAATCAATTATTTCGGAACTTCGGAACTTCAATAATTCATAATAAATAGCCCTTTTATCAAAAAATTCGAATCTCACGAATTTTTATGGGAAATTCAATTCTCTACAACGTTGCAGAAGAAAGTTTTTCCAAATTCCAAACAGAAATTGATCGAAATCTATAAACGGGCGATTTTACAAGCTATAATCAAATTTCAGTCAAGAAATGGGCCCACAGACATGTTTAACATGTTTTAAACAACTTTTGCAACAAAAATACTCTTCCTCCTCATATACTCATATATCCCACATTCATTATAAAACATATCATCATTATTATATAATATAATAAATATTATTTTATCAGAAAAGATAAAATATCAATTTTTAACAATTGTCACTTTAAAAATTTTCTCCATCTATAACCACATAAAATCAATATTTTCCTCATCATATAAATCAATAATTAATTATTCACAAATAATATTACGAATCACAAAGATCGCAACTGCAATGGCCTTCCTAGGAAAGAGGGCTTTCAATGAGAATTTCTCCTTCTTGGTAGCCTTGATTAGGTGACCAAACCTCTCCTTAGACAGAACTTTCTAGACATTAATGTTTTCTAATAATATTATTCAGATAATATGAATTATTGCTTCGATAATGGAAAATATTGTGTAGTGATAATTATTGAAACAACAAAGAATATAAAATATCAACGAAGCAATTATTGAATCAATAAAATAAAATAATCTGAGCATTATTCACCGTAACAATTAGTGAGTAGTGCCTTCTTACGTAAGAATCAATAATTGGTGCAATATCGCAATGCAATCACTCTTTGCTGCAACGTAGACATCGTATTTTAACCACCGGGTATTCCAACAAAGGTTACTTGGTAACAACTTCTGTAATTATTTATAAACAACTTATACTTGTCATTTTCTTCATCCAATCGGCTTTTCGTTATGGGGCCCACAAACAAAGGTAGCGTATTATTGCGAATATATTCCCGAATGTGAAGAATATTCCACGACCAAATGAATATTCTCTGACAACAATGAGTATTTTATAACCACTTGCTTATTTGAAATATTTACGCATTTTACCCATAACTAACCACCTTAATGAAATCAACCCTTACTATTTCAAAATGATAAATAGAGGAAATTAAATTTCATTTATTAATAATTTGGGGTCTTACATGTTATATTCACCCTCCTTTATAAAGATTTCATCCTCGGAATCACCATTTGAAAACCTATACATACCAGGGTACATAGCATACACAACCATTGCGAGTAGATCTTGATCAAAATTGATCGAACTGATCATTAACTATTCAGCATAAAGCTTATCTATTTACTTATACGGGAAATTGATTTCTAATAGAACTCAATTTCCTCCTTCAAAATTATTTATAAAATAATTTTACTATATATAAGAAAATAATATATAAGAAATAAAATTGGTTTGAGTAATACCTGGAGTTGTATCCCCGGCTGCTACAGTTTCTTGAATGGTCATGTTGAAGACGCTTGCGGTTGATTTTGTTGGTTTGATTTTTGATGTTGGTCCCGTTATCGCCAATGTCCTGCTGCTTTTCCTCGTATTCACATTCCTTGTCTCCTTTCTCCTTCTTAGACAGTCTTCCACCTTATACTCTATTGATTCACACTTAAAACACACAGACTTTCCCTTTATCTCCTTTCCTTTTATCGTATAGGTGACAAAACTATCTTTTGCCCCTTCGTTACCCTAGCTATAACAACCGCGTCAACATGGTCAGTTGATCTTCCGAATCCTGGCAGTACGATGGCCTTGAAGTGTTTGACGATCGTCGATCGATTATCTGGCTGATCTTTCAGCTACTAGTATTCCGTTCTGCATAGCTTGATCGTCCATATTCGCAAAATTCTATATCGGGTCTGGTTGTCTTCCAGCTTTGTTGACAGGTTCTTCTGTACGTGTATTTTGTTTTCATCTCCTTGGCGGCATTATCACAATTTATTCTTTATTTTAAGCCTTATCGTATACGTAAAATCATATAACAAGAATTCTATATTCTGATTATCATGTACTCAAAATATTAGATTTTGAAAATTTGGTTTACTGTATTAACCAGTACTCATATAATTAACTACTATCTTTATACCAACTTATTTCATTAATCCCATATAAATTCATACTCATATCACTTGACATACCATAGCACATATTGTATTAATCATCCGTTATCCCTTTGTGACTCAAAAGTCGGGAATCGCTGCCACAACTTTTACAAAATTTGAAAAATATTACCTTATACAAACATTCCTATCATATACATAACATAGAATCATACCTATTCAAGTAATACTAGTACTACTTATTTCTTACGCCTCTACTAAGGATCAATTGCTTAGAAATCTGTCTATTCCCATTGTCCTCAATAATCCATTCACACCTAACTACACCTAGTTCGTCCAACTTACCATACATTATGAGTTTAAGAACTCACCACAAAAATAAGAGTTTAAGAACTCGACATTGACTACATATTCTTTAACTATACTCTACCTATCAGTTATACTATCATTTCAGGGTCCGATACTATACTTTCCAAAACAACCACCTCATTAAGGTAGCTTTCAATGTGAGCCTCTATTTCAGCTATTGGCTTTGATATTGGCTCGGTTATGGAGGTTGACTTCTTCTTTACGATTTAAGGGTATCCTAATCCTTTTCTATCTGACATCTATACACAAACTATCTTGATTATCACTTAATATATACACACAACAATTAATAGTTTTATATAAGTTATCTTTTATTTGATTTGATGATGAACTTATTCAATTCATCTCCTTTTAAACTATATATGAGTTAATTGTATTTTCAACGTTTCCCTCTGTTCCAAGGTTATAGTCTAAGGTCTAACCCACCTAAGGTTTTTAACCCTAAAGCTCTGATACCAACTTGTAAAGCCCCCAAACTCGGGTACCTGAAACCCGAACTCGATGTTTCACGATACCATTTGTATGAGCGGAATAATACTAATAATAATAGTAATATAAATATCAAACTTATCTTACATTTATCAGAGTCTAATCCCAACTACGCAACCTTTACTATAATTCTTTACATGATATATAATACATATCATTGTCTATACATTGTCTAACTATTACAAAAGATACCATTTAAACATGTTCTGTTTGCTTTCCTTTTCACTTGTTCTTGTCTGAACCTTCGAGTTGTTCATGCCTAGCTGAAAACATTTAAATGTAAGTAAGGGTGAGCATTTGGGTGCCCAGCAAGTAATAATAATTAGAAATATAATTATTTGAAAGAAATAAATGTTTTCTTTGTACATCACTTCTACAACGAATTTATAGTTATGAAGTAAACTGAACCGATAATAACAACATAACAATTCTATCTCAAATTTTTGAAACTACGTATTGACTATATATATAGGTATTAGTTGACATACTATGAACATTGTTTTTAGTTTTCGCTAAGGTTTAGCAGAACTTCATTTGTAAACAGTCATAACTTACGGGCGTTAGGTTGTACTTCCCATGGGCCCTATATTGATCAATACTACATTGCTAGAATGATATTATCGTTCATCCTTTGTCAGCCTTGGCGCATAAAAATTTTCCCGTGATCAGAATGTTCATACTTCGTCTGGAATCCGAACTAAAATGATTTGACTAGATACAAAAAGTTTTATCATATTCAATGATATTTCGAAATTTATGTCTAGTTGGTCGATTAGCTTGGACGTATATATATATATATATATATATATATATCAACATGTGATTAAATACAATGATTATCCAAGTGGGGACACTTGTGTAACCATGTTTAGAAATTAATGAACATAATATATATCTGAATTACCATATACTAACATGTTGATAAACAATGATCGGATATAGAATATATCACAATAGGGTTAATAATATAGCATAATAATAATATAATTCTGAAACTTCTTACTCATGTCCATTGCATAAAGGAAATACAAAGGTAAGATACTTACCGGATCTACCTACTGATTATCAGTAACTTAGTTCTATCTTTATATAACACCTATCGCATAATAAGATCATTTGATCGATTAGAATAACATACTATAACACATAGCACTGCTTATTGTAGTCAGCACAACCTAATCACATTGTCACATATGTTTAACAACCATTGAATCAGAAATAAACAAGTATTTAATCAAATTATCTGAGTCCAGATCAATTTTTGAAACATGTCGGTCTACCGACAGCTTTATCGGGTAATTATCGAGTCTAAGACTCTATCCTGTAGTTCAATTATCTGTTTAGACTATTTAAGTAACAGTCATATTATTTTTAAATGACTTATAATAATTTTTAAACATTTATTAAAATTTTATCATGAATTTTCAAACACCGGAATCATTATTAAATGATTTAAATATTAAACAATTCTATTATCATTAATATTTAATTAATATTAAACTATTAATGAGATCATTACTAAAATATTAAAGTTATTTATAATAACTAAAAATATTTTTAAAGTATTAATATTACCCTTAAATGATTTTTAAAAGAATTAAAATCATTTTTAAATAATTACCATTACTATTAAAGTATTATTGTATTATTTATCAAAATATTAAAAGTCATTAATTATAACTTAAAATATTTTTAATTCATTAATATCCTTTTTAAATGATTTTTAAATAAGTAAAACCATTTTAAAACTATTTATTTAATATAATTATTAAATAAATCTAATATCATATAATATTTAATTAATATCATTATTAATAAAATTATCCTTTAAATATTAAAAGTTATAATTTATAACTTAAATATCTTTAAATACTTTATTTTCATTTTAAATGATTTTTATAATATTAAAATCATTTTAAACTAATTTATTTAATATAATTATTAAATAATTGTAATATCGATTAATAGTAAATAATAAATGAAATTTACCTTTAAATATTGAAAGTTATATTTTATAACTTAAAATATTTTTAAACTATTTATTTTCATTTAAAATGATTTTTCTAATATTAAAATCATTTTTAAACTAATTTATTTAATATAATTATTAAATAAATCTAATATCATCAATATTAAAATATTAATATTTTCATGACAAAATATCAAAAGTTATATTTTATAACTTCAAATATTTTTATAATCATTTTGTATAATTTTTAAACCATTAATTCTATTTTTCATAATTTATTTAATGCATTTATTAAATTACTTAATTATCATTAATATTAATTAATTAATGAAATTCATCACAAAATATTAAAAGTTATCAAAAATAACTTAAAGTATTTTCTTATACCATAATATAATTTTAAATGATTTTCATTTATTAAAATCATTTTTAAATAATTTATTTAATATTATAATTAAATAAATTAAATACTTTTAATATTCCAAAATATTAAATATTTATGAAATATATTCAAAATAATTAAAAACTAATTTTTGGATTTTAAAATAATTTTAATAATTTATTTTGTATTTTAATAATTAAAACTAATTTTTCTATTTATTTAATAAAAATAATAAATTTTAAAAATAAACTGTCGCTAAAGGACCCTATAGCAACGAAACTGTCGCTATAGGTGTTTTTGAGTGTTCTTCCTCAAACCCAGAAATTCATCGACAGTGTGTAGGGTGCCTAGTTTGACCACTTATAAATTCCAATCCAAAGTGTTTCTGGGCTAGAGATTGATTCGATATTGTAGTACTCATGCAATGCTATAACTACAAACTGATTCCATGGTCAAATCATTAAACAATAAACATATATAATCTCTCAAAATATTAGTCAGAATGACATTTTTTCATTTCTGGGTTTCCGGAAATGAAGAAACGATCTGTAATACTACTTTAGATATCTTCATAACTTGCAATACTGGTAACATTTATGTGATTGAAGACGTCTAGATTGAAGATAGCATGTAAGAGTAGAGATACAATACATAAAAACAAGAAAACAACAACACAGTAGCCGAATAAAGAACGGTCAAACCCCGTCAGCGACACTGCTCAAGCATTTTCTGGGTTACCCAGAAAACGGTTCTCATTATTTTTGCATCTACTTTGACCGGCCACTGTGATCAACCCACTTGATTATTTAGTGATATAAAGGCATGACTTTGAAGTTTATGTAATATACTACAATATTATTACAACAAAAGAACAACACAATAAAATCTAACGGATCAAGAGTCATACAAATCTTGTCGGGACACGATGCAAGGCGGGTTCAGGTTACCCAAAATTGCCCGGTCAGTGTTGATCAACAATCTTTGACCACTAATAACATGCAATCGGTGCATGATCTGGACTTGGTTGCACTTCCAGAACACAGACATCCCAACATATAACAAGATCAAACATTTAAACAACAAAAAAACTTAACATCCTGAGATCTACATGGCTGACATTCGTTATCAGACCACCAAAACAATTTTTTCCAGATTTTTGAAAACACTAATTTCATGTAATTAAATGTCATGGATCTATCAAATACTAACCCAGCTCACTTAATTAGATTCCATACAAATATTTAACATAACAAACTTAACTTTTAACACAAGATTAAAGGTCAGAATATGGCTTAGGGTTTTATACCTTTCTAAGAAAAATTTTGATTCTAGCTTCTGATTTTGATGTGGTTGTTCGTGGGGCTGGTCTTGGGAACTGATCTAGCAAATATTTTCGGAGGTTAGAGAGAGAGGGGGACTTGGATGGTTATTATGATCAAATGAGCTACTAAATGCAATTTCTCTCTCTTCAATTCTATTTATAATACTTGTATGGAATGAATGGCTGACCCAAGTGGCTGGTTGCTGGTGTTTGAAGTCAATGGAGTTAGTAAGATTAGGTCACCCACTCCAACAACTCTAACACTTGTCAAATTCCAATAATACAAGAGGGGTAAAATGGTCTTTTTGCTTTGAAATTTAAGGGCAATCTTGTAATCCTTGCAAACCCTTATGGTTTAACCCTAAGGTTTAGTACAAATCAAATAAAGGATTTCTAATTTAGGGTTTGCTCAAAAATAAAATTAAATAAATTTTAGTTTCTAAAATTTTGAAATTAGGGTTTCTTAATTATGATTAATTTTCTAATTAATTTATACAGGAACATTAGGGTTTAATATCCCTAATTATAATTAACATTGCTAAAATAGCAATTAGGGTTTATTCTTTTGGTAATTAGGGTTACCAAATTAAAATTAGGATTTCAAATCAATAAATTAGTGTTCTAGTTTAGGAATTAGGGTTTAACAACTTAGGGTTTCTATAATTAACAATTTGTAATTCTAATACTTGTTAATTAATCACATTAACATAATTACAAACAATCTTGAACTCTACTTTGAGTTTCAAATTAGGGTTTAGCATTTAAAATTAGGGTTTTATAATTAGGGTTTTATAATGATTAATTTGGGTTTCTAAATTTTAATTAGGGTTTACCTAATTAATCAAATCATTATATAATACACAACATAAATCATATAACACAGTTATCTAACATTCTTAAACTCATAATTGCTTTTCAATTTAGGGTTTCCCACAGAAAACTAAGGTTTAACCAATTAATATTAGGGTTTTGAAAGTAAACACCAAAATTGACCAACCATATATACATTACATATTTATAGTATTGAAAAATAAAAATATAATTAATATTATATTATTATTCTTATTTCTTGATAATAATCCAAAATTAGGGTTTGGATTCCATATCTCGATTTATTCTTCATATTTAACCTTAATAATTAAGGTAAAATAATTAACTTAATAAGTTGTACTAAAATTCATATAATAAATAATTATTCTAATTATTCTAAAATTACTCCATATATTATTTAAATAATATATGCTTATATTTTCATGGAAAATAATTAATAAAATATTTCCACTATAAAATTAATTATTATAAAACATACTTTTTAATAATCAATAATTCTAAAATAAATTTATTTGTAAATATTCATGTAATATATATATTTTTATTTATCACATAATTACACATACACCTTATCTTGTACAAATCCTCATCTTTAAAATAAAAAAAAATTATACGCAAAATTTCCTATTTAATTATATAGAAAATATCGGGTTGTTACACTACAAGCCACATATGACTTTCAACATAATATAAACATGAGGATGATGACAATGACATAATAATTCAATAAAACAAGTTCAAGAATTAATTTATCCAGAACCAATAACGTCCAAATTGTCGACATGATACTTCTTTGTAGAGTAAAATTCAAGAATGCTCGGAAGAATATTTTCATGAAAGAATCTTTGGATGAAGCGCAAATATCAATGATATATCCACTAATTTTATGGAGTATAGAAGCCAAAACTTTAACCAATCGAGTATAATAGAATATATGAAGCTAAATACATGAATTTTCATAGCCATGCGAAGAATCCACTTAGACAAATCATTTCCATAATTTAATAAGGAATGAATACAAAGGATCATTCACCATGCATGTGGTAATCCACATGACAAGTTATTCAAATGAATAATAAAGAATGGAATAACGGGAGGATTCACCATGCGTGCGATAGAAGACACATACACATGTTATTCCCAATAGAATAATAAATAATGGAACCCGGTGTCGAAGTAATGTCGCATCGACGGGATATTCCCATAGAATAATAAAGATTTTAACCAGTCCAACAGAAAAGCATGCAGCGGTGATATTCCAATGAGAATAATAAAGATTTTAATCAGAATCCTACAGAAACGCATGATAAAATATTCCAACAGAATAATAAATAATGGAATAATGTAAGAATTTCACCAAGTATAGGGTAGCTCATGATCTGAGTTATTCCAACAGAATAATAAAGAATGGAATAACAGAAGAATTTCACCAAGTATAGGGTAGCCCGCGTATACAGGTTATTCCAACAGAATAATAAAGAATTGAATAACAGAAGTTCTCTTCATGAATAAGAAAGAAAGAATACCCCTTACGAGTACAACAAATAATATCCCTTACGAGTTCAACAAATAATATCCCCTACGAGTACAACAAATAATATCCCCTACGAGTAAAATATTTATATATAAAACAGAATACTACCTGCCGCCAAATATTCACCTTCCGTAGTTGACAGGGCCACTGATGTTTGTTTCTTGATGTGCCAAGCTACAAGGCTTTGCCCTAAAAATTCACAAGCACCACTTGTGCTTTTTCTATCAACTTGGCACCCTGCATAATCGACATCTGAATATCCAATTAGTTCTAAGCTTGGAGATATAGGGTAGAATAAGCCAAGATTAATTGTCCCAGATAAATATTTAAATATTCTTTTTACCGCTTGAAGATGAGACTCTTTGGGTTGAGCTTGAAATCTAGCACATAAGCATACACTATACATAATATCTGGCCTTGATGCAGTTAAATAAAGTAAACTACCGATCATACCTCGATACATAGTCACCTCAACATCTTTACCTGTAGTATCGGTTGTTAACTTGACAGTTGTGCTCATTGGGGTTGACTTTGGTTTGGTATTTTCAAAACCAAATCTCTTTAATAGCTCTTTCACATACTTGGATTGATGAATGTGAATCCCTTCATTGGATTGTTTGATTTGAAGCCCCAGGAAATAATTTAACTCACCCATAAGGCTCATATCAAACTCATTATGCATACATTGGGAAAACCACTCACACAAAGAGTTAGTAGTAGCTCCAAAAATTATATCATCCACATAAATTTGAACAATTAGTAAGTCCTTGTTTTTGGTTTTAATAAAAATAGTAGAGTCAATTTTACCGTAATTAAAACCATTATCTAGTAAAAACTTACTTAATCTTTCATACCAAGCTCTTGGAGCTTGTTTTAATCCATACAAAGCCTTTTTCAGTTTAAACACATAGTGTGGATATTTTTCATGTTCAAATCTAGGTGGTTGTTTAACATATACTTCTTCATTTAGATAACCATTTAAAAAGGCACTTTTCACATCGATTTGATATAATTTAAACTGTCTATAGCATGCATAGGCTAATAAGATTCTTATTGCTTCTAACCTTGCAACAGGGGCAAACGTTTCTTCAAAATCTATTCCTTCCTGTTGGTTATAGCCTTGAGATACTAATCTAGCTTTATTTCTAGTGATTATGCCATTTTCATCTCGTTTATTTTTGAAAATCCATTTTGTACCAATTATAGAAGCATCCTTAGGAGGTTTAACAAGTTCCCATACCTAACACCTTTCAAATTGGTTTAATTCCTCCTGCATGGCAATAGACCAATATTCATCTTCGATTGCTTCTTTGGCACTCTTTGGTTCTATTTGTGAAAGGAAGGCTGAAAATGCACAATAATTCCTTGCTTTTCTTCTAGTGTTCATCCAAGTGTTGGGATCACCTATGATCAGGTTTGGAGGATGGTTTCTCACAGTTCTGGTTGATCCGGGAAGTCCGATATTTGATATTTTCTCCTCCGCTTCTGCTCTTGATTGTGAGTTGTTGTCTCGATTACGATCATCCGAGTTTTCTTCTAAAATGAGATGGTTCGATCATGCGGATTCGGATGTTTGCAAGTCTGCGTTTTCTTCTAAAATGACACTCAGTCATCTGTTTTCCTTTGTTTGTTTTTCTGATTAAGCTTGATCTTTCTTACGATCATGCAGGCGGCTCGATCTTCATTGGATTCAAATTATTTCGGTTCCACGAATCAAGGCATTTTTTTCTCAAATCTCGCCTTCTTCTTTTGACAGATCAATGTTAAGCTTATCAAGATTATAAACTCTATATGCTTTACTATGCAATGAGTAACCAAGGAAGATTGCTTCGGTTGATTTAGCATCGAATTTACCAAGATTTCCATAAGTATTTAACACAAAACATTTAGCACCAAATACTTTAAAATAACCAATGTTAGGAATCCTTTTGTTTAATAACTCATATGGTGTCTTTAATTAAATGGGTCTAAGTAGTACTCTATTTAAAATGTAACATGTAGTACTTACAGCCTCTGCCCAAAATCTCTTAGGCAGTTTACTTTCTTGAAGCAAAGTTCTTGCAGTTTCTTCCAGAGTACGATTTTTACGTTCCACGACTCCATTTTGTTTTGGTGTTCTTGGTGCAAAGAACTCATGTGTAACACCTTTCTCATTATAATATGGTATAAGGTCCTTTCTAAATTCACCACCATGGTCACTCCTTATACTAATTAGTTTGATGTTGTGTTTTGTTTCAACATTCCTTATGAGCCTTTCAAATTCTGCAAAAGCTTGATCTTTAGTTTTCAAGAATAAAACCCATGTAAATCTTGAAAAATCATCAACAATAACAAAAGCATAATGATTATTTCCTATACTAGCATATCTCTCAGGTCCAAATAGATCAAGATGCAATAATTGAAGAGGAGAAAAAGTTGATACCTGATTTTTGCTTATAAAAGAATTTCTTGCTTACTTTAGGCGACATGCATTGCATATACTGTTTTTTATATTTTAGCTTTGGTAATCCTTTGCCAAGCTCTTTTGAAACTAGCTTGTTAATTAGCTCCATATGCACATGCCCTAACCTTCTATGCCATAGAATGGTTTGATCTTGAATAGCAGCTAAATAAATATCTTCATCTTGATTTTCGAAGTTGATTGTATATATATTACCTTCCCTATTGGCTACTAAAGGAACATTATGTGAAGCATGAATAATAGCACATTTATCTTTTTCAAATATTACTTTATGACCACTATCCATTAGTTGACTTACACTAATTAAATTATATTTAAATCCTTCAACATGATGGACATTATCAATGAAAACCTTACCATTTCTAATTTTACCTTTACCGACGATTTGGCATGTGGTGTCATCTCCAAAGGTAATAGTTCCTCCCTTCTTAGTAGTTAGTGAGATGAATTTAGTACTATCACCCGTCATGTGTCTAGAACATCCACTGTCTAGGACCCATTTATGTGATGATACTTTAGCTTTAAAACACACCTACAAAACAAAGAAGTAGCTCATCGTTTTGGTACCCACATTTGTTTGGGTCCAATTTTGTTAGTAGCAAGTAATTCTCCTTTCTTTACCCAAACTTGTTTTATTTTCATTTTATTACAATTAGTATCAAAATGTCCCTTTAAACCACATTTTTTGCAAGTAACAAAAGATGAGCAATAAAGAGGTTTGTTCCTTGGTTTATTATTTATTACTCTAATTTTATTAGTATTATTTTTTATGTTCTTTACAGGATTGTATCCAATACCTTGTTTGTCTAGACTTGACCTTTGAACTCCAAACATAATATTTAGATTTTCTTCTCCTTGAACAAATTTAGCAAGATCCCTTTTTAATGAAACTATTTCTTCCTCATTAGTATTTTGTACGTTAACTATTTTCCATCATTAAACGATCAATACATGTATCTCTCATTTTAAACTTTCTTTTAAATTCTCATTTTCCTTTTTAAGAGCATTGTTTTCTTCATTCAACTTGTTTGCACGATTATATAGAATTTTGTTATAGTTATCTAAATAATCAATTTTAGCATTTAACTTAGATACTTCACTAGATGTGCAATCTTTAACTATTTCTTATTTTTCCTCAATCAAAGTTTCTACTTCTTTCATGAGATCATTTATCCAATTTTTTAAACGAGCATTTTTCTCTTTAATACGAATGTTTTCATTTTTTAAAACAAGATAATCAGAAATAGTAATTTCACCAAGTTCAGTGTTTACCTCGGATGATTCCTGACTGTTTAACCCAGTGAAGCATAGTTTAGCAGTTTCATCATCTTGATCATCATGATCGGATTCATCATCGCTCCATGTCATAAATGCTTTTCCTTTTGAATTATTTCCTTTGTTCTTATTTTTGAGTTGAAAACACTCTCTCATGTAGTGACCTGGCCTTCCACATTCATAACAAGTTTCTTCTTGTGGATTTTGTTTGAAGTCCTTCTTATTGTTGAATGTTTTGCCTTGGAATTTTGATTTGTTCTTCTTTCTAATCAGCTCTCTCAATATCCGGGTCATCATGGCTATTTCTTCATCGGAGTCTTCATCATCACCTTCCATGTAGCTTTCCGCTTGTAATGCTAAGGTCTTCCTTTTTGGTCCCTCATCTTCTTCATCATACCTCTTTAGTTGATTCTCAAATTCTTCAAGCTCTCCAAACATAGTGAGAGTTTCCATAGTACTGATTGTTTTTGAGTCTTGAAGGGTTGTAACCTTTGGTGTAAATCGTTTGGGCATGACTCTAAGTAATTTTCTGTTTATTTCCTTTTGATCAATTTTCTACTTGAAGCATACTTAGTGAATTCATCAGTGTGAGGAATCTAGCTTGAGCTTCTTTGATTGATTCATTATTCTCTAACTTGAAAAGTTCATATTCTTACATCAACATGCTAAGCTTGACTTCTTTTATTTTAGTTGTTCCTTTGTGGCTCATGATGATTGTGTCCCATATTTCTTTTGCAGTAGTACACGCAGAGACTTTATCTATTTCAGCTTGAATCATTCCACTCAACAGCATGTTCATGGCTTTGGAATCATAGGATACCATGTACGATTCATTGGAATCCATTTCCATGAGATTCTTTGGTCTCCCATCATCATGTCTTGGAATGACTGGCCCATTTTCAACAACCCACCACTCCCATGGGTCTCGCTTAAGATAAATCATCATTCTGAACTTCCAAAAGTTGAAGTTTTCACTTCCGAGCAACAGAGGTGGTAGACTTGTTGATTGACATTCTTGAAAATTGAGGTGTGCCATAGGATCTTTCCCTACGACCTGCAAAGATCAATATTAGTAGAGCCTTGCTCTGATACCAAATGTAATTCCGTGTGTAAGCACACCTAGAGGGGGGGTGAATAGGTGTCTAAGCCAAAAGTAATCAACAATGACTAATTTTTTTAATTTTTAGATTCTGGACTAAAACATACAGTTTGGAAAATAGTTTATTGTGTCTGTGTTAGAACAAATTTCACTTTTCTTATAACACAGACAGAATAAAGTGATATGAGGAATGTCTGGATAAGTATATTTCGCACTGCAAGAAAATCTACGTTGCAATATTAAGTTCAGTTATTCAGGAAATAATATCAAATCAAAACACGAGATAATAAAGCCATAGACACAAGGATTTTTACGTGGTTCAGCCCCTATCCTCTATCTAGTTGTGACGCCCCCAAAATTAGGTATACATCACTCATCTTGGGTCGCCAGATACATAGTACAGAATTCAAATACAACTTAGTAATACAACTGTCGTGTACAATACGATAAAACATAAACTGTGAGTTTGAATACAATTATGGTCTACTAGAGATTATACAAACTCAAAAAGAGTCCTCATTACAATTATTATCACACTATTTCACAAAATAGTGAGGACTACTAATGCTATCCTCTCGACCATCACTCCGTTCCCCGACTCATCCCAGCTATATTCTCATTTCCTGAAGAGAACAGTGAAAGAAAGGGTGAGCACAACTAGCCCAATATAAAAATATGACTACTAAGATAATGCGAATAGATTATCATTAGCCTCCAACAATGTTAAACTGATAAAATACAATAGACATCAAGTTTAACTGCAGTGGAACAAGCAATCCATTAAAAGAGTCAAGTAGAGAATAGAATATATTATCTTTTATGATTTAAAAAGTTTTTCATCACTTTTATCATTTGAGACTCAAATTCAATAAATAATCCACAACATTAAATCATCCCCGCACTACGGTGCCAAGGATATTCTTTAGTATCCACGACCACAAATTATCCATGCACTACGGGCCAAAGATAATCGTGTTTTCATCAACTGATCCCCGATCATGCCATAAAACAATTCATCTTTGCTCCATTGGCAAAAGAGAATCCATAGCCATAATCATACCAAAATTGTCCATCAATGCACTACAGGCCAATGAGGACTTTTAATTTTTCACATCATTTGTAACATTACGGTCATGATTACATCGCATAATCCCTGGTCATAATCATACCAAATCCATCTATCCACTACATGCCACAGATGACTTTCAACATAATATAAACATGAGGATGATGGCAATGATATAAGAATTCAATAAAACAAGTTCAAGAATTAATGTATCCATGAACCAATAACGTCCAAATTGTCAACATGAATCTTTGCTTTGTAGAGTAAAATTCAAGAATGCTCGTAAGAATATTTCCATGGAAAGATCTCGGATGAAGCGCAAATATCAAGATATTCCACTAATTTCATGGAGTATAAGTCAAAATTTTAATAAACGAGTATAATACGAATGGAATAACAAAAGATATCACCATGCATGCGGTACTTCGCATGAGACGGTTATTCCAACGTAATAATAATAACGGAACCAGGTCGTGGTGAAATTCACACCATGACGATGTTCCAATGTAATAATAAATGCGAATAATAAATGATGGAACCGAGTCCCATATAGCCATGATGGGATATTCCGGCAGTAATAATAAAGACGGAATAATAAAAAATGGAACCAGTCCCATGTATAGCCTGAGAGCGTGGATATTCCAAGCGAATAATAAAGACAAAATAATAGAAGAATGTCACCAAGTATAGGGTAGTCCGCGATATCTTTGGTTATTAAAGAAGAATAATAAAGAATGGAATAATGAAGTTCTCTTCATGAATACAAAAGAAATAATATTCCTTACTGTAAAATAATACTTGATATAAGAGTAGTGAAGTAGCGAAAAAACTTTTCTTCTATCTCTACATAGTCTCTCTCTCTATAGTTTCTCTCTCTGAGTTCAATTGAATTAAATAAGAAAATAATGAAGGAATGAGCTTCTATTTATAGGAAAATGGAATGCATAATAACTAATCCATGAACAGGTCCGTATTGATTTACTTTAATCATCGCGGTCCATATTTAAAGAAAAATATTTTAAATAAAATATAATATATTCTATTTATATAAAAGATTTTTACTATGCAAATACTATCTTGGGCACTATGCAAACACTATACATAATAAAATATAATATATTCTATTTGTAGAATAACTTTAATAAAGTATTCATTTTATATAAAAGATTTTACTATGCAAAATACTATGCATAATAGAATATAATATATTCTATTTATAAAATAACTTTAATAAAGTATTATGTTTTATATAAAAGATGTTTCTATTTTATTACGTTAATAATAATGAATAAAACAAAACTTCTAAATCAACAATAATTGAATCAAATAATGTGAGATACTATGCAAAGAACTATTGTAACAATAATTGAACAAAACCGAGTGACTTCTCACATAAATATCAATAACAAATACTGTGTGCTACTATGCAACAACGCCAGACATCTTTGTACTTTTTACTACCGAAAGTAGTTCAACAAGATCAACGGTAAAACTTCCGCCGTTATTTTCAATAAAATATTTTTGTCGTTTTCTCAATCCGACAATAATTCCGTTTAGGTCCACTGATGATTGTCTTTGTCGTTGCACTAATATTTCTGTTTAAAAACGAATATTCCCGACCAATCGAATATAATATGACAACTTGCATACTTTGCAAAATTTATAAATATTACCCACAACTATAACATTATCTCAAATTCACATCATAATATAAAAAAATTATTTCGAGAAAATTAATTTTTATTCATAAAATCTGGGTTTCACAATCTCCCTCCTTATGGAATTTAAGCCCTCGAAATTTACGTACGATACTGGTATGCTAAATAGGTGAGGATACCTTGACTTCATTTCGATTCTAACTCTTGAGGTATAACCCTTGAGTGTTGGATACGATTTTCTTATCCAAGATTTTAACACGAGATCTCATACGTTAAATCATCCGCTATCTCGTCCAGATTCTAAATTAATAATGTGGTTCGGGTCATCCACATATTTACGTAACATTGATACGTTAAAAAGCGTTATGAACACGCAACATACTTGGCGGTAAAACGAGTCTATAAGCCACGGTTCCTACTCGATCGAGGATTTCAAATGGGCCAATTAAATCGAGGGTTGAGATTTCCTCTCTTCAAAGAACTCTTGCTTCTAGAATAACATCCTTTTGAACCTTCTTCTTCACATTCATCTGATTCGTGTATGTAGCTTGAACGCCTTTAACTTTATCGATTAAAGTCAATTTTACTCAGATATTCGTTATCTTCACGTAGGTCCTTGCGCCTTTTAACTCTATCTTCATCATCTTGTAAGTTATCTGAAATGAGTCTTTGTGTTAACAACATCGCTTTTCGTAAATGCATCCGATCTTCTACTCAACACGTCACTACCACATTCGCTTTCCCACAATGGTATTGAATGGTATGCGATCATAATCTTCAACAGCTCGAGTCAACGTCTTTGGCACGTTATACGTTCGTTTTAGTTGAAGAAATATTTGAGGGTTTTAGAAATGGGTTTTGTACTGGGGTCAATACAAAATTCGACTTCACGCTCTGGGGTAGGCTAAGAAGTCTTCAGGAATACGTCAAGAGATTTATTAATGATAGAAATATCATTCAAAACTGTTACTCTCATCCAAGACTTGGATAGTACGTCACATTGATACCAACTGTGACTTCTATCCCTTAACCTAGATAGCACCTCACAATGATACCTATCAACTTGTCGTCGTCATTCACGACGTCACCTACAGAAAGTCTGGCTTCGGTGCATTCCACACAAGGAAGTCATCAACAAAAGGATCGGGGCTCTTTACTTATGGCTTGATATGACAATGATTGAATTTAGTGGTTTGGTTGCTTGAATTCGCATAATAGGTTGGTTAGGAATATGAAAGCTAACAACCTTACGAAAAACATGATGAGTAGTTAACCAATCGTTTAAAAAAAACCATCAAAGGCAAGTATTTTCAAAGAGATAAGATCGACGGTGTAACGATGAAAGTGTCGATTTTAATCAAACAAGATTTATAAACGATTAGAAGGTAACGAAGGTTTCTCCCAATGGAGTTTCAATAGATAAATCAAAGTTTAACTTCTCCGAAGTTAAGTACAAACATTGAACACAACTAGGTAAAATAAAAGAGTGAGTAGAACCGGTATCTAACACGATATAGACTTCGTAAGAGCTTATGATTAACTTACCCGTGATAATTTTATTCAGGTTCCTCGTCACGAGAAAAAAAAATGGTCTCTCTTAAACTACCGGCTTTGGCTTGTCTGGGACATCCTTTGGCATCACTATCCCAGTTGGACTTGACTTCACCATACGACAAAATTGAGCTAGGTGACCTTCTCTTTCGCAATTAAAACACGCTTTGGATTGTTGCGTATAGTTTGGACGGATGTGTCCCTCTTGTCCGCATTTGAAACATACGACCGATGAGTGTTCTTCTTCCCTTGAAATGGGTGCTGGTGCCGACGTCTTCACATCATTGTTGAACCTTGTCTTCTTAAAATGTCCATTCTTATTATCTTGGCCATGATTACCACTGAAATGGTTACTATTCTTGGCATGATAATATCCCCCATGATGGTTATCGTTATTCCGATGACCATTGCCACCGGTATGATTATTATCGTGTTATTGGTCGTTGCATTTTGGTTGTGCTGACTCATTATCGTGCTCTAATAACTGAGCCATATTCACAACATCTGAATATAAACAAAGTTTGTGAGAAATGAGGTATTGACGTATATCGAGTTTCAAACCTCGCAAAAACATTCACGTCATTCGCTCCTCATTATCGACCAAATGGGATGCAAACCGGGATAACTCCGTAAACTTAGCCTCGTACTGCGACACGGTCATATTATTTTGCTTCAACTTGATAAATTCTACCTCCTTCATGTGACGAATACTTTCAGGAAAGTACTTGTCGTTGAATAATTCTTGGAACTTCTCCTAAGACATCTTGAGTGCGTCAGGTTGGGTACGTTTTACAGATTCCCACCAATGATCTCCTTCTTCACGCAACATAAAGGTGGCAAAGGGAACCTTGTGCTCCTCGAGCATCCCAAGACATCAAATATCTCTTTGATCTACTCTAACCCCGTCTCCGCGTTTAAGTGGTTAATGGCTTTCCCAAAAACTCCGGTGGTCCCAGCTCCTTAAATTGCTTAGCGGTGACCAACCGTGGGTTGCCATTGTTTCCTCCCATTATGAGCAGGGAGCCGCCTCACCGATGTTGCATGAATTCTAAAAAGCTCTTAAACGTATCACGTCGTTTCGTTAATTGATCAGTGTTGTTGTTTACGGGAGGATTATTGTCATCCTGTTGCACATTGTCTGATTATTGATCGATCGTGGAGAATCAATACCTCATGGCTCCATTGCTTATCTCAACATTTTCAGATGCTATTTTCAAATACTACCACAAAACAAGGGTTAATTAACATATCACATATTATCTCTATACTCTGACCGACCAATTAAATATCAAATAAACTTAGGTAGGTCATACTAGCGAAGGAATTCTCCGCTCTCCTCCAAGTTCTATTCTCACATCCCAGCTGTGGATCATATCCCTAAGCTTTGATACCAACTGTGACGCCCCCAAAATTAGGTATACATCACCCATCTTGGGTCGCCAGATACATGGTATAGAATTCAAATACAACTTACTAATACAACTATCGTGTACAATACGACAAAACATAAACTGTGAGTTTGAATACAATTATTGTCTACTAGAGATTATACAAACTCAAAAGGAGTCCTCATTACAATTATTATCACATTATTTCACAAAATAGTGAGGACTACTAATGCTATCCTCTGGACCATCACTCCGGTTCCGACTCGGCTCCAAATATATTCTCATTTCAAGAGAACAATGAAAGAAAGGGTGAGCTCAACTAGCCCGATAACAAATATTATGACTAAGATAATGCAGAATAAATTATCATTAGCCTCCAACAATGTTAAACTGATAAAATACAATTGACATCAAGTTTAACTGCAGCGGAACAAGCAATCCATTAAAAGACTCAAGTAGAGAATAGAATCTACTATCTTTTATGATTTAAAAGTTTTCATCACTTTTATCGGCGAGACTCAAATCAATAAATAATCCACAACATTAAATCATCCACCTTACTACGTGCCAAGGATATTCTTTAGTATCACGACCACGAATTATCCATGCACTACGGGCCAAAGATAATCGTGTTTTCATCAACGGTCCTGATCATGCCATAAAACAATTCATCTTTGCTCCATTGGCCGAAGAGAATCCATAGCCATAATCATACCAAAAATTGTCCATCAATGCACTACGGGCCAATGAGGACTTTTAATTTTTCACATCATTTGTAACATTACGGTCATGATTACATCGCATAATCCCTGGTCATAATCATACCAAGTCCATCTATGCACTACATGCCACAGATGACTTTCAACATAATATAAACATGAGGATGATGGCAATGATATAAGAATTCAATAAAACAAGTTCAAGAATTAATTTATCCATGAACCAATAACGTCCAAATTGTCAACATGATCTGCTTTGTAGAGTAAAATTCAAGAATGCTCGAAGAATATTTCCATGAAAAGATCTCGGATGAAGCGCAAATATCAAGGATATTCCACTAATTTCATGGAGTATAGAAGTCAAAATTTTAATAAACCTAGTATAATACCGAATGGAATAACAAAAGATATCACCATGCATGCGGTGCCGCGCATAGATTATTATTCCAACAGAATAATAATAATCGGAACCAGGTCGGTGAAATTCACCGCAAGGCGGGATGTTCCAACGAGAATAATAAATGCGGAATAATAAATGATGGAACCAGTCCCATGATATAGCAGACGGGATATTCAAACGAGAATAATAAAGACGGAATAATAAAAAATGGAACCGTGTCCCACGTATATACAGATGCATGGGATATTCCAGCCAGAATAATAAAGACAAAATAATGTAAGAATGTCACCAAGTATAGGGTAGTCCATGATCTTTGGTTATTCGAAAGCAATAATAAAGAATGGAATAACAGAAGTTCTCTTCATGAATACAAAAGAAATAATATTCCTTACCGTAAAATAATACTTGATATAAGAGTAGTGAAGTAGCAGAAAACTTTTCTTCTATCTCTCTATAGTCTCTCTCTCTATAGTTTCTCTCTCTAGAGTTCAGTGAATTCGTAAGAAAATAATGAAGGAATGAGCTTCTATTTATAGGAAAATGGAATGCATAATAACTAATCCATGAACGGTCCAGATTGATTTACTTTAATCTGACGGTCCATATTTAAAGAAAAATATTTTAAATAAAATATAATATATTCTATTTATATAAAAAGATTTTTACTATGCAAATACTATGCAAACACTGTACATAATAAAATATAATATATTCTATTTGTAGAATAACTTTAATAAAGTATTCTTGCTTTTATATAAAAAAGATTTTACTATGCAAATACTATGCATAATAGAATATAATATATTCTATTTATAAAATAACTTTAATAAAGTATTATGTTTTATATAAAAAGATGTTTCTATTTTATTACGTTAATAATACGAATAAAACAAAACTTCTAAATCAACAATAATTGAATCAAATAATGTGAGATACTTATCGAACTATTGTAATAATAATTGAACAAAAGCGGTGACTTCTCACATAAATATCAATAACAAATACCGTACATTATATGACAACAGCGTATTCATTTTACTTTTACTACCGATAGTTCAACAATATCAACGGTAAAACTTCCGCCGTTATTTTCAATAAAATATTTTGTCGTTTTCTCAATCCGATAATAATTCCGTTAATGGGGTCCACTGAACGATTGTCTTTGTCGTCACGAATATTTCCTGTTTAAAACGAATATTCCCGACCAATCGAATATAATATGACAACTTGCATACTTTGCAAAATTTATAAATATTACCCACAACTATAACATTATCTCAAATTCACACCATAATATAAAAAAAATATTAGAAAATTAATTCTTTATTCATAAAATCTGGGGTTTCACACTAGTAGTCTAATCCACGTCCAATCCCAACTAGGATTGGAGACTCTTTTTATTAATATTTAAAACTCAAATTAAATACAATAAGAACAACTTCCCTGTTCAACAAAAGCTTTCCTCCTTGTATGGACACCTCTGCCCCTTTTTGCACTACTGCAACCCTTGCACCTTTGCAACCCTAAAAGCTCTTTGAACAGACCGTATCCACTAATGGATCGACCACTCCGAAAAATACTTGTGAACAGAACTTGTAACAAAGGATATTGGTTTACAATGGCTATTTTCCAGCTAATAAAGAACTTACAAAGAGATGTTAACTTGCTGGAAAATTCTAGACAGTAAAAGCTCTCAAAGGAGGAATACAATCAATCAGTTAGACTAAAGATGATTACTGCTTTTCCCTTGCTTATGTATATTCCCTTGTGTACCTGTTATAGACGAAAAGAAGATTGAATAATTGATTCCAAAACTAATTCAAAGACCCAGCTGATATTAAGGAGTATATATATTCAAAACAAACAGCTAAGAATAAGGAAGGAATGATTTTCCTAGTTACCATAAGACTCCTTAATAGACTCCTATTATATAAAAGTATCTTTGGAATAATCTTCACAAGAGATATAATAGGAAATCAATTAATTTTGAATTCAAATACAAGACTTGATTGGTAATGAGTCATTGGGTCAAGACTTGAATGATTCCAAAGAAACAAATATTGGTTACATGACCCAGTCCAATAGCAATAAGGCAAAAGACCTAATTATAATATTCAATACAAGCCCAATTTATTGTCATCATTAAAACCTCTCAAGATATAAACCAACAAGCTCAACAAGTGCAACAATTTCATTTAAACGACATGCTTGAAACATAGGAATCATATATCTTCAATAATTGAATAATTGTTACAAAGTACTATTGATAATTCAAAATAGCACTTCTTTTCCTTTAAAATGTTTTACAATGACAATATTCAGTAAAACATTAATTTTGGTCCAAGACCATGAGCATTTCATAATTTCTTTGAAAAGGACATCCCGTCACTAAGTCCGTAAGTCTGGCATAACTTACGAGCACTTCTAGGTGATCAGCCTATAGTACTCTATGTTGATCAACACTACATCCTTTGAACGTATGTACGTTTTAGTTTTGGCAACCCACGTGCCCATCGAATAATCGATGAAAAATACATTTGTTTATTCATACTCAGGCTTACCTTGAATCCGTACCAAATAATTGGCGTAGGATAGCGTTATCAGTTCTATATTGAAAGACTCGTAAATAAATCAATCAACTCTTCAAGATTAGTCTAGCCGAGTTAAAACTGGCATCGACCCTTTCGTAAAACAATTCATGCATCTCATAACATGAATCATAGAAAACTTGTCTAACATGAAGGGTAGACAAGCGTTAAGAAAACTCACCTTCAACGTCTGCTACAATAAAATTACTTTTCCTTTGAGTCTTTACAGTCTCTACAACACATAACCACACAACATACCACATTAGGTCATGAATGAACATACATGGTTCCTAATGAATCTTACCCTTTTCCTCAATCTAATCATATATTAGATTTGTTATTATTGGTTCCGGTTTGCCGTCGTTCTTCTACATCGTTCTTACCATCTTCTTTCTCTTCTATAACTTAACTGAAATTATTTCATTAATACAACTCGGTTCGAGTTAATCATTCTTCCTCACGGCTTACTAACGTTCTTACATTATTAATCAAAACTTGATCGTCATTGGTGAAGTACCAACGTTGAATACCATTCACGGTTTACTTAATTACCCTTCACGTTCTTCGTTTAATTATTCTTAATTCATACCGTCATTACTATAAAAGTGATTTAAAGTTAGTCTTATCATGTACGTTAAGTACATGTGCATTCTATTATTCCTTCCTAATCAATTGAATTTACAAAACCTAACTTGGTCAACCAACTTTCATTTACTTAGCAATAATTGCGGCATCCCTTTACTATAGTGGTATTTATTTCACTCTTCGATCCTTGGTCCTAATGTACGCTTGCTTTCACGACGCCGAGGTTTATAACTTGAGTTAGTATTTAAGTATTTGAAACTCTAATGGCCGACGACCATGCATGGCACTACGGCGTACCTTATCATGCCTTGTATGGCACTACGGTGCCAGACCTCAGTCCCAGAAATTTTTAACAGACAACATTTTTATGTGAGATTCCCGGACTCATAACTTCTTCGTTAGAAGTCCAAATTGACTCATTCAAACTCCGTTAGTTCAAAAATTACATGTTCTATGTATTCATGCAAGAATTTTATAATTTCAAATCCGTTAACTCAAAATTCACCTTTTAGTTTATTTTAACGAAAACGATAAACGTTCGTTTCTTCGTTCTAAGTCGGAATTCAATCGTTCTCGACTCTGCAACTCTATAATGCCAAATAAGACTTGACTCCATTGAAAACCAAGGTTTCCGAGCTCAATATCAAAATTCAACTTCCATTCCGAGAATTTCACAAATTCGACGATTATCGTCCAAACTTGTGAATTCCGCCTTAACTTCGTTTCTTATGATTTGTTCATCATTTCAAATGGATTCAATCCATCATATTAACATCTTAACATATATAACATTAACTTATTTACATGATAAGTTACTACTTGTTCTTCATAAGTTCATAACTTATAAAAGTATAAACTACTTATGATTCCATTTCTCATGATTTGTCATGGTCTTAATTTTTTAACCATCATCTTTGCTTCTTATTATCATACAACTTTATTATTATAAACATAAGACAAGTTCCTACAAGTTCTTCCTTGGTTTATAACTTATATATGAACAACGTGCTTATTCACGGCTTATTAAGACTTAAATCCATTGATTAATCGTTCCTACCCTTGAAGATTACTTGGTTAATCACTACTCACTTCTCTAACAAATGAAGAGAAAGAAATTCATGGTTTAAGTTCTTACCCTTGAAGATTACTTGGTTAATCTTGGTTCTTCCTTCTTGCTTCTTGAATTACAAAATCTAACTTCTCTAGCTTTCCTAACTTTTTCTCTCTAACCAATAAGCTATAAGTTGTTGTTATTTTTGAACAAGTGTTAAATTAAATCCAAAGTTTGCTATTTATAGGAGTTGCTAGGTTAGGGTAGTTTAGTCTTTTAGGCCATCCCACCTCCTTACTATTCCTTACTTAAGCATTAAGTTAACTTGGTCCTCACATGATTTACTTGTCCATCACAACACTTAGCCATTAAGTTACTTGATCATCACCTAGCTTTTCTCTTATTTAGCCACCAAGAATAAGCACTTTACTTAGCCTCTAAGTTTACTTGGTCATCACATTTACTTAACCCTTAAGCTTAATTATCACACATAATCACTTTACTTACTTATCACATAACTTATCATTTACTTAAACATTAAGTATACTTGGTCCTTACTTTAATTACTTGGTCATCACATTCAACCATGTGATCATAGGTTGCCCCATAGGTCACCCTAACCCATTGAATTAATATTTTGGGCTTAAGGTTAAATTAACTTACTTATAATTTGGGCTTGCATTAATCCATATTGGATTATACATTATAAACACTTGGGCTTTAACATTGGGCATGCACATTACTCCTTATTGGACTTACACTCCCTTCACAAATCCACACGTCCATTACATATGGCTTAAGGCCTTATAACGTATATTTTAAGTATTATTCTCGTATACGTATTCAACATATACATCATACCATTATTCATACATACTCATATAATACCTCATATCATACTCGTATTCATTACCTCGTACAATACCTACGTATTATACGATCATCGCTTAATTCATTATACGCATTTAAATTCCTTCTCGAAAATCACTTTCTCTAACCGTTAGATTTTAAGTCCACAGGCGAAAACTGCATTTGCCATAACTAAAATATTATTGGATATTCCATCTCACCTCAATATTCTATCGTTACGTATTTCTCAGAAATTCAAAAATAATTCCCAAGCAGAAATGCATGAATAGTGTATTTCAGAAAATTTCTCGAAAAGCTTTTATTTTTATCTTGGAAATTCAAACACTTTAATTCCTTCACGTAGCCAAAATACTACGACGTTCCGACATTGTTAGGTTATAGAACAACCTTCATCTTATTATCACAGATAATATAATTTTATTCATTATTAAATAAAAAAATTATTTTACAATTTGCTCGATTTTCTGGGGCATTGCAGCCAATACTCTGGATTAAAAGAGATAGGTACTATCGATAAGATAAAGTAATCTGCAAGATATAGACTATATATCTAAGTGAGGGTATTGGTAATATGGATTGTTCATGTTATTACTAATATTCTAGATTTTGGATAGATAGATACTATTCATAGATACAGTCTATACATGCAAGCGAGGGTATCCAAACACAATAATAGTTCTATAGTGAGTTATTATATGTTTATGGGATACTGTGAACCTTGGATCTATGGGAATTGTATCTTGTAATATTTTTATAGTATTTCGATTAGATATAAGCATCAAATCGGATACCACGGGTGTATAGATTTGGATGTGTTATATTAATTGATTAGTTGTGAACACCAGATCAAATACCGTGGGATTATAGATTTGGGGGCATCACATGTAGGACGTCTGAAATCTCCGTTGGGGATGTATTTTCGGACGAAATGTATGCTTTCAATTAAAATCACAACCTCGATTGATGGCATCAGACCTTCGCGAAGTGTTGACAAGGGCTTCTTTCAGTAATATTTACCATCGGATTTTTGAACCCTCTATTCGGGCGAATACCAATGATTGATATATAGACCCGCAGTTTGGTCTCTGAAATCAGGAATTCAGGTTTTTCCGCTTAATCGCGTAGCTTCTTTTTTCTTGATTCGACTTTTCAGCTTTTGGGACCTCTTTTGTAACTCAAATTTGATCGAGGCGGAGGGGTGGGGACCACCAAGGTAGCCATAGGTAGACCCGTAGCTGCAGCAAGTTGACCCGCGGCCACCCGTAGGTTATAACTCACATCACATCCCTTTCATAAGTTATTTTCAAGTTGAAGCCACACAGAGAATCCGAGATTTCTTCTTCAGATCTACTAAGTTCGGGTTGTTTTCTTCAAAATCCGTCACCGTACAATCATTATGCACTATCCTGGTAACGTTTACATGTTTTCTTTTCCATTTATGACCGTTGGAAAGTGAGATATCATACAGAATACTTCAAACACATAGTAGTGAATATGTATGCTCATATGACTTGATAAAAATTATTCAACGTAGTAAATGATAGTATTTTACCATGTTAAACATATTGATGACAAAAAAAATTATCTTTTGAAATAGTCAATTTGGCACCTTTTTCAGCTATTTTTTCATCCTATTATAGGACAAATGAGCAAAGGTTTTGAAGCAAAGTAATCCTGGTAATTAGGCTACCTTTATGGATTTGACTTTGATATTTTTCCATGCATATAGGATGTTTATGACTTTGAGTTTGTGTGCTGCTGAATGGCCACCTAGTCATGCCTACGTGCATGTGGGTAGTCCTTTTTACAAAGAAGACTCTGGCAAAAGTTTTTCACGAGTCTAGGCATTGAATGATCATGCATTTTTAACTCTACTGTAGATGTATGTTAAAGTAATGCATGCATGCATATAGTTATGAACTGCATTTAATGAGCTCCAGGTTAGAATTTACCACAACCTATCTGAGGTGATTTGGAGACTTTTGTCCAGATATATGGATCCAGACCAGTCGAGTAGCTCCCGTAGGACCTCTTCGAGTGTTAAGAGAAGAGCTTCAGATGTACCTTGGCCTCGCCCAGCCCAACAGCCTCGCTGGTTGACCGAGTCAGTGATTCGTCATATCCGAGTTGAGAGACCAGATGTTGAGGACGAGGAGGAGGATGTACTCATTGTGAATCCTGCTCCTTCTTCTTCCATTCCTTGCAGGGAGCCTCCAGCTATAAATATTATGAATCCAGAGCTTTTGGATGATTTGAGTCGTCATCCCTCATTTTATCTTCATGTGAATGAGGTAATAGTCGTGTTGATCTTTCTTTTCCCATTTATGGGGACAAGGGTTCTGATGTTGATTTGCACTTTGATACAAGTTCCCGACTTTAGGCAGCCCAGAGGGAACTGGTTTAGCATATATTCTTTGTACCAGACTCTCTATCCAGAGTATCGAGAGATTGTTCATGTTTGGGGCTTCGAGGCTGTCTTTTCCATCCTCCCCCGTCGTTGTCCTTGGGGTTACCTCAGGGCTTTTTTTAAGTGCTGGTTTCACCAGACCCAATCTCTCCATTAGTTGGATTGTGAGGTGATAATGACACCGATGGATTAGCGATTCATTACTGGGATGGAGTTTTCTAGGGCGTCAGTGTCTTTGGTGGCAAACATTTCCCCGACTACCGTCAAATCCTTTTTGGGAGTCCCGGCTACGGCGCTGAAGGGTAGGACAGTCCGTTCTGGCCCCTTGAGTGTAGATGCCATGAGTGGGTCTCTGACTGAGCCATTGCCCGATGATCAGAGGGTTAGAGATCACATCCTTTAGTGATTATTTCTGATCATCCTCAGGGGTTGTTTCTTGGCTGATAACTCTTCGATGGTGTCATTCTCTTTAGTCAACGCCATTCGGGAGGTGGACCGTATTGGAGAGTTTGATTGGAGCTCCTACACCTTTGCCTATTTCCTCAGGGGGATGCGCCTACGCACAGAGGGCGTGACAGAGTCTTGGTTAGGGTTCTACCCATTCCTACTTGTGAGCATTTTTTCTTTTTATTTCCCTTGTTTGGGTTGCCAATTTAACTGACCACATATATTTGATCTTGTATTCTCAGTTTTGGGCCTACGAGAGGCTCCCATGTCTTCATCCCATTAGCATGCTAGGTTTGGACACCTATCCATGGGGACGGCGATGGCATTACTCCATTTTGGTGGAGGTTTCTATAGCTATGGGTTTCACCCATTCGTGCCTATAGTTGGAGTTATTGACCGCAGAGATCATTACATGAGTTCTTTACTCTGAGGACCACTTGACAGTTGGCTTCGAGGGTGGATTCCAGACTGGTATCGAGTATGTATTGTTCACCCGTTGGATTCCTCTCCTTACTAATAGAGGTTGGGAGCTCTATTTAGGAGAGCGAGCTATTAGGAGCACTACATAAGAGATACATATTCCGCTCTTTCCTCCTTCTAGGCGTTATTGGCCTTTATCGTAGCTGATCACTAAGGTCCCATTGGTGGGCGTGGATGGATTTACTTTGTCAGAGAGACCTTTCACTCGGGAGGCTTTTTATCGCTGGTGGTTCCCTCGCACCATTGGAGCTCAAACTCGCGCCACACAATTTATTGGGGATATGGTTCCTGGCTCTGTCATGACAACAGATTGGATTTCCTGCGTCCGAGAGCCTACTAATCTGACAAAGATTGATAGTTTGACCCAACAGTAGGACCGGGCACATTTCTTTATCCGGTATTTGGGTAGAGATCCATCAGAGGCGGATACTTTTGATCCTTGCATCTCTGGGGCTGGCCTTTCAGGTGGCCAATATTCAAATGGTAATACTAGAGAAGATACTCTGTTATATTGGCATGATATCCATTCAGGCAGAGATTCAATGACTCAGGAGTATCAGATGGACATAATGGATGATGTGGACATCAAAACCATTATCTTCTTTTGATGTATTTCTCGTTATATCTTTTGATAGACCTCTATTAGATATTTGGTGGTTGTGCCCCAGTTCTTATTATATCTTTTTATAGGCCTCTATTAGATGTTGGGCAGCTGTGCCCCATTTCCCTGTATTTTTTTAGTTGTATACAGAGATGGTGTATTTAGATGATGATGTACTTAGGAATGTGTGTATAATGCTTTATATTCCCTACATCATATTGTCATCTGTCATTTATTATGTATGCATTATGTCATGGATATGCATTTCTAGAGATGAGTTTAGCATTGACCCATGGATGGTCTTATGATACGGCTCTACAGATGTCTTCATCCACTATTAGCCGGATTGAGCATACCCCACCCATTTTGGTGGCATCATCTTTGAGGTTATGGTATGATAGTTTATCCTCCCCAGATTAGGTGACAGTTGATCAGCAGTTGAGACACTCCATGACCTTCTTGACATTTCAGGTTCCACCAGGCTTTATAGAGGGCATGCTTGAGCATTGGGTACCAGATAAATAGGTATTTAGATTTGATACCCACAAGTTGACTCCTACATTGGAGGAGTATGAGTGTCTTATAGACTTTCCATTGGATTGGCCTTGCGCTCGGATGGCTGTCAGTGATATAAGTTGGCAGTTTATGACCTTGACAGGCTTGAGGCACAGAGTTGCCCTAGATGAGATTTCCTCAGGGCATGTGGTGTCTATGAGTTTCTTGATTGACAGATTTGGGTCATTGGACAGCTATCTGCGATACTTCGGGGACTTCACAATTTCTGAGGGTGATTGGCAGATCACCCGTGTAGATATACTCTTGATGTGCATAGTGGCCTATCTATACATGTCGTTGTACATGAAC
Source organism: Panax ginseng (assembly GCA_020205605.1). NCBI lineage: Eukaryota > Viridiplantae > Streptophyta > Magnoliopsida > Apiales > Araliaceae > Panax > Panax ginseng. The sequence continues at coordinate 91,441,969 of CM035148.1, read as the reverse complement.
CACCTGGATATCAATGTGATTATGGTAGTCCGTGCTATTTTGGAGGATCATACAACCTTATCGATGATTTTGGCAGAGACCTTGAGGTCGGCCACGTTTTTCCATTCCCATTCAGTGGTGGTTTTCATAGGCAGTGCGGTCTTATTGTACGTCTAGTTTATGACAAACTTCAGACTGATTGACACTTTTAGACGTCGTGGGTATTATTTTTCCCACGAGGTAGCCATGTCATATTCCTTTCAGCCAACTAAGTGTACAGACGTAGCATCATGGTTGGCTTTCTTGTCAGGGATTGAAGACACGTTTGATATTTTGCCATGTTCAAGGCTCAACTCCCCCTATAGATTTATCACTCATGCAGTTGGCATGGACTATCTTACCCTGGCCAGTTTGAGGGGGGTGACCACATATCATCCTCTAGCTGTTATGGCATAGTTTGACCAGTTTCAGGATATTCCTCCCTTTGACGGGGTAGTGGGTCAGCGATTGTTATCATGGCTTTTGATAACAGAGGATTTATCAAGGATTTATGACTGTTAGACGTGTCGAGAGAGGGTTGACTTTTTAACTAGCCATCTGGGTCGCTCTCCAGAGTATTCTACATGGCTGGAGGAAGAGATTACTTTGGCTAGGATTATATCCTCAGAGCCAGGTACTGATTCTGATGATGGGGATGGGGAGCCTATGGAGTACCCTAATTCCCCCATCAAGGATGGGATGTTTACTAGTTCATCAGTAGCTCTAGTTGATTCCCCTAGTACTCCTACTTATGAGGCTCCACATTCTGTAGAGTATTTAGAGCAGAGGTTACATCTAATAACGTTTGAGAAGGATTAGGCTAGGGTCTTGATGTTGACAACTCTTTCTGATAGAGATGTTGCTCTGGTTGAGAGAGATGATGCTCTAGCTAGCAGGGATACCGTTGTTGTTGAGCGGGATGTGGCACGATCATCTAGGGATGCAACTAATGTTGAGCGGGATGAGGCTCTAGCTACCCAAGATGCTTCCACTACGAATAATATTGCACTTAGATCTCATAATGCTTACATTATTGGAGAGATGAGTGCATTCATTGATGAGCACAGTAGAACCATGCAGATGGCCGTAGATCTTTTGGCTCGTGTGGACACCCTAAGGCAGGAGCTTATAGATTTACCTCCATCTACTTAGAGGGATGCCATGTCGGACTTAATGGCTCGCTTATCCATTGGTTTGTAGATTAGCTTTGATTTTCCTACATAGACTAGGTTAGTCATTTTTGTCATGGACATGACACATTGTATATAACAAACAATATTATATGGCAAGAAAATATATTTTGATTCACTTCCCTTTTAGATATGCCTTGTTACTTAGTTCATAGTTTCCTTTTCTCCAGGACTTATGATCTTGATGTATTCTGAACTCCTCCTTAATGGATGGACATTGAGATTTCTCAAGATCTTCCATAATGGATTGTTGATCTTTGTGTTCCCTATTTCTTTGGTCTCTTGGGACTGATTTCTAAAAGTGGTTGTGGAGAGGATGTTGGTTTTCCTCTCAGAGGTTGACCGTGCCATAGATGGTCAACGGTACTCTATTGTATTGGGGAGACCATGTAGTTCCATCTCTTATGGATTGATGTTTCTCTTTGAGGATTCAATCTCAGTATAGATGGTCGCCAATTTTTCTCCCATTTGTGTAGGGAGACTAGGTAGTTCCATCCCTGTGGTCTAAGCCAATGAGGTGTGGTTTAACCGCCCCACAGATAGTTCCATCTCTTATGGTTTGGTTTGAAAGGTTGAAGGATGATTCCAGCACCGTTGACAGGAATTTTTGTTTCCCTAGGGGTGAGATCGCACCGTGAATGGCTGCCTACATACTCACATTGATGAGGGAAGATCAGATCTACGTAGTTCGAACCTAGCGTGAAAAGGTTTGAAAGGTTGATAAAGTTAAATGGTGTGGATTTTTTTTAGTTTTGTAGTTAGTTAGACCGCACCATAGAAGGTTGCCTACGTACTCCTGTGTATGAGGGAGATCAGGTCTGTGTAGTTCTAACCTAGCGTAAAAAGGTTGGAAGTTGTATGTGGTGAAAGGGTTTTGTTTTTGTTTGTTTTGCGAAGGTTAGACCAGACCATAAATGGATGCCTACGTACTCCCGTGAATTGGGGAGATCAGGTCTGCATAGTTTGTCTATGGTGGGACAAAAACTATTGTGGTTAGAAAGGTTTTGAAAACCTGAATTGACTGATGGATTGATGATCCAGAACCAAGATGTTGGTTTGCAGGTAACTTCAGACATAATACCGTTTTACGGTGTCTGAGTTGATGAGTTGGGGATATTCTTTACCATCCATTTCTTATAATCTGAGGGCTCCTCTTGTCAATACCTCTTTGACAATAAACATGCCTTCTCAGTTTTGGGTGAATTTTCCTTTAGATTGATCTTGGTTGTCAAGGAACTTTTTCAAGACCAAGTCATTTTCTTTAAACTATCGTAGCCGGACTTTCTTGTTGTAGGACCAAGCGATCCTTTGTTGATATATTTGACCATGAAAAATGGTTGTGGCCAGCCTTTCATCTATCAGAGATAATTGGTGGTACCGATTTTGTAACCATTGGTTTTACTCCATTTGAGCATCTATAAATACTCTCAAGGATTCCATTTCTACCTCTATGGGGAGCACTTCTTCCATGCCTAGGTTAATGAGTAGGGGGTTGCCCCAGTGGAAGTGCGCATTGACGTTCTGTAGGATAATAGAGTCAGAGGCAACAAGTTAGGCCATCCTTGGTGATTGGCAGACATCTTTTTCATGATCTTTTTGATATTCTTATTAGCAGCTTCAACAACACCGTTCATCTTTGGATGATAGGTGACGGAGTTGAGATGCTTGATGTGGAATTTGTTGCATAATTCCTCCATCATTTGGTTGTTGAGGTTTTTGGCATTGTCTGACATTATTTCTGATGAAACCAATGATCACCTCTTTGGTAACTTTGGGGAAAGAGGTTGCCTCTACCCATTTAGTGAAGTAGTCGATCATGGTAAAGATAAATCGATGACCATTGTTGGCTTTGGGCTTGATTGGCCCGATCACGTCCATTCCCCACATTGAGAAGGGCCAGGATGAACTCATATTAAGGAGTTCCCTTGGAGGGGCGTGGATAGTATTTCCATGAATTTGGCATTGATAACATCTCCTGACATAATCATCACAGTCAGCTTTGAGAGAGATCCAGTAATGTCATGTTCTTAAGATCTTCGTAACAAGTAGAAGACCGCTCATGTGTGGGCTGCATACTAGACCATGGATTTCATCCACAAGTCTCTGGGCTTTGTCTTTGTCTAGGAATCTTATAAAGCCTAGTCCCGTATCTCTTTTGTAGAGTGTGTCTTTGCTCAGATAGAAGTTCATGGCCATTCCATGGATCCGTTTTCTTTCAACTTGACTAGCCCCAGTTGGCGTAGATCCATCTCGCAGATATTCCTTGATGGAATGGTACCAAGGGTGTGGGATGGGAGGCAGTTCATCCGATACTTCTTTGATATAATTCCCATAGGCTGGGGCCTTTTGGCTGGAAAATTTGATATTTGGAATGCATCCCCTTTCAGATATGTTGATCAAGGAGGACAAAGTTGCTAATGCATCAGTAAAGTCATTCTTGTTTCGAGAAATCTGGAGTAAGGATATTTCTTCAAACTCCGAAGCCATCTGGATAACTTGCCGATGGTAAGGCAGCAAATGTAATTATTTGGTGTGATAAATCCCAGTGGTTTGCTTGATTACCAGCTCAGAATCTCTAAAGATAGTTAATCGTTTAACGCACATGGATTGGGATAGGTTCAACCCCATTATACAGCCTTCATACTCAGCTGTGTTGTTGGTGCTGACAAACTACAATTTTATAGCAACGGGATACTGTTCTCCCAAGATAGACACCAGAACTGCTCCTGCTCCAGCACCTTCCATATTTACAGCTCCATTAAAATACATTTTTCATGACTGTTGTGGCAGTGTTGTTCCTTGACACACGAACTACAGATTTGAATCATAATAACACATAAAGCATGACTGGAACCTAGATTAAATGGAGCATGAAAGTGACTGGTCGACTACCTGGGTTTCTGGAAAACCCAAGAATGCTCTAACAACATATTTGCACGCCCAAATCTCATTGTGTGTTTGTTGTATGACCTAGATATTGGTTGTTAGTTGTAATGTTGTATAATGACTACAATATTGATGTTTAAGTTTGCCTAGAAACGAATTAAACAGAGAATTAGAAGCGGTCAAACAAGACCTATTGAACATTGAGTTGTCAGTGTTCTTGAGCTCAAGAACACCAACAATGACGCTTAGTGTCGCTAAAGGCCTATAGCGACGGTTTTTAATATATTTATTTTTTGATTTTCTGGAAATTATTTAAAAATAGAAATAAATTATAAAAATTACCAAAAATAGTTTTAAAAATTATTTTAAATTAAGTAAAATAATTTTTGATTAATTGGGATATTTTTCATTAATATTTATAATTATTTGAATATTAATGATATTTAATTTATTTAATTAGTATATTAAATAAATTAGAGAAAATGATGTAATATTATGAAAAATCATTTTAATAAGAATAATGTATTTAAAAATATTTTGAGTTATAAAATATAACTTTTAATATTTTTAGAGAATTTTAATTGATAGTTTAATATTAATGATATTAGATTTATTTAATTATTAAATTAAATAAATAAGTTAAAAATGATGTTATTCATTTAAAAATCATTTAAATGAGAATAAAGTGTTAGAAAATATTGTGAATTATAAAATATAATTTTCTATATTTTTAGAGAATTTTCATTAATAATTTAATTTTAATGCTATTAGATTTATTTATTTATTATATTAAATAAATGAATTTAAAATGATTTTATTGATTTAAAAATGAGAAAATGTTTTAAAAATATTTGAAGTTATAATTAATGACTTTTAATATTTGGATAATAATTTCATTAATATTTAAATATTAATGGTGGTGATTTAAAATGATTTTAATTATTTTAAAAAATCATTTAGGTATAATATTGATGATTTAAAAATATTTTAAGTTATTAAAAATAACTTTAATATTTTTACATGTATGTTATTAATATTTTTATATTATTAAATATTCATGATGAAAAGAATATTTGATATTTAAATCATTTAAAAATGATTACAAATATTTGAAAAATTAGTATAAATTATAATAATTATTTATAAATTATTAAAAGCTTCCGAAAAATATTATAAATGATATTTGACTTATCTAAAATAATATCGAAGCTTAGAGACCAAGTTTAATTGATAATATTAATGTTAATTGTTGGATAGAGTGACCAGTACACCGAGAATAGATCGAAGTCCAACTAGACCGACCTAGTTAGACTTGATAAGTGTTTATATAGGTTATGAACACTGATGTGACTATGTGGTAATGTGTCTAGGAGAAGATTGACTGTAAATTACAGTGATACATGTTGTGGATTATTGTGCTAATTATGAGACTGATATTATTGGTTATATGTCTTTCGAAAGTAGATAAATATATTGTGTAGCTGTAAACAGCGGAAGAGGCAAGTTTCCTAACTCAACCTTGAGTTATATTTATTCAATTATTATAGTAGTTATTTATTGTTGATTAGACCACGTCCAAGAATTTATTGTTGATTATTCAAAGTTAGTGCATGTTTATTAATTCAAATTGAATTAATGATTCTGAGAATATACTTGTAGAATAACTGTTGTTGGATATTCACATCTGTAGAAGTTATTATTGATTTCAAATAGTACAATTAAATTCTGTCTATTGTTTAATCATATTGAAACATGTCTTAGCTAATTGTTTTGGCTAGACGAACATTTGTTAGAACTTGATAGGTTCAAGAAGAGAAGAGAAGAAAATTCAATTATTATTGATAGATCAATGCTAGTTGTTTCGGCTAGATCGAAAAAGCAAAACTTGATAGCTTTGAGAAGAGAACAGAAGAGAAAAGAAATGATTAGATATTGAAATCATTGCATTTCGTTGTTAAATCAAATTCTTATTCAAAGACTGAGAAGAACAACCTTTTATATAAAGGGAACATTTTAGGTCGTATATATCTACTATCATAAGTTCTTGTGTTGATAAGTATTATGCATAATATAGGGTATAATAAAGCTGATCACTTGTTATACTTGAAGAGGGGTATGATTTAATCTTTATGGTTATCTGATATACCTGCATATATATCAAAGTAAATCTTTGATAAATACCCGAGAAGAGAAGTTCTAGATCCAATGGATCGTTCAACATAAATATGGAAAACATTCCACTTTGTTATTGCGTAGAATTGATTCTTGTTTATTCAATAGAATATCGTAGAAACTTTGAAAGCGTTGTACTCTTTCATTATCAGATTATTGTGTTGCCTAGAATACGAGAAGACTTGTTATTGATTAACGATTTGTTCAGCTATTTCAAAGTTCCCCGAACTCTGGTGTCATTCTATCAAAATAGATAGTCTATTATTTTGATACTTATACATTCATTGTATATCTTAACTTGCGGGGCAAATTTGTTGCTCACCCTTGCTAAATAAAACTTTTCAAATTAGAAGCGAACTAGCAAGAGGTCTTTCATGAAGAACAAAGGCAAAAGGCACATTCTTTGGAATAGTTTAATAAACATTATTATTATTATGTTGTTTTGTAAAACCTTTTTGTATATCTAAAGGGTATGATTATAATGTTAAGGTTAGATAACGTGGGACGAATGTATTAACTATATCAGTTAATGTGGTGTAATATTATATTCATCAATGAATGGGTAGTTAGATGTTAATTATATTGTGGATCGTGAGCACCAAACTTGGGGGTGGGTGTCACAGGTTGGTATCAAAGTTATAGGTTATAAACCTTAAGTGGGGAGGGGAAACCCTAGGATTATAACCATACGCGAGATAGAGAAAACTCATTTAGAGTACTAAGTGAGGGGATTGTCGAAATATATCGATAGTGAGATATATGGACACATAGTGTGAGAAGTTCGTACTGGAGAAGTATTAATCAAGTCATTTAGACTGATTGTAGGATGTCTTAAGAAGATGAAATGAGTGCAGAGATGCTAGCGGGCACAGACACTAGTGCGATGTAGAGGTGCCGGTCTGGCGAATCGATTGAGAAGGTGGGAAAAGATGAACCTATGGTCAATCTGGGGAGCAATCATGATGATTATCCCGAGATGTATCTGAGTGGTGATGAGGAGGCAAAGTCTGAAGAAGCTAAGGTGGAAGAAAGAGAATAAGATCAAAGTTGGAGAACAAGATCAACTATCTGCAGAAGTTCAAGAACCCCAGAATAAAGTGTTTCTCTTGGAGGAGTTATGGAAGACGGAGCAAGCGTTACGCGAAATGACTGAAGAATGGAACAAGCTCAAGGCGCAGGTGGAAAAGATGAAGGCTGAAGGTGGTGGATCGTCTAAAGGAACCAGCAGAAAGACAAGAAAAAGAGAAAGAGGGACAACGATAACCCTAATTCTAAAAAGTCAAACTCGAAGAAGAAGCAAGTCTGTAGCAAGTGTGGAAAGACTCACTTGGGAGAATGCATGATGTGGAAGAACGTGTACTTCAATTTTAAACAGGAAGGACATATTTTCCTACATTGTCCTAATCCGAATATGAGAAAGCTTTTTACATGTGGGAGTCCGGGTCACGGATGCAACAAGTGTCCCAATAAGAAGAAGACTGGTGAAGGAAGTGGACGGTAGATAGCTTAAGTTTAAGCGATAGTATCTTTTGATATTGTGTGATATTAACGATTGTAATATCAAGAATGAAGTGTGAACATATGTAATTATATATGTTTGTATGAATGAAATCTTTATTTTCTATATGAATATAAGATTAAGATTAATTTATGTGTTCTTAAAACTCATACTTATGGTAAGTTTGTGACTCATAATTATATGAAATGTTTTGAACCCCTCAGCGAATGGACGCCAAAGGTCTGACTAGGATAAGTTCATACACTCATATAATTGTGGCAAGTTCCTGAAACCCTAGGTGTGGTAAGTTTGATGAACTGGGAATAGTTATGTGTGAATGGAGAATTATGACTTTTGTTTAAAGTCGAAGAATTACAACTTTTGTTTAAAGTTGTGTTGTTAATTTCAATATTATTTAAAAAGGAATAGTGTTATATATGTATTAAGTGCTAAATGTATTGTGTGCTATTTGAATAAATATACGATTATATGAGAAATTTTAAATTCTTATTGTTTTATTAATAAGAATCTGTGTAGAGAAGGAGAATTAATGTAAGATTTTTATCAGATAATGCCGCCAAGGAATGGAGGTCTAAAGAGAAATATGGAAGAACAATTTTGGAATCTGAAGCAGGAAAATATGACGGTGACAGAATATTTTCTCAAGTTCAACGAGTTAGCAAAATTTGCTCCACATCGAGTGGATATTGAGGAGCTTAAAGCACGATATTTTAGGAATGGATTGAAATCGTTGGTACTCGAGAAGTTAGATGTGTTGCAAATTAGTTCATTTTCAACTTTATTAGAAAAAGCCATTATCGCTAAGCGAGAAATGGAAGTTGTATTGAAGAATAGTCAAGAACAATGAAAGCAGGCTGAAGGAAATAATATGATATGTGGTAATGGAGGCAGGGATTTTAATAAACGTAAGAGGGATGATAATGTTAATTTAAGAAATAATCTAAAAGAGAGTAGGAGGAAGGATACGTCGTATGTAGTTTGCGGGAAACGTCACCAAGGAGGTTGTTTGAAGAAAAAGGAGTCTGTTTCAAATGTGGCCATGAGGGACACATGTCTCCCGAGTGTCCCATTCCAAAGAAGACACGAGGTTGTTTTGTGTGTGGATCAATCGATCATCTGGTGAGTGTTTGCCCAAAGAAGAGGATGAATAAGGGAACCAGCAGAGGAACAATATGGATCAAAGAATCAGCTCAGCAGGGAAGACCAACATCATTCACTTTTAACATGACAGTTCCAAATACAGCAGCTACCCATGAAAAGGCGACAAGTAACGAGTTCGGTTAGAATTTAAATTATGCGAGAAATACGAGTTAGATATTGCTGTGATTTGTTTTCTTTTATACGATCCAAGTCACAGGTTAGAATTTGAGACACAAATTAATATTGTGTTGTTAAGAATGAATTGATGATACAACTTTAAAAGATTATAGAGGATAAAGAAGCGGTGATTCCGAGGACGGAACCCTTTTAAGGAGGGGTGAATGTGATAACCCGAGATTTCGAATAATCCGAATTTTTTGAATAATTTTTTTAAAAATTAATATTATTATTAATAATTAATTTTGTGCGGTGTATCTGTGATGCGAGTCTCGAGTAATAGTCAATTTGTGTATTGACTGAAAAATAAAAGTAGAGTTGTGAATTTATGAAATAAAAGTATTCAATTTTTCTATTTTGGTAAATAGTTAAATTGATAAAAGTTTAAAGTTAAATTGGTAATATGTTTGAATTTTTTTTTGCAAAGTAAGCAAGTTTGATATAAAATATTCGCTTTGTCGGGAATATTCGATTAGTTCTGGGAATATTCTTTTTGTTAGTTGGGGAATATTCGTATTTACGGTGATAATCATCAGTGGACCCCACAATGTAATTATTGCTTGATTGAGAAAACGACAAAAATACTTTATAGTAAAATAACTACGAAAAGTTTTACCGTTAACTCGCTGAAACACCCGGTGTTAAAAGTACAAAGAATACACGTGGTTGCATAGTAGTACACTCATGATTGATTATTGATGCTTATGTGAGAAGTCACCAAGATTGTTCAATCGGGTATTCGGGACACTTTTCACGTGTCGAGTACTATTCACGAGTTACTATTCATGATTCACTATTCACGAGTTACTATTCACGAGTTACTATTCACGAAACTATTCATATTTACTATTCACAGTTACTATTCATTCAGTACTATTCACCAATTCACCAGAAATATATTTCTTTTCTGGCCCAAATTATTTTTTTTTTCGGGTACAATATTATTCCATGAGGAGATGTGCTAATTTTTCGTATCATTGGTTGAAAGATATAATAGTAAATCAATATGGACCGACCGGTGGATAGTTATAATAGTAAATCAATATGGATCGCTAGTTTAAAGTTTTAATAGTAAATCAAGATGGACCGCTTACTTTAAGTTTTAATAGTAAACCAATATGGACCGTCCGCTTAAAAGTAAATCAATCTGACCGCTCATGAATTAGTTATTATGCAGTATTCATTCTTCTATAAATAAGCTCATTCCTTCATTATTTCTTACTTAATTCACCGAAACTCTAGAGAGAAATTATAGAAAAAACTATAGAAAAGTATTCTCGCTACTTCCTACTCTTATATTCAGCTTTTTTACTAGTAGGGGATATTATTTATTTACTTTGTATTATTCTTTATGAAGAGAACTTCATTATTCCATTATTTATTATTCTATTGAATAACCTCAGATACGCTGCTACCCTATACTTGGTGAAATTCTTCTCGTTATTTCATTCTTTATTATTCTCGTTGAATATCCTCGTCTGCGTAGCTTTTACGCCCTGGACCGGTTCCATTCTTTATTATTCTGTTGAATATCCTGCTTCTTCGCGCTTTTACGCCGACCGGTTCCATTCTTTATTATTCTGTTGGAATATCCTGTCTGCAGCATTTTACGCCGAACCGTTCCGTTATTTATTATTCTCAGAGAAATAACCTCCTCGTGCTGTGCTTTATCGCACGCCCGTGATTTCTTTTGTTATTCCATTCTTTATTATACTCAATTGGTTAAAACTTTGACTTCTATACTCCATGAAATTAGTGGAATATCCTTGATATTTGCGCTTCATCCAAAGATCTTTTCATGGAAATATTTTCCTCGAGCATTCTTGAATTTTACTCCACAAAGTAAAGATCATGTCGACAATTTGGACATTATCGAGTTCAGATAAATTAACTTATAAATCTTTAAAACTTATTCTTGAACTTGTTTTATTGAATTATTATGTCATTGTCATGATGAGTTATGTTGGTTATTATGTGAAAACATGAAAGTTTCTTAGAAATCACAAAGGGTTGAAAATCGATTTTGGTAAAATGGAGTATGAAATTCAATCGACCATATCTCCTATTATATTTTGAATTTTTGAGTGTGGTCAAGTTCTAAAGTTAGATCTATGAGTTTTCTAACTTATCCAAGTGGAATCACTAGAAAAGGTGTTGTAGATTTTCGTGGGACCGATTTTAGTAAAGGAGTCAAAATTGAAAAGTGCCAAAAAGCTACCGCTAAAAAATTAAAAGGGCATTTTCAACCACTTAAATTGTGAGAAAAATTCGCCTTTTTTGGGACATGAAAATATATGGTATAAAGTACCTACTGTCCAAAAATGAGCTCATTCCTACTTAAAATGAGCAAGTTATGACTATTTCAATATTTAGGTTTTTCCGACGAAAAATGCTATAACCAGAGTTCTATAACTCCGATGACCATGAAATTTAAACTGGAAGCTCACGTTAACATGTGTAACATCCTGCCAAGATTTGGGAATTTCTGGAGTTAACCTTGAGGTAGCTAATTTCTTAAGGAATTAATTAGAAATTGATTTTTGAAAAATAGTAAATGAATTTTAAAAATTTTAGAGAAAATATATATGTTCAATATGGGACTATATTCTACTTAATCCTAAAAAGAATAATTTTTGGGACCGATTTGGTATTTTTCATGAAAATGATTTAGTTACGAACATATGAATTAAATATGTTATGTGAAGTTGAAAAAGTAAATAGGATTTTATGGCTTGAAAATCCTATATAAGGTATATGCAGATTTTTGATGAGTAATTTGATTATTGGTGATGAAATCTTATGAGTATGGCATTTTGAATGATTAAATGCATTATTTGGAAAAGTGTAAACAATTAAATTAAATTATTTATAAGTTTAAGGAGTGATTAAAATATTGTTATAATATTAACAATATTAGATTATGATTTTATTAAGTGATTGATAATGTTTGGATAAATTTAAAGTCTTTAATATTTATCCTTGATTTAGTTTGACTAATGCTTATAATATTGTCATCATCCCCATGCTTATATTATGTTGAAAGTCATCTCAGGGCCAGTAAAGGTATGTATGGACTTGGTATGATTATGACACTGTGGATTATTCTAGATAATCATAACCGTAATGTTACAAATGATGTGGAAAAAGTCCTCATCGGCCCGTAGTGTATTGATGGACGCTTTTTGGTATGATTATGGCTATGGATTCTCTTTTCGTCAGTAGTGCAAAGATGAATTATTTTATGGCATGATCAGACTGTTGATGAAAACACGATTATCTTTGGTCAGAAAGTATATGGATAATTCGTGGTCGTGATACTAAAGAATATCCTCGGCTTCGTAGTAATGGATGATTCGATGATGTGGATTAATTATCGAGTCGAAGTCTCAAAGAATGAAATATTAATTCATGGATGTGATAATAATGAATATCTTTAAATGAAGTGCAAAGATGATTTAATGATTACGAAAGCAGAATTGTGATTTGGTATAACCATGATTTTTGATGTTTCAAGTGATGAAATGATATTATTATCTTCGCCCCGTGCGAAGAGGAATTTAGAATCACAATTGTGATTATGAAGTTATTCACATGATCGTGGACGGAATTGTTGATTGATGTTACACCTGATAAAACATTATCGGTGGACTTTTAACATAGAGAAGATAATAGACCTTATGGTCTATTCGACTCTTCTAATGGATTGTTCGTTCACCGCAACTATGGTTGAAAACTTTTATCATCTACCATATGTTCTAAATCTCCCATTTATTATTGATGAAAGCTATTGATGATGTAAATTATCTTTAGTCATGATATTCTTTATCGGGCTAGTTGTGCTCACCCTTCTTCGCTTCACAATTCCTTTCGTGTAATAAGAGTGTTGTAAAGTGTCGAGTGGGGATAACAGAGGAATAGAACTATGGTCTCTAGTCTATGGAGGTTCTCCCTAAACAAGATAGAAAAAAGTGTGTCAGATTCTATACATCATTTAGTAGTTATATTTGGTGAATCAAATAGGGTGAGGCTAACCCAACTTTGAAGGGTGTTTTTGCCACTATCATACAAGATGTCTAATGACATACAACCTCGTGTTCTCATAAGACATGGTTGTGCACATCCACTTGTCGAATATATCTACGAGCACTACCTATATGATCTTGGAGTTTATTTGAAACATAATTTTCACTTGGAGACAACGGAGATATTTATATGTCAAGAGAAGACTCACCATCGGAAAGAAGATGATAGTAATCTTCTTGTTTTTCTTTGGGGACTTTGGGTCAACCAAGGATAATTCTGTGGACATATGATATCTATCATAACCTGTATCGCACGGCCTCCCATGTACGGGTTGGTTTCTTTGAGCACTTCCCAAAGATTTTAATTTCTAAAATAGTTTTTAACTATACTTTTATGTAAAGTATCATTGTAAGGTTGTGGTCGAGGTACCATGAGAGTTACATACATTTGTATTAAAACTCATAGTTAATCGTGGTCGATTCTATACGACATACCAACAAATAGATAAATGAAGTTGTATTTGAATTTTGTACCATGATCTCCGCCACTTAGAACGGGTGATGTATACCTAATTTTGGGGCGCCACATTTGGTATCGTAGCTTAGGGATATGGTCACGGCGAGATAAGAGTCTAGAATCTAGGAGGGAGAGACGAAGTTATATACTTCGCTAGGTGACTTACCTAAGTCTAAAATTGTTCACTCGATAAGTCGACAAATTATGATATGTCAATTAACCTTTGTTTTCAAGCTATATTCTAGAATGATATCTCAAATACAGGAGATGAGAAATGGGAAAATCATGGTAGTTTACGAGGAAATTATCGGAAAGGTACAATCTGAAAAGAAAGCAAGGTATTCTCATCTCTTCAAATATCGTGGTAATAATGACGTAAATTTCGAGGGCTTAAAATTTCATAAGGAGGGGTGATTGTGAGACCTCGAATTTTATGAAATAAAAGTATTCAATTTTTCTATTTTGGTAAATAGTTAAATTGATAAAAGTTTAAAGTTAAGGTAATATTTGAATTTTTTTTTTGCAAAGTAAGCAAGTTGATATAAAATATTCGCTTATTTGTATTCGATTACTTTATGGGAATATTCTTTTTATCGTCGGGAATATTCGTACGACGGTACAAAATCATTGGTGGACCCCACAATGTAATTATTGTCAATGATTGAGAAAACGACAAAAATACTTTTTATGAAAATAATGATTGGAAGTTTTACCGTTAACTGACAATGAAACACCTTGTTAAAAGTACAAAGAATACGCTGTGGTTGCATAGTAGTACACGGTATTGATTATCGATGCTTATGTGAGAAGTCACTCAAGATTGTTCAATTCCAGTTCGACACTTTTTTCGTGGTCGAGTACTATTCACGAGTTACTATTCACGAGTTACTATTCATTATTCATAAGTTACTATTCACGAAGTTACTATTCATGAGTTACTATTCACGATACTATTCATTAGTACTATTCACCCATAAAATATATTTCTTTTCATTCCAAATTATTTTTGGGTACAATATTAGTCCATGAGGAGATGTGCTAATTTTTCGCATCATTGGTTGAAGATATAATAGTAAATCAATATGGACCACTGTGGATAGTTATAATAGTAAATCAATATGGATCACTTTAGTTTAAAGTTTTAATAGTAAATCAAGATGGACCGTTACTTTTAAGTTTTAATAGTAAACCAATATGGACCATCTGCTTAAAAGTAAATCAATCTGACCGCTCATGAATTAGTTACTATGCACCCATTCTTCTATAAATAGAAGCTCATTCCTTCATTATTTCTTACTTAATTCAATCGAAACTCTAGAGAGAGAAATTATAGAAAACTATAAAAAGTATTCGCTATTTCGCTACTTCCTAGCTTTTATATTCGCTTTTATTTGTTGTACTTGTAGGGGTATTATTTTTTTCAGATTCATGAAGAGAACTTCATTATTCCATTATTTATTATTCTGTTGAATAACTCAGATATATGCTGCTACCCTATACTTGGTGAAATTCTTCCGTTATTTCATTCTTTATTATTCTATCGAATATCCTCGTCTGCGGCTTTTACGACGGACCGGTTCCATTTTTTATTATTCTCGTTGAATATCCTCGTCTCGCGTTTTTTTACGCCGACCGGTTCCATTCTTTATTATTCTCGTTGGAATATCCTCGCTCATGCATGCTTTACGCCGACCGGGTTCCGTTATTTATTATTCTCGCTTGAATAACCTGCCTGCAAGGCCTATCGCACGCCTCGGTGATTTCTTTTGTTATTCCATTCTTTATTATACTCAATTGGTTAAAACTTTGACTTCTATACTCCATGAAATTAGTGGAATATCCTTGATATTTGCGCTTCATCCAAAGATCTTTCATGGAAATATTCTTCCGAGCATTCTTGAATTTTACTCCACAAAGTAAGATCATGTCGACAATTTGGACATTATCGAGTTCAGTGATAAATTAACTTATAAATCTTTAAAACTTATTCTTGAACTTGTTTTATTGAATTATTATGTCATTGTCATGATGAGTTATGTTGGTTATTATGTGAAAACATGAAAGTTTCTTAGAAATCACAAAGGGTTGAAAATCGATTTTGGTAAAATGGAGTATGAAATTCAATCGACCATATCTCCTATTATATTTCAATTTTTGAGTGTGGTCAAGTTCTAGAGTTAGATCTATGAGTTTTCTAACTTATCCAAGTGGAATCACTAGAAAAGGTGTTGTAGATTTTCGTGTGGACTCTATTTTAGTAAAGGAGTCAAAAATGTAAAAGTGCCAAAAAGCTACCGCTTAAAATTTTAAAAGGGCATTTTCTACCACTTAAATTGTGAGAAAAATTCCGCCTTTTGGACATGAAAATATATGGTATAAAGTACCTCCGTCCAAAAATGAGCTCATTCCGACTTAAAATGAGCAAGTTATGACTATTTCAATATTTAGGTTTTTCCGATTTAAAACGCTATAACCGAGTTCTATAACTCCGATGACCATGAAATTTAAACCGAAGCTCACGTTAACATGTGTAAGATCCTCGCCAAGATTTGGGAATTTCTCGAGTTAACCTTGAGGTAGCTAATTTCTTAAGGAATTAATTAGAAATTGATTTTTGAAAAATAGTAAATGAATTTTAAAAATTCCGAGAAAAATATATGTTCAATATGGGACTATATTCTGCTTAATCCCAAAAAAGAATAATTTTTGGGACTGATTTGGTATTTTTCATGAAAATGATTTAGTTACGAACATATGAATTAAATATGTTATGTGAAGTTGAAAAATTGGTAAATAGGATTTTATGGCTTGAAAATCCTATATAAGGTATATGCAGATTTTTGATGAGTAATTTGATTATTGGTGATGAAATCTTATGAGTATGGCATTTTGAATGATTAAATGCATTATTTGGAAAAGTGTAAACAATTAAATTAAATTGTTTATAAGTTTAAGGAGTGATTAAAATATTGTTATAATATTAACAATATTAGATTATGATTTTATTAAGTGATTGATAATGTTTAGATAAATTTAAAGTCTTTAATATTTATCCTTGATTTAGTTTGACTAATGCTTATAATATTGTCATCATCCTCATGCTTATATTATGTTGAAAGTCATCTGTGGCCTCAGAAGTGCATAGATGGACTTGGTATGATTATGACTGTGGATTATTCTAAGATAATCATAACCGTAATGTTACAAATGATGTGGAAAAAGTCCTCATTGGCCCGTAGTGTATCATGGACGCTTTTTGTATGATTATGGCTATGGATTCTCTTTGGTCAGAAAGTGCAAAGATGAATTATTTTATGGCATGATCAGACTGTTGATGAAAACACGATTATCTTCGTCAGAGTGGTATGGATAATTCGTGGTCGTGATACTAAAGAATATCCTCGGCCCAGAAGTGTATGGATGATTCGATGATGTGGATTAATTATCGAAATGAGTCTCAAAGAATGAAATATTAATTCATGGATGTGATAATAATGAATATCTTTGGTCAGAAGTGCAAAAGATGATTTAATGATTACGAAGCAGAATTTTGATTTGGTATAACCATGATTTTTGATGTTTCGTGAAGACATGATGAAAATTATCTTCGCCCCTGTGCGAAGAGGAATTTAGAATCACAATTGTGATTATGAAGTTATTCATATGATCGTGGACGGAAATTGTTGATTGATGTTACACGGATAAAACATTATCGGTGGACTTTTAACATAGAGAAGATAATAGACCTTATGGTCTATTCGACTCTTCTAATGGATCGCTCGCTCCGCAACTATGGTTGAAAACTTTTATCATCTACCATACGTTCTAAATCTCCGATTTATTATGATGAAGGCTATTGATGGTGTAAATTATCTTTAGTCATGATATTCTTTACTCGGCTAGTTGTGCTCACCCTTTCGCTTTCACAATTTCTTTCGTGTAATAAGAGTGTTGTCAAGAGTGTCGAGTCGAGGATAATAGGGGAATGAAATATGGTCTCTAGTCGTGGAGAGGTCTCTCCTAAACAAGATAGAAAAGTGTGTTGTATTCTATACATCATTTAGTAGTTATATTTGGTGAATCAAATAGGGTGAGGCTAACCCAACTTTGGAAGGGTGTTTTGCCACTATCATACAAGATGTCTAATGACATACAACCTCGTGTTCTCATAAGACATGGTCAGTGCACATCCACTTGTCAATATATCTACGAGCACTACCTATATGATCTTGGAGTTTATTTGAAACATAATTTTCACTTGGAGACAACGGAGATATTTATATGTCAAGAGAAGACTCACCATCGGGAAAGAAGATGATAGTAATCTTCTTGTTTTTCTTTGGGGACTTTTGGGTCAACCAAGGATAATTATGTGGACATATGATATCTATCATAACCTGTATTTATGGCCTCCCATGTGTACGAAGGTTTTCTTGAGCACTTCCCAAAGATTTTAATTTCTAAAATAGCTTTTTAACTATACTTTTATGTAAAGTATCATTGTAAGGTTGTGGTCGAGGTACCATGAGAGTTACATACATTTGTATTTGTATTAAAACTCATAGTTAATTTCAACGTGGTCGATTCTATACGACATGTACCAACAATTGTGTATAAATGAAGTTGTATTTGAATTTTGTACCATGTATCCGGTGACTAAGTTAGTAACTAGGGTGATGTATACCTAATTTTGGGGATAAGCAAGTTGATATAAAATATTCATTTTGCTCGGGAATATTCGATTAGTGGGAATATTCTTTTTGTCGGGAATATTTGTACGACCAGTACAATCATTGGTGGACCCTATAATGAGATTATTATCGAATTAAGAAAAGCGACAAAAATACTTTATATGAAAATAACGCAGTAGGAAGTTTAACCGTTAATTGTTGAAACACCCTTGTGTTAAAAGATGCGATGTCTGGCGTGGTTGTATAGTAGTACACAATATTGATTATTGATGCTTATGTGAGAAGTTACTCGATTATTGTTCAATGAATTATTCGGACACTTTTCGTGTTAGAGTACTATTCATGAGTTACTATTCATGAGTTACTATTCATGAGTACTTATTCACCCGTAAAATATATTTCTTTTCGGTCCAAATTATTTTTGGGTACAATATTAGTCCATGAGAGTCGTTTCTAATTTTTCAAACCGTTGGTTGAAGATATAATAGTAAATCAATATGGACCGCTGGTGGATAGTTATAATAGTAAATCAATATGGACCACTGGTGGATAGTTATAATAGTAAATCAATATGGATCGTTTGTTTAAAGTTTTAATAATAAACAGTATGGACCGTTACTTTAAGTTTTAATAGTAAACCAATATGGACCGTCTCGTTTAAAAAGTAAATCAATCTGACCGTTCATGAATTAGTTTCTATATCAGATCCATTCTTCTATAAATAGAAGTTCATTCCTTTATTATTTCTTACTTAATTCACTTTGAAACTCTGAGAGAGAGAAACTATAGAGAGAGAAGAAAAAAGTATTATGCTACTTCACTACTTCATATTCGGTTTTTCTAAGGTAGGGGATATTATTTGTTGTACTCATAAGGGTATTCTTTCTTTCTTATTCATGAAGAGAACTTCATTATTCCATTCTTTATTATTACATTGAATAACTCATGTCACGCTGCCTAACCTATACTTGGTGAAATTCTTACATTTATTTCATTCTTATTACATTTGGAATATTACATGCAATGCGTTATACGTCGGACTGGTTCAAGTCTTTATTATTACATTGGAATATCTTGTGCATGCATTTTACGCGGACACTGTCTAAGATTATTTATTATTACATTAGAATAACTTTTGTCTGATTCTATCGCATGCCTGGTGATTTGTTTTGTTATTTCATTCTTTATTATACTCAATTGGTAAAAACTTTGACTTATATACTCTATGAAATTAGTGGAATATCCTTGATATTTGTGCTTCATCCTTTATCTTTTCATGGAAATATTTTCTGAGCATTCTTGAATTTTACTCCACAAAGTAGTATCATGTTGACAATTTGGACATTATTGAGTTCAGGATAAATTAACTTATAAATCTTTAAAACTTATTCTTGAACTTGTTTTATTGAATTATTGTGTCATTGTCATGATGAGTTATGTTGGTTATTATGTGAAAAAATGAAAGTTCTTAGAAAACACAAAGGGTTGAAAATCAGATTTGGGTAAAAATGGAGTATGAAATTCAATTGACCATATCTCCTATTATATTTCAAATTTTTTAGTGTGGTCAAGTTTTAAAGTTAGATCTATGAGTTTTCTAACTTATCCAAGTGGATTCACTAGAAAAGGTGTTGTAGATTTTCGTGTGGACTGATTTTAGTATAGGAGTCAAAAACTGAAAAGTGCCAAAAAGCTACTACCAGAACATTTAAAAGGGCATTTTCGGCCACTTAAATTGTAAGAAAATTTCAGGCCTTTTGGGATATGAAAATATATGGTTTGTTAATTAGATTAGGTTTCTAATTAATTTATACAGGAACATTAGGGTTTAATATCTCTAATTATAATTAACTTTGCTAATTTAGCAATTAGGGTTTATAATTAGTAATTAGGTTTATAATTTCTAATTAGGGTTACTAATTATAGAAATTAGGGGTTTCTAGAAATTAATATTTCAAAATGTTAATTAGGGTTTACCTAATTATTCATAAAATCATATAACATCGTTACATAATAATCTCGAACTCATAATTGAGTTTCAAACTAAGGTTTAACACTTAAAATTAGGGTTTTCTAAAAATTATTTAGGGTTTCTAGAACCTTAATTAGGGTTTACCTAATTAATCACTTAATACACAACATAAAATATATAGATATACCAACTATATCTATAGATTATTTTTCCAACACTTCAACTTTATTCTCTTTCATCTCATTACTAGTTAGCTAAACAAAAAGGAAATAGAATAGGAGAGAGAGAGAGAGGATTCGGTGGAAGGAGAAGGAGAGGAGTGTGGAGCTTATGCATCCTAAATTCATTTCATACTTTGGTAAAGCAAGGAGAATAGCAAACAAATCAAGGTGAAAACTTAATCTAGCTTAAACCTTTTTATTTTGTTTGATTTTGGTTATTGAAAGTTTATGATCTTGAGGTCTAAAACCCTCTATCTACATGTTTTATAGGGTTTCATGTATGGTTCTAACATATTTGAGTGTTAGAAAGTGAATCAAAAGGATATAAGAGAAACTAGTTTTGTTTTGTTAGAAAACTCTAGTTTTTTTTTCACTTCCTTTGATCGACTACAATTTTTGATCTACACATTCTTTTTGTGATCCGTAAAAGAGAGGTGCTAGATATGTAAGTTAAATACTAAACCCAAGTGGTAGCACTCAAAAATATTGAGTACACAAGTCGTAGTGACTATTTTAGCAAAAACAGTTTTGTCTTTTAAAAGAAAAACAAACAGTTTTTGGACAGTCAATGCTAGGGGAATTTTTGTCATTTTTCTATCATTTAAAAATTCTGGAAAACTTTGGGATGATAATATGATGAGTTATCTTTTAAACCCAAGTGGAATCACCTAAAAAGGAGTTGTAGATTTCCGTATGGACTGATTTTAGCAAAGTAGGTAAAAGTCAAAAGTCCCGAAAACAAGCTGCGAAAGAAATTGCAAGGGCAGTTTCGACCACTTAAATTTTGACAATAATTCTGGCCTTTTGGGAAATCAAAATATATGATATAAACTAGCTCCTGTCCAAAAATGAGCTCATTCTAACTTAAAATGATCAAGTTATGATCATTTCAATATTTAGGTTTTTCGGACAAAAATCGCTATAACCGGAGTTCTATAACTCCGATGACCACGAAATTTAAACTAGAGGGTCATGTTAACATGTATAAGATTATTCCAAGAGATGGGAATTTCTGGAGTTGAGCATGATGGGGCTAATTTCTTAAGCAACACACTAAAAATGATTTTAAAAAAAATACTAAAAGAAATTGAAAAATTACGGAAAAATACTTTTTAGGTATGAAATACATGTATATCAGTATGGCCAAAAGATAGAAAAATAATAAGTTGATTTGGTATTTTCGGTAAATAAGATATGGAATCCAACTTGCTTGATTAAAAAATAGTTGAATCCAGACTTGCTTGATTGAAGGATTTAGAATCCAGGCTTGCTGGATTGAAGGATTTGTAATCCAGGCTTACTGGATTGGAAGTTTGTTGAATCCAGTTTGCTGGATTAGCCAATCCAGGTGGCTGGATTGCATGCATGTTTGAATAATCTAGACTATGATGTTAGTATTCAGCTTACTAGATTATAAGGAGGAGCTAATAAAAGGAAAAGATTAAGTGTTAAATCATAAGGAATATGATAAAGTAATTAAAATATTATCAAAGAATGATAATAATAAAGAAGTTTTTCAGATAATTGATTATGTGGTTAAGTGTTAACTAAATTGCTGATAGAGTAATTGTATTATGATATAAAGTATGATATGCAGATTGTAAGATCAATCTTAATAATGATAGGTCTTTACAATAAAGAGATTAAATTAAATTACGTAGCAGTAGATCGCAGTCAAGACAAGTTCTCTAACTCAAACTTGAGTTATTATTTTCAAAGCATGTTAGTGAATAATTATTGTTTATTATTCACATCTATATTGGTTATTGATACTCGCACTTGGTGCAATTAAAATCCGGTTCTATTATTATTGAACTGTGAATTAGTTAAAGTTCTTTTATTCATGAACTGTTTAAGATGTGGATCTATGCTCATTGTATCGGCTAGATCAAATATGTTTAAATTTGTTAAATCAAATATGTTGTTAAAAGTTGTTCTTCACCAATTGACTTGGTAAGGACTCAAGACTGAGAAAAAGAACAATTTGATTAAAGCATTATTGAAAACCAATTATTGCTCGTATAGTAAGTGTTTATGCATAATACACCGGGTATGAAAGGTTGATCCCCTTGATTATCAAAACTTATTAAAACGATCAGTTTAAATACTGACAACCTTAGTATATGTTCCTGGTCATTATGACCACTTAGAATCTGTTATTCAATTATTTGAATATTCAGTTATCCAGACTTAATTCATGTTCTTTCACAATTGATTCCTATTGTTGAACATTGAACGATAAATTACTTGCTAATCATGATATATCTTCCTTGTATTTAAACTTGCTAAGCAAATTTGTTGCTTACCCTTGCTATATCATGTCATTTATTTCAGCTATGCCAGAGACGTCCAAGAAGGACAAAGGCAAAGGAAAAGTGCAAGAATAGATAATAATAATGTTTATGTATTATATTATATTATGTACATTGGAAATATAAACCTTTTGTGTTACTAAGGGTACCTTAATTAAGGTATGTATAAGTTAAGGTTAATAGACCTTGGGATAATGTTGGAAGACTTTATTATAATGAACAATGTATGTTTATTATTCTGCAATAGTTTATAGAATGCTTTTGATGGTGATGGATCGTGAGCACCAAAACCGAGGTTTGAGAACCCGAATTTGGGGGCGTCACAGGAACGCCACCTCTCATACCCAAGATTTCTGTCGAAG
Source organism: Panax ginseng (assembly GCA_020205605.1). Taxonomy (NCBI): domain Eukaryota; kingdom Viridiplantae; phylum Streptophyta; class Magnoliopsida; order Apiales; family Araliaceae; genus Panax; species Panax ginseng. The sequence continues at coordinate 91,418,770 of CM035148.1, read as the reverse complement.
TGATGTCGACTACTCAAGAAATGATATCCTTGGGTCATCAGCCAGGACAAGGGCTGGGTAAAGACCATCAAGGTATTAAGTACCCCATCCAAGTTATCAGTCAAACTGGGACAGTTGGGCAAGGCTATTCTGCAAATTCTAGTAACAGGAATCCACATAAACATCCTCAGATTCCTTCAGTTTCAGTTACACGACGTTTATCTACACTTACCACTGCTGAGTCCAAACAACCTCTTGTAAAGGTGCCACCCAACATGATGGCTATGTTATTTCCTAAGCCGGTACCGGTGAAGGTGAAAGAAGTCTTTGTTCCAGATCCTGTCATGGAGGAAGAGAAACAAAGAATTAAACAAGACGTCATCCGAATAATGTCAGGCAGGCGCATCATTATTCATGACGAGCATACAAATAGATACACCTTGGACGATGATTGCTCAGACATAATGGCCATCATTCGGGAAAGGGAGGATGATAACACTCCCTCCATCACTGCATTCCACCCGGACTTTGCCCTTGCCAATTGGAGCAGCACTCCTTGCATTGGTCGACAAGGGTAAAACGGGCAGAAACCATTTCTGCCCTGTAAATATCATAACTGCTTACTTTTTTGTACAGTATTAGCAGTCGTTTTGCCAGTACATGCTTACACTGTGTATGATCAAACCTTTTCATGTATACTAAGTGAAAGCATATTTTGTTTCAGGACCCTGAATTAATTTGTGACTGTACTTGCTGATATGGGGCCTCTTCTCCACAAAGACTGTAACTTTGATGTAGAGATGAATTCAGCCTTGATGGAAATACATGAGGACATTGAGGTGCCTCCGAAAATTCAAGAATGGGTCAGAGACAAACCTAAACCCAACCTTAATCAAACCACTTCATTCAATCTCAAAACCTTAGAAATCCCTAAATTAATCCAGATTGGTTCAGACCTTACCCCAAACCAGCGAATTGACATGGTTACACTACTAACCCAATTCCAGGATGTGTTTGCATGGTCTCATGAAGACATGGTGGGTTTGTCCACTGACATTGTACTTCATCGCCTTTCCATTAAAGAGGGATTCAAGCCAGTCAAGCAAAAGCTCAGGCGATTGAAACCTAAGTGGAGTTTAAAGGTAAAAGAAGAAATTATGAAACAATTTCAAGCTGGCATCATCACGGTGTCCACATATCCTAAGTGGCTATCCAACATTGTTCCCATGCCTAAACCTGGAGGAAAGGTTCGAGTCTGCGTGAATTATTGAGACTTAAACAAAGCTTGCCTTAAAGATAGTTTTCTCGTACCCTTTATCCACATTCTTATCGGCTAATCTTGCTCAATCTTCGCATGTACTCCTTTCTTTGATTGCTTATGGGTACCATCAAATCATGGTTACTGAGGAAGATCGTGAGAAAACTGCTTTCATCACGCCTTAGGGAACCTTTTGCTATAGAAGGTTGTCATTCGGCCTCATCAATGTCGGAGCCACCTATCAGAGAGCTATGATGTCTCTCTTCCATGACTTAATGAACAAAGAGATAGAGATCTGCATTGATGACATCATTGTCAAATCTCGGAAGGAGGAGGACCACTTAGACCATCTTAGAAAGCTATTCAACAGGTTGCGTAAGTACAACTTGAAGTTGAATCCAGCAAGTGCGCCTTTGGCGTTAAATCATGCAAGGTTCTAGGATTCCTAGTCAGCCATAAAAGGATTGAACTGGATCCTACCAAAATCCAGGCCATTATAGAAATGCCCATTCCTCAGACAAAGAAGGAAATATGGGGATTTTTGGGAAGAATCAACTTCATTAGCAGGTTTATCTCTCAACTCACAGCCACCTGTGAGCCAATCTTCAAGCTATTAAGGAAGAACTCCTCTATGAAATGGAATGATGAGTGCCAAAATGCCTTGCTCATAATTAAAGAACAGCTAGTCAAAGCTTCCATTTTGGTACCACCCCAGGGATGATGTTCCCTTGTTCATGTACATGTCCATAAGTGACAACGCCATGGGTTGCATGCTGGGACAGAAAGATGATAGAGGCCAAGAACGAGCTATCTATTACCTCAGTAAAAGATTCAGCAGTAGTGAACACAAGTACACTCTTATTGAGAAGACTTGTTACGCTTTAGCATGGGCGTCCATGAGGTTACAGCATTACCTCCATGGTCACACAATCCATCTCATATCCCGCATGGATCCTCTCAAGTACGTGTTCAGTAAACCCATGTTAAATTGTCGGTAGTCCAGATGGCAGTTGATCCTACAACAATTTGACATCGTCTACGTGACTCAAAAGTCCATTAAAGGTCAAGGAATTGCAGATCAACTGGTCGCCGCACCTTCAGGGGACTTCAAACCCTTGGAGACATACTTCCCCAGTGAAGGAGTAATGACAGTTCAGGAACACCGTCAGTACGATACACGCCAAACATGGAAGATATATTTCGATGGAGTTGTTAATATGGAAGGTGTTGGAGCTGGAGCAGTTCTAGTATCTAGCACGGGGGAGCAGTATCTCGTCGTTGTCAAATTACAGTTTGTCAGCACCAACAACAAAGCTGAATATGAAGGCTGTCTCATGGGGCTAAAACTTGCCCGTTCAATGGGCATCAGGCGGTTAACCGTCTTTGGGGATTTAGATTTGGTAATCAGACAATCCACGGGAATCTATCAAACCAAAGAGATACATTTGCTGCCTTACCATCAACAAGTTTTACAGATGACTTTGGAGTTCAAAGAAATCTCCTTTCTACATGTTCCTCGAAATAGGAATGACTTTGTAGACGCATTAGCAACTTTGGCCTCCTTGATTCGCATATCTGACAGGGGACACTTGCTAAGCGTCACAATTTCCCTGCACAAGGCTCCAGCCTATGGGAACTACATTGGAGAAGTATCGGATGAGCTACCTCCTATCCAACATCCTTGGTATCAACATCTCAAGGAATACCTACGAGATGGATCTACACCAGCTGAGGCGAGCCCGACTGAGAAAAGGCGGATCCATCGACTTGCTATGAAATTCTACCTGAGTGGAGATGCGCTCTACAAAAGAGATGCAGGAATAGTTCTCCTCAGATGTTTAGACAAAGACCAAGCTCAAAGGCTTATGGATGAGATCCATGGCGGAGTCTGTGGCCCACACATGATTGGCCCCTTCCTTGTTAAGAAGGTCCTCAGGACAAGACATTATTGGTTATCTCTCAAAGCTGACTGCAATGACCACATCAGGAGATGTTATCAGTGCCAAATTCATGGGAATACTATACACGCTCCTCCATGGGAACTCCACACTATGAGTTCACCTTGGCCCTTCTCAATATGGGGAATGGACGTTATTGGGACCATTGAGCCTAAAGCCAGTAATGGACATCGATTTATCTTCACCATGATCGATTACTTCACCAAGTAGGTAGAAACAACCTGCTTCCCAGGGTTACCAAAGAAGTCATCATTGCTTTCATCAGAAATAATGTCATATATCGATATGGACAACCAGAGGTGATTGTGTCAGACAATGCTAAAAACCTCAACAACAAGATGATGGAGGAGTTTTGCAGTAAATTCCACATCAAACATCTTAACTTCGTCATCTACCGTCCAAGGATGAATGGTGTTGTTGAAGCGGCTAACAAAAACATCAAGAAAATTATGCAAAAGATTTCCGCCAATCACAAAGACTGGCCTAACTTATTGCCTCTTACTCTGTTAGCCTACAGAACATCAATGCGCACTTCCACTGGGGCAACCCCTTATGCATTAACCTATGGGATGGAAGCAGTGCTCCCCATAGAAGTAGAAATGGAATCCTTCAGAGTGTTGATAGAAGCTCAGCTGGATGAAGACTGATGGGTACAAGACAGGTATCACCAATTATCTCTAATAGACGAAAGGCGTACCGCAGCTATCTTCCATGGTCAGTTATATCAATAAAGGATCACCAGATCCTACAACAGAAAATTACAGCTACGACAGTTTAAACAACATGACTTGGTTTTAAAGAAGATCATTAACAACCAAGATCAATATAAGGGAAAATTCGCTCCTAACTGGGAAGGGACATTTGTTGTCATGAAAGTATTGACAGGAGGCGCTCTCAGATTGCAAGAAATGGACGGCAATAAATTTCCATAACTCATCAACTCGAACGTCATGAAACGGTACTATGTCTGAGGTTACCATCAAGCAAACATCCTGGTGTTGGATCATCAGATCACCAGTCATTCCGGTTCTTTAACCCTTTACCACATACAACTTTTCCACACTTTGCCCCTCAGGGAAACATACTTTTCAAGCTAGCAACCTGGCTTCTCTGCGTTCCTACTACTTCGGTCATCCCACTAAGGATTGAACCTCTCGCATTTTCAGTTTGGCTACCCATACATGGGATCAAACTTTTTGTACATGTCGTTTATCCTCAACCTAGGATCAAACTTTCTCCTCCCGATGAATCACACTTGCATGGGATCACGCTTTTCAACTTCATACGAGGGGTGAACTACACGCCAACCGATCTCCTCTTCATTAGAGAGTATGCGGCAACCATTTTACATGGCAGTCATGATAAAACAAAAACAACAAAAACATTTCTACCCTCTTCCCTTTGCAAAAACAAAAACAACAAAAAACCCTCCTACACCATTCCTGCCACATACAACATTGAACCTTTTACACCAGGTTCGAACTATGCAAACCTGATCTCCTCTTTAATAGGAGTACGTAGGCAGCCATTCATGGTGCGGTCTCACCCCTACCAAAACACAGATCATTGTCATCTGGTATTGGGATCATCCTTCAATACACCACATTTTATTGGCTTTAGACCAAAGGGATGGAATTACCTGAACTCCTCCTAGATAGGAGATTCGGCGACCATCTAAGCTGCGGTTGTGCCTCAAAGAGCAACACCCGCCCATGAGAGATGGAATTAACTAGGCTTCTCTTGAATAGAAGTATTGGCGATCATCTGTGGGGCGGTCAATCTCAGAGAGGAAAGCCACACTTCTCTCCATATATCCATACAGAAACCAGTCCTAAGACACCAAAGATGGTAGGGATACACACAGATCAATGATCCATTCTGAACTATCCAGTGACAACTCAATGTCCATCCCTCAAGGAGGAATTAAGAATACATCAAGATCACAAGTCCTGAAGAAGCAGGCAAAATATCAAGCTAGTATCAGAGCATATTTAAAAGGGAAGTGATCAAAAATATATTTCCCTGCTATATATAATGTTGTTTTATATACACAATGTAAACTATACAGGACAAAATAGTTATGCTAGTCTTAGCATGAAAATATCAAAGCCTAGCTACAACTCAGGATATATGCGAGCTAAAAACCCCAACATGGCGTCCCTCTTAGAAGAAAGAAGCGAAGCTGTGGTCTCATGTACAAGGGTGTCCACACGACCTAACAGATCTGCAGCCATCTGCATGGTGACCATATGCTCATCAATGTAAGTGCTCATCTCTGCAATCATGCCAGTGGTAAGGGACCTCACTGCAGTACTATCTGTGACGGCTACATCTCGGGCAGATATGGCACTATCCTACTCAACTATCACTACATCTCTGGCTGATCTAGCCTCATCCCACTCGATGATAGCGGCATCTCTGTGAGCTAATTTGTCATCTCTTTCTAACAGTGTTGCATCTCTCCCATCAAGGGCGGTCAACATCAAGGCTATAACATGGTCTCTCTCGAAATTCATCAGATGAAGACTCTTCTCAAAATCTCTGTCTGAATCTTTGAATCCTAACGATTACTAATCTTTGGGAGAATCTAAAGGAAATGCTGGCAACCTAGCAACTATCTCCTCCTCAATGTGGGAATCAATGTCCTCCATGGGCTCTCCATCATCTGACTCACTATCCGGTACTGTGGATACTGCCGCAACCGATAAAATATTTGTCTCCATCCATGCAGAATACTCTGACGAACAACCCAGACGACTCACAGTGAAAATCACTACCTCACGCTGATCCCAACAAGCGTACACACTGGATCGATCCTCTGCTGAGAGATAGTGAGACACTAAACGTTGACCTAGCGCCCCCTCAAAGGGATGAAAATCCTGAAACTGGTCAAACTGCGACATCACGGCCATCAGGTGATAGGTAGTCATACCCCTCAAACCAGCCAAAGGAAGATAATCCATGCTCGGAGCATGGGTAATAAAGCTGTAAGGTGAGCTCAGCCCCGAACACGGCAATATGCTAAACGGATCCCTGATATCCGCCAAGAACATAGACCAAGACATAGCGTCTGTACACTCCGATGGCTGAAAGGAGTATGACTTGGCTATATCATGGGTGAAACAAGACTCATGCCGTCTAAAGGTGCCGATCGGTCTCAAGTGTGACATAAACCACATGTACAACATGGTAATGAAGCTACTATGAACACTTTCATGTCGGGATAAATGCAATGATATGTAGGCCGACCTTAGAGTCTCTCTGCTATAATCATAGGAATGATGGTACGACCCTCCACGAGAGCTCTCTTTGCCATGATGACTCCAATGTCTATCTCATCCATATACTAGTGGCATATAGACATCTGACGATCGCACAACAACAATACATCCACCACAGCTAGACGCCATGATCCTCCGGTCGCGGTGAAATCCCGAATATCGTGTATAACTATCCTCATAGCCAAATCTTTCAAACATAAAATGCTGGGATATAACGTGGCTAGAGGTAAGCTCATCCTGCACCACCCTACGCCTCAATCCAGTGAGGGTCATGAACCGTCGACTCATGTCCCCCAAATCCATATGCACGCATGGTCTGTCCAGTGGTAGCATCGTCAACCGTGCATAATCCTCCAGAGTGGGAGTCAACTCTTGGGTCCCGAATCGGAAAACCTGCCTCTCCGATACCCAGTGCTTTAGCATGCCATCCACGAATCCTATGGGAACCTGAAACATCAACAGGGTCATAATATGCTACAACAAATGATCTACGGTCACCCTGTCTGATGGTGACATGCTATCATACCACGATCACATACCAGATACCACCAATAATGGTGGGGTATGATCAATACGGCTAACTGTCGAAGAAGACATCTCATGCGGTAGTATCGTATATGACCATCTAGGGTTCAATCTTTGAATATCTCTGGAAATACATACATATGCATAACATGATACATGCACTGCAGATAATAGATGGCAATATGATATAGGGAATGAAAAACTGTGCATACATTCATAAATATATCAACATCTAATACATCATCCCTGTGCATGCTACAAATACAGGGAAATGGGGCCTGAGGCAGCCCTACTAACTAGAGAGCCTATCAAAAGATATAGCGAGAATGGGGCACAACCACACAATAGCTAACATAGGCCTATTAAAAGATATAACGAGAATACACATCAAAAGAAGACGATGGTGTCAATATCTACATCATCAATCATGTCCACCTAATGTAACTCCTCACGAGTTCTTTGGATCTCTATCAACGAGGATGTCGATCCTATCTGAAGGAGGATTTGCTTGGCAAAAGCCAAATGGGTCATCTGAAGGGCGGTACTTTGCCGGCTGGAAGGATCAAAACGAATCGCCTCTGCGGGATCTACGCCCAAATGCCGATAAAAGAAATATGCCGGTCCAATTGGTCAAATTGGCTCAATCAGATCCATCAGAGTCGGATCTCGGACACAGGCTAGCCAATCCATCATCATTACAGATCCTGGAACCATATCCCCCATGAACTGAGTGGCGCGGGTCTGGGCTCCAATAGTACGAGGGAACCACCAACGCTGGAATATCTCCTGAGTGCAACGATCCTCTGATAATGCAAAATTGTCAACCCCCAAGAAAGGGATATCAGTGATGGGTGACTGCGATACGGGCCAATGACGCCTGGTAGGATGCAAGATCGGTATGCGAATCTCCCCTGTGGTGCTCCTAATAGCACGCTCTCCTAAATAGAGCTCCCATCCTCCATCTGTAAAGAGAGGAACTCTCCGGGTGGAAATCAAATACTTGACGCCAGTCGGGTACCCATCCTCAAATCCGATGGCCAAATATTCCCCGGAATAGGGAATCCATGTGATAATATCAGCTGTTAACAACTCCAGCTGCAAGCGGCAGTGAATGAAACCCTTAGCTACAAGGACCTCCGCCAATATGAAATGATGCCATCGTCGTCCTCGTGGATAGGTATCTAAACCTAACTCACTCACAGGATGCAAGCATGGGAGCACTCACAGGACGCAAGCATGGGAGCCTCTCGTAGGCCTAAAACTGCCAACACAATGACAAAACATCTACGGTCAGTAAACACTCTTAACTTTATAGGGAAAATGACGGAGAAATACTCACCAAGCGAAAATGGATAGAATCCTAGCCAAGCTCAATCGAACCACAGCGGAGTGCATACGCATGCCCCACAGGAAATAGGCAAAGGTGTAGGAACCCCAATCATACTCTCCAATACGGTCCACATGACGCATGGCGCTAACTAAAGCGAATGACACCGTAGAAGAGTTATTTGCTATGAAGCAGCCTCTAATGATCATCAGGAATAATCGCCAAAGAATGCGATCCCGGACTCGGACATCATCAGGCATGGGCTCGCTCAATAGCCCACTCATAGCATCTAAGCTCAAAGGACCCGTGCGGATGGTCCTGCCCTTGAGCGCCTCCGCCGGAACTCCTAGCAAGGATCTGACGGTAGTAGGGGTAATATTCGCCATGCAAGGCACTGGCATACCTCTAAAATCCATACCTATGATGATTCGCCAATCCATCGGCGTCATCATGACCTCACAGTCCAACAGATGGAGTGACTGAGTCTGATGAAACCATCGCTCAGATAGTGCCCTGAGATAACCTCAGGGACAACGACGAGGAATGATGGAAAAGAATGCTCCAAATCCCCAGTCATACACAATCTCTCTGTAGTCAGGATGAAGATCCTGGTACATGGAGTGTATGTTAAACCAATTCCCTCGACATGTGTGAAGCAAGGAACCTGCATGAAATGCAGATCAACATCAAAATCATTTGCTCCTCATCAATAGGAAAGAAGGAAAATCAAGATCTAACGTCATACCTCGTTAGCATGCAAATACATCGAGGGATGTCGACTCAAGCCACCCAGAAGCTCTGGGTTTGCCGCCTGAATACTCGGGAGGTCCCTACGGGGAACAGGTGCGGCAGGAGTGGGATCCGCAACCGGAACATCTTCTTCCTCGTCCTCAACGTCCGGCACGTCAGCCCAGACTGGACGTATCACCGCCTCTACTAATTGACGAGAATGTCTAACAAAACGGGGTCGAGGAACTTCAGAAGCCCTCCTCTGTACACCAGAAGTGGTCCTATGGGAACTACTCGGCTGATCCGGATCCATAATATCTGGACAACAAGTCTCCAAATCACCTCAGAAAGGGTGTGGTATTTCCTGACTTGGAGCTTTTCAAAATGCATTTTATGACTATATGCATGCATGCATTACTTTAACATACTTCTTTAGTAGAGTTAAAAATTCATGAATAATTAAGTGCCTACATTTTAAAAATTTTTGCCATAGTCCCCTTTGTAAATCGGACTATCCACGTGCACATAGGCATGACTAGGTGGCCATTCAGTAGCACACCTGCCCCAAAGTAATATACATAATATATGTATTAAAAATCAAAATCATCAATCTACAAGGTTAACCTCAGTACCAGGAGTACTTTTCCTTTTACCTTTTTCTCATTTGTCCTCAAAAACGATAAGAAATAGTAGAAAAGGTGCCAATTTGACTGTCTCAGAAGTCAAATTTTTTCACATCATCATGTTCAGCATAGTTTAATACTAACATTTACTATGTTGAATATTTTTTTATCAAATCATTTGAGCATACATAATCACTACTATGTGTTTTGATGTATTTCATATGATAAGTCAGTTTCCAACGGATAAAAGCTGGAAAAAATACATGCATACGTTACCAGGATAGTGTAGAACACTTATGCGGTGATGAAATTTGCGAAAATCGCCTTAACTTCAATGATCGAAGGATAGCTCTTGGATTTTCTTCGCGACACAAGTTGAAAATGACTTGTGAGATCAACCTGCAGGATATTAGTATCTCGGATTTTGTTGTTTAAATGTTTAAACATGTTGTCGGTTATGAGATCTTTCATCTGGTACTTGAATCAAAGTCATATCATGAACCGATTGGAAGTTATTGATGGTCAAAGGTCGTTGATCGACCATGAACAAGCAAATCTGGGCAGCCCAGAAACTGCCAAGACTCTGACAGTAAGTTCATCCCCTTAAATCTTTCTGTTGTTTGTTTCTTTGTTCTTTTTTTATATCAGTGTTTATGGTATGTTATATGGAATTTAAAGTTATGCCTTTATATCACTAAAATAATAAATGGGATGGATTTAGTGGATGGTTAAAGTGACTGAAATGATCACGAAAACCATTTTCTGGAATTTTCAGAGATTGTTAGCATAAACCTTCTGACAAGGTTTGACCATATTAAATCTGGTGATTGTTTGTGTGACACCCCCAAATCCCGGTACTTCATTACCTCAAGATTTGGCGTTCACATAATCAAAACATTCATATCTAACTACTCAATTATAATAAATTGAATAATAAAACACCTTATCTGAGATTGCTTTAATAAAACATTATCTCCCGGTTTCTCTAACCTTTAATACAATCATCTTTACAACATTTGCAAATAATGGCCTCAATAGATGAAGGATACAAAAAATGGCCTTCAGTAAAGGCCCATTCATATCTCTCATGAAATGATTTATTGTGAAGAAATATTTCCTTCACACGAGTGCTCGCATTAGACCTCCTCGCAATTGGGTATCCTTCGCTAAGTAGTAACTAAATATTTTTTGTGAAGGATATATTGTGAATAACTTATTCCTTCACAAATTGTATTTAGTCATGGAATATTGTTATTTAGTGAAAGATTGATTTCCTTCACAAATAATATTTTAAGGACTATTTGAAATTAGTGAATAACTTGATTCCCTCACAAATAATATATTGTGAAGAACAAATTTATTTAACGAGAGAATATTTTCCTTCACTAATTATAAATTGAGAATCTTTTTCAAATTAGTGAGAGAAAAATTCATTCACAAATTATAAATTTGTAAATAAAAATTAATTGCTAAATAATTAAAAATTCATTGAAAATTATAATTAATTTTCAAATCAATGATTTCATATTTATTATTATTACTATTATTTTTAGTAATTGCTATAATAAATATTAAATTTAATATTTCAAGTTAATATAAATATCATACCTATTTCAAACTAATTGATAAACTAATGCATAAAGAGCCATAATTAAAACTAATACTCCATATATAAATAGATAATGCTCAAGTCACGATAAGTACAAAATTTGTTTTTATGTCTTGATCTCCCAAAGATCATAGTACTTACAATATTTAATAACTAACACAAGAAAACTGAAAAAATAACAACGAACTAGATAGAATGAAGTGTACATCGTGTTAGCTAGGTCCAACGCAAAGATGAGATCTCCAAGGGCAGATAAAGATTTGTTTATATGTTGTGCTTCCTTAAGTCTGTCTCCAGTTGCCTCAGAACCAGTTTGGCCATATGCAAATATACATACATTGTATCCATCCAATACCGACTGTATCAAGGGTCGGGTATCTGAATATACATTCGCTGTCAACATTCAAAATAATGATTGTAAGTGATGACACATATTTGTGTAAATCTAAATCTGATAGCAAGCATCATAATCAGTTTTGCACTAACTATAATAGAAGCATAAACAAACCACTTGTCAAGGCCTCGTGTATTGAATTGGGTACCAGGTATTGTCTAATTGGGGATTTGTCAAGGCCTCATGTTATATATAAGCCTCATTATCACCACTTGCTATCACAAGACAGTCTCCTAATAATTTCTTTATGTACCCTTTTGTATCTACTTTCTGATAAGTTTTATCTCTATTATTCAATATTTATTTAACAAACTCTAGTTCTGTAACAATAAACTGAGCTCTATGACCATACCAATTCAGAATATTCTTCCCTGAAATAGAAACAAGGAATGCAAATAATGAGCAAAACCAAAGCTAGTACTAGTAGTCATTCGCTATATGAAAAAACTAAGGTAATTAATGGAGTGATTAAAACAACATTTGCACATAATTATAAGGTTATTTGCTAAAATTAATGGAGTAATTAAAGACGCATGTGCATATAATCATTATGCGCTAAAGATTCCTAATTTAGTTTTAAAAAGTTAAGACCAGTATAAAACTCATGCTACAATTTAATACACCATAAAATTGCCACACAAAAAAAACTAATAAAGTCTTGCTCTAGGCCCCAGTTCTTTCTTGGAGGTCCAGAGAGCAGCAGTTCAAAAAATAAGAATTTGACAAGTGAAGGTGGTGGCAATGGTTGGGCGTGTTATAGGGGTAATGGTTGGGTGAGCAGGAGAAATTTGACAAACTTACAGTCCAGTAGGGGTGGCACTGCAGGGATCCACTTTGTGGCCTTTCCATTTTCATCACTACTAGAAAATCAGCCACACAGTTTCAATCCTTGTGGCAGAGTTTTGCCATTCTTCTGATATTCCTGGCATGCTTCTGTTGATATTGTCAACCCATGGGGAACTGATAAACCAATACTTGCCATTTCAGCCAAGTTTGCTCCTTTGCCTCCAAGATACATGCAATATATACACATACAAAAGCACATTATTCTAAACATAGATGAACCACAGCTTCTTTCTGCAAATATGTAAAATGCACATTAATATCTGCAAAACAAATAGTCAAATTGCTAATTTGCAGGGCATTCTTACAAACACGCATTGCTAAGGCATATGGCATACACAGATCAAAACTTGATCATATAAGACGATGGTTTTCCACATAATATGGAACTCACAAATACATACAAACAAAATTGTGTATGATATTAATATTAACCCCGACAGCCACTTTATAAAATCATGCTGCAAAACACAATATATATAAATAGATAGTACAACCATTAAAGGTGGAAAAAGAAGAAAAAAAGAAAGGGTCTCTTTAGACTGGACCAAATGCCTGGAAGAAAAGAGTAAAGGAGGAGTTCATACAACAATCCATGGTTTGAACTTCTGCAAGAACCAAGGTACAATAGGGAGGAGAATTTTGTGAGAGACAATCTGCTCCATGTAAACAGGCCACATCTTTTCCACTGCATGGTTTAACCACTTGACTGTTTCAAAATCTGAAAGTACCTGTAGGAGAACAAGATTTTTGAACTTTCACGACTATATAAGGAAAGAATCAATCGAAAACCCCAACTCATTCAACCAATTAGCAACAAAAAGTATATAAGAAAAGTGGCATAAAGAAAGTGGGACTGAACAGTAGTCTAATCTGAAACTTCTCATGTTTATATCTGACCAGATATGTAATGGATTTAAAATATTCTAGTTAATTTTCATGTCATTGATTAAATGTGTACGAGCAACATAAATCCCAAAAGAGTGATTTAATAGTCCTTTCCCCAACTTTCCCCAATTTTTCTACTCTGTCAAGTCTGTCAAATAAATGTATAAATCAACATACCATCAAAGTAAAATGTTAAATAAAAAATGCAGAAAATTACTTACCTGTCTTTGATTAGCTTGTTTTCTTTCCTCGAAATGTATTTTCCTCCGCAATCGCATTACATAACGATCATGAACCTTGACAAAAAATATTAACTCTAATTCAAACCCATCCTCAACAGATAATAGACTGACCAAGTTCCAAAACTTGGTTGGCAAATTAAAATCATAATAGAAACATGTAGTGTGTAGAGTTATATTTAAAAAGCTTAATTAGTAATTACCAGATAGAGATATCTCAAGGAGATGAAGTAGGCGACTGGGTGGCAATAACAGAAATATTAGTTATTTAAAGAAAGAAAAGATCAAACAGTCTCATGAATATGCATTTTAGTTATTTAAAGAAAGAAGAGATCAAACAGTCTCATGAAAAGATCAAACAGTCTCATGAATACGCTGCTGCCACTGGGCAGCAGCTATTCCCCTCATTCTTGACCGGAATGTTGTAAAACTACATTTAAAATATGTTCAAGAGAAGGGTACAGCTTACCAAGGGAGAGATAAATTCTGAAAGGAGGCTTAAATGGTTGAGTCTCATGGAGGCAGTAAAGACTATAGAGCCTGCCCAGTCTACGTGATAGAGATGCACTAGACGCCATGTAACCTGCACATGAGTTTATCAGAGACAACTAAATGTAAGATCAATAGTAGAAAGATAATGAGAGAGTGAATGAGAAATTTTTCCAAAGAAGGTAATACACGGAAGAAAATATACAGGCTTCAGAGGCGCCTGCCTTTCAAAGTCATAAAACTCTTTCCACTCTAAAGATGTGCATTTTTTTAGGTTGCTCATACTTGATTTTGCAAAATACAGAAAAACTCCTATCTAAATTCGAAAAACAGAGACTCCATTGCGCACAATACATTACTTAGATGGATGAACTAAAGAACACTACAAGCAACTATGCATAGAAGCACATTCATACCAATGGAATGGGCATAGAGTGATTGCATAAAGCAAGTCAAGTTTGTGGTAGGCCTAGCCTCAAAATGAAGAACTTTTTAGAAAGCCATACTCTCTTCATATCAGCCAACACAGTTGATTCATCCTGCAATTTTCATAAATCCATGAAACTTAACAAGTAGAATACCACATAAAATTTATAGAACCGTTCTACTCGGTGAATCAAGAAAAAATTCATAACCAAAAAATACCTTCTGAGTGAATACTAACCTTTGCAAACTCCTCAATAAGATCATCAATGTCTAGTTTGAACGGCTTGATATCAAAAGTCTGACTTTTTTTACCCTTTTGATAATCGTTGTATAAAGGCTCTAGCCTCTAGGTAGCCGTATATATCAATATCTGACCCTGTAAGACGTAAATAAAAAGCACCAAGAACCCGGACATATATGCTTAGCAAAGAGTGTAAATATGGTTGCAGAATGAGCCCTTCTGGCATATCTCTGGACAACTGTTAGGGATCTTGGTCTTGTGTAGTCAGGGGATGGCTGGGCATTTGAGGAAATGCGGTAGGTTAAGAGTGTCTTGGTGCTTTGGGGTATATTGAGGTCTGTTTTAGAATTATGTGAGGACTGAAATAATGGAGACAGTTTTGTGTATGTACTTAGAGCATTTGGAACCATGGTTTTATAGGATTTGGCTTGCTTATAGGCTTGTTCAACTATTCACATGAATTGCGTGAAAATAATGAACAATTAAACCAAGAAGGGAAAACACAATATACGACAAACATTAACCCAATTCACAATTCAAAAAATGCAATAGGTACCTAACAATCACTAATCAGTCTTACTTTCTACAGCAACAGAATACTTGTCAAAATGTAAAATAAGTAAACCATGGAACCCTGAATTCCATTAACTATTATCAAGCAAAAGAAGTCATAGCAATAAAGGCCAGGCAAATCAGTGCAATTATTCACACGAATTGCTAGAAAGTAAGAAAAGTGAAAATGAAGAACAATAAAACCAAGAGGGGGAACACACAATAAATGAAAGATAT
This sequence comes from Panax ginseng, assembly GCA_020205605.1. Lineage (NCBI taxonomy): Eukaryota > Viridiplantae > Streptophyta > Magnoliopsida > Apiales > Araliaceae > Panax > Panax ginseng. The sequence continues at coordinate 91,403,172 of CM035148.1, read as the reverse complement.
TAACCCAATTCACAATTCAAAAAATGCAACAGGGGACTAACAATCATTAATATTTCTGTCAGCGGACCACACACCACGGGCTCTTGGGTACGAAAAAAGGAAACTAATCATATATATTTTCCGAGACTTACGGCTTGGAATACACAGACCTTAATGGGTGTTTCTAAATCCATTCCACATATCAATTGGCATATATAAAAGGAAGCATAAACATATGTTACCTGTCCTGCCTCGTTTAATTGTGGAGTAATGCTAAGTAAGTAAACAAAAACTATCTGCTTTACCTAGACAACCCACTGATGGTTGTACTGTACAATCTATGAATGTTGTCTCTTGGTAAACTAGACAACTTTTGTCTAGTTATCTAGCATTATTGTTAAATGTGTAGGCAAGCTTCTCAGCGCTTCCAATTAAATCCTAAGCCAACATCGGTCAAACTCACGAAAATATTACTATCTGCAACCACAGAAGGATATCATTTCATAGGTTTTTCACCATCCAAAATCTTGGAGACATTTTGACAAACAGGTGGGCTGCTAATTACATGTGTCAAAAGCTTACCCGTTACCTGCTCCTGCCTTTCCTGGTAGCTCACAGTAGAGAAAATTAATGTCCATTTTCTTGGGTCTAAAATGGTATGACATTAAATATTTTAATAAAGGTTGAATCTATAGACATATCAATTGAATTTAAGACTGGATCATATTAATAAATATAAAGGGAAAATTCATATAGCATATCCCTTGCTAGTGGAATTTAAATTCGTCAAAGTATTAAGAGATCTAGCATTCATTCAATGGGCAGGGAAAAACAAGATAAGCAATGCTAGTATTCTTGCTGCAAATTCAAACGTACGTCAAGCTAGCATTTGTATGTTTCTATTCGTGCACATTACAGCTTTTTAACCATAAGTGTCCAAAAACAAGCAAAAAACTTGCTACTATGGAACCATTACTCTCATGCTCATGCTCAGTTTCCAATTTGCCATAAAGCTAAAATTGCAAATAGATCAAAACAACTATTCTGATTTGGAGTATACCAGTATTTGGAGTGACCCAAACACATCTTTTCTTCACAAATGAAGCATCGGTTGAGCCGGTCACCGCTACAGTACCAGTAATAGTAACAACAACCTTTTCAGGCTTGGGAGCAGATTGTTTCCTCCTTATTGGCATGCTTTGTCGACTAATCCTCCCTGTCGAGGCCCGGCTGTGTGACGAATCTGATGAAGCATCAGATGAACACGAAACATTCATGGACAAATTCGATTTCAAAACCTTATGCTCCTGTTGCAAAACCGAAGGCATCGTGTTGCCATTCGGCTGCGGCGTTGACGGTGAATTAAATGTGAACAAACAAAAAATTCTGAAGGCTCGATTGGCTTAGAGAAAAGGGAGATTTGGGCTATTTCTCAGGTTAGGGCTTCTCGTACATAACGGAGGAGGAGGTATATTGGATGGAGCAGGTTGAGGTTGATCTGGTTGAAACATCCAATTTTGGCTTAGGAAGAGACCCAATTGATCTCTTGCTTTCCTCTCCAGCTGAACCACGCACGCACGCACGCACGCACGCACCAACTGAAGAACACTGAAGACTGACTCTGTTCCAGACACACATAAGAATACTGATATGTTCCAATAAAAGAAGAAGTTAATAACATTTTTTTAAAAAAACAAATCTTTTATAAGTAATATTATAATAAGTTAGCTTTAATTATTATTTATATTCACCATAATTAGTTTTAAAAAATTATTTAGAACAAAACATCGACTAATTTTATCTCTCGCAAAAAACTTCTGAACAATAATATAGTGATTAATAATTCTTTCATTAATATATTTTTTCCTCGCAATATTTTATTATAAATTTGTACAAAAAAAATCCTTCTATCACCTCAATTTTGCGAGAAAAAAAATAAAAATTGTGAAGGATTTTTCCTTCGCTAAACAACTCCTCATGTGAAGGAATAAATTCCTTCACAAAATTTCCTTCGCTACATCCCTATTTTGGTGTAGTGAATTTTGCAAGGAAAAACATATAAATTTTAACATTAATAATGTTATATTACATCTATTTTTTTCTATATTGTCACTATACTTTTTTTACCTTCAATGATATGTTCTATTAACATTCTTAAATATACTCCTTTAAAGTGATTGAACCATTCAACACAAGGAATTAAGGTTCAAGAACATTTATTGTAAAAGATTAAACTAAAGAAACTTGTTAAACTATAAACAAGTTAGAGTAAGTCAACAATGATTAGAATTTCAATAATTTAGAATTAAAACATGCTTAATGTAATAGATAGGTATAGAAGCTTTCTCAATCAAAAGAATGAAGTTACACAATGTAATAATACAACCAACTCAACGAACGTGTAGAGTTAGAAAAACTTGCACCATGTAATAAACGAACTAGCTCAACGAAAGTGTAGAGTTAGAAAACTTGCCTTGAGCGTAAGCTATAAAATTAAACTCACGATCACCTACACATAATTTTAGAACCACAATACCTATTAGACATGCTAACGTATCATAACATGTTCATTACCATTCACATTTCAGAAACTCTAAGTGTTTTACTTCACAACACTTGTCTAACTTTCATTATGTATACTAAATTACCACATAACGCATTTTCGATTTACTAATTATTTTTGCAACTTTGATCATACTAACCACAACTCACTATGTTATGTTAACCTTAACATTACATATTTAACATGCTAACACAATTTCAGACCATGTTATGACATTCCCAAATCTGCGAAATAACAGTAGTCGAATCTCAAACTGGTAATGGCGCAATTGCAATACAAAACTTTGGGACCTAAGAATGCTTGCTGTTTTTGGCCCAACCTTAAGCAATATTGCGGAATGTTCGACAGACGCATAAAAGGCTATGAACAGTAGCTAACTTTAGCCCAACAAACACAAATTTCACCCAATAGACAGTAATATTAACACGTATAATAAATATACAACTATCACAAACATGATTGCTCACATTTACAATCAATTAGCATAATTTAACACTAACTTAAACTATTTTAATTTCTCCAAATTTATGTTTTCAAACAAAAACTCCATTTTCGAGTTCCTTCACAAAATTGAACACTATGATTTCAATTCTTGTCCAAATTACCTCATTCAAATTACGTTATACTCATATCTCATTGAACTAACATATGCAAGCCTCAATTTACAGTTTAATATATGAATTAACCATCTAAATTGGTACTTAACTAAGCCATACAAAGAATACATACACTGTCAAAATTTTCTTCCACTGTCAAACGAATTTAGCATGCGATTATTGTTTAAACATAATCTCTAGCATTACAAACATGTATAACCATAATTACCAACTATATATCCACAATTCATCAACTTGATTCACAAAACATAAGCTAAAACTATGTTGTATGTTCACATATGAATACACATATATATAATACAAAGTTGTGAACATACCTTTAATTTGTTAATATAATCCTTGCTAAATGCTGGAAATTTCTTGATTTCCCTCTCAATTCTCTCAACTCTCTCTGCCAAACTCTCTTCTCAACTTCTTTGAACTCTCGGTAATAAACCTAGACAACTAAATTGTACGTAAAACCAAACTGAACAGTAAGCGTAAAGAAAAAAATGGATATGGCCTTAATAATAATAATAACTATTATCAGTTACCAATACAACGCATATATTATAAATATATTATATTTATTATTTAACTTGTTTGGCAAACCATTTAAATTTTAAAGAATTAAAATTCTTAAGCCTTGTTTGGTAAAAATTAAATTAAACCCTTTTTTAATTTATTTTAATAACTCCCTATAATATAGTTATTTGTCACACTATATTTAATCAAGCTTTCATATTTTAATTTAATTAAATCAAATCACGATTAATTAAATAAATTATTTAATCACATAACACAATACAAATAATTAATCATTTAAATTGAAATATCAATATTATAATAATTTCCTTACTTCATTAATTATTTATTTAACAAACAAATAATTAACCAAATAAAATTTAATTCATCAAAAAAATATTTATTCAACGAAAAACACACCCATTAAATATTTATATAAATCAATAAATATTTAATATTACATTTAAAATTCTGGAATGTTACATCATTCCCTCCTTAAAAGGATTCTATCCTCAGAATCACAATTCAAACAATCAAATCGTCACATTCTTCCCTACTTACAAAGATTTTGTCCCCAGAATCAAAGACATAGATTAAATAAATAAATCAGGGTAACTTTTCATCATTTCAATTTCGAGTTCCCACGTTGCCTCTTCGACATTGTGGTATCTCCATATCACCTTCACAAAAGGTATCACTTTATTTCTGAGCACTTGTTCTTTCCTGTCGACTATCTGGATTAGAACTTCTTCATAAGACAAATCTTTATCGAAGTGTAATGGTTCATACTCGATCACGTGTCTAGAATCGGGTTTATACGGTTGTAATACCGAAATATGAAAAACATTATGAATGTTTTCCAATTCTGGAGGTAGAGCTACCTCATAAGCCACTTCCCCCACTCTTCGTAGTATCTCAAACAATCCAATAAATCTTGGGCTGAGCTTTCCTTTCTTGCCAAAATGAATTTTCCCCTTCCAAGGAGAAACTTTTAGGAAAACGAAATTTCCTACTTCAAATTCGCGATTATGCCTATGTTGATCGACATACTTTTTCCGTACATCTTGAAATCGCTACAAATCTTGTCCTGATGAGTTTGAAAACTTGTAAGTTGTTGTGCGATTCACGTCCTAACGGTTGGCGTTCACCGACTTCATCTCAACACAGTGGAGTTCTGCACTTTCTGTCGTACAATGCCTCGTAAGGTGGCATGCCGATGCTCGCGTGGTAACTGTTATTGTAAGAAAATTCTACCAACGGTAAATGTTCATCCCAGCTTCCTTTGAAATCCATGATGCATGCTCTCATCATATCTTCCAACGTTTGGATAGTTCGTTCGCTTTGTCCGTCGGTTTGCGGATGATATGTTGTACTTATTCGCAACTATGTTCCCATACATTCTTGTAGTCTCTTCCAGAAGTTTGATGTGAACCTTGGATCTCTATTTGAAACAATTAACACTGAAACTCCATGTCTTGACATGATCTCTTTAACGTACAGTTTCGCTAGCTGATCAAGATTAAATCTAATCTTTATTGGCAAAAAGTGTGCAGATTTTGTTAGTCTGTCCACTATCACCCATATCGCATCGTATCCTTTCTGAGTCATTGGAAGTCCTACCACAAAATCCATTGTGATATGCTCCCATTTCCATTCCGGTATTTCCAACGGTTGAAGTAACCCGCTTGGTCGTTGATGTTCAGCTTTCACCTTCTGACACGTCAAACATTTTGCAACGTCTCTTTTCATATTTAGCCACCAAAAATGTCGCCGCAAATCTTGATACATCTTTGTACTTCCTGGATGAATTGAATATCTTGTGTTGTGTGCTTTGGTCAAGATTTCGTCTTTAAGCTCTGGCACTGCTAGAACCCAAATTCTTCCTTCGAACCGTAGTAGTCCTTCGGTATCGATCTTGTATTTTGCTTCAGTATCGTCAATCACTTTTTCTTTGATTGTTTCTCATTCTTTATCTTGTAGTTGAGCATTCTTCACTTTGTCCACCAAAGTTGGACTGGAATCTATCTAAAATAGTCGTTCATCGTATTCCTTTGGAAATTTGATTTCCAATTCTAGTTTTGCCATTGCTGAAATAAGCTCCTCATTAGTAGTTATCAGCATTAACTTCTCCCGACCTTTCCTGCTCAAAGCATCTGCAACCACATTCGCTTTGTCCTGATGATAAAGATCTCACAATCGTAATCCTTTATCAATTACATCCATCTCCTTTGACGCATATTCAGGTCCTTCTGTGTGAAAATATACTTCAGACTTTTATGGTCTGTGTAGATTTCACATTTCTCTCCATAGAGATAGTGTCTCCATATTTTGAGAGCAAACACTACTGCAACCAATTCAAAATCATGGGTCGGATAACCTTTCTCATAATCCTTCAGTTGTCTTGATGCATACACAATAACTTTGTCGTTCTACATAAGAACACATCCCAACCCTTTATGTGAGGCATCACTATACACCACAAAATTTCCTGTACTATCTGGTAATGACAACTCAGGCGTCATGCGTAATTTCTCCTTCAAGTCCTGGAAACTTTCTTCACACTTCTCCGTCCAAAAAAATTTCACAGTTTTCCTTGTCAAATTTGTTAATGGAGTGGCTATCTTAGAAAAATCATGAATAAATTGTCTGTAATAACCGGTTAATGCCAAGAAACTACTCACTTCCGATAGTGTTCTTGGTTGTTCCCAATTTATTACAGCTTCCACTTTTGATGGATCCACGAAAATCCCATCTTTGTCAATCACGTGTCCAAGAAATTGCACACGATCTAACCAAAATTCACACTTAGAGAATTTCGCGTACAACTTTTCCTTTCTTAGTGTTTCCAATGTCAAATGTAAGTGTTCCACGTGTTCTTCTTGAGTTTTGGAATACACCAGAATGTCGTTGATGAATACCGCTACAAACTTGTCTAAGAATGGTTTAAACACCCTATTCATCAAATCCATGAATGCAGCAGGTGCATTGGTTAAACCAAAAGACATCACCAGAAACTCATAATGTCCATACCGAGTTCTGAATGTCGTTCGTGGTATATCCTCCTTCCTCACTTTCAACTGGTGATACTCACTTCTCAAATCTATTTTCGAGAAGTATTTAGCACCCTTCAACTAATCAAACAAGTCATCTATTCTTGGCAATGGATATTTGTTTTTAATAGTGACTTTGTTTAATTCTCTATAATCAATGCAAAGATACATTGACCCATCCTTCTTCTTCACAAATAACACTGGCACTCCCCACGATGATACGCTTGGTTGAATATACTTCTTGTCTAACAATTCTTGCAACTGTACCATCAGTTCCTTCATTTCTACTAGAGCCATTCTGTACGGGGCCTTCGATATCAGAGTTATCCCCAACACTAAGTAGATCATGAACTCAATTTCTCTGTTAGGCGGAAGTCCTGGAAAATTCTCTGGAAACACATCCTCAAATTCCCTTACCACTGGTATCTCTTCCAGTTTCACATTCTTCTTCTGAGTATCGACTATGTAAGCTAAATAGCCCACACAACCTTGACTCAATAATTTCTTGGCCTGAATAATAGTTAGACATTTCATTTGTCTAGGCGACTTGCTACCATAAAATACTACCTTTGACAGGGTCATAAGGTTTACACACATCTTTTGGCAATCAATTACCGCTCCATATTTGAATAGCCAATTCATTCCCAAAATAACATCAAACTCTCCCAACTAATCAGAATCAAATCTACCATCAAGATATTCTCCTTAATGTTCACCCTACAGTTCTTGTATACGAATCTAACATGGATTATCTCTTTATTTGCAATTTCTATGTTCAAAGGGAAATTCAGTTCTTCTTTAGGCAATTCTAACCTCTTAGCAAATTCATCAGAGATAAATGAGCAAGTAGCACCCGAATCAAATAATACATAAGCATCAATATCATTGAATGGGATAATACCCGACGCGACATCTTTTGATTGCACAGCATCTTGTACAGTCATGTTGAAGGTTGTAGCTGTGGGTTTGTTTGATGTTGTACCTCCATTGTTACCTCCATTGCTTCTGGTTGTCACTCCATCCTTCTTCTTAAGGCATTCACGAGCAAAATGATACTTAGATCCACACGTAAAGCACACGCTCTTCTTAGGTTGAGTGCAATTTGGGGCGATGTGACCCTCCTGGCCACAGTTGAAGAATACTTGTTTCCCCATCAAGCATGCACCCTTGTGAAACTTCTCGCATGTAGCACATGCTTCAAACTTCTTTTCTGCCGGTTGCCCTGCTGGTTTCCAGCACCCACGTTTCAATTCCACTTCCTCTTCAAGTTGTTGTTGTTTCCACCACTACCACCTCCATTCTTAATTTTCACCTCATTCTTCTTCTTCTTCTGTTCCTGATTGAACTTTGTCACTGCCTCGCCTCCACCTTCAGCGAGTATTTCTTTCTCCATCATTGCTGCGAAAGTCTTCATTTGAAATAGGGAAATCCTACTGTACAACCATGGCTTCAGTCCCTGTTCAAATCTCTTCGCCTTGCGTTCGTCCGTGCTGACTTGATAAGGCGCAAACCTCGCCAACTCTTTGAATTTAGCGGCATACTCAGATACCGTCATCGTTCCCTGCTTCAGTTCCAGAAACTGCACTTCCAGTTGACCCTTCGAACTCTCAGGAAAATAGGTCTCGAATAATATCTCCTTAAACCTATCCAAGGTCATCATCCCTGGTCCTTCTCGAGCTTTATTGGCCTGCCACCAATAACTAGCTTCTGCTTTCAACATGAATGTTGCGAAAGCAGTCTTCTGATCATCTCCTACCCTAGCAACATCGAACACCTTCTCTATCTCCATAATCCAAGTCTGCATTGCCGATTGGATTCAATCGACCCTCGAAATTCGTGGTCCAAACCGCCTTTGAACTCCTTAAACGTTGTTCCTTGGTTCGTAGGGGTTATTCTCGCAACGCCTCCATCTATTAACATCACTAATTGTTGAACTTGGTTAGCATCAACATTGTCGTTATTGTTTGTTCCTTCGGTGGTTCTCTGTCGTGGTGGTTGACGTCTGGGAGGCATTTTCTGTTTAAAAATACACTCATTAGGTTCTTATTCAACTCTTTTAAGTAATTTCTACTTAACTTGCCTCCACAAAAGAAATAACCACATAATCACGTAACACTTTGAATAAAATAACAACTTTTATTTATTCATAACCTCTTTGAAAACATAAAACAATAGCACCACTGCTATTTACATTACTTTCCTGAACTACAAAAGTTTCAGGACAACATCATCGTTATATCCCATAGGTTACATAACACTTGGGATTTACAATTTATTTAACATTTATTAATCGCATAACAACTACGATGTTCTACTAAGATACTGCTTAGCCTTACTACGTTCTTCCTCCATAATCCGAAACATTATTCTGCGATCTAATACGTACGATGGTAGTGTCTCGAACTGAATCGGATAACCCATGACCCGATCTTGAGCTCGATTAACCAAAGTGTTGAATACTCTATTCATCTCTTCCATCTTCATTCTCTTTTCCTGTGCGTCTTTCACTGCTATCCCGGTTCGTTGAAACATCTCCTCATATGCGTCCTTGGCTCTTGCCCTCTTCATAGCTTCTTCCCTTAGCTTATTCTTCAATTCAGCGACCTCCTCGATCAGTTATTCTTTCTCTCCTTCAGTCTGTTCTATCTTCTCCTCAACATTAGTCAGTCGTTCCTCACGATCTTGGATCTCATCATCTTTATGTGTTATTACAGTCTGTTGTTCAGCTACTATTTCTTGCAATTCCTCGACTGTATCCTAAAGTTCCACGTTATGGTCATAGACTTCATCGTACATTTGAGCAGCTATCGAGGTTAGTGGAGTCTCCACCTCCTTGTCCTCATCATCCTCATCCTCATCCTCCTGTGGCAACTCAACGGGATCCTCTTCATCCGTCTCCACATCATCATCCTCATCTTCAACTACTGTGACCAACAGGGCTGACTCCCACGGCAGTAGTTGTTCCCAACTAACATGAATGTTGCGAGGCTCCTCCTCTGTAGGCACTTGAGGTCTATCCTCCCTATTCTAACTGTATTCTCCGACATTAGTCATCCTGACAACAAAATTTTTAAGTTAAATTATTAATCATTACTACTTGACACTCACGAGCACATAAGTATAAACACATAATCACATAAGTGTTTTATTATTTCTTCCTTAAAACTCGATAAGAGTTAATCACCACTATCTTTTCAAAGGTTACTTCCTAAGGCTTTTCCCCACCTAAGGTTCATAACCTAAAGCTTTGATACCAACTTGTGACACCCCCAAATCCCGGTACTTCATTACCTCAAGATTTGGCGTTCACGTAATCAAAACATTCATATCTAGCTACCCAATTATAATAAATTGAATAATAAAAACCTGCCCATACATGATTGCTTTAATAAAAACATTATCTCCCAGGTTCTCTAACCTTTAATACAATCATTCAAGTGCGGAAATTAAATCATTACATCACATCATTATTAAAAGTCTATCATCAACGATAAAACAAAATTACAAATCTTCATCACTTGTATATTTTTCCCTTTCCTTTGCTAGTTGTAGGTTTATCTACCTTCTCATTCATAGCTGCAATAAATGTATAAATATGCAAGAGTGAGCAAACAAAGCTCATTTGAGATAAGAATAAATATCTTTACAACATTTGCCAAATAATAGGCTCAATAGAACTGAATAATATGTTCTATTAACATTTCAATACTTGCCAACTCATAGGCTCAATAAAACTGAATGATATGTTCTATTAACATTCTTAAATATACTACTGAGGGTCAAATGACCATGAACCATGTCCACAGTTATAAGTAATCTTTCAACTTTAACTTTAACAGGCATATGACTATAAGGACTCCACGTACTTAGGGGGATCAATCCTTTGTACAATTTATTGTGCACAACCATTTCAACGCTAAGCATAAACCCCTAAACATAGGGTTGTTCATCTCAGTATTTAGAGTACAAGTCCGCACCAAAGAAAGTTTGGTTTGGATAAGCTTTCAAGGGTAATTTGAAGTTTAACGATCATCAACTAGTGAACTAGTTGAATCAACAATGCTTGATAACACAATAGTTGTTTAATAACAACATAACTTAGAACATTTGAGAATCATAGGTGAACTGACTATATTCTAGACTCATGCTTGAAATAACTAGAGAACATAAGTATTAATCAAAATAAAGAAATGGTAAACCTTGGCTTGAACAATAATAAGCTAGGTCTATAATCTTATCAAATTAGAATTTTAGTTACCGAACATGTATTAGTTGATAGCAAGCTGGAAACAATTCTTACTCCATATGTAATAAAATATACAAAGTGATTGAACCATTCAACACAAGGAATTAAGGTTCAAGAACATTTATTGTAAAAGATTAAACTAAAGAAACTTGTTAAACTATAAACAAGTTAGAGTAAGTCAACAATGATTAGAATTCTAATAATTTAGAATTAAAACATGCTCAATCTAATAGATAGGTTTAGAAGCTTTCTCAATCAAAAGAATGAAGTTACACAATGTAATAATACAACCAACTCAACGAAAGTGTAGAGTTAGAAAAACTTGCACCATGTAATAAACGAACTAGCTCAACGAAAGTGTAGAGTTAGAAAATTTGCCTTGAGCGTAAGCTATAAAATTAAACTCACGATCACCTACACATAATTTTAGAACCACAATACCTATTAGACATGATAACATATCATAACATGTTCATTACCATTCACATTTAAGAAACTCTATGTGTAAGACCCAAGCTTTTTATAAATAAAATTGAATTTTCCTCTAATTATTATTTTGAAATAATAAGGTGTTAATTTGATATAATATTTTGGTTATGCGTGAAATGTGAAAATTTTGCAAAATAAGCAAGTGGTTATAAAATATTCATTGTTGTTGGGGAATATTAAATGCGACACTAGCGACCCATTTGTGGAGCCCTATAATGTATAAGCGTTTGGATGAAGAAAATGACAAAGTATGAGTTTTTATAAATAACGATGTAATTGTTACTGCTAACATCGTTAATTACTTTGGTTAAATTACACAGTGGTTAAAATATCGATGTCTGGCAAAGAAGACTTACCATAGCAGCAATATTACCGCGATGTTGAATTATTGATTCTTACGTGAAGACCTTTTCACTAATAATTTTTACAAAGAATTACTTATTCAATATTTTATTTTATTGATTCAATAATTCTTTGCGTTGATATTTTATATTATTGTTTTTTCAATATTTGTCATTTGATTTCCCATTATCGGATCAATAATTCATATTATTTGAATAATATTATTAGATAGCATTATTGGCAATGTCTAGAAAGTTTTGTCAAGGAGAGGTTTGGTCACCTAATTGCGCGCCAGTAAAGAGAAATTCTTATCGGAAAGTCTCTTCTTTCCTAGGAATGGCCTGGTTATCATAATTGTGATTCTGTAATATTATTTGTGAATAATTAATTATTGATTTATATGATAAGGAAATATTTATTTGATGTGGATATAAATGTTGTTTTTTATGCGGTTATAAATGAAGGAATTAATATTGAGGTGTTTTATCAGTATTTTGTCGGATTGGAGGTATTAAAAGATCAAACTAGTGTTCTTGAGATATATTGCGTGAATTATAATTTTTGATCCGACCGTTAGATCGTTGTGATTTTTGGATATCTTATACACATATAAGTTGAGTATATGTCCACAAATTTTGAACCATTAAAAATGAACTTGTGATTTGTTATGAATTTTAAGAGGTGACTGGTTCAGAAATTATTGAATTATCCGAATTTATCATTTTGGTGGAAAATTCTAGAATTGGTGGGCCCCACTTGTGGTTGGTGAAGAAATGTGCTGAATTGTATTTCAAATGTGGTGGGTGGTAATAGTAGCAGGTCAAGTCTATTTCGGCGTGCTAACATTTTCCTATAAATAGAGGGCTAAATTAGAATTGAAAATCACACCAGAAACATAAGCTTTCTCTCTTTCTCTCTCTATATTATCGAGCCTATTTTGTGAGTATTTAGATACTTTGTGAGTTTTTATTTATCAGTGCAAGTTTCCTTCAGCCTTATACCGATATTTCGATCAGAAGTACTGTTATTTTAAGGTAAGGGATGTTATTTTCTTCCTAATGATGTTATTCTTTCAATATCATTATACCGAAATATTGGTATGGATTTTATTGTGGAATTTCTACCTTTTTGTGTCGGGATTACTATTCACGTATATGGCACTATTCACGAATACGACACTATTCACCAAAAAATAAAATTTTCTTCTTTTTGTTCAAGATGTCTATTATGGTTACTATCTTTGATTGTATCCATGTTTTGATCTTTATTCTTAAATTTTGCCTCAAAATTGGTTATTATGGAGTATTATTGATCTTGGATAAACTGTAATACGAATCCCTAATATTTGTTCTTTTATCTCACTGGATTCGTTTTCTTTAATATATTTTTCATCATCCTCAGTCCTAAATGATGATAATACTGAATATCTTTGGCCTGTAATGCAAAGATGAATGATTAACTGATGAATATCTTTGGCCTGTAGTGCAAAGATGAATGATTACCTAATGAATATCTTTGGCCCGTAGTGCAAAGATGAACAGGTGTTGAGATGAACATGACCAACTAGTGATACAAATGAATATCTTTGGCCTATAGTGAAAAGATAAATATTTGATTCAAGATGTATATTGATTGATGTTACAGGGATAAAATATTGATGATGGACTTTTAAATCTTAGAAGATAGTAGAATTCTTTCTCTACTTGACTCTCTTCTAATGGATTGTTGTATCCATTTGCAGCTTGTTGATCTAAAACTTGTTGTCTATTATATTTTATCGATTTTTCCTGTTGAAGACTAATGATAATTTGTTGTATATTATCTTAGTCATAATATTCTTTCTTCGGGCTAGTTGAGCTCACCCTTTTCCTTTTTGTTCCATTGTTCTTCTCTAGGACGGAGAGAATTTAGCGAGAACTAGTCGGGGTATGGAGTGATGATTCAAGATAGTTGTTTTAGTAGTCCTCACTATTTTGTAAAATAGTGTATCAATAATTGTAACGAGGACTCCTTTTGAGTTTGTATACTCTCTATTAGACTATAGTTGTATTCAAACTCACAGTATATGTGTTGTCGTATTTTGCACGACAATTGTATTACTGAAGTTGTATTTGTTTCTGTACCATGTATTTGGCGACTCAAAATGGATGATGTATACCTATTTTGGGGGCGTCACAGTTGGTATCAAAGCTTAGGGATATGATCCCTGGCTGAGGTGTGAGATAAGAACTAGGAGGGGAGAGACGGGGAATTCCTTCGCTAGTATGACCTACCTAAGTTTATTTGGTATTTAATTGGTCGGTCAGAGTATAAGGATAATATGTGATATGTCAATTAACCCTTGTTTTGTGGCAGTGTTTGAAAATGGCATCTGAAAATGTTGTGATAAGCAATGAAGCATATGAGATCGTTGAGTCACCAACGATCAATACCTAGGATAATGTGCATCAGGATGGCAATAATCCTTAGGTAAACAACAACACCGATCAAATGATGAACGATGGGATGTTCATAGGCTTTATGCAATTCATGCAACATCAGGCGAGAGGGACTCCTGTTCAAAATGCAGGTGGAAACACTGGCAACTCTCGGATGGTCACCGCTAAGCAGTTCAAGGAGCTGGGACCACCGGAGTTTTTGGGAAAGCCAGAAGCACTTATAGCAGAGACGTGGATAAAGTAGATCACCAAGATATTTTATGTCTTGGGATGTTCCGAGGAGCAAAAGGTTCCCTTTGCCACCTTTATGTTGCGAGGAGAGGCAGATTACTGGTGGGAATCGGTAAAGCGTACTCAACCTGCTTCAGACCCTTGAAAGATGTCTTGGGAGAAGTTCCAAGAATTGTTCAACGACAAGTACTTTCCCGAAAGTATTCATCACATGAAGGAGGTTGAGTTCATCAAGCTGGAGCAAAACAATATGAACGTGTCGCAGTACAAAGCTAAGTTTGTCGAGTTGTCCCGATTTGCATTCCATTTGGTTGATAATGAGGAGAGAATGACGCGAATGTTTCTGCGAGGTTTGAAAACCGAAATACGTCAATACCTCATTTCTCACATACTTTGTTTATATTCGAGATGTAGTGAATAGGGCTCGATTATTGGAGCGATAATGAGCCATCCCAACAAATCAAGGATAACGAGCAACAACATGATAATAATCGTAATCTATGGCAACGGTCATCGGAACAATGATAACCATCGTGGAGGAAATTATCATGCCAAAATGGTAACCACTTCAAAGGGTAATCATAGCCAAGATAATAGAAGAAATGATTTAAGTGGAAATTTCAAGAAGAAAGATTTAACGATGATTTGGAAGACGCGTGACAAAGACCAACACTAGCAACAAATTCTAGGGGAGGAGAATGACCGCCAGTTAGATGCTACATATGCGGAGAAGAGGGACATATAAGTCCAAACTGTTAACAGCTTTCCAAGATATGTTTTAATTGTGGAAAATATGGTCATATAACTCGATTTTGTCCTGTAGCGAAATCAAGTCCAGTTGGGACGGTGGCACCAAAGGTGGATACAGACAAAACAAAGTCGGTGGTTTCAGGGAAGAGCGCGTTTTAAGTGACTTCTCAAAGAGAAGCGAGTAACCCGAACGAATTTAGCACAGTTTAGTTAATTATAAATTCTTTCAAGTCTATACCTTATTAGATACCGGTTCTACCCACTCTTTTATTTCTCCTGCTTGTGCTCAACGTTTAAACTTGACTCTGGAGTAATTAAACTTTGACTTATCTGTGGAGACTCTGTTAGGAGAAACTGTTATCATATCCACGATTTCTAAATCTTGTTTGATCCAAATGGGCACAATCACATTACTTGTTGATCTTATCTCTTTAAAGATACTTGCATTTGACGTAATTTTAGGGATTGATTGGTTAACTACTCATCATGCCAAAATTGATTGTTTTCGTAAGGTTGTTAGTTTTTATATTCCTAACTAACCTGTTATGCAAATTCAAGAAACCAAATCATTGAAGTCAAACACTTTCATATCAAGCCATAAAGCCATTCGTTTATTGAAAAACGGATGTCAAGTTTTCTTAGCCCATTTCATGGATTTAAACAAAAATACGTCAGATTTGAATGATATTTCTGTTGTTAGTGAATTTCCTGACGTATTTCCTGAAGAATTTCTTGGCATACCCCCAGAGCGTGATATTGAATTTTGTATCGACTTTGAACTCGGTACAAAACCCATTTCTAAAATCTCTTATCGAATGGCTCCTATTGAACTTCAGGAGTTAACAAACCCAACTACAAGAGTTGGTACTCAAGCCTCTATCTGGTAATTTCCTTTGTGGAATGCACCAAAGCCAGACTCTTCGTAGGGGACGCTATATTTGTTTGGTGGTAAAATAATAGGTGTTATTGTGACGTGCTATCCAAGATTGGGATATGAGTCACAATTGAGAACAACTTAAGTCAGTAATCGAAATAAGTAGCTTTCTAGGCTTAGTTGGTTATTATCGGAGATTCGTGGAAGGATTTTCTCGAATCGCTAATCCATTAACTTAGCTGACTCGGAAAGATACAAAATTCGTATGGAGCGAGGAATGCAAGAAGATTTTCCAAGAGCTCAAGATGCAACTCATTTTGGCACCTGTTTTGACCATACCATCCTAGAAAAGCGAAAGTGGTAGCTTACGCATTGAGTAGAAGATTATATAAGAGTACGAGTGCGATATTGTCGAACACAAAGTCCTATTTTGTATAACTTGCAAAGGATGGAGATAGAGTTAAAGGCTCCAAGTACCCACGTTATGATGTTAAATATACGAGTAGAATTGACTTTAATTGATAAAGTTAAAACCGCTTAAGCTACACACTGGAGCTGATGAATATAAAGAAGAAGGTGCAAGAATACGTTATTCTAGAAGTAAGAGTCGATGAAGAGAAGAAAGCTCAAGCCTTCGATTTATTTGAAATCCTCGATCGAGTAGGAACTGTGGCCTATAGACTCGCCTTAACGCTAAGTATGTCACGTGTTCATAACATTTTTCACGTATCAATGTTACGTAAATATGTGGACGACCCAAACCACATTATTGCGTTATAACCAGACGAGATAGCCGAAGATTTAACGTACGACGAGGTACCTGTCAAGATCTTGGATATGAAAGAACATGTCCTATGCACAAAGGTTATAACTCAAGTTAAGGTTTTGTGGAGGAATCATGATATTGAAGAAATGATCTGGGAGTTGAAATCAGAAATGAAATTGAGGTATCCTCACCTTTTCGAAACATCAGGTACGTACATCAATTTCGAGGACGAAATTTCATAAGGAGGGGAGGTTGTAAGACCCCAGCTTTTTATAAATAAAATTGAATTTTTCTCTAATTATTATTTTGAAATAATAAGGTGTTAATTTGATATAATATTTTGGTTATGGGTGAAATGTGAAAATTTTGCAAAATAAGTAAGTGGTTATAAAATATTCATTGTTGTCGGGGAATATTCGTACGACGGCGTAGCCATTTGTGGGCCCTATAACAGAATAACTGTCGGATGAAGAAAATGACAAAGTATGAGTTTTTATAAATAACAGCGTAATTGTTACCATTAACACTGTTGGATTACCTGGTGGTTAAAATACAGTAATACGTGTGGTTGCACAGTTGCACACGGTATTGCACAATATTGTTGAATTATTGATTCTTACGTAAGAAGACACTACTCAATAATTTTTACAGTAATTACTGTTGTAGCGCCCCCAAATCCGGGTATCTTCCAACCCGACAGATGGTGCTATACTGTACAACATTCATACATTCATTCAATTGAAAAGTCTCAAAGAACGAATATAACTTCTATATATTTAAAGTAATATTTACATTTCCCATGTTCTATACCCGTTACAAAGGTTCTTTGTCATAATATCAGTTACATTACAATAATAGACCTATACTATCACAAGACAGTTTAGTAATCTGTCTTAGCTTTTCCCTTATCCTTTTTCGATCCTTCGGGACGTTCAGTCTTAGCTGCATTCATATGGTTCAAGCAAGAGTGAGCATAACTAGCTCAGCAAGTATAACAATTTAATAACAACATGCTTGACACATACAAATCGTATATCTTCAATAACTGAACACTAGTTATGAAGTACTATTGATAATTCAAAATAACACTTCATCTTTTCTTTCAAGATGTTTTACAATAACAACATTTAGTAAAACATTCACTCCGGTCAGAGACCTCGAGTATTCATTCTTTATTGGAAAAAGGACAACCCGAAAGCAAGTCCGTAAGCCCGATATCACCTACGAGCACTTTTAGGTGATCAACCTATTGTACTCTATGTTGATCAACACTACATCCATTAAACGTATGCAAGTTTATGCATTTGACAACCTCACGTGCCTGTCGTTTTACCGACAAAACATTTGTTTAACATTTCAGTCTTCTTTTGAAAACCATATCAAGTAATTGACAAAAGATAGCAACATTTGATAATACATGAATAGATTATCAATACATCAAGTCTAGCCAAAAGAATTGGCTTTAACTTCAACATACTTCAATTCATGCGAAAGGATACATGAATCTCAAAAACTTGTTCAGATTGAACTGAGACAAGAGTTAGAATACTTGCCTTTAGCGTCTGCTACGGTATTTTAACTTTATGTTCAAGTCGTTCAAGTCTCTACAATACATGATCACATAATGTCTTACATTAGGTCACATATAATCAAGTATGTATATGACTATATCATACCCTTCATTTCAATCTAATTGTGTATTA
Organism: Panax ginseng; assembly: GCA_020205605.1. Taxonomy (NCBI): domain Eukaryota; kingdom Viridiplantae; phylum Streptophyta; class Magnoliopsida; order Apiales; family Araliaceae; genus Panax; species Panax ginseng. The sequence continues at coordinate 91,384,620 of CM035148.1, read as the reverse complement.
GATTCAGTTACTATTCGTTCCGGTTTATCATTATGCTTGCATTATATTTGACTAGGTTATCTCAACCTTTATACAACATCCTTAAGGTTACATTACATTCCTTAAGTTGTGTTTACTTCCTTTTCTTTTCTTTATACTTAAGAAACATTCATTACAATTTTTGTTACGAGATCAGGTATTGCAGGCTAACTTTATGCTTACATCTCGTACCGTGGACGCGAGCTTATGTTGTCCCGGACTTGGTCTTTGCGCGAGTCCTTACTTAATAGGTCTGCATTTTATTTCCACACTCAAAGGATTTTGGTATCATACATGGCGATCACGGCCACATAGTAATACTATAGTTACATACCAATGGCGAAACTCTTCAAGATGGCTCGAACAACGTTCGCGTCTTTGCGGTGAGGGTCATTTTGCCTAGGGTTGGCACCGAGGCGCCAACTCTGTGCACCAGAAACCAAATTCAGTTTGTGAATTTTGTGAACTTCCCGGATGCATAACTTCTTCATTATAAGTCCGAATTGGCTCGTTCAAAAGCCTACGGTTCACAAATTACGTAATCTACATGATCATTCAAGAATTTTATCTATTTGACTTCGTTTGCTAAAAATTCACCTATTGGTTCATTTTTAACGAAAATAATAAACGTTTGTGAACGTTCAACGCTCGTTTCTTCGTTCTAAGTCAGAATCCGGTCATTTTCGAGTCCACAACTCTTAAATGCCAAATATGACTTGTCTCTATTGGAAAACAATGGTTTTGTGATCAAACACAAAATTTGACTTCCATTCCGAGAATTTTACGTATTCGACGTTTATCGTCCAATCGTGCAAATTCCGGCAATTCTTCATTCTTATGATTTGTTCAACATTACAAATGAACTTAATTCATCATGTGAACATCTTAACATACTTAATACATCAACTTATACTCATTGTTGGATTTTGGACTTATTCTTCATGAGCTTATAACTTGTCATTTTATAAATTACTTAAGATTTGATTATTCATGACTTATGACAATTAAGGTTTCTTAATCATCATACTTTACATGTTCTTCACATATAACTTTATTTAGGTATATATGATACATATAATCATATAAGTTCTTAATTCACTTTTCTTACTAAACTCATCACAAGTTCATATTTTTATACTTAACATTCAAGGTTAACTTATAATAAGTTTATAACTTTTATAAGTTCAAATGACTTATTGCCAACTTATGTGGCTTAAGTTCATGACTTATTCATTCTTTTTGCTTCTTATCATTCATGTTTCTTAATTCCAACTTTTCTTATCAACCTATCATGATAGAGATAGAAGATAATCGGAGAAGAGGTCTTACTCTTGAAGTCTTTGATAAGTAGCTTCTTCTTCTTCTTCTTAGCTTATGGAAGTTAACTTATGATAGCTTATTCTCTCTAACACTTCAGCACTTTGTAATTGTTTAATTGCTTGAACAATTGTTAAATGGCTAGCAAAGCTCTTCTATTCATAGACTTTCCAAGGTTAGGGTAGTTTAGTCTTTAAATCATCCCACCTCTTTTAGCCACCTCCTTACTATTCATTAGTTGCTAGCTCTAATCTTATCCTTTGCTTGACCACTACTCATTTAACTTGGTCACCACTTATCTTGATCACCACTTATCTTGGTCATCACACATTAACCATATTAATATGGTTTTGCCCCATGGGTCTATTAACTCATGGATTCTAGCTTGGGCTTGGATTAATAAATCCTTGGGCTTTGCATTAATTCACTCTTTGGGCTTTGCATTAATAAATACTAGCTTGCTTATTAATTCAATAGTTGGGCCTTAACCTTAATTGACTTAGGCTTTGTACAAAAATCCTAGCCAATCTTTACAAGTCCATTAATATTTCATAATACATACACATATAGTTGATGCATTATTCTTGTATTCTAATTCATATAGAATTTATATACGGTATTTCATCCTTCATACAAACTCGTATAATACATAGTATTATACTCGTTTTCATTACTCCGTACAACACCAAAGTGAATTATTACTTCATACAAACTCGTACAATACATAGTATCATACAATTATTACTTATTCCTTAACACTTCGCTTTACTTAACGTTTATAAATTAAGTCCACAAGTGAATTATTACATTTTCTATAACTAGATTTTTATGACATAATCCATCTTACCTTGTTATTCCATCATTATGTATTTCTCGGAAACTCAAAATTATATCCCGAGAAAATACCGATGAATAGTATTTTTCAAAAAATTTCTTGAAAAACTTTTATTTTCGTTTTGGAAATTCAAACACTTTAATTCATCCACGTAGCTCAAATACTACGACATTCTAACATCAATAGGTTATATAATGACAACCATCTTGATAACACATGGAATATGATTTTATTATTATTTAATTTAATAAAATCATTTTACAATAAGATCCGAATTTCTCGGTCGTTACATTCTTCCCCCCTTATAAAGATTACATCCCCGAAATTTCGTCTTATTTTAATCAAATAGATGAGGAAATTTTTCTTCATCTTTTCTTTTCTAGTTCCCACGTTGCTTCTTGAAAGATCGTGGTTCTTCCATAATACCTTTACGGATGGTATTACCTTGCTCCTCGAGAACTTGTTCCTTTCTATCAATGATGCATGCCATCGACTCTTCATATGATAAGTCTTTCTCGATATGAATCGCTCATACTCGATTACATGCTTATAGTCCGCTTTATATGGACATAATACGAATCGTGAAACACGTTATGTATTCGTTTCTAGGTCCGGAGGTAATGCTATCATATACGCTTACCTCTCCCACTCGTTTTAACACTTAAAAGGTCCTATAAACCTTGGACTTAACTTTCCTTTCTTTCCGAAGCGTATCTTTCCTTTCCAGGGAGATACCTTTAGAAACACATACGAGCCCACCTCAAACTCTACTTAGTCTATATGAGTCCGCATACTTCTTCACATACGTCACGAGCTCGATGAGACGATCCGAATTAACTTTACCACATCCGTTGCCCCTGCCTGCACAATTACGAACTATGGGCTTCATTACACTCAAGATTTGGTGTTCAAAGTAATCAAAATCATTCATTTATAACTACCCAATCATAAATAAAATTGAATAATAAACCTACCCATACAGAATTACATAAAATAAAATCTCCTGTTTATCTAACCTTTACAAACAATCATTCATGAGGAAAATTTAAAATAAACTTCATTACAATCTTTAAACCAAAGTCCGATAATAAAACTATCAAAACTATTACAAGTCTTCAAGATTTTATTCATCTTTCCCTTTCCTTTATCGGGTGCTAGGTACGCCACCCTTTTCCATCTTTAGTCAGTAAGGATTTTACAGCAAGAGTGAGCAAACAAGGCTCACTTGAAATAACAATGAATAACTTTTACATTCTCTGGCCCATTCAGGGGCTCAATAGAACCGAACAATAGGTTCTATTAACATCTTAAACATTCCTTTCCCATTCAGGGGCTCAATAGAACTAAATAATAAGTCCTATTAACATCTTAACATTCCTTGCCCATTCAGGGGCTCAATAGAACCCCGAAACAATGAGTTCTATTAACATTTTAAACATTCACCGAGGGTCTAATGACCACGAACCTTGTCCACGCTTATAAGTAATCTTTCAACTTAAACTTTTACTACATACAACCATAATGACTTTAAGGTACTTAGGGGGATCAACCCTTCGTACATGTATTGTATACAAACATTTCATCGCAAAGTACAAAACTAAGCGTAACCCCTATAAATAGGGTTGTTCATCTCAGTATTTTGAGTACAAGTCCACCCCAAAGATAGTTTGGTTTGGATACACTTCAAGGAAATTTGGAATTCAACGGACATCAACTAAGGATTAGTTGAATAAAAGATAATAACACTATGTTATTAAATAATCCTGACTGAATAAACATTTCGTTCTGAGTTCATGCTTTAGGAATAATTCTAATAGCATAACAATTGAATAATCTATCATACCTTGCTTTGAACAATATTAAGCTAAGGTTATATCTTAAAATTTATTATCAAGCATGCACAACAAATAATAACTTGAACAATAAACTGATTCAATAGAATAACGATACTTGCATGCTAATATAACAAGTTTAGAGTTAGGAAAAACTTGCATAATCATAATAACTATCTCAACAAAAGTGTGGAGATGGGAAGCTTGTATCATCATGAATAATCGGATACAATTAAATTGCTTAATGGAAATACTTTACTCAATAAAGTATAGCATATTAAATTTGCATAACGAAGATTTAGGATTAGAAAACTTGTATAAACACAACTAACTCAAAGAGTATGGAGTTAGAAACTTGCTTAATATAAAAATGATAGGTTTAGAAACTTTCCTTGTGCGTAGATTAAACCTTTATAATCCAAATCACATTATCCTATATACATATATTAACATGACATAATCAACAAGAATATATACTATATCTCTACAACACGTATGCTTTGATTATAAATTGCATTATCAAATTCTATCCATTAAAACTAATAACAATATTTGTTAGTTAGTAATTCTATGTTCACTCATAGTATTAATATACTATAATACTAGAAATACATACTCAATATTTATCATATAACATTTCATTAAAATATCAGACTTTTGTGCAAGACAAAAGTCGCTTTCAAACTTATTTCATAGTAAATGGCCATGCGCTTAATCTGATGAATTTGCATACGTGACATGGCGCCTCCTACACAGACCTATATAGGGACTCTGTCATTAGTATGGCAAAAGTTCGAAGGCCCGGCATTGACTTCACAATATAACAAGTAAAGTCCCATTTACAAGAATATTTAGGCGCTAAGGCGCGAAATTTGACGCTGGTGCGTGAATTTTGACGCTGGGGCGCCGGAACTCACAGAACCAAAAACGAAGAACAAAGCTAAAGCTACTGTCCAAAACCTTAACAACAATTCACCCCAAACAACATGTATAACTAATATAAATTACACATAATTTCTAACAATCATCCATATACCAATTACCAACCACTAATTAACAATATCATAACTAATTCTTTGAAACACTATGTTTTAAAAAAATAAAACTCCATTGATGAAATATCAATTTATAGTGAACGTAATTCCATTCTCATAATCAAATTAATACCTTTGAAATACAAGTATACTCACATATTAACATGTATAGTTCAATTTCATAGTAGTTCACAATTTATATAATCACATACCAATTTTGTTATTTTGCAAAACATACGCTCAAACATGTTTTTAATTCAGAAAACCAAGTTCCTCTTTCTTTAACACGTAATTAGCTTACATATATATATATATATATATATATATATATATATATATATATATATATATATATATAACTAAACGTACACATGCTTCCCCAACCAATTATACAAACATAGTTTTACAGAGAGTTTTGTAAAACTCTTATACACAGTCATATACCAGAAAACAAAGACTACCAAGTTCATAGGAAAAATGGCTTAAAACATATCTACGTACATACGTTAAGGTTTTAGGAACCTACCTTTTTGTTGCTTTAGAAAACTTGTAAATCACTGAAGAAAATCTTGACAATCTCAGAGCTTTCCTCTCTGTCTCTCTCTCAACTATCTCAGACAACTTCAAATTTTGATTAGGCTTAAGCCAAAATAGCATATACGTAATATTAACTAAAAACCAACGCTTACTTTTAAAACGTATAAAACTGACGCCAACTAATGATCGTATTAATTTAGCAGTTACCCAAAATAATATATATTATATATATTTTATTTATTTAATTAATAATTTAAATTCAAAAGAAATCCAAAAGCCATAAGGCTTTGTTTGGCAAACCATTTAAAATTAAAGGATTAATACTTAAACCTTGTTTGGCAAAACTAAATTAAAATTTACTTTAATTTATTTTAATAACTCTTTATCACATAGTTATTTGTCACACTTTATGTAATAACAATTTATTAAATAAATCACTTAATAATAACTCAATCCACATAACACAATAATTATTTAACAAATAAATAATTAACTAATCACATTAATTATTTAGCAAATAAATAATTAACTAAATCAACTCAATCAAATTGAACAATTACTTATTCAATAATAAACACATCCAATAAATATTTATATAAATCAATAAATATTTATAACTTACATTTAAAAATCTGAATGTTACATCATTCCCTCTTATAAGGATTCGTCCCTCGTAATCACAACTCAAACAACACATTCATTACATTCTTCCCTTTTCTTACAAAGATTCTGTCCCCAAATCGAAGACACAGATTAAACAAATAACTCGTGGTACTCTTTCATCATTTTCTTTGAGTTCCCACGCTGCTTCTTCAAAGATTGTGGTTTCTCCATATCACCTTCACAGAAGGTATCACTTTATTCCTGGACACTTGTTCTTTCCCGTCGACTATCTGGATAGGAACCTCTTCATAAGACAAATCTTTCTCGAACTGCAACGGTTCGTACTCGATCACGTGATTGTAATCGGGTTTATATGGTCGTAACACCAAAATATGAAAAACATTGTGAATGTTTTCCAACTTTGGAGGTAAAGCTACCTCGTAAGCTACCTCTCCAACTTTTCGCAGTACTTCAAAGGGTCCAATAAACCTCGGGCTTAGTTTTCCCTTCTTACCAAAATGAATTTTCCCTTCCAAGGAGAAACTTTTAGAATACATAGCTTTCCTACGCCAAATGCACGATCTTGCCTATGTTGATCATCAAGATACTTCTTCCTCATCGGGCTTTGAGTCGCTACCAATCTTGTCCCGATGAGTTTGATAACCTCGTGCAGCTTGTTGCACTAGTTCGGTCCTAGCGGGCTTGACGCTCACCAACTTCATCCCAAAGACAAAGGGTTTCGCACTTTCTCCGTGATAACGCTTCGTGAAGGCGGCATGTCGATGCTCGCGTGATAACTATTATTGTAGGCGAATTCCACCAACGGTAATTGTTCTTCCCAGCTTCCTTTGAAATCCATGACGATGTTCTCAAAGATATCTTCCAATGTCTCGGATCGTTCGTTCGATTTGGCCATCTGTTTGTGGATGATAAGTCGTACTCATTCGCAATTGAGTTCCCATGCATTCTTGTAGTCTCTTCCAGAAATTTGAAGTAAATCGCGGGTCTCTATCGGACACAATTGACACTGGCACTCCATGTCTCAAAACGATCTCTTTGATGTACAATCTTGCTAACTGATCAAGATTGAACCTAATCTTTATTGGTCACCCAAATCGCATCGCATCCTCTCTGAGTAGTTGGAAGACCCACCACAAAATCCATCGTGATGTGTTCCCACTTCCATTCCAGTATTTCCAACGGTTGAAGTAATCCGTTGGGTCTTTGATGTTCGGCTTTTACTCTTTGACATGTCAAACATTTAGCCACGAATTCTGCAACATCTCTTTTCATATTCGCCACCAAAAATGTTCACAGAAATCTTGATACATCTTCGTTACTTCTGGATGAATCGAATATCTTGAGCTATGAGCTTTGGTCAAGATTTCGCTCTTTCGCCTGGTGTTCATTGAACCCTAGATTCTTCCTCGTCTCGTAGTAATCCTTCCGAGATCGACCTTGTATTTCGTATCGCTACCATCAACCATATTCTCTTTTATCTTCCCACATTCTTCATCTTGTAACTGAGCGTTTTTCACCTTGTCCAGTAAAGTTGGACCTGCTTCTAACTGAAATAGTCGTTCGTCGGATTCCTGTGGAAATTTGATTTCCAGTTTCTAACTTTGTCATTGCTGAAATGAGCTCCTCCTGAGTTGTTATCAGCATCAATTTCTCCCGACCTTTCCTCGCTAAAGCATCTCGCAACCACATTCGCTTTGCACGATGATAAAAGATCTCACAATCATAATCTTTTATCAATTCCATCCACCTTCTATGACGCATGTTCGTGTCTTTCCGAGTGAAAATATACTTCGCACTTTGTGGTCTCATGTAGATCTCTCATATTTCTCTATATAGATATAGTGTCTCCATATCTTGAGAGCAAATACTATCGCAGCCTAATTCCAAATCATGAGTCGATAACCTTTCTCATAATCCTTCAAATTGTCTTGATGCATAGGCAATAACTTTGCTGTTTTTGCATAAGAACACAACCCAATCTCTTTGTGTGAGGCATCACTATACACCACAAAATTTCCTCAGATTATCCTAAGTAGTGTTAACACAAGTGCCACACTTAGCTTCTTCTTCAAATCTTGGAAACTCTCTTCACATTTCTCCGTCCAAACAAATTTCACAGCTTTCCGTGTCAAATTTGTTAACGGAGTGGCTATCTTGAAAAAATCTTGAATGAATTTTCTATAATAACCTTCCAGTCCCAAGAAACTCCTCACCTCCGAAGGTGTCCTTGGTTGTTCCCAATTTATTACAGCTTCCACTTTCGATGGATCAACTAAAATCCCATCTTTGTCAATCACATGACCCAAAAATTGTGCACGATCGTGCCAAAACTCACACTTAGAGAATTTCGCGTACAACTTTTCCTTTCTTAGTGTCTCCAATGTCAGAATTAAATGTTCCACGTGTTCTTCTTGAGTTTTGGAATACACTAGAATGTCATCGATGAATACCACTACGAACTTGTCTAAGAATGGTTTAAATACCCTGTTCATCAAATCCATGAACGCGGCAGGGGCATTTGTTAAACCAAAAGACATCACCAGAAACTCGTAATGTCCGTACCGAGTTCTGAATGCCGTTCTAGGTATATCCTCCTTTTTTACCTTCAATTGGTGATACCCACTTCTCAAATCAATTTTCGAGAAATACTTAGCACCCTTCAACTGATCAAACAAGTCATCTATTCTAGGTAACGAATACCTATTCTTAATAGTGACCTTGTTTAACTCCCTATAATCAATGCAAAGACGCATTGATCCATCCTTCTTCTTAACGAATAAAACTGGCGCTCCCCACGGTGATACGCTTGGTTGAATATACTTCTTGTCCAAAGAGCTTCTGCAGTTGCATCATCGGTTCCTTCATTTCTACCGAGCCATTCTCAGACGGGCCTTCGATATCGATGCGCCTCTGGCGCTAAGTCGATTACTTAACTCAATCTCTCTATCGGTGCGTAAGTCCCGCAAATCTTCCTAAAAATACATCTACAAATTCTCTAACCACTGGTATCTCCTCCAGTTTCACACCCTTCTTCTGAGTATCGACTATGTAAGCTAAATAACCCACACAACCTTTACTTAACAACTTCGCTCGCATAATCATTTACATTTCATTTGTCTAGGCGATTTGCTACCATGGAAAACTACCTTTGATTTGAGTCATAAGGTTTACACACTTCTTGTGATAATCAATTACCGCTCCATATTTGAATAACCAATCCATTCCCAAAATTACATCAAATTCCCCGAGTCTAATCGGAATTAAATCTACCATCAGGATATTCCCTTTAATGTTCACTCTACAGTTCTTGTATACGAACCTAACAGGAATCACCTCCCTATTCGCAATTTCTATGTTCAAAGGGAAATTCAGCTCTTCTCTAGGCAATTCTAACCTCTTAGCAAATTCATCAGATATAAACGAACAAGTAGCACCCGAATCAAATAATACATAAGCATTAATATCGTTGATTGGGATAATACCGACACCACATCTTTTGATTGCACAACATCTTGCATGCATACCATGTTGAAAGTTCCGGGCGTGGTTTGTTTGATGTCAGAGGTCCAAAGAATGGCCCAAGTTCCTCCACCACTACCTCCCTTTACTTCTTACTTTTCTCCGACCTTCTTCTCGAGGGGCATTCACGAGCAAAATGATCCTTGATCCACATGTGAAATGTATATTCTTCTTGGGTTGGGTGCAATTTGAGGCGATGTGACCTCCCGGCCACAGTTGAAACATGCACGCTTTCCCCATCAAGCACACACCCTTATGAAACCTCCCGCATGTAGCACATGCTTCAAACTTCCTAAACTGTTGGTTACTCTGTTGGTTTCAAGACTTCCCATTTCCGCTCCATTTCCTCTTCAAGTTGTTGTTGTTGTTGTTTCCATTTCCATTGCCTCCGCTTACCATTCTTCACTTCCACCTCATTCTTCTTCTTCTTCTTCTCGCTTCTTGATTGAATTTTGTCACCGCCTCGCCTCCACCTTCAAAGTGAGTACAACCTTCTCCATCATCACTTTAAACGTCTTCAATCGAACAGGAAACCCTCATCAGATGTACCGTGGCTTCAATCCTCGTTCGAACCTTTTTTTGCCTTACGCTCGCCTTCGTCGACTTGATATGGCGCAAACTCTCGCCAATTCGTTGAATTTCACAAGATACTCGTACACCGCCATCGCTCCCTCGCTTCTTGGGCCCAAAATCGAACCTCTAATCGACTTCTTCAACTCTCTCCGAAGTAGGTCTCAAGAATAACTCCTTAAACCTATCCCAAGTCATCACTCCCGGTCCTTCCCGGTTTTATTGGCTTGCCACCAATAACTAGCTTCGCTTTCAACATGAATGTTGCAAAAGCGCCTTCTGCTCATCCCTACCCTAGCGACTTCAAATATCTTCTCAATTTCCATAATCCGTGTCTCAGGCCTCGACCGGATTCGTTGACCCACTGAATTCAAGTGGTCCAACCGCCTTTAAACTCCTTAAACGTTGTGCCTTGGTTTTGAGGTTGATTCTGCAACGCTCCTGTTAGTAATGTCACTAGTTGTTGGACGGAATTATCCTCAACATCGTTATTGTTAGTTCTCGCATTGGTTCTCTGACGGGGTGGTTCACGTCTGGGAGGCATTTTCTGTTAGAAAAAAAAATCTATTAGACTATTACCCAACTTCTTTAAGTATTTTCTAATTAACTTGCCTCCATAAAAGAAATAACCACATAACACTTTTGAATAAAATAATAACTTTTATTTATTCATCATCTCTTCGAAAACATAAAAATAATAGCATCACTTGCTATTTACATTCCTTTCCCTAACTACAAAAGTTACAGACAACATCATCATTCTCATATCCCATGGTTACTTAACACTAGGGATTTACACATTATTTAACACTTATTACTTGCAAAATGCATTACATTTCCTACGATGATCTATTAAGATACTCAAGAGCCTTTTTGACGCTCTTCTTCTTCCATAACACGGAAACATGGTTCTGGCGATCTAACACGATATGATGGCAAAGTCTCGAACCGAATTGGATAACCCATGACCCGATCTTGAGCTCGATTGATCACGGATTGAATACTTTATCCATCTCTTCCATCTTCATCCTCTTTGCTTGTGCGTCCCTTTTTCGCTTCTTCCAGTTCGTTGATAAGCTTCCTCAGATGTGTCTTCACTCTCTCGCCTCTTTGGTAGCTTCTTCATTCACTTTTTTCTTCGGCCCACGACCATCTCGATCAGATTGTTCCTTCTCTCCTTCACCAGATCAACTTCTCTTCAAAGATTAGTTAGACGTTCATCTCGATCCTCGGATGTCGTCGTCCTTCCGTATGTCATTGCAATCATTGTTCAAATTTACTATCTCCTGCAACTCCTCAACTGTGTCCTGAAGTTCCACGTTACGGTCGTAGACTTCATCATACATACGAGCATCCATCGAGGTTAGTGGAGTCTCTTCCTCCTCGTCCTCGTTATCCTCATCCTCCTGTGGCAACTCCACGGGATCCTCCTCATCCGTCTCCACATCATCATCCTCATCTTCAACCACTGTGACCAACGGGGCTAACTCCTGTGGCAGTAGTTGTTCCTAAACAACCTGAATGTCGCGAGGCTCCTCCTCTATAGGCATTTGAGGTCCCTCCTCCTAGCCTTGACTGGATTCTCCGACATTAGTCATCCTGACAACAAAATTTTAAAGTTTTAGTTATTAATCATTCTACTCGACACTCACGAGCACATAAGTTATAAACACATAAGCATATAAGTGTTTTATTACTTCTTCCTTAAAACTCGATAAGAGTTATCTCCACTATCTTTTCAAAGGTTACTTCCTAAGGCTTTTCCCCACACCTAAGGTTCATAACCTAAAGCTTTGATACTAACTTAGGACACCCCCCAAATCTCTTGTACTTCATTACCTCAAGATTTGGTGTTCACGTAATCAAAACATTCATTTATAACTACCCAATCATAAATAAAATTGAATAATAAACCCCTTATACAGTGAATTATATAAAATAATATCTCCCAAAAGTTATCTAACCTTTACAAACAATCATTCATGCGAAAATTTAAATAAACTTCATTACAATCTTTAAACCAAAGTCCGATAATAAAACTATCAAAACTATTACAAGTCTTCAAGATTGTTCATCTTTCCTTTTCTTTTATCGGTGCTAGGTACGCCACCCTTTCCATCTTTAGTCTGTAAGGATTTTATAGTGCAAGAGTGAGCAAACAAGGCTCACTTGAAATAACAATGAATAACTTTTACACATTCTTTGCCCATTCAGGGGCTCAATAGAATCCAACAATAGGTTCTATTAACATCTTAAACATTCCTTGCCCATTCAGGCTCAATAGAACTAAATAATAAGTCCTATTAACATCTTAACATTCCTTGCCCATTCAGGGGCTCAATAGAACCGAACAATGAGTTCTATTAACATTTTAAACATTCACCGAGGGTCTAATGACCACGAACCTTGTCCACACAGCTTATAAGTAATCTTTCAACTTAAACTTTTACTACCATACGACCATAATGACTTTAAGGTACTTAGGGGATCAACCTTCGTATACATGTATTGTATACAAACATTTCAAATATAGAAAGTACAAAACTAAGTGTAACCCCTATAAATAGGGTTGTTCATCTCAAAGATTTTGAGTACAAGTCCGCCTTCAAAGATAGTTTGGTTTGGATACACTTCAAGGTAATTTGAATTCAACGGACATCAACTAAGGATTAGTTGAATAAAAGATAATAACACTATGTTATTAAATAATCATAATCCTAATAAACATTTCGCTCTAAGTTCATGCTTTAGGAATAATTCTAATAGCATAACAATTGAATAATCTATCATACCTTGCTTTTGAACAATATTAAGCTAAGGTTATATCTTAAAATTTATTATCAAGCATGCACAACAAATAATAACTTGAACAATAAACCGATTCAATGTAATAACGATACTTGCATGCTAATATAACAAGTTTAGAGTTAGGAAAAACTTGCATAATCATAATAACTATCTCAACGAAAAGTGTGGAGATGGGAAGCTTGTATCATCATGAATAATCGGATACAATTAAGTTGCTTAATGGAAATACTTTACTCAATAAAGTATAGCATATGAAATTTGCATAACGTAAGCTTTAGGATTAGAAAACTTGTATAAACACAACTAACTCAACGAGAGGTATGGAGTTAGAGAACTTGCTTAATGTAAAAAGATAGGTTTAGAAACTTGCCTTGTAAGAGATTAAACCTTTATAATCCAAATCACAATTATCCTATATACATATGTTAACATGACATAATCAATCAAGAAGAATAACATACTATATCTCTACATCACGTATGCTTTGATTATAAATTGCATTATCAAATTCTATCCATTAAAACTAATAACAATATTTGTTAATTAGTAATTTATGTTCACTCATAGTATTAATATACTATAATACTAGAAATACATACTCAATATTTATCATATAACATTTCATTAAAATATCGACTTTTGTGCAAGACAAAAAAGTCATTTCGAAAGTTCATTAGCCATATGCCACAGCTTGAATTTGAATGGTATATACATACACGACATACATACGCCCCATGAGACTATATAGGACTCGTACTGGCATGTTGAAGTCTTCCAGGCATTCGACTTCGACTTCAAGGCCAAGTATAAAGTCCAATTGGGCAAGAACATTTGGCGCTAAGGCGCGAAATTTGACGTACCGAGCGTGAATTTTGACGCTAAAGCGCCAAACTCACAGTAACTAAAAAAGAAGAACAAAGCTAAAGCTACATCGTCCAAAACCTTAAACAACAATTCACCCCAAACAACATGTATAACTAATATAAATTACACATAATTTCTAACAATCATCCATATACCAATTACCAACCACTAATTAACAATATCATAACTAATTCTTTGAAACACTGTGTTTTTTTGAAATAAAAAAAAACTCCATTGATGAAATATCAATTTACAAAGAAACGTAATTCCATGCTCATAATCAAATTAATACCTTTGAAATACAAGTATACTCACATATTAACATGTATAGTTCAATTTCATAGTAGTTCACAATTTATATAATCACATACCAATTTTGTTATTTTGCAAAACATACGCTCAAACATGTTTTTAATCAGAAAACCAAGTTCCTCTTTCTTTAACACGTAATTAGCATACAATATATATATATATATATATATATATATATATATATATATATATATATATATATATATATATATATATAACAACTAAACGTACACATGCTTCCCCAACCAATTATACAAACATAGTTTTATAGAGAGTTTTGTAAAACTCTTATACACATCATATACCAGAAAACAGAGACTACCAAGTTCATAGGAAAAATGGCTTAAAACATATCTACGTATATACGTTAAGGTTTTAGGAACCTACCTTTTTGTTGCTTTAGAAAACTTGTAAATCACTGAAGAAAATCTTGACAATCTCAGAGCTTTCCTCTCTCTCTCTCTCTCAACTATCTCAGACAACTTCAAATTTTGATTAGGCTTAAGCCAAAATAGCATATACGTAATATTAACTAAAACCAACGCTACTTTTTTAAAACTAAAACGATAAAACTCGACGCCAACTAATGATCGTATTAATTTAGCAGTTACCCAAAATAATATATATTATATATATTTTATTTATTTAATTAATAATTTAAATTCAAAAGAAATCCAAAAGCCATAAGGCTTTGTTTGGCAAACCATTTAAAATTAAAGGATTAATACTTAAACCTTGTTTGGCAAAACTAAATTAAAATTTACTTTAATTTATTTTAATAACTCTTTATCACATAGTTATTTGTCACACTTTATGTAATAACAATTTATTAAATAAATCACTTAATAACATAACTCAATCCACATAACACATTAATTATTTAACAAATAAATAATAATTAACTAATCACATTAATTATTTATTCAAAATAAATAATTAACTAAATCAATTTAAAATCTCAATCAAATATAAATTTTGTCCCCCAAGAATCACAACTTATTCAATAATAAAATCAAGACATCCAATAAATATTTATATAAATCAATAAATATTTATAACTTACATTTAAAAATCTCTCTCGTAAATGTTACATTCATTGAAGTAATTCGTTAGGTCTTTGATGTTACGGCTTTTACTCTTTGACATGTCAAACATTTAGCCACGCGATTACGCAACATCTCTTTTCATATTCGCCACCAAAAATGTCAGGCGAAATCTTGATACATCTTCGTGCTTCTGGATGAATCGAATATCTTGAGCTATGAGCTTGGGTCAAGATTTACGTCTTTCGATTCTGTGTTCTTAGAACACGATTCTTCCTCGTCTTAGTAGTAATCCTTCGATATCGACCTTGTATTTCGTATCGCTACCATCAACCATATTCTCTTTTATCTTCCCACATTCTTCATCTTGTAACTGAGCGTTCTTCACCTTGTCCAGTAAAGTTGGACCTGCTTCTAACTGAAATAGTCGTTCGTCGGATTCCTGTGGAAATTTGATTTCCAGTTCTAACTTTGTCATTGCTGAAATGAGATCCTCTTGAGTTGTTATCAGCATCAATTTCTCCCGACCTTTCCTGCTTAAAGCATCTGCAACCACATTCGCTTTGCCTGGATTATAAAAGATCTCACAATCATAATCTTTTATCAATTCCATCCACCTTCTCTGACGCATGTTTAGATCTTTACGGTGAAAATATACTTGAGACTTTTGTTATGCATGTAGATCTCACATTTCTCTCCATACAGATAGTGTCTCCATATCTTGAGAGAAAATACTACTGCAGCCAATTCCAAATCATGAGTGGGATAACCTTTCTCATAATCCTTCAGTTGTCTTGATGCATAGGCAATCACTTTGCCATTTTGCATAAGAACACAACCCAATCCTTTTTGTGAGGCATCACTATACACCACAAAATTTCCTATATTATCCGGCAGGGTTAACACAGGTGCCATACTTAGCTTCTTCTTCAAATCTTGGAAGCTCTCTTCACATTTTTCCGTCCAAACGAATTTCATAGCTTTCCGTGTCAAATTTGTTAACGGAATGGCTATCTTGGAAAAATCTTGAATGAATTTTCTATAATAACCTGCCAGTCCCAAGAAACTCCTCACCTCCGAAGGTGTCCTTGGTTGTTCCCAATTTATTACAGCTTCCACTTTCGATGGATCCACTGAAATCCCATCTTTGTCAATCACATGACCCAAAATTGTACACGATCGAGCCAAAACTCACACTTAGAGAATTTCACGTACAACTTTTCCTTTCTCAGTGTCTCCAATGTCAGACGTAAATGTTCCACATGTTCTTCTTGAGTTTTGGAATACACCAGATTGTCGTCGATGAATACCACTACGAACATGTCTAAGAATGGTTTAAATACCCTGTTCATCAAATCCATGAACGCGGCAGGGGCATTTGTTAAACCAAAAGACATCACCAGAAACTCATAATGTTTGTACTGAGTTCTGAATGTCGTTCTAGGTATATCCTCCTTTCTTACCTTCAATTGGTGATACCCACTTCTCAAATCAATTTTCGAGAAATACTTAACACCCTTCAACTGATCAAACAAGTCATCTATTCTAGGTAACGGATACCTATTCTTAATAGTGACCTTGTTTAACTCCCTAAAATCAATGCAAAGACTCATTGATCCATCATTCTTCTTAACGAATAAAACTGGCGCTCCCCACGGTGATACGCTTGGTTGAATATACTTCTTGTCCAGCAGTTCTTGCAGTTGCACCATCATTTCCTTCATTTCTCAGAGAGCCATTATATGCACGGGCTTCGATGATCTCGGTGCGCTTCCTTGCACTAAGTCGATTATGAACTCAATCTCTCTATCAGGCGGAAGTCCTGGCAAATCTTCCGGAAATACATCTACGAATTCTCTAACCACTGGTATCTCCTCCAGTTTCACACCCTTCTTCTGAGTATCGGCTATGTAAGCCAAATAACCCAAACAGCCTTTACTTAACAACTTCTTGGCCTGCATAATCGTCAGACTTTTTATTTTTCTAGGCGATTTGCTACCATGGAAAACTACCTTTGACGGAGTCATAAGGTTAACACACTTCTTGTGACAATCAATTACCGCTCCATATTTGAACAGCCAATCCATTCCCAAAATTACATCAAATTCCCCGAGTCTAATTGGAATTAAATCTACCATCAGGATATTCCCTTTAATGTTCACTCTACAGTTCTTGTATACGAACCTAACAGGAATCACCTCCCTATTCACAATTTCTATGTTCAAAGGGAAATTCAGTTCTTCTCTAGGCAATTCTAACCTCTTAGCAAATTCATCAGATATAAACGAGCAAGTAACACCCGAATCAAATAATACATAAGCATTAATATCATTGATTGGGATAATACTTGACACCACATCTTTTGATTTCACAGCATCTTGCACAGTCATGTTGAAAGTTCTGGCTGTGGGTTTGTTTGATGCTATAGGTTCAGCAATGGCCCATGTTCCTCCACTGCTACCTCCCTTACTTCTTATTGTTTCTCCGACCTTCTTCTGAGGGCATTCACGAGCAAAATGATCCTTGGATCCACATGTGAAACAGACATTCTTCTTGGGTTGGGTGCAATTTGAGGCGATGTGACCCTCCTGGCCACAGTTGAAACATGCACGTTTCCCCATCAAGCACACACCCTTATGAAACCTCCCACATGTAGCACATGCTTCAAACTTCCTAAACTATTGGTTACTCTGCTGGTTTCCAGTACCCCCGTTTCCGTTCCATTTCCTTTTCAAGTTGTTGTTGTTGTTTCCACTTCCATTGCCTCCGCTACTATTCTTCACTTCCACCTCATTCTTCTTCTTCTTGTGCTCTTGATTGAATTTTGTCCTTTGCCCGCCTCCACCTTCAAATGAGTACTGACCTTCTCCATTCTGCAAGAACGTTTTCAATCGGAGCAGAAAACCCTCATTGTCTGACAGGGCTTGGGTCCTGTTTCGAACCTCTTTGCCTTACGTCAAATGCATGTTTGACTTAATATGGCGCAAACCTCGCCAATTCGTTGAATTTCACGGCATACTCGGACACCATCATCGCTCCTACTTGAGCCCAAAAAGCGAACCTCTAATGACTCTTTCAACTCTCCTGGGAAGTAGGTCTCGAAGAATAACTCCTTAAACCTATCCCAAGTCATCACTCCTGGTCCTTCCTGGTGTTTTATTGGCTGCCACCAATAACTAACTTCTGCGCTTTCAACATGAATGTTGCAAAGCGCCTTACATTCATCCCCACCGTAGCGACTTCAAATATCTTCTCAATTTCCATAATCCAGTGCATTACCTCAACCCGGATTCGTTGACCCACCTGGAATTCAAGTGGTCCAACCGCCTTTAAATCCTTAAACGTTGTGCCTTGGTTTTGAGGTTGATTCTGCGGCGCTCTGTTAGTAATGTCACTAGTTGTTGGGCGGATTATCCTCAACATCGTTATTGTTAGTTCTCGCATTGGTTCTCTCGACGAAATTGGTTCACGTGCGGGATGTAATAACCGATATTTTCTATAAAAATAAATAAGAAATTTTGCATATAAATTTTTTTTTTAAAATAAGGAGAATAAGTGTCAAGAATTGTGAATGTTGAATGCAATTATATTTATTACTTGAAAAGTTAGAAATAATTTTAGAATTATTAATTACTATAAATAATATTCTTATGGTAATTAATTTCTGTAAGCAGAAATGTTTTTATTAATTATTTTCCATGAAGACATGATTAGATATTATTTAAATAATATATGAAGTGACAATTGAAATTATAATAATAAATATTTTATTATATGAATTGTTCAGAATATTTAAGTTAATTATTTTAACTTCATTATTGATGTTGTATACGAAGGATAAGTCAGATATGGAATCCAAACCCTAAATTGGGATTGTGATCAAGAAATGAGAATAATAATATAATATTATTTATATTGTGATTTTTCAGTACTATATATATGTACTGTATATGTGTGGACAGATAATGATTGGTTAATTGTGGTAAATTGGGTTATAACATAATATTGTGTTGTTAAACCCTAATTATTAAACTCAGTTATGAGATAAGACTGGGTAGTAGTTGTGTTATATGAATTCTACTCCGTATTAGAATTTCTGTAATTAGAAGAAACCTTAATTATTGTTTTATGCTGATAATTAGGAAAAACCCTAATTATTATTTGAAAACCCTAATTGTAAATTATTGTGTTTAATTAAGACTTTATTACACAATTATGTTAATTTGTCAAAGCCTATAAATTATTTGAGAAATTGTAAGAATTAAAATCTAATGATTAAATCCTAGATTTAATTACCTTGTACAAGAATGCCCTTGAGACTTTAAGTGAAATTACCAAAATGCCCTTTTTGTCCCATTAGTGTATTATTAGTGAATTATTATGCATTATTGCTAGCAAATTAATGGCAAACACTCCTACCCTACCAATTTAGCATCCAAGACTCAATTATCCATATTCAATTAGCCATTGTGAGCATCCAATGCATCTAGATTAATTTATATAAATTGGAGAGAGGGATAATGCATTTTGTACACTAAAAATTCTTCCTACTCTCATCCTTGAGCTTCTCTCTCTAAAAGCTACGAAATTATGTAGTATACCAGTCCCTAAACACAGTCCTACTATCAATCATAACAAATCAGTAGCCAAAAATCAGAATCAAAGCTTAGAAAAGGTATAAACCCTACTTTGAATTTCTGTCCAAAATTTGTTGTTAGATGTTATGTTTGATTGTTATAATATGTTGTTTATAGTTTATTTTGATGATCTGGGTTGGTATTTGTTGAATCCATAACATCAAACTGCTCAAAATCAAGTTTTTCAAAAATCTGGAAAAAACAATTTTTGATAACTGATAGTGAATGTCAAGCCTTATATCTCTGTGATCATTGCCTTTTTTTTGTTGTTTGTGAGATGTTATGTGTAGCCTGTAATGTTGTCTTTAATCTGCAAAAAGAATCAAGTCCATATCTATTGTAGATTAGAAGTTATTCATGGTCAAACTCAGTTGATCGAGCATGACTAAGAGTTTCAAGCGACCCGAAACTCAAAGAAACGATGCGACATCATTTTATCAAGCCTATATCTGTCAGGTGTTAGATGTTTTGGTGATGTTGTTGTATCCAGTATGTAGCCTGGTAGTTGTACTACATATCCATGCTTTTAAATCACTCAAATAATCAACAGATTGTAATTAATGAATGGTCAAACTAGCACATATGTTCACGAATTGGTTTTTCCGGAAATTCCAAAAATCAAGAACATGAGTTACGGCCAAACTTTGATTTAACCTCTATCTGCTTGATCTATTGTTGTTATATATGTTTTATGTAATAGAGTTGTAGTATTACATGTTAACTACAACCTGGAATCAATATATCACTTCGATCAAACTCAGAATGAGAAATATAAAGATCCAAAGTAGGCTACTCGATCTGTTTTTAAATTCTGGAAAAACCCAGAATTGAAGTTCATGTTCTGACAGTAAGTTTGAAGACCTAGATCTATGTGATTGTTGATGTTTAGACTTGAAACTTGGTTGTAACATGTTGTCTGTAAAGTTTATGTACGGCCCGGACGCGTACTAGACCACCAAAACATGAACCAGATTGATAAATATTAAGCCGTGAAAGGCGTTGGCCAATTATAATAGGAAATTCTCGGTAACCTGTAATTTTCAAAAATAGTGTTGACAGCTAGTTTAAGGCTTAATAACGTTTGATTGTGATGTTATATGACATGTTTATTGATTGTTACATGTAGTGTTGCACTAATACTACAAGATCCAAGTTATAGCTTGCCCAGTAACTTCATAGATGGAGATTTATTGTTGGTCAAAGTACCCCACTCGTTCACTGATTGTGTGTTCTAGGTTTGGTGAAGAACACCTAAGGCAACAGATAAACGTCGCTATAGCCTATAGCGACGGTTCCTATTTATTTTATTTTCTGTTATTTCCGAAAATGATTAAATAATTAATATTAATTTGTTTTAAATTATTAAAAATACCAAATAAATTATTAAAAATTATTTTAATGTCCAAAAATTATATTTTAATTATTTTGGATATATTTCATAAATATTTAATATTTTTGGAGTATTAAAGATATTTAATTTATTTAATTGTAATATTAAATAAATGATTTAAAATGATTTTAATATTTGAAAAATCATTTAAAATTATATTATGGTATAAGAAAATATTTGAAGTTATTTTTAAGGACTTTTAATATTTTGTGATGAATTTCATTAATTAATAATTATTAATAATATTAAAGTTATTTAATGATTATATTAAATAATTTAGTTTAAAAATGATTTTATTATTTTAAAATAATTTTAAATGAAAATAAAGTGTTTAAAGATATTTTAAGTTATAAAATACAACTTTTAATATTTAAAGGACAATTTCATTAATAATGAAATATTAATGATAATAGAATTGTTTGATATTTAAATCATTTAATTATGATTCCGATGTTTGAAAATTCTTGATAAATTATAATAAGTGTTTAAAAATTATTTTAAGTCATTTAAAAATAATATGACTGATACATACGGATATTGAGATACAGAATAGAGTCTTTGACTCGATTATTACCCGATAAGGTTGTCGGTACACCGACATATTTCAGAAATTGATCTGGACTTAGATATTTTGACTGTATTAATGATTGTTTGTGATTCAATGACTATGGAATATGTGTGGCAAGGTGATTAGGTTATGTGCTGACTGTAATAGACAGTACTATGTGTTATGATATATTGTTCTAATCGAACGAATGATCTGATTAATGATAGGTCGTGATAAAAGAGATAAAACTAACTTGAGAATTGTAAGCAGCAGATCAGGCAAGTATCCTACCTTTGCATTTTCTTTATGCAATGGACATGAGTAAGAATGTTTCAGAATTATATTATTACTGTACAAATTATTAACATTATATTATATACACTCATTAACTATCAACATGTTAGTATATGATAATTCAGATATATATTACGTTCGTTAATTTCTATAAATGGTTATACAAGTGTCCCCACTTGGATAATCATGGTATTTATTCACATGTTGATACACCTTTGTCAATTACCCGTATATATATATATGTTGAATTATAGATTATTGTTGAGCAAGATAAAAACTTTTGGTTTGGAACCCTGACAAGTATGAACATCCCTTATATGGGAAAACTTTTTATCGCATGGCGACGCGGAGTGAACGATAACATCGTTCTTGTAATGTAGTGTTGATCAATACAGGGTACAACGGGCTGATCACCCTCCGTGCCCGTAAGTTATGACGGTTTGCGGATGAAGTTCTGCTAAACCTTTTCGAAAATGAAAAGAATGTTCATAGTATGTTACTTAAACCCCATTTATGGTCAGTATGTAGTTTCAAAAATTTGAAAGAGGGTTGTTATGTTATTATTATCGGTTCAGATTACTTCACAACTATTGATTCGTTGTAGAAGGGTTATGTAAAGAAAACATTTAAATTCTTTCAGCTTATATATATAATTGCTATTACTTGCTGGGCACTCAAATGCTCACTCTTGCTTAAATTAAATGTTTTCAGTTATATATGATCAACTGAAGGCTCGAGCACGCGAACAAGGGAAAGGAAAGTGGTTCAATGAGATTATAATATGTTATATAATAGTTATAGTTTATTAAGACAATGATATATATATATATATATATATATATATATATATATATCTAATATCATGTATTGTAAGGAATGTATTTAAAGGTCTCGTACCTGGGAGTAAACTTTGATGCATTTGTAAATTAAGTTTGAATGTTATATTATTATTAGTATTATTCAGCTTATAGAAATGGTATCGTGAAGCACCGAGTTCGGGTTTCAAGTACCCAGATTTGGGGGCGTCACAGGTTGGTATCAAAGCTGTAGGTTATAAACGTTAGGAATGCGAAACCTAGGTTATAACCTTAGTAGAATGGATGACGAAAGTTAAGATAGATATTTAGTGAACCAAGAGACAATGGACTCTGGTGAGGAGTACATGGAGCATGAGATGATAAGAGATTTGTTGGTTAGGAATGACGACTTAAAAGTTAGGGCTGAGCAAGTGGAGGCATAGAACTATACCCTCCAGATTTGAACGGCAGATACAAGGATGCCAAGCTCACCGAACACAAAGTGAATTAGCCGAGATTACGTGGGAGGTTGGAGCAGAGAGAGATCCAAATAGACAAATTTGAGAGTTGAGATATAAGCCAAAGATGCGAGGATATATACCTTGGAGCAAGCTTTGAACATCGCCTTTATGCGATTCGACGCGAGTGGATGGAGCGCCTTCGGCAGAGAGAGATAAGCGTTGATCGTTTATAGAGATGAATTGAATTAATTCATCGTCAAACAAAATAAAAGATAACTTATATAAAACTCTTATTTGCTGAGTGCATAAACTATATGCTAATCAGGATAATTTATGTGTGTAGATGTCTGGTGGAAAAGACTTGTGGTATGCTTATAACTTGAAGAAGGATCGGATCCATACCCCCGAGCTAATATCGAAGCCAATAGCTGAAATAGAGGCTCACAAGGAAACCAAATCGAATGAGGTGGTTATTGTGGAAAATGTAGTATCAGATCCAGAAATGGTGGAAATGACAGATAGTGATTCGGACACTAAAGTTGAAGCTGATCAAGCATCAATGAAAGTGCAGGATCTGGAGAACAAGGTTTCTTCGCTGGAAAGGTTGTGGGAGATGGAAAAGTTGCTTAATATTCAACTGCGTCAGGCGTTAATAGAAACAATGGAAGAGCAAGATAAGCTTAAAATTCACATTGATCAGATGGGAGCCTCAAGCAACACACCGTGTGCAGCTCCGAGAGATAAGGGAAAAAGAAAGATAAAAGACTATGACTTAGAAAGAACCGGTAAGAAGAAAAGGAGAAAGATATGTTATATTTGCAGATATGAGGGACATACCTCTCATCATTGTCCTTACTTTGAACCAGGTTCATGTTTTGTTTGTGGGAGGGAAGGTCATCAAGCGAAAGTTTGTCTAAGAAAAAGGCTTAATAAATAGGTAGTATAGGTTATGTTGTGTAGGTATGTTTAATGTAATATGTGTGATAAGTATGTTTGTGTAATGAAATAATTTCAACTTTTGTGTTGGTCAAGTTTGTAAATCCCCACTTTTGTAGTCACAAAGGGATAGCTGATGTTTAAAGCAGTGTGTGCTATGTTATGTAAAATATTCGATGAATGAATATGAATCTAAGTTTAAGAAATGAACAAAGTTTAATATATTAATCTTGTGTAATAAGGTTTAGAATGTAAGTTAATAGAGTATAATTTATGGTTTTACTTAACCAGATAATGCCGCCAAGACGTCAAACTCGAAACCAAAGGGCAGAAGAATCTGTCATCAATCCTGAGAGACCATGGCAAGACCCGATGCAAAACTTTGCAAACATGGTAGCTCAGGCTATGCAGCAGGGAATACCAGCTGCAGGGAGCTAGCCAGACAATCGCTTGACAAAATTTAAAGACTTCAAAGAAGTAGGACCACCAGAATTGTGAGGATCACCACCTATAGAAGCCCGTACATGGGTTAATGAGATAGAAAAGGCGTCAGAATTGCTAGGGTAGATGAGGGAAAAAGATCGCCTTTTTGCCACTTATATGATGAAAGGGAGGCTAACTTTTGGTGGGAGGCAAATAAAACTAGGCGGGAGAAGAAGTAATTACTTGGGATAGATTTAAGACTTTATTTTTTCAAAACTATCTCTCGCTTAGTATGCTGAGCTAAATTTGGAGGTGAAATTTCCGAGTTAAAGCAGATAACATGGTACATTGCGGAGTATGCCGCAAAGTTTAATGAGTTGGCTAGGTTTGCCCCACATCAAGTTAATACGGAGGCTAGAAGGGCAAGGAGGTTTGAGCTAGGCTTAAAACCCTGGCTCTACAATAAGGTGTCAGTATTGCAAATCAATACTTTTGCAGCACTCATGGAGAAGGCTATCATAGCTGAAGGGGGAAGTGAGGCCATGATCCTCTACAACAAGGAGAAGAAGAACAGAAGCAAGGCAGAAGGATCTTTGAGAGTGGAAGGAAATAAAGGAAATAGGGGTGAGAAAAGAAAAGGGAATTATTACGAGAATGTCCAAGTGAAGCAGGAAAGTGTGAGGAAACAGATTGTGCAGTGTAAG
The DNA here is from genome assembly GCA_020205605.1 of Panax ginseng. Taxonomy (NCBI): domain Eukaryota; kingdom Viridiplantae; phylum Streptophyta; class Magnoliopsida; order Apiales; family Araliaceae; genus Panax; species Panax ginseng. Next base: position 91,359,118 of record CM035148.1, on the reverse strand, counting down.
AATTGCGAGAAGAATCACTCTGGAGAGTGTCTAAAGGGTAAGTTTGTCTGTTACAAGTGCGGGCAGGAGGGTCATATCTCTCCCAACTGCCCCAACCCAAGGATAAATAATGGGTGTTTTATATGTGGATCGACTGAACATAAGGTGAAGGATTATCCAAAGAGGAGAATAGAGGCATGGAATGTAACCACGGAGAAAGGCAGTGGAACTTTAGTAATCACAGGACCGACCTCAACCAACAACCCAACAAACGCAACTGCGAGGGTTTTCAAAATGACGGTCCAGATTGATCAACACTTCACAACTATTTGGTCAGTACATAGTTTTAAAAATTTGAAAGAGGGTTGTTATGTTATTATTATCGGTTCAGATTACTTCACAACTATTGATTCGTTGTAGAAGGGTTATGTAAAGAAAACATTTAAATTCTTTCAGCTTATATATAATTTTGATATTACTTGCTGGGCACTCAAATGCTCACTCTTGCTTAAATTAAATGTTTTCAGTTTTGTATGATCAACCTGAAGGCTCAGGCACGAACAAGGGGAAAGGAAAGTGGTTCGAATGAGATTATAATATGTTGTATAATAGTTATAGTTTATTAAGACAATGATATATATATATCTAATATCATGTATTGTAAGGAATGTATTTAAAGGTCTCGTACCTGGGAGTAAACTTTGATGCATATGTAAATTAAGTTTGAATGTTATATTATTATTAGTATTATTCAGCTTATAGAAATGGTATCGTGAAGCACCGATTTCGGGTTTTAAGTACCCGGATTTGGGGGCGTCACATGGGAGGCATTTTCTGTTAGAAAAAAAAACACCTATTAGACTATTACCCAACTTCTTTAAGTATTTTCTAATTAACTTGCTTCCATAAAAGAAATAACCACATAACACTTTTGAATAAAATAATAACTTTTATTTATTCATCATCTCTTCGAAAACATAAAAACAATAGCATCATTGCTATTTTCATTCCTTTTCCGAACTACAAAAGTTAAGGTGACAACATCATCATTCTCATATCACATGGTTACTTAACACTAGGGATTTACATTATTTAACACTTATTACTTGCAAAATGTATAGATTCCCTACGATGATCTATTAAGATACTCGGTAGCCTTTTGACGCTTTCTTCCATAACACGGAACATGGTTCAAATGATCTAACACGTATGATGGCGAGTCTCGAATCAATTGGATAACCCATGACCCGATCTTGAGCTCGATTGATCACGGTATTGAATACTTTATCCATCTCTTCCATCTTCATCCTCTTTGCTTGTGCATCCCTTACTGCTCTTCCAGTTCATTGATAAGCTTCCTCGTATAGGTCTTCATCTCTCGACCTTTTGGTAGCTTCTTCATTCAGCTTGTTCTTCAGTTCCACGACCATCTCGATCAATTGTTCCTTCGCTCCTTCAGTCTGCATCAGCTTCTCTTCAGCATTAGTTAGACGTTCATCTCGATCCTGGATGTCGTCGTCCTTCTGTGTCATTGCAGTTTGTTGTTCAGCTACTATCTCCTGTAACTCCTCAACTATGTCCTGAAGTTCCACGTTATAGTCGTAGCCTTCATCATACATACGAGCAACCATCGAGGTTAGTGGAGTCTCTTCCTCCTCGTCCTTGTTATCCTCATCCTCCTGTGGCAACTCCACGGGATCCTCCTCATCCGTCTCCACATAATCATCCTCATCTTCAACCACTGTGACCAACGGGGCTGACTCCCGTGGTAGTAGTTGTTCCCAAACAACCTGAATGTCGCGAGGCTCCTCCTCTATAGGCATTTGAGGTCCCTCCTCCCTAGCCTGACTGGATTCTCCGACATTAGTCATCCTGACAACAAAATTTTAAAGTTTTAGTTATTAATCATTCTACTCGACACTCGTGAGCGCATAAGTTATAAACACATAAGCACATAAGTGTTTTATTACTTCTTCCTTAAAACTCGAAAAGAGTTATCTCCACTATCTTTTCAAAGGTTACTTCCTAAGGTTTTCCCCCCACCTAAGGTTCATAACCTAAGGCTTTGATACCAACCTGTGACACCCCCAAATCCCGGTACTTCATTACCTCAAGACTTGGTGTTCACGTAATCAAAACATTCATTTATAACTACCCAAATCATAAATAAAATTTAATACTAAACCTGCCCATACATGAATTACATAAAATAAAATCTCCCAGGTTATCTAACCTTTACAAACAAACATTCATGCGGAAATTTTAAAATGAACTCCATTACAATCTTTAAACCAAAGTTTGATAATAAAACTATCAAAACTATTACAAGTCTTCAGTACTTGTTCATCTTTCCCTTTCCTTTCTCGGTGCTAGGTACGTCCACCCTTTTCCATCTTTAGTCGTAAGGATTTTACGAGGCAAGAGTGAGCAAACAAGGCTCACTTGAAATAACAATGAATAACTTTTACATTCTTTGCCCATTCAGGGGCTCAATAGAACTGAACAATAGGTTCTATTAACATCTTAAACATTCCTTGCCCATTCAGGGGCTCAATAGAACTAAATAATAAGTCCTATTAACATCTTAACATTCCTTGCCCATTCAGGGGCTCAATAGAACTGAACAATGAGTTCTATTAACATTTTAAACATTTACTGAGGGTCTAATGACCACGAACCTTATCCACAGTTATAAGTAATCTTTCAACTTAAACTTTTATGGTCATACGACCATAATGACTTTAAGGTACTTAGGGGGATCAACCCATCGTACATGTATTGTATACAAACATTTCAGCGCAAAGTACAAAACTAAGCGTAACCGCTATAAATAGGGTTGTTCATCTCAGTATTTTGAGTACAAGTCTGCCCCAAAGATAGTTTGGTTTGGATACACTTCTAGGCAATTTTTGGAATTCAACGGACATCAACTAACGATTAGTTGAATAAAAGATAATAACACTATGTTATTAAATAATCCTGACTGAATAAACATTTCGTTCTGAGTTCATGCTTTAGGAATAATTCTAATAGCAGAACAATTGAATAATCTATCATACCTTGCTTTGAACAATATTAAGCTAAGGTTATATCTTAAAATTTATTATCAAGCATGTACAACAAATAATAACTTGAACAATAAACTGATTCAACAGAATAACGATACTTGCATGCTAATATAACAAGTTTAGAGTTAGGAAAAACTTGCATAATCATAATAACTATCTCAACGAAAGTGTGGAGATGGGAAGCTTGTATCATCATGAATAACTGGACACAATTAAGTTGCTTAATGGAAATACATTACTCAATAAAGTATAGCATATGAAATTTGCATAACGAAGCTTTAGGATTAGAAAACTTGTATAAACACAACTAACTCAACGAGAGTATGGAGTTAGAGAACTTGCTTAATGTAAAAGATAGGTTTAAAAACTTGCCTTGCGTGTAGATTAAACCTTTATAATCCAAATCACAATTATCCTATATACATATGTTAACATGACATAATCAGTCAGTAACAACATACTATATCTCTACAACACGTATGCTTTGATTATAAATTGCATTATCAAATTCTATCCATTAAAACTAATAACAATATTTGTTAGTTAGTAATTCTATGTTCACTCATAGTATTAATATACTATAATACTAGAAATACATACTCAATATTTATCATATAACATTTCATTAAAATATCAGACCTTTGTGCAAGACAAAAAGTCATTTACGAAAGATTGCTATGTGGCGTGCGCATTACACAGCTTAAATTAATGTATCATATTGCCTTATGCGACATACATGGCTCTCCCATGAGAGACCTATATAGGGATTCTCAAGATCATTGCAATTGAATTTATTGTTACTGCATCAAGAAAGTCCCATTGGTAGCGACATTTGGCGCTAAGGCGCGAAATTTGACACTGGAGCGTGAATTTTGACACTGGGGCGCCGAAACTCACAGAACCAAAAACGAAGAATAGAGCTAAAGCTACTGTCCAAAACCTTAACAACAATTCACCCCAAACAACATGTATAACTAATATAAATTACACATAATTGCTAACAATCATCCATATACCAATTACCAACCACTAATTAACAATATCATAACTAATTCTTTGAAACACTGTGTTTTAAAAAATAAAACTCCATTGATGAAATATCAATTTATAGTGAACGTAATTCCATGCTCATAATCAATTTAATACCTTTGAAATACAAGTATACTCACATATTAACATGTATAGTTCAATTTCATAGTAGTTCAGAATTTATATAATCACATACCAATTTTGTTATTTTGCAAAACTGTTCAAACATGTTTTTAACTATAAAACCAAGTTCCGCTTTCTTTAACACGTAATTAGCATACAAATATATATATATATATATATATATATATATATATATATATATATATATATCACAATAACAACTAAACGTATAATGCTTCCCCAACCAATTATACAAACATAGTTTTACAGAGAGTTTTGTAAAACTCTTATACACAAATCATATACCGTAAAAAGAGACTACCAAGTTCATAGGAAAATGGCTTAAAACATATCTACGTACATAATGCTAAGGTTTTAAGAACCTACCTTTTTGTTGCTTTAGAAAACTTGTAAATCACCAAGAAAATCTTGACAATCTCGAGCTTTCTCTCTCTGTCTCTCAAATATCTCGAATAACTTCAAATTTTGATTAAAGTTAAGCCAAAATAGCATATATACGTAATATTAACTAAAAACCAACGCTACTTTTAAAACGTATAAAACTGACGCCAACTAATGATCGTATTAATTTAGCAAGCTACCAAAATAATATATATTATATATATTTTATTTATTTAATTAATAATTTAAATTCAAAAGAAATCCAAAAGCCATAAGGCTTTGTTTGGCAAACCATTTAAAATTAAAGGATTAATACTTAAACCTTGTTTGGCAAAACTAAATTAAAATTTACTTTAATTTATTTTAATAACTCTTTATAACATAGTTATTTGTCACACTTTATGTAATAACAATTTATTAAATAAATAACTTAATAACATAACTCAATCCACATAACACAATAATTATTTAACAAATAATTAATTAACTAATCACATTAATTATTTAGCAAATAAATAATTAACTAAATCAACTCAATCAAATTAAAAAATTACTTATTCAATAATAAACACATCCAATAAATATGTATATAAATCAATAAATATTTATAACTTACATTTAAAAATCTGGAATGTTACACTTCTTGTAACATTTGCTCCTTTAATTTCGTCTAATTCGGAACCCAAATTCTTCCCTCAAATCTTAATAATCCCTCATTATCAAGACTATACTTAACCTCTTCCTTATCGGATAACCGCTTCTTCATTTGGTTACACTCAATTGGTCTCGAGTCAGACCTCCTTGACTCTTTCTACGATGGTAGATTGCATCTCCGTCAAAGAAAGAGTAACTTCTTGAATCACTCGGCATCTTTACTTCTATTTCCATCATATCCATCTCTCGTTATTAACTCATTTTGAGCCGTTAACATAGACAACTTTTCCCAATTCTTCCTACTTAAGGCGCTTAAGAATCTACATCGGCCTTTCTAGGGTGATACAGATTTCACAATCATAATCCTTTATCAACTCCACCATCTTCTTTGTCTCATATTCAACTCCTTCTAAGTGAAGATATACTTTAGACTTTTATGGTCCGTGTACATCTCACATTTTTCCCTATAAAGATAATGTCTCCATATTTTTAAGGCAAACACTACCGCGGCCAGTTCCAGATCATGAGTAGGATAAACTTTCTCATAATCCTTCAACTGCCGAGATGCATACCCAATGACTTTGCCATGTCGCATAAGCACAACCAAGTCCTCTATGCTAAGCATCACTATACACTACAAAATTTCGTGTCATCCGCAATGACAAAACAGAGCTTCACTTAATCTCTTCTTCGCTTCTTGAAATCATCTTCACATTTATCCGTCCATACGTATTTCACCGTCTTCCTTGTTAAGTTAGTCAACGAGGTAGCTATCTTCGAAAAATCTTGGATAAATCTTCGATAGTACCCTGCTAACCCTAGGAAACTCCGCACCTCAGTCGATGTTTTCGGTTGTTCCCAATTCATTACTACTTCCACCTTCGCTGGATCCACTGAAATCCCCTCCTGGTCAATGACATGACCTAAAAACTGCACTTTTTCCAGCCAAAATTCACATTTGGTGAATTTCGCATATAACTTCTCCTTCCTTAGTGTCTCCAACACTAATCTAAAGTGTTCATCATGATCTTCTGGCGTTTTAGAATAGACTAGAATATCATCGATAAACACCACAACGAACTTGTCCAAATATAGTTTGAACACTCTGTTCATCATATCCATAAATGCAAACTTAGTGCATTCGCCAACCCAAATGACATCACCGAAACTCGTAATGACCATAACGAGTCCTAAATGCGCCTTTGGTACATCTTCCTTCCTAACCTTCAACCGATGATACCCTCGTTCGCCGTCTATTTTAGAAAATACTTTTGCCCCTTTCAATTGATCAAAGAGATCATCGATCCCGGCAATGGGTATTTATTCTTTATCGTTAATTTGTTCAACTCCCGATAGTCGATAAAAGCCTTAACGATCCGCTCTTTCTTCTTGACAAATAACACCGGTGTTCTCCTACGGTGAAACACTTGGTTGAATTTACTTCTCATCCAATAGTTCTCAGAATGGTGAACCATTAGTTCTTTCATTTCCATAGGTGCCATACTAAGTATGGTGCCCTTTGAGATCGGTGCCCTTGAGACCGGTGCCGCCCCGCACAAAGTCTCATCACAAATTCGATCTCCTATCTCAAGCAGAAACCCTAGAACTCACTTGGAAATACATCCATGAATTCGTTTACTATAGGTATTTGTTCCATGGTTGCTCCCACTCTCTGGGTATCAACAACATGGCATAGGTAACCTACACAACCCTTCCTTAAAAGTTTTCTAGTTTGTGTCATTGTAAGGCAACATGGACGTCCCGGCAATTTACTACCGTAAAATACTATAGGAGGTTGCTTCAACGTCCTGATGCTCACACATTTCTTTTGGAAATCTATAATTGCTCCATGGTTAATCAACCAATCCATTCCGAGAATTACGTCGAATTCTCCTAACTTTATCGGTATTAAATCTACCGATAACTTACAATCACGTACATCTACGCAACAACTCATATGATTATCTTCAACATGAATTATCTCTTCGTTTGCTACCTTAATGTTCAAAGGTATAAGCAAATTTTCGGGAAATAATTCTAGTCGTCTAGCAAAATCACATGTTATAAACGAATAAGTAGCACCCGAATCAAATAGCACGTATGCATTTATATTGTTGATCGGAATAATACCTACAACTACATCCCTTGATGCCACCGTATCTTGGACCGTTATATTAAAAGTGCGGGCCATTGATTTCCCTAGCTGAGCTGGACCACTAATAGCTAACTTCTCGCTATTAGTTTCCTTATTTCCTTCTATCCCCTTCTTCGGGCAGTATTTTGCTATGTGGTCAGTTGATCCACATACAAAGCATCCGTGATTTTTCTTCAGATTGGGACAGTTAGGCGAAATGTGCCCTTCCTGTCCACAATTATAACAAACCACCTTTCCTTTGAGACAGAGTCCTAAGTGAGTCTTCCCGTAGGTTTTACAGGCCTCCATCCTCCTCTTAGTATCCCCTTGTTTTACTCCGGTATTCCCAGAGTTAAAGCCCTTCCTCTTCTGACCGTTGCCACTTCTACTGGCTCCCTCGGTCTTGGTTCTTCCATCAACCTTGCCTTTGGTCTTCTTATCTTTTTGGTACTGGCTAAGAGCCTCATTCCCACCTTCGGCAATTATTGCCTTTTCTAGTATGGTTCCAAAGGAAGTACTTTGGAACACAGAGATTCTATTTATAGAGCAAGGGTTTCAAGCCCCGCCGAACCTTCTAGCCTTTCTCACTTCAAAGGTCCACTTGATGTGGAGCAAATCGTGCGATTCATTAAACTTGGCAAAGATATCTGGGAACTGCTATATCCCCTTGTCTCAATTCCGTAAAACCTCATCTCCATCCTCCTCTTGCATACTCATGGGAAAATAGTTCTCGAAGAAAATCTCCTTGAACCTCTCCCACGTTAGGTTTCCTATATCTACTTCTTTGGTTTGCCTCCCCACCGTAAGTTGGCCTCTCCTTCATCAAATAGGTTGCAAAGGCAACCTTTTGACCCTCCTCAACATTTGCTATTACAAATGCTTTCTCAATTTCTTTTACCCATGTCTGGGCTTCTATAGGGTCCGTAGTTCCTTTGAACTCCAGCGGACCTACACTTTTGAAATCCTTAAAAGTAGTAGCTCGTACTACTCTAGGAATCAAGGATACATTATCCCCCATTCTATTAAATGCAGCCGTTAAAAGGTTAACGAACTCCTGCATTGGATTAACCGGACCACTCTCCGGTTGGTTAACATTAGCACCCTGATTTTGTTGTCTCCTTCTTGGCGGCATTTTGCTGTTAAGAAAACAACACATCATTATTACTTTATTCTTGTTGGTTTGTTATTATTTGTAATAAAACAACAACTCATACTCATTACTCAACATATTCCATAAAAAGATTTATATTGATTCATAACTTGTAGTATAACACTACATTGTTTACATTACTCAGCTTTAGCTGATTACATTACCATCCCGCAATTACTTTCCAAAAATTGGGATATACAAAAGACTACCATTTGTTATACAAAAGAGGGTTTTACGTCACTACTAGATACATAATATTTACATATCTATTCTACTCTAGCTATTGCTAGACTACATCTGTCGTAGGGCATTCTCGAAATCTTTGCTGGCCAGACCGACAATAAGATCTCTATTGATAGTGTGTCGGGTCTCCCCTGCTTCTATCTGATATCCAGCTACCTATTGCTGGAAATCTACGTGAGAACTCCTATGAATATAGGACATCCTCTCCAATTTCCTCTTTTTAGTCTTTAGCTCCTGCTTGAGCTCAAAGACTTCACATTTCAGCTCTCGGACCTTGTCCTTAGCTAGAACTCTATCATCATGCTCCTCTTCCCACATTCCCTCCATGCTAGCCTTGTCCTCATGGATAGCTTGGAGTTCCTCTTTCAACTCCTTAACCTCCTGGCAGTAATGGACATTCCTATCCAATACCGACATAAACAAGGCCTTCATTGATTCCCCCGTAGACCTTTCCTCTGTAGCTGGAACTTGGTCAAAGGATATCACGTCCACCTCCTCCTCTAGCATGCCATCAAATATAGACATGTAGTCTAAATCGTCAGAGTCTCCCAATTCGATGGTCACCAACTCTGGTTCTACGGCTACGGGATTTGGTAGTATCTCTACCCATTAATCAATCCTCGCTCACTACATGTATATCTCTATACATATCATTTTCTCCTGACATCTACAATAAAACAATATAGTTTGATTAGTACACGTCAGTAAAATAATAAAAATACATAACATAATATAATGCATTTTTATAAGGTTACTTTCCATCTTTTACTTCTTTATTCTTTCGTAAGGTTATGACTTAAGGTTCTACTTTCCCCCTTAAGTTTTATAACCTAGGCTTTGATACCAACTTGTAGCGCCCCCAAATCTGGGTATCTTCAAACCCGACAGATGGTGCTATACTGTACAACATTCATACATTCATTCAATTGAAAAGTCTCAAAGAACGAATATAACTTCTATATATTTAAAGTAATATTTACATTTCCCAGGTTCTATACCCGTTACAAAGGTTCTTTGTCATAATATCAGTTACATTACAACAATAGACCTATACTATCACAAGACAGTTTAGTAATCTGCCTTAGCTTTTCCCTTATCCTTTTTCGATCATTCGGGACGTTCAGTCTTAGCTGCATTCATATGGTTCAAGCAAGAGTGAGCATAACTAGCTCAGCAAGTATAACAATTTAATAACAACATGCTTGACACATACAAATCGTATATCTTCAATAACTGAACAATAGTTATGAAGTACTATTGATAATTTAAAATAGCACTTCATCTTTTCTTTCAAGATGTTTTACAATAACAACAGTATTTAGTAAAACATTTACTCCGGTCAGAGACCTCGAGTATTCATTCTTTATTGGAAAAAGAACAACCTGGAAGCAAGTCCGTAAGCCCGATATCACTTACGAGCACTTCTAGGTGATCGGCCTATTGTACTCTATGTTGATCAACACTACATCCATTAAACATATGCACGTTTAAGCATTTGGAAACCTCACGTGCCTGTCGTTTTACCGACAAAACATTTGTTTAACATTTGAGTCTTCTTTTGAAAACCATATCAAGTAATTGACAAAAGATAGCAACATTTGATAATACATGAATAGATTATCAATACATCAAGTCTAGCCAAATGAATTGGCTTTAACTTCAACATACTTCAATTCATGTGAAAGGATACATGAATCTCAAAAACTTGTTTAGATTGAACTGAGATAAGAGTTAGAATACTTGCCTTTAGCGTCTACTACGGTATTTTAACTTTATGTTCAAGTCGTTCAAGTCTCTACAATACATGATCACATAATGTCTTACATTAGGTCACATATAATCAAGTATGTATATAACTATATCATACCCTTCATTTCAATCTAATTGTGTATTAGATTCAGTTTCTATTCATTCCGGTTTATCATTATGCTTGCATTATATTTGACTAGGTTATCTCAACCTTTATACAACATCCTTAAGGTTACATTACATTCCTTAAGTTGTGTTTACTTCCTTTTCTTTTCTTTGTACTTAGAAACATTCATTACTATTTTTGTTCTGAGACTGGCATTGCGGTGCCAGCTTTATGCTTACATCTCGCGCTACGGCACGAGCTTAAAGTATGATCGTGTCCGGACTTGGCCATGCATGAGTCCTTACTTAATAATCTCATGCCTGCATTTCCACCTCAGAGGATTTTGATATCAGACATGGTATAAGTATTTCCCATATAGTAATACTATAGTTCACGCTGCAGCGAACTCTTGCATTAGGCTCGAACACTGTTCCACGCTGCGGCTACGGGTCATTTTGTTTAGGGTTGGCCATACCATACGCCAACTCATGCACCGAAACCAAATTCAGTTTGTGAATTTTGTGAACTTCCTGACGCATAACTTCTTCAAGTATAAGTCCGAATTGGCTCGTTCAAAAGCCTACGGTTCACAAATTATGTAATCTACATGATCATTCAAAAATTTTATCTATTTGACTTCGTTTGCTAAAAATTCACCTATTGGTTCATTTTTAACGAAAACGATAAACGTTCGTGAACGTTCAACGCTCGTTTCTTCGTTCTAAGTCGGAATTCGGTCATTTTTGAGTCCACAACTCTTAAATGCCAAATATGACTTGTCTCTATTGGAAAACAATGGTTTCGTGATCAAACACAAAATTTGACTTCCATTCCGAGAATTTTACGTATTCGACGTTTATCGTCCAATCGTGCAAATTCTGGCAATTCTTCATTCTTATGATTTGTTCAACATTACAAATGAACTTCATTCATCATGTGAACATATTAACATACTTAATACATCAACTTATAACCATTGTTGGATTTTGGACTTATTCTTCATGAGCTTATAACTTTTCATTTTATAAACTACTTAAGATTTGATTATTCATGACTTATGACAATTAAGGTTTCTTAATCATCATACTTTACATGTTCTTCACATATAACTTTATTTAGGTATATATGATACATATAATCATATGAGTTCTTAATTCACTTTTCTTACTAAACTCATCACAAGTTCATATTTTCATACTTAAGATTCAATGTTAACTTATAATAAGTTTATAAGTTTTATAAGTTCAAATGACTTATTTCCAACTTATGTGGCTTAAGTTCATGACTTATTCATTCTTCTTGCTTCTTATCATTCATGTTTCTTAATTCTAACTTTTCTTATCAACCTATCATGATAGAGATAGAAGATAATTGGAGAATAGGTCTTACTCTTGAAGTCTTTGATAAGTAGCTTCTTCTTCTTCTTGGCTTATGGAAGTTAACTTATGATAACTTATTCTCTCTAACACTTAAGCACTTTGTAATTGTTTAATTTCTTGAACAATTGTTAAATGGCTAGCAAAGCTCTTCTATTTATAGAGTTTCCAAGGTTAGGGTAGTTTAGTCTTTAAATCATCCCACCTCCTTTAGCCACCTCCTTACTATTCATTAGTTGCTAGCTCTAATCTTATCCTTTGCTTGACCACTACTCATTTAACTTGGTCACCACTTATCTTGATCACCACTTATCTTGGTCATCACACATTAACCATATTAATATGGTTTTGCCCCATGGGTCTATTAACTCATGGATTCTAACTTGGGCTTGGATTAATAAATCCTTGGGCTTTGCACTAATTCACTCTTTAGGCTTTGCATTAACAAACAATAGCTTGCTTATTAATTCAATAGTTGGGCCTTAACCTTAATTGACTTGGGCTTTGTACAAAAATCATAGCCAATCTTTACAAGTCCATTAATATTTCATAATACATACACATATAATTGATGCATTATTCTTGTATTCTAATTCATATAGAATTTATATACGGTATTTCATCCTTCATACAAACTCGTATAATACCTAGTATTATACTCATTTTCATTACTCCGTACAATACCAAAGTATCATACAATTATTACTTATTCCTTAACACTTCGCTTTACTTAACGTTTATAAATTAAGTCCACAAGCGAATTATTACATTTTCCATAACTAGATTTTTATTACATAATCCATCTTACCTTGTTATTCCATCATTACATATTTCTTGAACTCAAAATTATATCCCCGAGCAAATCTTCGATGAATAGTATTTTTTGGAAAATTTCTCGGAAAACTTTTATTTTCGTCTTGGAAATTCAAACACTTTAATTCATTCACGTAGCTCAAATACTACGACATTCTAACATCAATAGGTTATAAAATGACAACCATCTTGATAACACATGGAATATAATTTTATTATTATTATTTAATTTAATAAAATCATTTTACAATAAGATTTGAATTTCTCGGTCGTTATATTATTACCCCCTTATAAAGATTCTGTCCCTAGAATCTCGTCTTACTTTAATCAAATAGATGAGGAAAATTTTTCTTCATCTTCTCTTCTAGTTCCCACGTTGCTTCTTCAGCATCGTGGTTCTGCCATAATACCTTTACTGATGGTATTACCTTGTTCCTCAGAACTTGTTCCTTTCTATCAATGATCTGCATTGGCGACTCTTCATATGATAAGTCTTTCTCGATATGAATCGGCTCATACTCGATTACATGCTTATAGTCCGGCTTATATGGACGTAATACAGATACGTGAAACACGTTATGTATTCGTTCTAGGTCTGGAGGTAATGCTATTATATACGCTACCTCTCCCACCCGTTTTAACACCGCAAAAGGTCCTATAAACCTTGGACTTAACTTTCATTTCTTTCCAAAAGGTATCTTTCCTTTCCAGGGAGATACCTTTAGAAACACATACGAGCCCACCCTTTTCCTTTAGTCATTATTTTCTTTACTGGGTTAGTTGAGCTCACACTTTTCCTTTCTGTTCCATTGTTCTTCTCAGGAGGAGAGAATTTAGCAGGAACTAGCCGGGGTATGGAGTGATGATTCAAGATAGTTGTTTTAGTAGTCCTCACTATTTTGTAAAATAGTGTATCAATAATTGTAATGAGGACTCCTTTTGAGTTTGTATACTCTCTATTAGACAATAGTTGTATTCAAACTCACAAAGATATATGTGTTGTCGATTTTGCCGCGATTAATTGTATTCATCAAGTTGTATTTGTTTCTATACCATGTATTTGGCGACTTCGTAATTGGTGATGTATACCTATTTTGGGGGCGTCACACTAAGTGTTTTACTTCACAACACTTGTCTAACTTTCATTATGTATACTAAATTACCACATAACGCATTTTCGATCTACTAATCATTTTTACAACTTTGATCATACTAACCACAACTCACTATGTTATGTTAACCTTAACATTACACATTTAACATGCTAACACAATTTCAGACCATGTTATGACACTTTCCCAAATCTACAGAAATAATAGAAGTCAGAATCTCAAACTGTGGTATGCATGCAATTGCGCCATACAAAGGCTTAGGGACCGTAGCATTGCATTGTTAGAAACAGATTTATTGCGTATAGGCTATGAATAAAGAGGCAGAATTTAGCCCAACAAACACAAATTTCACCCAATAGATGAGAATATTAACACGTATAATAAATATACAACTATCACAAACATGATTGCTCACATTTACAACCAATTAGCAAAATTTAACACTAACTAAAACTATTTTAATTTCTCCAAATTCAAGTTTTCAAACAAAAACTCCATTTCTGAGTTCCTTCACAAAATTGAACACTGTGATTTCAATTCTTGTCCAAATTACCTCATTCAAATTACGTTATACTCATATCTCATTGAACTAACATATGCAAGCCTCAATTTACAGTTTAATATAAGAATTGACCATCTAAATTGGTACTTACCTAAGCCATACAAAGAATACACACACTATCAAAATTTTCTTCCACTATCAAACGAATTTAGCATGCGATTGTTGTTTAAACATAATCTCTAGCATTACAAACATGTATAACCACAATTACCAACTATATATCCACAATTCATCAACTTGATTCACAGAACATAAGCCAAAACTATGTCGTATGTTCATATATGAATACACATATATATATATAATACAAAGTTGTGAACATACCTTTAATTTATTAATATAATCCTTGCTAAATGCTGGAAATTTCTTGATTTCTCTCTCAATTCTCTCAACTCTCTACCAAACTCTTCTCAACTTCTTTGAACTCTCAAGAATAATCCTGACAACTAAATTGTCGTAAAACCAAACCAAAGCGATGAAGTAAAGAAAAAAAAACGGATATGGCCTTAATAATAATAATAACTATTATCAGTTACCAATACCACATATATATTATAAATATATTATATTTATTATTTAATTTTTTTTACTTATATTATTTAATTTAAAAAAATCTAGAAATTCCAAAAGCCATAAGGCTTGTTTGGCAAACCATTTAAATTTTAAAGAATTAAAATTCTTAAGCCTTGTTTGGTAAAAACTAAATTAAACCCTTTTTTAATTTATTTTAATAACTCCCTATAATATAGTTATTTGTCACACTATATTTAATCAAGCTTTCATATTTTAATTTAATTAACTCAAATCACGATTAATTAAATAAATCCTTTAATCACATAACAGAATACAAATAATTAATCATTTAAATTGAAATATCAATATTATAATAATTTCTTACTTCATTAATTATTTATTTAACAAACAAATAATTAACCAAATAAAATTAAATTCATCAAACAAATATTTATTCAACGAAAAATACATCCATTAAATATTTATATAAATCAATAAATATTTAATATTACATTTAAAATTCTGGAATGTTATAGTTTTGTACTCTGACTAAAATAATGTTACATATGTGTTACCTGACATAAGTACTACAGCCTTGAACCTTAATAACAATATCTTGATGATCCGAACCAAAAAGAAATCGACCTTCAATATAGCATCATGAAACTGTATGGGTTTCTGGGTTACCTAGAAAACCCAGATCAGCTCTGACATCATATTTGGGGACTTAGATCTTGCATTTGATTGATGTTATGGCCTAGATAAAGGTTGGATCATGTAGTATTACATCAATACTACATGATCAAATGTCTAAGATGGTCCAGAACATGCTTTAACAAAGAATCAAAATCGGTCAAACCCAGTACCTTGATAGTTGTCTATGAATTTCTAGGTTAAGCTCAAGAACACGAAGAACACCTATAGCGACAGTTATGTCGCTATAGGCACCCTTTAGCGATAGATTAATTACTAAATTATTTATTTTTATTAAATAAATAGAAAAATTAGTTTTAATTATTAAAAATACAAAATAAATTATTAAAATTATTTTAAAGTCCAAAATTAGTTTTTAATTTTTTGAATATATTTCATAAATATTTAATATTTTTGGAATATTAAAGGTATTTAATTTATTTAATTATAATATTAAATAAATTGTTTAAAAATGATTTTAATACATGAAAAATCATTTAAAATTATATTATGATATAAGAAAATATTTTAATTTATTTTTAATGACTTTTAATATTTTGTGATGAATTTCATTAATTAATTAATATTAATGATATTTAATTTATTTAATAAATGTATTAAATAAATTATGAAAAATAGAATTAATGATTTAAAAATCATATAAAAATGATTTAAAGGTTATAAAAATATTTTAAGTTATAAAATATATCTTTTGAAATTTTGTCATGAAAAATATTAATATTTTAATACTAATGATATTAGATTGTGTTAAATAAATAAGTTAAAAATGATTTTATTAATTTAAAATCATTTTAAATGAGAATAAAGTGTTAGAAAATATTGTGAATTTTAAAATATAATTTTCAATATTTTTGGAGAATTCTCATTAATAAATTAATATTAATGTTATTAAATTTATTTAATAATTATATTAAATAAATTAGTTTAAAAATTATTTTAATATTAGAAAAATTATTTTAAATGAAAATAAAATGTTTAAAGATATTTTAAGTTATAGAATGTAGCTTTTAATATTTAAAGGATAATTTCTTTAATAATTTAATATTAATGATATTAATTTAATGTTAATGGTATTAAATTTATTTAATAATTATATTAAATAAATAGTTTTAAAATGGTTTTATTAATTTATAAATCATTTAAAAGGATATAAATAAATTAAAAATATTTTAAATTATAATTAATGACTTTTAATATTTTGATAGATAATGCATTAATATTTAAATATTAATGGTAATTATTTAAAATAATTTCAAATATTTTAAAAATCATTTAAGGGTAATATTAGTACTTTAAAAGTATTTTAAGTTATTATAAATAGCTTTAATATTTTAGCAATGGTTTCATTAATAGTTTAATATTAGTTAAATATTAATGATAATAGAATTATTTAATATTTAAATCATTTAATAATGATTCTTCGAATTTGGAAAATTCATGATAAATTATAATAAATGTTTAAAAATTATTCAGTCATTTAAAAATAATATGAATGATACTTATAGATGTTGAACTACATGATAGAGTCTTAGACTCGAAAATTACCCGATAAAGTCGTCGGTACACCGACATTTTTCAGAAAGTGATCTAGACTTAGATATTTTGACTTTATTAATGTTTGTTTGTGATTAAATGACTATTGAATATGTGTGTGCAATGTGATTAGGTAATGTGTTGACTTCAAATAGCAGTACTATGTGTTATAGTATGTTATTCTAATCGATCAAATGATCTTATTAATGATAGGTTTCAGTATAAAAAATAAAACTAAGTTGCATAACTATAAGCACAGACCAGACAAGTATCCTACCTTTGCATTTTCTTTATGCAATGGATATGAGTAAGAAATTTTTAGATTTATATTATTATTGTGTCAGATTATTAACCCTATTGTTATATATAATATATCCGATTATTGTTTATTAACATGATATTATATTATATAATTCAGATATATATTCTGTTCGTTAATTTTTATATATGGTTATACAAGTGTCCTCACTTGGATAATCATTATATTTAAACATATATATATATACCTATTGATCCCCCGTATGTATACATTAATTAAAAGTCGTTTAAGCTATTTGACCAGCTAGACACAGATTTAGAAATATCGTTGAATATGATAAAACCTTTTTGTATCCAATCAAATTGTTTTAGGTTTGGATTCCAGACTAAGTATGAACATCCCGAATATGGGAAAACTTTTATGCGCCCAAGGCGGACAAAGTGAACGATAATATCGTTCTTGCATGCAGTATTGATCAATACAGGGCCCATGGGATGTACACCCTCGCGCCCGTAAGTTATGACGGTTTGCGGATGAAGTTCTATGACAACCCAAAGAATCGGATTGTCCAAAATTTTAGTTTAAAGAATTAGTTATTAATAAAATGAATTTTTATTAATACTATTTTATGCTACATGTTTATTAATCGTTTTATAACCTAGGATGATTATAAGTCGGGAGTATTCTGACTACGAGCTAGTCTGAGCGAGTAAGAATTTTCAAGACGAAAATAAAAGTTTTCCGGGAACAAAAATATTTCTGGGAAAAAAGACGAAATAGGCACTATTCATCCGTTTCTGCTCGGAGATTTATTTTGAATTTTCGAGAAACGCGTAATGATAGAATTCTAAGACGTGATGGAATATTCAATAATATTTCAGTTATGGTCAAAACAAAGTTTTTGCCTGCAGACTTAAAACCTAAGGGCTAGGAAAAGTGAGTTCCTAGAATTTAATGATTACATATAATAAATTGGGTTATTATGCGTAAGAAATACGAGTATGATACTAGTTATTATAAGAGTATAGTACAAAGATTATTATGACGTATAATACGAATATCGTACGAGCTATATACGAAGAGAATACGAGAATGGGATGCATAGAATACGATTAGTCTGAATGGACTTTGAGTTTATGGACTTTGTAGAATTCAATTGGACTTGGATTATGTCAAGCCCAACGCTTTGGGAAATCTGGCCCAAGATAGGCCCAATAAGAATAAAGGTTAAGGCTCAAATGAAGAAAATAAATCACGGATCAAATCGATGGGTAACCGGATGGGTAATAACCCATGGGGCAACCCATGGGCATGTGGGGCGGCCACTTGGCCACCAAGTAAAGTGGTTACTTGGTGGCTAAGCCATGAATAGTAAGGAGGCGGGGATAATGACCAAATTTCCCCTAACCTTGGTTTTCTATAAATAGGAAGCTTATTTCATTATTTTGGGATTTTGAAAATCCTACACTTTGAGAGAGAGAGAGAAAGAGTGTTCGGATGGGAGAAAGAAGAGAAAGAGGAAGAGGAAAAGCTTGCCTGAGTGCACGCTTTGTGTGACACCCCCAAAATAGGTATACATCTCCCATTCTGAGTTGCCAAATACATGGTACAGAAATGAATACAACTTCATTAATACAATTGTCGTGTAAAATACGACAACACATATACTATGAGGTTAAATACAAATACTGTCTAATAGAGAGTATACAAACTCAAAAGGAGTCTTCATTAAAATTATTATCACACTATTTTGCAACAATAGTGAGGACTGCTAAAACCACTTTCTAGAACCATCATTCCACACCCCGACTACTTCCCGCTACATTCTCGCTTCCTGAGAAGAACAATGGAACAAAAAGGAAATGGGTGAGCTCAACTAGCCCAGTAAAGAATATTATAACTATGATAATATACACCAATTTATCATTAGTCTTCAACAGGGAAAAATCTGATAGAATATAATAGACAACAAGTTTTAGATCAACAACTGCAGCGGAAACATCAATCTATTAGAAGAGTCAAGTAGAGAATGAATTCTACTATCTTCTAAGATTTAAAAGTCCATCATCAATATTTTATCCTTGTAACATCAATCAATATACATCTTGAATCAAATATTCATCTTTGCACTATAGGCCAAAGATATTTATTTGTATCACCTGTTGGTCATGTTCATCTCAACACCTGTACATCTTAGCACTATGATCCAAAGATATTCATCAGGAAATCATTCATCTTTGCACTACAGGCCAAAGATATTCAGTAATATCATCATTTAGGACTGAGGATGATGAAAAATATTTTAAAGAAAATGAATCAAGTGAGATAAAAGAACAAATATTTGGGATTCGTACTTCGATTTATCCAAGTTCAAAAATACTCCATAATAACCAATTATTAAGTATAATTCAAAATAAAGATCAAAACATGGATACAATCAAAGATAGTAACCATAATAGACGCCTTGGATAAAAAGAAGAAAATTTTATTTTTTGGTTAATAGTGTCGTATTCGTGAATAGTGCCGTATACGTGAATAGTAACCCTAACACAAAAAGGTAGAAATTCCACAAATATTCATATCAATATTTCGGCATAATGATATTGAAGAAATAATATCATTTACCAAGAAAATAACATCCATTACCTCAAAAAGATAGTACTTCTGACTGGAATACTTGATATAGTGCTGAAGGAACTTGCATCGTATAGCAACACTCAAAGTATCAAAATACTCATAAGAATACACTCGATAATATAGAGAGAGAAATCTTTAGTTTCTGGTGTGATTTTCAATTCTAACCTAAGCACCCTATTTATAGGAAAATGCTTAGAACACCAAAGCAGAAAATTTAATATAATATTAATATAAATAAAAATTTGTCACGTCCACCTAAGACCAACTGAATTCAGCACATTTATATCACATGTGGGGCCCACCAACATAATAAAAACGTTTTTCTTAAAAATAATAATTAAAACTTCAAAAATTAATTATTCTGAAACTTCAATAAGTCATAACAAATATCCCTTTTATCAGAAAAATTCGAATCTTATGTCCTTCCATAGGAAATTCAATTCTCTACAACTTTGTAAGTTTAAGTTTTTCCAAATTCTAAACAGAAATTGACCGAAATCCACATACGGACGATTTTACAGGATATAATCAAATTTCAGTCAAGAAATGGGGTCCACAAACATGAAAAACATGTTTTAAATATTTTTAGTAACAAAAAATACTCCTCCTCCTCATTTACTCATATATCGCACATTCATTGTAAAAATATCACCATTATTATATTATTATAATATAATAATAAATTATTTTATCAGAAAAGATAAAATATCAATTCTCAACAATTGTCACTTTTCTAAAAATTCCTCCATTTATATCCACATAAATAAATATTTTTCTTATCATATAAATCAATAATTAATTATTCATAAATAATATTATAGAATCACAATAATGACAACCAGGCCGTTCCCAGGAAAGAGGGGGATTTCCAATAAGAATTTCTCCTTACTGGCTCGCAATTAGGTGACCAAACCTCTCCTTAGACAGAACTTTCTAGACATTGCCAATAATGTTATCTAGTAATATTATTAAAATAATATGAATCATTGATCTGATAATGGGAAATACTGTGTAGTGACAATTATTAAAACAATAATAATATAAAATATCAACGTAGCAATTATTGAATCAATAAAATAAAATATTGAATAGTAATTACTGTAACAATTATTTAGTAGTGCCTTCATACGTAAGAATCAATAATTGGTGCAATACCATGTGCTACTGTGCAATACCAAGTGGTTTGACGCCTGTAATGTGAAACACCAAGTGGTTTGACGCCTATAATGTGAAACGATAATTGGTTCGATGCTTGTAATGTTAAACGACAATTGGTTCGACGCCTGTAATATGAAACAACAAGTGGTTTGACGTCTGGTAAAGGTAATTACTATTGGCAAAAGAGACTCTTAGATGATGACATATGGGCCCCCATAGAATAACCAAACTTACCACAAACGTCTAATAATAGACTCTTTATATACATCAAGGATTGAATAAATATTACCACAAATCATTATATTTTTAATCAACACATATTTAATCTTTCAACAATTATTAATCATTAATATTATAACTTGTCGTCTCAATTATTGATTTAATAATATAACATATTATATAAATGATACTGTGACAATAATTGAATCAATAATATAAGAGATTTGATGTAGCAATTACTGTAGCAATAATCGAGTATAACTGAGTGACTTCTCACGTAAGCATCAATAATCAATACTGTGTGCTACTATGCAACCACGCGTAATAATGTACCTATATTACCGGGTATTTCAACAGTTAACGGTAAAACTTCCGTCGTCATTTTAATTAAAAGATAATTTTGTCGTTTTCTAACTCCGACAATAATTACATTATGGGTCCACTTAATGATTGTGTCGTCGTATCTAATATTCCCAAACAAAAAAGAATATTCCCCGACCAAACGAATATTTTATAACAACTTGCATACTTTGCAAAATTTATAAATATTACCCACAACTATAACATTATATCAAATCAACACCATAATATTCTAAAATATAAT
Source organism: Panax ginseng (assembly GCA_020205605.1). Taxonomy (NCBI): domain Eukaryota; kingdom Viridiplantae; phylum Streptophyta; class Magnoliopsida; order Apiales; family Araliaceae; genus Panax; species Panax ginseng. Next base: position 91,336,981 of record CM035148.1, on the reverse strand, counting down.
TCGAGAAAATTATTCTTTATTCATAAAAGTTGGGGTCTTATTGGAAGAATATTCCACGACCAAATGAATATTCCCCGACAACAATGAATATTTTATAACCACTTGTTTATTTAAAATATTTGCGCATTTTACCCATAACTAACCACATTAATCAAATCAACCCTTACTATTTCAAAATAATAAACAGAGAAAATTCAATTTCATTTATAAAAAGTTGGGGTCTTACAACCTTTCATTCTTATGAAATTTCGTCCTCGAAATTGATGTACGTACCTGGTGTTTCGAAAAGGTGAGGATACCTATTTTTCATTTCTGATTCCAACTCCCAGGTCATTTCTTCAATAGCATGTTTCCTCCTTAAAACCTTAACTTGTGCTATAACTTTGGTGCGTAGGACATGCTCTTTCCTATCCAAGATCTTAACAGGTACCTCCTCGTACGTTAAATCTTCGGTTATCTTGTCTGGTTCTAACTCAATAATGTGGTTTGGGTCCTTCACATATTTCTGAAGCACGGATATGTGAAAAAACGTTATGAACACGAGACATGCTTGGAGGTAACGCGAGTCTATAGGCCACATTTCCTACTTCGGTCAAGAATCAAAAATGGACCAATAAATCGTGGATTGAGCTTTCCTCTCTTCCCCGAATCTTGTAACTCCTTCCATGGAGCAATACGTAACAATACATGATCCCCAATGTCAAATTCCACGTCCTTTCGATGAAGATCCGCATAACTCTTTTATCGATCCCGCCGGTTTGTATCGTTGTCGAATCGTTTGGATCTTCTTTGTAGTCATTTGTACCAACTCTGGTCCCAACAACGTTGCTTCTCCCACCTCATCCCAACATACTGGAGAGAGACACTTTCGTCTATATAATGCCTCGAATGGAGCCACACCTATACTTGCGTGATAACTGTTGTTGTAGGAGAATTCCACCAATGGTAGGTACTTATCCCAACTCCCTTTGATATCTAAGACACAAAGTCTTAATAGATCTTCAAGAGTTTGAATATTCCTCTCTGATTGTCTGTCCGTTTGAGGATGGTATGCCGAACTGAATCGTAAATCCGTGCACATAGCTTTCTGCAAGCTAACCCAAAATCTTGAAGTGAATCTTGGGTCACGATCCAAAACTATGGATACTGGCATGTCATGCAATCTCATAATCTCATTTACGTACATACTAGCAAGACGTTCAAGGGAATAAGTCTCCCGTATAGCAAAGAAATGAGTAGACTTAGTTAATCTATCAACAATAACCAAAATGACATCTATGCCTTGAGAAACCTTGGGAAGACCTATAATGAAATCCATAGTAATGTGTTCCCACTTCCATTTTAGAATCTCAAGTGGTTACAATGGACCCTTTGGCACTTGATGCACCGCCTTTACACGTTGACAAGTTAAACACCTCGAGATAAATTTCATGATCTCTCTCTTCATATTGTTCCACCAAAATGTATGTCGAAGATCATGATACATTTTGGTACTCCCAGGATGGATTGCAAATGGTGTGTTGTGTGCCTCCATCATGATTCTATGCTTCAAGTCAAAATCGTTAGGAACACAAAGTCTGGAGTTGACTCGAAGTATTCCTTCTTCATCGATTCTTGCTTCCGAAATAGCACCTTCTTGCACTTTCTTCTTCATACGCATCAGCTCTATGTCCGTAGCTTGAGCAGCTTTAACTTTATCGATTGAAGTTGGTTCTACTCGCATGCTTGATATCATCACGTGGGTACTTGGAGCCTTTATCTCTATCTCCATCCTTTGCAAGTCATATAAAATGGGCCTTTGTGTTAACAACATTGCACTTGTACCAGCATATGATCTTCTACTCAATGCGTTAGCTACCTCGTTTGCTTTTCTAGGATGGTATTTGATGGTATGGTCGTAATCTTTCAATAACTCGAGCCAACGTCGTTGGCGCATGTTGAGTTCCTTTTGGGTGAAGAAATATTTGAGGCTTTTATGATCTGTATAGATCTCCACTTTCTCCCCATACATGTAGTGTCTCCAGATCTTCAACGCGAAAATGATTGCTGCCAACTCTAGATCATGAGTAGGATAATTCCTCTCATATTCTTTGAGTTGTCGCGAGGTATAGGCTATGACTTTCCCATGTTGCATGAGAACACATCCTAACCCTTTGCCCAAAGCATCGGCAGAGATAACAAATCCATCCAGAACTGACGGTATTATCGTAGCAGTGCCTAATTGAGTCTCCTCTTGAGTTCTTGAAAACTCTTCTCGCATTCCTCGCTCCATACAAATTTTGTATCTTTCTGGTCACCGAGTTAATCGAGTAGCGATTCGAGAAAATCCTTCTACTAATCTTCGATAATAACCATTAAGCCCGAGAAAGCTACGTTACTTGATCATCGACTTGATTGCTCCTAACTTTGTATTGCTTTAATCTTCACTTAAAATCAACAGACACTCCATGTTTTGACACCATGTGCCCAAGGAATGCTACTTCCTCAAGCCAGAACTCAGATTTCTTGACTTTTCGCATATAGCTTGTTATCACGAAGCCTTTGCGATACCCGACTTCAAATGGCGCCATGATCTTCATGGCTTTTGGAATATATGAGGATGTCATCAATAAAGACAACAACAAACTGATCCAAATATTCCTTGAATACTCGGTTCATCATATCCATGAAAGCAGTAGGAGCATTAGTCAATCCAAAAGACATAACTAAGAATTCATAATGCCCGTACCGAGTTCTGAAGGCAGTCTTTGGAATATCCTCAGTTTTAACCTTCAGCTGATGATATCTAAAACGAAGATCGATTTTTGAAAAGAATTGTGCTCCTTGCAACTGGTCAAACAGGTCATCAATGCGAGGTAGAAGATACCTATTCTTGATGGTGACATGGTTCAATTCTCGATAGTCAACACAAAGTCGCATACTCCTATCTTTCTTCTTTACAAATAAAACAGGAGCACCCCAAGGAGATGTACTAGGACGAATGAAACCGATGTCGAACAACTCCTGTAGTTGGACCTTTAACTCCTGAAGTTTAATAGGAGCCATTCAATATGGGGTTTTAGAAATGAGCTTTGTACCAGGTTCAAGGTCAATAAAGAATTCAACTTCATGTTTTTTGGGTAGACCGAGAAGTTCTTCAGGAAATACGTTAGGAAATTCACTAACAATAGAAATATTATTCACATCTGACGTGTTTTTGTTCAAGTCCGTGACATGGGCTAAGAAAGCTTGACATCCATTTTTCAATAAACGAATAGCTTTATGGCTTGATATGACAGTGATTGACTTTAGTGGTTTGGTTGTTTAGATTCGCATAACAGGTTGGTTAGGAATATGAAAACTAACAACCTTACGAAAACAATCAATTTTAGCATGATGAGTGGTTAACCAATCAATCTCTAAAATCACATCAAATGAAAGTATTTTCAACGAAATAAGATCGGCATGTAATGTGATGGTTCCAACTTGAATTAAAAAAGATTTATAAACAGTAGATGTAACGAAAGTTTCTCCTAATGGAGTCTCAACAGATAAGTCAAGGTCTAATTTCTCCGGAGTCAAGTTCAAACGTTGAGCACAAGCAGGAGAGATAAAATAATGGGTATAGCCGGTATCTAATAAGGTATAAACTTCGCAAGAATTTATGATTAGCTTACCCGCGATCACCTAGTTTTGGTTCCTCGTATTTTGACCAGTCATGACAAACGCTCTTCCAGAGAACCGGCCGACTTTGACTTTTCCGGGATGACCTTTTGAGTCACCATCCTCATTGGACTTGGTTTTGCTGCTCTGATCAATCTCGAGCGATATGTCCTTCCTTTCCACAACTATAACATACCTTGAACTGCTAGTATGAGCAGTTTGGGGTATGTGTCCTCTTTTCCACATTTATAAGCATAGATCGGTGGTCGCTCTCCTCCCTTAGAAGCAGATTGATGTTGGTGCTTTGACATCTTCACGTTGTCATTGTTGTATCTTCTCTTCTTGAAATATCATCCCAACTCGTTTGTTCTATTATCATGGCAACGATTACCACCAGAGTGTTTACCGCTTTTGTCCGAATGTTTTCCTCCCACGGGTTTTCATTGCTCACGATGATCTTGCCACCAAGATGACCACGGTTGTGGTCCTCGGTTGAACATACTCATTATCTCGCTTCTAATAATTGAGCCATATTTACAACATCTGAATATAAAGAAAATTTATGAGAGATAAGATATTGCCGAATCTCAAGTTTTAAACCTCTCAAAAACATCCTCGTCATTCGTTCCTCATTCTCTACCAAATAAGGTGCAAACCTGGATAACTCTGCGAACTTCGCCTCGTATTGGGACACCGTCATGTTGTTTTGTTCTAGTCTAATAAATTTTACCTCCTTTATATGGTGAATACTTTCAGGAAAGTATTTGTCGTTAAAAAGTTTCTGAAACGTTTCCCAAGACATCTTTGAGTCGGCGGTCAAGTGCGTTCCACAGACTCCCACCAAGATGATCTACTTCGCCATACGGAACATAAAGGTGGCGAATGGAACCTTCTGCTCCTCCGTGCATCCCAAGACATCGAATATCTTAGAAATTTGTTTAACCCACGTCTCTGCCTTGATCGGATCCGGCTTTCCAATAAATTCTGGTGGTCCCAACTCTTTGAACTGCTTGGCCGTGACAAGCCGCACGTTGCTATCGTTTCCACCCGTATTTTGTACACGAGTCTCCCTCGTCTAGTTTTGCATGAACTACAAAAAGCTTCTAAACATCCCATCATTCATCATTTGTTCGGTAGTGTTGTTTACAGGAGGAATATTGCCTTCCTATTGCACGTTCCCCTATGTGGTGATTAAAGGTGTCTCCACTGTCTCATTCACTCCACTGTTAATATTCTCAGCTGTCATTCTCAATTACTGCCATAAAACAAGGGTTAATTAAAGAAATTAACAAGCCACATAATATCCTTATATTATGACCGACCAAATAAATAAGCTTAGGTTTGACACACTAGCGAAGGATTACTCGTCTCTCCCCTCCTAGTTCTATTCCCCGATCTCCGCCAGAGACCATATCCCTACGCTCAGATACCAACTATGACACCCCCAAAATAGGTATACATCACCCATTCTGAGTTGCCAAATACATGGTACAGAAATGAATAAAACTTCATTAATACAATTGTAGTGTAAAATACGACAACATATATACTGTGAGTTTAAATACAAATACTGTCTAATAGAGAGTATACAAACTCAAAAGGAGTCCTCATTAAAATTATTATCACACTATTTTACAAAAATAGTGAGGACTGCTAAAACCACTTTCTAGAACCATCATTCCATACCCCGACTACTTCCCGCTACATTCTCGCTTCCTGAGAAGAACAATGGAACAAAAAGAAAAAGGGTGAGCTCAACTAGCCCAGTAAAGAATATTATGACTAAGATAATATACAACAATTTATCATTAGTCTTCAACAGGGAAAAATCTTATAGAATATAATAGACAACAAGTTTTAGATTAACAACTGTAGCGGAAACATCAATCCATTAGAAGAGTCAAGTAGAGAATGAATTCTACTATCTTCTAAGATTTAAAAGTCCATCAACAATATTTTATCCCTGTAACATCAATCAATATACATCTTGAATCAAATATTCATCTTTGCACTACAGGTCAAATATATTCATTTGTATCACCTGTTGGTCATGTTCATCTCAACAACTGTACATCTTAGCACCACGAGCCAAAGATATTCATAAGAAAATCATTCATCTTGGCACTACATGCCAAAGATATTCAATAATATCGTCATTTAGGACTGATGATGATGAAAAATATTTTAAAGAAAACGAATCCAGTGAGACAAAAGAACAAATATTTGGGATTCGTACTTCGGTTTATCCAAGTTCAAAAATATTCCATAATAACCAGTTATGAAGTAGAATTCAAAATAAAGATCAAAACATGGATACAATCAAAGATAGTAACCATAATAGACGCCTTGGATAAAAAGAAGAAAATTTTATTTTTCGGTGAATAGTGTCATATTCGTGAATAGTGTCGTATACGTGAATAGTAAGCCCGACACAAAAAGGTAGAAATTCCACAATAATATTCATATCAATATTTCGACATAATGATATTGAAGAAATAATATCATTTACGAAGAAAATAACATTCTTTACCTCAAAAAGACAGTACTTCTGACTGGAATACTGGATATAGTGCTGAAGGAACTTACACCGTATAACAACACTCAAAGTATTTATTAAAATATTCACAAGAATACGCTCGATAATATAGAGAGAGAAATTTTTAGTTTCTGGTGTGATTTTCAATTATAACCTAAGCATCCTATTTATAGGAAAATGTTTAGAACACCAAAGCAGAAAATTTAATATAATATTAATATAAATAAAAATTTGTCACACCCACCTTAGACCAACTGAATTCAGCACATTTATATCATATGTGGGGTCCACCAACATAATAATTTTTTTTTTCTTAAAAATAATAATTAAAACTTTAAAAATCAATTATTCCGGAACTTCAATAAGTCATAATAAATAGCCCTTTTATCAGAAAAATTTGAATCTTATGTCCTTCCATAGGAAATTCAATCCTCTACAACTTTGTAAGTTTAAGTTTTTCCAAATTTCAAACAGAAATTGACCGAAATCCACATACGGATGATTTGACAGGCTATAATCAAATTTCAGTCAAGAAATGGGGTCCACAAACATGAAAAACATGTTGTAAATATTTTTAGTAACAAAAATACTCCTCCTCATTTACTCATATATCACACATTCATTGTAAAAATATCACCATTATTATATTATTATAATATAATAATAAATTATTTTATTAGAAAAGATAAAATATTAATTTTCTACAATTGTCACTTTTTTAAAAATTCCTCCATTTATATCCACATAAATAAATATTTTCCTTATCATATAAATCAATAATTAATTATTCACAAATAATATTACAGAATCACAATAATGACAACTAGGCCGTTGCCAGGAAAGAGGGGGCTTTCCAATATGGATTTCTATTTACTGGCGCGCAATTAGGTGACCAAACCTCTCCTTAGACAGAACTTTCTAAACATTGCCAATAATGTTATGTAGTAATATTATTAAAATAATATGAATCATTGATCTGATCATGGGAAATACTGTGTAGTGACAATTATTAAAACAACAATAATATAAAATATCAACGTAGCAATTATTGAATCAATAAAATAAAATATTGAACAGTAATTACTATAATAATTATTGAGTAGTGCATTCTTACGTAATAATAAATAATTGGTGGAATACCGTGTGCTACTGTGCAACAATGCGTATTACTGTGTTTTAACCACCGGCATTCCAACAAAATGTTAACTATGTAACAACTACTAGTTATTTATAAAAAATCATACTTGTCGTTTTCTTCATCCAATCAATTTTTGTTATGGGGCCCACAAAAGGCTGCGCCGTCGTACGGATATTCCCCGACAGGAAGAATATTCCACGACCAAACGAATATTCCTCGACAACAAGAATATTTTATAACCACTTGCTTATTTAAAATATTTGCGCATTTTACCCATAACTAACTACATTAATCAAATCAACCCTTACTATTTCAAAATAATAAAAAGAGGAAATTCAATTTCATTTATAAAAAGTTGCGGTCTTACACTTTGTCCAACGGAGGAAGATTAAAGAAGAAAGGTAATCCGAAACCTAGCTTCTAATAGATTTTTCTTAAGTTTTTATGTTCAAAAACATAACTTAATGAAGATAAGAAGTTGATGATGTTAAGAATGATTTCATATGGTTGAAATCATGAGAAAACAAAGAAATAAGAATTAGGAATTTAGTTTATAAATTTATTAAGGAAGTATAAGATTCGTAAGGATTTTGAGCGATCCGAATGAATCTTTGAACGAGTAGGTGAAATAAGTAAGGAATGATGTTCTATAAAATCAAATTCCAATAAGAAGTGAAATCATAATCCAAAATATTGATTAAAAATGAAGAACGAACGAAGAACGCGAAGAACACGAAGAACGTTGTTGATGGAAAAATTTAAAACCATCGTACGATAATTGTTGTTGATGGACAAGTTTAAAACCATCGCGTATAAGTTAGTTGCTTATTGCTTGGTTAGGAACAGTAGAAACGTTAATGATGAACGGATTAAAACTTAGCTATAATGAAGTTATGACGAAATTTTTGTAAAAGACGAACTACAATTAGAAAGTTAGTAAATGAACCCGAACACGTAGCGTTTCATAAGAATGCAAGAGAACATAGAAAATGTGAGTCGTGGACTCAAGAACGAACGAGTTTTGAGTTCGGATGATCGAATTACGGATGAACGAGTGAAGAACGTTAAAAGCGTAAAAATGAACGAAGGGTGAAGATAAAGCCAATCGAATGGCACGTTAATGGATTCAGAACGAAGTTCTATCCAAGGGGTATTGAAGTACATAAGATAAGGAGGAGAATGGCTTTGGAACGACCTCGTTCCGGGTTATAACGAAAGAGTTATGAGATCGTAAGGTATACGTCTCAAACATGATTCAAGACTTAAGAAATTTTCTAGGGTTTGTGCTCGGCGCCGCATTGCCAACTGAGGCTTGGAGAGATGGCACCGCAGCGCGAGCTCGGCCATAAACTACTGGCGAGTGGTGCCGCAGTGAGAGAGGTAACGAAGACTTTGGCGCCGGAGCACCATACAAATTAAGAGGGGACGAGGTGAGGGCTGGCCATGCGAGAGAGAAAGAATAGAGTGGCGTCATGATGATACGGTCAGCAGGCAATGCCCAAAAATGAGCTTTTTATTTCTCAATTACTGGGGGATGTGCAAGAAAGATGTATGAACATATAGTTCACCTAAAATAACACTTAAGCAAGTGAGTAAGCCGTTAGTAAAGGTTGAACGGAAAGATTTAACGGGATTAAAAGATGAAGAATGTAAACGCTAGATTGCGTAACCGATAGCCGGGGACCGTAGTCGCAATGAATCGAATGTGTGGGATTGCTATGATGGTGATTCCTTGGACGTTGAGTGATGAGGATGATGTATAACAATTTGATGTTATGATGTCATAATGAGAGTTAAGTGTAAAGTGTTTTGGATGCTGTGAACGCAACGCTGTTGCGATGAACGATCGGTCTTAGCATACAACGAACAATATGGCTTCGACATTAAGAAAGAATAATGAACTTGGGGTTCATGGGTTGAATAACGATTGAATGCAATCGAAACCTTGAGTAAAGGTTGAGTGAGAGATTAAGAGATGAGCAACGTAAACGTCAAATATGTGAACGATTCTCGTGAATCGTATTCACGTTGGACGAACGTTCTAAGTGTACAAAGGTTGTATGACTTAGACGTTGACGAAGGTAGTAAGTAAGTTATGATTTATCATAAAAGCCATAGCGGACGGTAATAAGAATAATGAAAGTCTGAGTATGAGTCGGATAGAGAATGTTAGAATGAATGTAAGCGTTAAACACTTTAACCAACGTGAGGGTTGAGTGTACGCGAATATTAAACGGACAAGAACCTACACCCCGTGTATGGTTTGACCATAAGGTAGTGAAGACTAAGATTTAACCGTGAACGGTGAAGAAATTAAATTGAAGACAATAATGTATAATGTTAAGAAGCCGAGTTAATAATTATAACTTGGACAACGTTCCGAGTTGAAGGAACCGGACGTTGTAAGGTATGAATAAGTTAATAACAAATGTTTAACGATATGACCTCATAGTGTTGACATTGAATGATTGTTCTGAGTATACAAAAGACTATATTCCTTAGACGATAAATAATGAATCTTGAGGTAAGGCATTTTATTGCTAGAAAGCTGTAAGGAATAAGAATTGACTTAAACGAACATTATAGTTTAATGGTTCGAATAGGTTAAGATAAAGTTAGGTTGTAGTACAATCGTAACCTTTCATGGTTGACATTGGGAGTTGGGCTAAACAATTCCTTCCAAGAGCGAAGGTATATACAAAACTGGCAACCGATCTAACAAACTATTGTGGGTAGTGTAGATGAGATGGAAACTTGTTTGTTGGTTGTTTGTGGGAAACCACTCAGAGTACCATATGGACTACTAGCAGAGACGTGATGTGTAATGAGTCTTATAGAAGAGTTATAAAAAGAAGAAAAGAATATAAATCATCAAAGATGATGATCGTATGAGTAAGACATCTCTGTATGTTATGAAGCCGTAAAGCGGTAGAAGAAAGTTGGTCGCGTAAACTTAGATTATAAGAATGCGAACCCTAAGAATTAAAGTTAAATAAACCAATGCGTAAAGTCAAGTAAATGACTAATTAGTGTATATGTTATTTCCTTATGTGCTACATAGGAATTGGAATGAGCAGTTCAGTGTAAACGATAATGTAAGACCCCAACTTTTATAAATAAAGATGAATTTTCTATAAATATTATTTTTGAATATTATGGAGTAAATTTGATATAATGTTATAGTTGTGGGTAATATTTATAAATTTTGCAAAAGTAAGCAAGTTGTTATAAAATATTCATTTGGTCTGGAATATTCTTTTTTGTCGGGGAATATTCGCATACGACTAAGACAATCATTAGTGGACCCCACAAATCTAAATTATTGTACGATCGAAAACGACAAAAATACTTTATGAAAATAACGGTGGAGGTGTTACTGTTAAAAGCATTGAACTACCCTTAGAAAAGTACAAGAATAATGGCGTGGTTGCATAGTAGTAATACTGGTATTGATTATTGATGCTTACGTGAGAAGTCACTCATTTATACTCAATTATTCCTACAAAGAATTATCGCATCATATCTCTTATATTATTGATTCAATTATTGTCATAAGTATCATCTCGTGATAATGTGTTATATTATTAAATCAATAATTGAGACGACAAGTTATAAATGATTAATAATTATTGAAAGATTAAATATGTGTTGATTAAAAATAAAATGATTTGTGGTAATATTTATTCAATCCTTGATATATATAAAGAGTCTATTATGAGACGTTTGTGGTAAGTTTGGTTATTTTATGGGGGGCCCATATGTCATCATCTAAGAGTCTCTTCGTCAATCGTAATTACCTTAGTGAATAGTAACTACCTTTACCAGACGTCAAACCACTTGCCGTTTCATATTACAGGCGTCGAACCAATTATCTTTTCACATTACAGGCGTCAAACCACTTTTCTTTTCACATCACCAAATCGTCAAGCCACTTGCCTTTTCACATTTCAAGTGCTAAGCTAGAAATCTTCTATAAATAGAGGCCTAGTGCTTCATTATTTTCACTTAATTCATTCAAGCTATAAAGAGAAAAGTATAGAGAGAATAAGAGAGAAAGAAGAAAGTATTTTGTTACTACACCATCAAGTAAAGATTCAATCTACTAATGTAAGGGTGTTATTCTTTCTTATTCATGAAGAAGAGAACTGTTGTTATTCCATTGCTTATTATTCATTGGAATAACTTTTGTATACACAGGCTTACCCTATACTTGGTGACATTCTTCTATTATTCTGTTAGAACATCCACATGTCTTTTGTGTTTTACACCTGACTGGTTCCGCCTTTATTATTATTACATTGGAACATCCTGTACGTGTGTTTTACATCGGACTGGTTCCGTCTTTTTATTATTACTGTTGGAATATCTTGTCGTGTGTTTTACACCGACTGGTTCCGCTCTTTTATTATTCTCATTTGAACATCCATGTAGGTGCAAATTTTGCCTGACTGGTTCCGTTATTATTATTATTACATTGGAATAACACGCTACTATCTGAAATACCGCATGCATGGTGATTTCTTTTGTTATTCCATTCTTTATTATACTCGAGTTGGTTAAGTTTTGACTTCTATACTCCATGAAATTAGTAGAATATCCTTGATATTTAAACGCTTCATCCAATATCTTTTCATGGAAATACTCTTACGATCATTCTTGAATTTTACTCTACAAAGCGATATCATGTTGACAATTTGGACATTATTAGTTCTGGATAAATTAATTCTTGAACTTGTTTTAGTGAATTCTTATATCATTGTCATCATCCTCATGTTTATATTATGTTGAAAGTCATCATGTTTTTTGTAGTGCATAGATGGACTTGGTATGATTATGACCAGGATTATTCTTGTAATCATGGTAGTAATGTTACAAATGATGTGGTAAAAGTTATCATTGGCCGTAGTGCATTGATGTATAGTTGTTGGCATGATCATGACCATTAATGAATACACGAATGTCCTCGGGTTGTAGTGCATGGATAATTTGTGGTCGTGATACTAAAGAATATCCTTGGTAGTAGTGTGCGGGGGTGATTCGATGATGTGGATTATTTATTAAGTTTAGTCCCGTACGATAAAAGTCATGAAAACCTTTTAAATCATAAAAGATAGTAGATTTTATTCTCTACTTGACTTTTTAATGGATTGCTTGTTCACCGTAGTTAAACTTGATGTTGTTATATTTTATCGCTTTAACACTCATGTTGAAGGCTAACGATAATTTATTATGCATTATCTTAGTCATAATATTTCTTCTTGGGCTAGTTGAGCTCACCTTTCTTTCAACTTATTCTCTTGAGAAATGAGAATATAGCAGGGACTAGTCGGGGAACGGAGTGATGGTCCAGAGGATAGCATTAGTAGTCCTCATTATTCTGTGAAATAGTGTGTTAATAATTGTAATGAGGACTCCTTTTGAGTTTTTATAATCTCTAGTAGAGAATAATTGTATTCAAACTCGCAATTATGTTTTGTCGTATCGTACACAACAATTGTATTAGTAAGTTGTATTTGAATTTTGTACCATGTATTTGACGATCCAAGATGGGTGATGTATACCTAATTTTGGGGGCGTCACAGTTGGTATCAAAGCCTAGGGATATGATCCCTGGCTAAGATGTCAGAATAGTACTAGGAGGGGAGAGACGGGGAATTCCTTCGCTAGTATGACCTACCTAAGTTTTTATGGTATTTAATTGGTCGGTCAGAATTTAGGGATAATATGTTATATTTCAATTAACCTTTGTTTTGTGGCAGTATCTGAAAATGACATCCGAGAATGTTGAGAATAGCAATGGAGTACAGGCGACCGTTGATTCACCACATATCAATAATCAGGATAATGTGCATCAGGAAGACGATAATCCTCATGCAAACAACAACACTGACCAAATGATGAATGGTCAAATGTTCAGGGGCTTTATGCAATTCATACAATAGCGAAAGTAGAGCGGCTCCTATCCAAAATGCAGGTGGAAACACACTTGAAAACTCTCGGTGATCACCGCTAAATGAGTTCAAGGAGGCTGGAACCACCGGAGTTTAAGGGAGAGCCAAAACCACTTATGGCGGAAGCATGGATAATGGATCACCAAGATATTTGATGTCTTGGGATGCTCCGAGGAGCAAAGGTTCCCTTCACGCCTTTATGTTCTTGGCGCGAGAGGCGATTCTTGGTGGGAATCGATAAAATGTACTCGACTTTCTGCCGTATTGAAGATGTCTTGGGAGAAGTTCAAGAGTTGCTCAACGACAAATACTTTCCCGAAAGTATTAAGTCACATGAAGGAGGTAGAGTTTATCAATTTGGAACAAAAACAATATGGCCGTGTCATGATACGAGGATAAATTTGCGAGTTATCCGGTTTTAACGTCCCACTTGGTGGATAATGAAGAGAGAATGACACGGATGTTTTAAGAGGTTTGAAGCGGAATCGTCAACATCTTATTTCTCACAAATTGTGTTTATATTCAAATGTTGTAAATAGGGCTCGATTAGTGGAGCGCGATATAAACAGTCAATATGACTAAAAGAGAGCATCCCAAGAAAATGATAATACCGGCGAGAGCGATCATCAAGCGGTGACAACAAGCGTGGAGGAATCAACAAAGCCAGAAATGGTAACCACTTGGTGGTAATCGAAATGAAAATAATAAGAATGAACATTTCAAGAAGAGAGATTCAACAATAATGGAAAGACGTCAGCACCAACACCTGTCATTAAGGAAGGAGAACGACCACCTATTATATGTTTCAAATGCGGAGGGGAGGGGCACATCAGTCTAAACTGTGCGATGCCGTCCAAAGCATGTTATAATTGTGGAAGAGAAGGTCACTTAGCCCTATTTTGTTGTCCATCGAAGACAAATTCAGCTAGGATGGAGCACCAAAGGCCGTCCCGAAAAAGTCAAAACCGGTGAGTGCAGGAAGCGTTTGTTGTGACCTCGAAAAGCAAGAAACCGAATGAGGTCATCACGGGTAAACTTATCATAAACTCTAACAAAATCTATACTTTATTTGATACTAGTTCTACCCATTCTTTTATTTCTCCTACTTGCGCTCATCGATTAAATTTGACTCAGGAGAAATTAGACTTTGACTTATCTGTGGAAACTCCATTGGAGAAACCTTCATTACATCCAATTTTTTATAAGTCTTGTTTGGTTTAAATCGGTACCCTCACATTACCTGTAGATCTTATTTCATTGAAAATACTTGCATTTGACGTGATTCTAGGGATTAATTGGTTAACTACTCATCATGCAAAAATTTATTGTTTTCGTAAGGTTGTTAGCTTTCATATTCCTAATCAACCTATTATGAGAATTCAAGCGACCAAACCATTAAAATCAATCACGGTCATCTCAAGCCATAAAGTTATTTGTTTATTGAAAAATGGATGTCAAGCTTTCTTAGCTCATGTCACAGATTTAAACAAAAATACGTCAGTTTTGAACGATATTTCTATTGTTAATAAATTTCCTGACGTATTCCCTGAAGAACTTCCTGGCCTACCCCCTGAGCGTGAAATTGAATTTTGTATCGACCTTGAACCCGGTATAAAACCCATTTTCAAAGCCCCATATTGAATGGCTCCTATTGAACTTTAGGAGTTAAAGACCCAACTGCAGGAATTGTTAGACATTGGCTTTATTCGTTCGAGTACTTCTCCTTGGGGTGCTCCTGTTCTATTCGTGAAGAAGAAAGATGGGAGTATGCGACTTTGTATTGATTATCAGGAGTTGAATCATGTCACCATCAAAAATAGGTATCCATTGCCACGTATTGATGACTGTTTGACCAGATTGCAAGGAGCCAAATTCTTTTCAAAGATTGATCTTCATTCCGATATCACCAATTGAAGATTAGAGCCAGATGACATTCCAAAGATGGCTTTAAACTCGATGACGGGGATTATGAATTTCTAGTCATGTCCTTTGGATTGACTAATGCTCCTGCTGCCTTCATGGATATGATGAACCGAGTATTCAAGGAATATTTGGATCACTTTGTGGTCGTCTTTATTGATGACATCCTTATTTATTCCAAAAGCCGTGAAGATCATGAACAACACTTGAGGCTGACACTCCAAAAGCTTCGTGAATACAAGCTTTATGCCAAGTTGAAGAAATGCGAATTCTTGCTTGAGGAAGTAGCATTCCTTGGGCACGTAGTATCAAGTCATGGAATATCTATTGACCCAGCAAAAATTGAAGCAATTCAAAGTCGAGAACAACTTAAATCGATGATCAAGTCGTAGCTTTCTCGGTTTAAATTGGTTATTATCGGAGATTCGTGGAAAGATTTTCTCGAATCGCTACTCCATTGACTCAGCGGACTCGGAAAGATACAAAGTTCGGTTGGAGCAAAGAATGTGAGAAGAGTTTTCAAGAACTCAAGAGGAGACTCATTTCAACACTGCTACGACAATACCATCCGGCTTGGAGGATTTGTCATCTACGATGATGCTTGAAATGGGTTGGGATGTGTTCTCATGCAACATGGAAAATATCATAGCCTATGCCTCAAGACAACTCAAAGAATATGAGAGGAATTATCCTACTCATGATTTAGAGTTAGCATTGTTATCTTCGCACTAAAGATTTGGAGGCATTACTTGTATAGGGAGAAGGTGGAGATCTTTACTGGATCATAAAAGCCTCAAATATTTCTTTACTCAAAAGGAACTCAACATGCGACAACGACGTTGGCTTGAACTGAAAAATATTATGATCATACCATCAAATACCATCCTGGAAAAAGCAAACGTAGTAGGTGACGCATTGAGTAGAAGATCATATGCAAAATACGAGTGCGATATTGTCAACGCAAAGGCCCATTTTATGTGACTTGCAAAGGATGGAGATAGAGTTAAAGACTCCAGGGACCCATGTGATGATGGCGAATATATGAGTAGAATCGACTTTAATTAATAAAGTTAAAGGCTGCTTTCGAATTACTGAGACTGGAGGTGATGCGTATGAGGAAGAAAGTACAAAAGGTGCTATATCAAGAAGCACGAATCGATGAAGAAGGAATACTTTGAGTCAACTCCAGACTTTGTGTTCCTAACGACCCTGATTTAAAGTATAAAATCATGACGGAGGCGCACAACACACCATTTGTAATCCATCTCAGGAGTACCAAAATGTATCATGATATTAATAATACATTTTGGTGGAGCAATATGAAGAGAGATATAGCGTTGTTTATCTCAAGGTGTCTAACTTGTCAGCGAGTTAAAGCGGAGCATCAAGTACCAAAAGGTCCATTACAACCACTTGAAATTCCGAATGGAAGTGGGAGCACATTACCATGGATTTACGTTCTGGGTCTTCTAAGGTTTCTCAAGGTATAAATGTGATTTGGGTCATTGTTGATAGATTGACCAAGTCTGCTCATTTCTTACTGATACGAGAAACTTATACACTTGAACGTCTTTCTCGTATGTACATAAATGAGATTGTAAGACTGCATGGTATGCCGGTATCCATAGTTTCTGATCGAGACCCAAGATTCACTTCACGATTATGGGTTAGTTTGTAAAAAGCTATGGGCACAGACTTACGATTTAGCTCGGCATATCATCCTTAGACGGACGAACAGTCGGAGAGGACTATTTAAACTCTTGAAGATCTATTAAGACTCTGTGTCCTTGATTTCAAGGGAAGTTGGGACAAGTTCTTACCATTGGTGGAGTTTTCCTACAACAACAATTATCAAGCAAGTATTGGCATGACTCCATTCGAAGCGTTGTATGGAAGAAAGTGTCGTTCTCCAGTATGCTGGGATGAGGTGGGTGAAACAACGTTGTTGGGGCCCAGAGTTGATACGTATGACTACGGAAAAAAGATTCAAACGATCCGACAACGTATAAAAACCTCACAAGATCGACAAAAAGAGTTATCTTTGATCTTCATCGAAAGGGACGTGGAATTGATATAGGAGATCATGTGTTGTTGCGTGTTGCTCCATGGAAAGGAGTTCTGAGATTTGGAAAGAGAGGAAAACTCAATCCTCGATTCATCTACCCATTTTAATCCTCGATCGAGTAGGAACTGTGGCCTATAGACTCGCTTTCTGCTTGAGTATGTCTCGTGTTCATAACGCGTTTTCACATATCCATATTACGTAAATATGTGAAAGACCCGAACCACATTATTGAGTTAGAACCAGACGAAATAGCGGAAGATTTGGCGTATGAAGAGGTTCTTGTTCAAATCTTGGATAAGAAGGAACATATTCTACGCTCAAGTTATACCTCAAGTCAAAGTTTTGTGGAGAAACCACGATGTTGAGAAATGACTCGGGAGTTAGAATCAAAAATGAATCAAGGTATCCTTACCACTTCGACATACCAGGTACATACCCTAATTTCGAGGGCGAAATTTCATAAGAAGGGGAGGTTGTAAGACCCCAACTTTTATAAATAAAGATGAATTTTCTATAAATATTATTTTGAATATTATGGAGTAAATTTGATATAATGTTATAGTTGTGGGTAATATTTATAAATTTTGCAAAGTAAGCAAGTTGTTATAAAATATTAGTTTGGTGGGGAATATTCTTTTGTGGGGAATATTCGTGCAACGACACAATCATTAATTGGACCCCACAACGGAATTATTGTCGGATTGAGAAAATGACAAAATACTTTATGAAAATAACGGTAGGAGGTGTTACCGTTAAAAAGCGTTGAACTACCCGGTAGTAAAAGTATAGTAATACGCGTGGTTGCATAGTAGCACACTAATTATTGATTATTTATGCTTCACGTGAGAAGTCACTAGCTATACTCGATTATTACTACTGATGGTTGTTGCATCATATCTCTTATATTATTGATTCAATTATTGTCATAGTATCATCATCAGATATATTTTATATTATTAAATCAATAATTGAGACGACAAGTTATAAATGATTAATAATTATTGAAAGATTAAATATGTGTTGATTAAAAATAAAATGATTTGTGGTAATATTTATTCAATCCTTGATATATATAAAAGTCTATTATGAGGCGTTTGTGGTAAGTTTGGTTATTTTATGGGGGCCCATATGTCATCATGTAAGAGTCTCTTAAATCGATAGTAATTACCTTCGTCGATAGTAATTACCTTTACAGACGTCAAACCACTTGCCGTTTCATATTACGAGCGTCCGAACCAATTGTCGTTTCACATTCTGAGCGTCAAACCACTTTTCTATTCACATCACTAGTCGTCAAGCCACTTGCCTTTTTATATTTCATGTGCTAAGCTAGAAATCTTCTATAAATAGAGGCCTAGTGCTTAATTATTTTTCACGAATTCATTCAAGCTATAGAGAGAAAGTATAGAGAGAATAAGAGAGAAAGAAGAAGAGTATTACATTACTACACTCTCTGCGATATTCAATCTACTAATGTAAAGGGTGTTATTCTTTCTTATTCATGAAGAGAACTATTGTTATTCCATTGCTTATTATTACATTGGAATAACTTTTGTATCTGTGATTTACCCTATACTTGGTGACATTCTTCTATTATTTTTTTTGGAACATCCTATATGTGTTTTTACACGGACTGGTTTCGTCTTTATTATTATTACATTGGAACATCACATCATGTGTTTTTACAGGACTCAGTTAAAATCTTTATTATTACATTGGAACATCCTGTTGGTGCAAATTTTGCATTTTTTTTCCGTTATTATTATTCTGTTGGAATAACATGTACTATGTGAAGTCTGCATGTATGGTGATTTCTTTTGTTATTCCATTCTTTATTATACTCGGTTGGTTAAAGTTTTGACTTCTATACTCCATGAAATTAGTAGAATATCCTTGATATTTGCGCTTCATCCAATATCTTTTCATGGAAATACTCTTACGATCATTCTTGAATTTTACTCTACAAAGCGATCATGTTGACAATTTGGACATTATTAGTTCTGGATAAATTAATTCTTGAACTTGTTTTAGTGAATTCTTATATCATTGTCATCATCCTCATATTTATATATTATGTTGAAAGTCATCATGGCTTTGTGAGTGCATAGATGGACTTGGTATGATTATGACCGAGGATTATTGATTGTAATCATGGCCGTAATGTTACAAATGATGTGGTAAAAGTTATCATTGGTAGTAGTGCATTGATGTATAGTTGTTGGCATGATCATGACCATTAATGAATACCACGAATGTCCTTGGTTTGTAGTCGTGGATAATTTGTGGTGCGTGATACTAAAGAATATCCTTGGCCGTAGTAGTCGGGGGTGATTCGATGATGTGGATAATTTATTAAAAGTGAGTCCCGACTATAAAAGTCATGAAAAACCTTTTAAATCATAAAAGATAGTAGATTTTATTCTCTACTTGACTCTTTTAATGAATTTCTTGTTCCAACTCTGATTAAACTTGATGTTGTTGTATTTTATCGGTTTACCTTTGTTGAAGGCTAATGATAATTTATTACGCATTATCTTAGTCATAATATTTCTTCTTTGGGCTAGTTGAGCTCACCCTTTCTTTCTTTTTCTTCTTGAAATGAGAACATAGCGAGGACTAGTCGGGGAGCGGAGTGGCGGTCGAGAGGATAGCATTAGTAGTCCTCACTATTACGCGAAATAGTGTGTTAATAATTGTAATGAGGACTCCTTTTGAGTTTGTATAATCTCTAGTAGATAATAATTGTATTCAAACTCACGATTATGTTTTGTCGTATTGTACCACAGCAGTTGTATTAATAAGTTGTATTTGAATTTTGTACCATGTATCTGACGATCCAAGATGGGTGATGTATGCCTAATTTTGGGGGCGTCACATATAAGCTGTAGCTGTGCGTAAGGCAAGTTTCCTAACTTCATTCATAGTACATGGAAGTTAGTTTCTTAAACTTCTCAGATGTCGAACTTGAGAAGTCTTGTCTATGTGCAAATGTGTGATATTTGTACAAGGTGGTAGTATGTATGAGGCCTTGTGCCACAATTTGAACACTTCAGTGTTTCTATGAGATGAACTGTTCTGTGATTGAGCTGTAAAATATAAGTATGTTCTGTTTATACATGAACCGTTGTTGTTAAGTCTATGCTAATGATTATAGCCAGACATAATGTGTATGAAAAAGGTAGAAGAATAGAAGTATTTCAAAGTGCATGTGACTGATGTATTAAGATGATAGGAATTGAGACTATTCCTATTATTCAAGCTGCTTCATAATCATTGTTCGGTTATCGAAGTTCTGAAGAATGTTTAAACTCTTGAAGTTGTTTGATCAACTGTTATGACTTGCTGGGCAATTGAATGCTCACACTTGCTTTAATTGAAAAATATTTGCAGCGAACGATGTTAGAAAGAACTTAAGGATCCCGTAAAGATTAAGTTGATCGGTATCCAGACGAAGTGCCATTCAGTATGTGAATGTGCGTGAAGAGCAAGCCAAGACTTGCAATGTAAAATATTTTAATTGAATTATAGATTAGTTTAATGAACTGATATGTATCCTTGGTGGCAGATAAAAGTCACTCTTGTACGATGTAAAGAATAATGTAATTATCATTATTTAATGAAATAGGTTATAAGGTTTCCCAAACCTGGGATTTGAGAATATATGTTGTTATATTTAACTATATAATAATGTATGTTTGGTAAGAAGTGGGACCGTGACGTACAGAATTTGGGTATGAGAATAGACTGGATTTCGGGGCGTTACATTATGGTATCAAAGTCGATAGGTTATAAACCTTAGGTATGAGTACCTAAGACTATAATCGTAGAGAGAAGGATAAGAAGATCACCACGTGATCATAGTAAATCGTAGTAACAGATGAGATGTTAAACGATGAATGATTTATAGCTAATGCTCTGAATGAATGGTACTACTGAGTAATACGGGGAAGAAAAGAACTTCGATTGAGTTGTAAAGGATAGAATACGAATTAAAGAAAATTCGTATTAAGTAAAGAGAAATTAGAATTTATAAAATTTCAATTGAGGACTCATGCGATAGCTGAGTTGTAAAAACCTTTGTTATGGGCAGAAGTGTGTGCTTTGGTGTAACAACTGCTCAGTTTATTACAGTGATAATCATTCGAATTGGTTGCGTTATTAAGATGTATATGACGAGAAGGTGGATCTTTTCTCATATATATACTTGATAGGTAGAAAATGTTAAGATAGGTGCGAGTTCTTGAAACTCATACTTATGAAAGGTTTGTGACTCATAATTATATGTTATGTTTCTGAGCCTTAAACATGTGGATAGTCCTTGATTTATTCTTGGATTACATATTGCGAAGATAAGTTCATAAACACATATGGTTATGGAAAGTTCCTAAACACATAAAGTGTGGTAAGTTGATGGACTATACTAAGGTATAGGAATGTTTAGACTGAAAACGAGTTATTTTCAGTACACTTAGCATTGAAGGTGCTAGAGAAGAGTAAGTATTGTCGTAGTATGACAATGAAGGAAGATGAAGAATAGGATATTCCAAATCATCTAGCTATGCTAGATTTTGAATTTTATTAAAATCGTGCTTATGTGTACATTTCAAAAAAGAAAGAATTGGTTCAACTTTTGGAACCAATGGATTTTAAAAGAGCTATTCTTGACATGTCTATGCTAATTGCTTCGGTTAGACAGAAATTGATTTAAAATATCAAAATAAATTTTATATCATCCGTGCATTTGATGCAAGGATGGTAAAAAGATGGAGTTGTTAATGCAATTGAACTTGGTTTTGGTTGTGATCTTAGGATCAACAACCCGCCATGGTATGATGTATAATGACGAAGTCACATACTGACGAAGTCCTCAACGTACTGTGAAAAGTACGGTATCATGACGTCATAAAACGTTTTGATGTATTGGGAAAAGAAAATTGAGCTTTCTCTGAAGAAGTTGTGCCAAACCAAATTGTTTTGGTGCGGAATCTAATAATTTAAGTATGAGGTGAACATACCCTGAAATGGGGTTATACGATAGGTTAATCACCTACGTAAGGAAGAGGTAGTTTACTTTCTTTGTGATTGTAAACTGATCGTTAAATAAGGGTTTACGACGAAATGTTGTTTAACCTAGTAAGAGGTCATGGCCGATGTGACCCCTCAGCAAAAGTATAAAAATGTTTTAAAGGAAATTTTATATGCCTCGTTATTCCTTCTACTTCATGATTCTTGATAGGTTATGGGGGTTAGGAATGATGGAAAGATAAGAACTTCTTTGAAGAGAAGTTGAGAAGAAAAGTAAGCTAAAATTTCGAGGACAAAATTCTGTGAAGAAGGGGAGAATGTGATGACCCGGGTAAGGGTGTGGTTTTAGAAATTCTGAGGACGGAATTTTTATAAGGAGGGAAGAATATGACAGCCCGGAAAATCGGATTGTCCAAAATTTTAGTTTAAAGAATTAATTATTAATAAAATGAATTTTTATTAATACTATTCTATGGTACGTGTTTATTAATCGTTCTATAACCTAGGATGATTATAAGTCGGGAGTATTCTGGCTACGAGCTAGTCTGAGCGAGTAAGACTTTTCAAGACGAAAATGAACGTTTTCCGGGATTTAAAATATTTTCGGGGAAAAAGACGAAATAGGCACTATTCATCCGTTTCTACTCGGAGATTTATTTTGAATTTCTGAGAAATGCGTAATGATAGAATTTTAAGATGTGATGGAATATTCAATAATATTTCAGTTATGGTAAAAACGAAGTTTTTGCCTGCGGACTTAAAACCTAAGGGTTAGCAAAAGTGAGTTCCGAGAATTTAATGATTACGTAGAATAATTTGGGTTATTATGCGTGAAAAATATGAGTATGATACTTGTTATTATACGAGTATAATGCGAAGATTATTATGACGTATAATATGAATATCATACGAGTATTGTTGAATTATTGATTCTTATGTAAGAAGGCACTACTCAATAATTTTTACAGTAATTACTGTTCAATATTTTATTTTATTGATTCAATAATTGTTGCGTTGATATTTTATATTATTGTTGTTTCAATAATTGTCACCGCACAGTATTTTCCATTATCAGATTAATAATTCATATTATTTGAATAATATTATTAGATAGCATTATTGGCAATGTCTAGAAAGTTCTGTCAAGAAGAGGTTTGGTCACCTAATTGCACACAAGTAAGGGGAAATCCTTATCGGAGAGCCCCTTCTTTCCTGGGAACGGCCTAGTTGTCATAATTGTGATTCTGTAATATTATTTGTGAATAATTAATTATTGATTTATATGATATGGAAATATTTATTTGATGTGGATATAAATGATGGATTTATTTATGTGGTTATAATGAAGGAATTGATGTTGAGGTATTTTATCAGTATTTTATCGGATTGGAGGTATTAAAAGATCAAACCAGTGTTCTTGAGATATATTGCGTGAGTTATAATTTTTGATCCGACCGTTGGATCGTTGTGATTTTTGGATATGTTATACATATATATGTTGAGTATATGTCCACAAATTTTGAACCGTTAAAAATGAACGGATGGTTTGTTATGAATTTTAAGAGGTGACTGGTTCAGAACTTGTTGAAATATCCGAATTTATCATTTTAGTGGAAAATTCTAGAATTTGTGGGCCCCACTTGTGGTTGGTAAAGAAATGTGCTGAATTGTATTTCAAATGTGGTGGGTGGAAATAGTAGTAGGTAAAACCATCAGGTAGCAGGTCAAGTCTGCTTCGGCGTGCTAACATTTTCCTATAAATAGAGGGCTAAATTAGAATTAAAAATCACACCAGAAACATAAGCTTTCTCTCTTTCTCTCTCTATATTATCGAGCGTATTTTGTGAGTATTTAGATACTTTGTGAGTTTCTATTTATTAGTGAAAGTTTCCTTCAGCCTTATATCGATATTCCGATCAGAAGTACTGTTATTTTGAGGTAAGGGATGTTATTTTCTTCCTAATGATGTTATTCTTTCAATATCATTATACCGAAATATTGGTATGGATTTTATTGCGGAATTTCTACCTTTTTGTGTCGGGATTACTATTCACGTATACGACACTATTCACGTATATAGCACTATTCATGAATACGGCACTATTCACCGAAAAATGAAATTTTCTTCTTTTTGTCCAAGATATCTATTATGGTTACTATCTTTGATTGTATCCATGTTTTGATCTTTATTCTTGAATTTTGCTTCAAAATTGGTTATTATGGAGTATTATTGATCTTCGATAAAGCGTATGTCTGAATCCCTAATATTTATTCTTTTATCTCATTGGATTCGTTTTCTTTAATATATTTTCATCATCCTCGGTCCTAAATGATGATATTCTTGAATATCTTTGGCACATGGTGCAAAGATGAATGATTAATCGATGAATATCTACGGCTGCATCTTTGCAAAGATGAATGATTACCTAATGAATATCTTTGGCGATGGTGCAAAGATGAGCAGTGTTGAGATGAACATGACTAACCTGGTGATACAAAATGAATATCTTTGGTCATAGTGCAAAAATGAATATTTGATTCAAGATGTATATTGATTGATGTTACGAGGATAAAATATTGATGATGGACTTTTAAATCTTAGAAGATAGTAGAATTCTTTTTACTCGACTCTTCTAATGGATTGTTGTTTCATTGCGATTTGTTGATCTAAAACTTGTTGTCTATTATATTTTATCGATTTTTATTTGTTGAAGACTAATGATAATTTATTGTATATTATCTTAGTCATAATATTCTTCTTTGGGCTAGTTGAGCTCACCCTTTTCCTTTTTGTTCCATTGTTCTTCTCAAGATGAGAGAATTTAGCTAGGAACTAAGCTAGGGGGTATGGAGTGATGATTCAAGATAGTTGTTTTAGTAGTCCTCACTATTTTGTAAAATAGTGTATCAATAATTTTAATGAGGACTCCTATTAAGTTTGTATACTCTCTATTAGACAATAGTTGTATTCAAACTCACAGTATATGTATTGTCGTATTTTGCACGACAATTGTATTAATGAAGTTGTATTTGATTCTATACCATGTATTTGGCAACTCATAATGGGTGATGTTTACCTTTTTTGGGGGCGTCACAGTTGGTATCAAAGCTTAGGGATATGATCCCTGGCTGAGGTGTGAGACAAGAACTAGGAGGGAGGCGAATTACTTACGCTAGTGTGACCTACCTAAGTTTATTTGGTATTTAATTGGTTCACGTCAGTATAAGGATAATATGTGATATGTCAATTAACCCTTGTTTTGTGGCAGTGTTTGAAAATGACATCTGAAAATGTTGTGATAAGCAATGAAGCATATGAGACCGTTGAGTCACCAACGATCAATACCCAGGATAATGGGCATCAGGATGGCAATAATCCTCAGGTAAACAACAACACCGATCAAATGATGAACGATGGGATGTTCAGAGGCTTTATGCAATTCATGCAGCATCAGGCGAGAGGGACTCCTATTCAAAATGAAGGTGGAAACACTGAAAACTCTCGGATGGTCACCGCTAAGTAGTTCAAGGAGCTGGGACCACCAGAGTTTTTGGGAAAGCCAGAACCACTTACGACAGAGACGTGGATAAAGCAGATCACCAAGATATTTGATGTCTTGGGATGTTCTGAGGTGCAAATGGTTCCCTTTGCGACCTTTATGTTGTGAGGAGAGGCAAATTAGTGGTGGGAAATGGTAAAGCGTACTCAATCTGTAGCATTGAAGATGTCTTGGGAGAAGTTCCAAGAATTGTTCAACGACAAGTACTTTCCTGAAAGTATTCGTCACATGAAGGAGATTGAGTTCATCAAGTTGGAGCAAAATAATATGAGCGATGTCGCCGTCATGAAGCTAAGTTTGTCGAGTTGTCCCAATTTGCATCCCATTTGGTTGATAATGAGGAGAGAATAAATCGAATGTTTCTGTGAGGTTTGAAACTCGAAATACGTCAATACCTCATTTCTCACAAACTTTGTTTATATTTAGATGTAGTGAATATGGCTCAATTATTAGAGCGCGATAATGAGCCAGCTCAACCGAAGGATAACGAGCAACAACACGATAATAATCGTACAAGTGGCAACGTTCATCGGAACAATGATAACCATCGTGGAGGAAATTATATTTCCAAAAATGGTAACTACTTCAGTGGTAATCATAGCCAAGATAATAGAAGAAATGATTAAAGTAGAAATTTCAAGAAGAGAAGATTTAACGATGACGGGAAGACGTCGGCAACAGCACCCACCAGCAACAAATTCTAGGGGAGGAGAACTGTGATAGCCCCGAATCCGGGTCCTAATCACCACGGATCTGGTGCACTATTTCTATAACTATTGCGGAAGATATAAACATAAATTGTTTATACATTAAACATTATACACTATCCCCAAGGTCGAGTAACCATAACTTATACACTTTTCATATCCTATCTAACATATAATGTTACTATAATAAATTACTTTTACAAATCTAGTCAAGACACATAGTCCCAAGCAAGCGGCAGGCTTTATCTTCCTTGTATCCGAGCGCATTAGCCTTGATGCGCAATGTTTTATCATGATATAGCAAGGGTGAGCATGAAAGTTGCCCAGCAAGTTTAAATACAATTTAAGGATATATCATGATTGAAAGAGTCTGAATAATAAGTTGGCTATAATTCACAATGTCGTTGTGAATCATCATGAATAAACTTTTAATTTGGACAAGTATTAAACATGAACAATATATATCCTGGACCAATCGGTAATGAAGGTGATCGACCTTTCATACGACTTATACATACAAGATGTATAGAGTACAATTCTACATAGCGATCGGTAATGATTAACCATAAGCATAATGAATGAAACACTCTTAGTAGAGTTAAGAAAAACTTGCTGCTGCAGATTGATTCACAATTACAAAATATAACTTAGCTTTATCCAAGACCTAATATAGATAATATCAATCTCCAAACATTAGAATATTATCATCACCGTATAAAATAATCTAACACATTACCACATAATCTTATCGATCATCTATCATAGACATAAGACATAGCATCAAGTCAAACTATTTAAGTGCGAGTTGGGCAGAAGCACAATTCTATCATCTCGATTTGTAGTGGGACCCGAATATCGAGTTTAAGTTCAATTAAACTCTACCTAAACACTAAACAATATCTTAGACAATCATATTATCGATCGTAATAATTTTCAAAGACTCATAAAAATTTTCAAGTAATTATTACTATTTATCACGATTTTTAATCAATAATAACTTATTTAAATACTACATAATTCCTTAATCATTAATATTTATTTAATACCAAATATTAATGAAAATCATAACAAAATATTATAATATATTTATAATATATCAAAGTATTTTTAATACCTTAAAATCATATTTCTATGATTTTAAACTAATCAAATCCATTATCCGATAATTAATATTAATATTAAAATATTAACATTTTCATGACAAAATATCAAAAGTTATATTTTATAACTTAAAATATTTTTATAACACTTGAATCATTTTTATATGATTTTAAATCATTAATTCTATTTTCCCATAATTTATTTAATATATTTATTAAATAAATTAATTGCCATTAATAATAAATTATTAATAAAATTTATCACAAAATATTAAAAGTCATCAAAAATAACTTCAAATATTTTCTAACACCATAATATAATTTTTCATGGTTTTTCATGAATTAAAACCATTTTAAAATAATTTATTTAATATAATAATTAAATAAAAATACATTTTATATTCCAAAAATACTAAATATTTTTTTGAAATATACTCAAAATAATTAAAAACTATTTTTCAAGCTTTAAAATATTTTTTCGAAATTTATTATGTATTTTTAAAATTAAAAACTATTTTTATCTATTTAATAATAATAAATTTCTATTTTCCAAATTAAGTAATACATTATAGGGGCTTTATATAAATCGAATCACATTTGTTGGTGTTCTTGAGCCTCGAGAACAACGGCGACTTTCAGTGATCAACATGCCATGCTTGACCATCCTTAAATTTCGATACAAACTGCTTTACAGGAAATTTAACCATGATCTTGTAGATAATATGTAACACTTGCAACTAGATACCTGCTTCTAAATCAAAAAAACAAACACACAATTAGATCTCGGGCAATCAAAATGCTTGTCGAACATGCACGGGTTTTCCGGGCAACCTGAAAACCCAAGGCGATTCGATGTGTCTACTTTTGAGCTCAAATTACAAAGTGTTACATTAATTATTTTGCTTGTTTCTTGGTTTATAAATAGTAGTACACATGACAAAGAACAACGAGATAACAAGATCTCGACCCATAAACAACAAATCCATAGGTTGTGACCACGGTCAAAGTTACGCGAATCGTGTTCTTTAGAAATGGGTTTTCCAGATTTCTCAAAAAAGTGATGGTCAACGCAGTTTGACCCTCGATAACTTGAATCCTACACATGATCCGGGTATTCTAAGGACTCTAGTGTATAGTCTACATACTAGTCTATAATGTCTAACCAACAAGATAACCAAAATAACAAATTACAGGAAGATATAGTGCCTGCAAAACGTTGTCAGAAATTTTGGGTTTCCTGGAAATTTTCTGGGTTTTCAAGAAAGCAGGTTTTGTGTTCGTCAGCGTACTTTGACCATTAATAACTTTTGATCTATACGATCTAGGATTGATTCAAGTTTGAGCAAAGACCTTACAACATAGAATAGATCTATAACTTTAAACACAACAAACAACTAACACATATGTATGAATCTATGGGCTCTGACATTCGACTGTCAGGCCACTTTTTTCCTGATTTCCAGATTTTTAAAAACATCAATTTCGAGAATCTAAGTGTTATGGATCTGTGATATTACAACCCAAATCACTAATATATACTACACACTACACATTTAAACATAAAATCACAACATCAAACGTCCGGATCTAAGGATTTCTAGAATTAGGGTTTATACCTCATAAATGCTTTCAATTTTGAATATGATCTTTGGTGTTTGATCTGGCAAAACTAAAGGTCGACTTTGGTTTTGTTTCTCACTCACTTTCACTCTCAAAATTCGGATGGAAGAGAGAAAATGGACTTGGCTCAAATGAAAAATAAAGTAAGCTTTGTCCTACTTTTAAAGCTCTTAGATTTTTAATCTATGGTCACAATTGATGCTAAGTGGCAATGAGATCTGATTTTTGAGAGATATAGGCACATGTCTAGCTTGGGGTTGGTTACCAACCATTTACTAGGGCTAGATCTACACTCCATCTCAATATAATATTAGAAAGGGTAGTTTGGTCTTTTGGCTCATAAAGTGCAAGGCAACTTGGTAATTTCCCATAATCATTAGGTTTCAACCCTTAAGGTTTGACCCTTAGGGTTTAGGGTTTAACCCTTTAGGTTTTGACAAATGGATTTCTAATAATTCCAATTTAGGTTTCAAAAATAGAAATTTAATATTTTCTAAATTGCAATTAGGATTCTATAATTATAACAAGATTTCCAAATCACGAAATTCAATCTTGCTATTGAGGATTATTATCTCTTAATTAAAATTGCTAATTTAGCAATTAGGGTCAAAATTATATCGTTAGGGTTTATAACCCGAAGAGTTAGGGTTTAAAAAAATAGAAAAATAATACTTCTAATTTAGAAATTAGATTTCTAATTAGATTAGGGTTTTCTTATAACTTTAAAATTAGGATTAATGTTTCCTAATTAACATTAAAGTTATTAAACTAACAAACATGTTTTTTTTTTCCTAATTATAAATTAGGGTTTCTAATCAATAATTTAGGCTTCCAAATTAAAAAATTAGGTTTGCTAACTAATCAAGCTTTACCCTAATTAATATTATGATTAATAGCACTTAAGCATTATAATTCTACTGTTATGTTCCCAAATTAGGGTTTCAAATTACCAATAATTTGAAATTAGAGTTCCATATTTGGTATTAGGGTTTCCTAATAATCAATTAGGGTTTCAAGTGAATCATTGGGGTTTTCCCTAATTAAGTTATAATTTAATAACGTTTCAACCTTATACCAGCATTTGCATCCCCAATCTAGGGTTTTAAATTTTCGAATTAGGGTTTTAAATTCCCGGAACTGAACTTAGGGTTTCAAGAACCGGTTTTTAGGGTTTCTTATCATTCATTAGGATTTTCTAATTTAACGTCGAGGCTTTTAGGGTTTGTGACTAATATAATTTATCCGGTCAACCCTTGACCCTTAACCCCATACTATGAACACATAATACCATATTCACATAACATAAACACATATACACTTAGTCCTGAATAATTCACCTAAATCCTTCACAGAATTTTGAAATCCTCAAAATTCCTCCCCAAAAACATTAAACGCATACACTTATTCTCTGTCTAGGTCTAGTATTTGATCTTAAATCAATCATTTAAGATTTTAATAAATTGTCTAATTTCTCGGGTTGTCACAAAAGCACGGCCTTGATTAGATCTACTGAGATCACGGAGAGGAGGGACATATAAGTCCAAACTGTTCACAGCTTTCCAAGATATGTTTTAATTATGGAAAAGACGGTCACATAGCTCAATTTTCTCCTGTAGCGAAATCAAGTCCAGTTGGGACGGTGGCACCAAAGGTGGATACAAACAAAATAAAGTCGGTGGTTACAGGAAGAGCGTTTTTTGTGACTTCTTAAAGAGCGTGTAACCCGAATGAAGTTAGCACGAGTTAGTTAATTATAAATTCTTTCGAAGTCTATACCATATTAGATACCGGTTCTACCCACTCTTTTATTCTTCCTGCTTGTGCTCAACGTTTAAACTTGACTTCGGAGAAATTAACTTTGACTTATCTGTGGAGACTCTGTTAGGAGAAACTGTTACCATATCCACGATTCATAAATCTTGTTTGATCCAAATGGGAACAATCACATTACCTGTTGATCTTATTTCTTTAAAGATACTTGCATTTGACGTAATTTTAGGGATTGATTGGTTAACTACTCATCATGCCAAAATTGATTGTTTTAAAGGTTGTTAGTTTTCATATTCCTAACTAACTTTTGTTATGCGAATTCAAGAAACCAAATTATTGAAGTCAAACACGTTCATATCAAGCAATAAAGCCATTCGTTTATTGAAAAACAAATGTCAAGTTTTCTTAGCCCATTTCATGGATTTAAACAAAAATACGTCAGATTTGAATGATATTTCTGTTGTTAGTGAATTTCCTGACGTATTTCCTGAAGAATTTCCTGGCATACCCCCAGAGCGTGATATTGAATTATGTATCGACTTTGAACCCGGTACAAAACCCATTTCTAAAATCTCTTATCGAATGGATCCTATTGACCTTCAGGAGTTAAAAACCCAACTACAAGAGTTGGTACTCAAGCCTCTATCTGGTAATTTCCTTTGTGGAATGCACCAAAACCAGACTCTTCGTAGGGGACGCTATATTTGTTTGGTGGTAAAACAATTATTGCTATTGTGACGTGCTATCCAAGATTGGGATATGAGTCACAGTTGAGAACAACTTAAGTCAGTAATTGAAATACGTAGCTTTCTAGGCTTAGCTGGTTACTATCAGAGATTCGTGGAAGGGTTTTCTCGAATCACTAATCCATTAACTTAGTAATTTATTATAGTAACATTATATGTTAGATAGGATATGAAAAGTGTATAAGTTATGGTTACTCGACCTTGGGGATAGTGTATAATATTTAATGTATAAACAATTTATGTTTATATCTTCCGTAATAGTTATAGAAATAGTGCACCAGATCCGTGGTGATTAGGACCCGGATTCGGGGCTATCACAGTTGGTATCAAAGCTGTTGGTTATAAACCTAGGGTAGAGTTACCTTAGAATAATAACCGCAGTGATTAGGATAAGATCTAACTCACATAGAGTTAGTGTGTCGGTAAGATTCAAAGACGAATCTCGACGAGTTATAAAGATACGGAGTTCCCTAACTCTGATAATAAAGGTGAACAGTAGTGATGAATAGATATAGTCTAAAAGACTAAAAGTACAGTGATAGGAGATCGTAAAATAAAACGATCGAGATATAGAAATAGATAAATAATATATACGATGAGATCACCCCGTGATCTGATAAGGTTATAGTATGGAGAAGAATCAATCTGATGATTGGAAAGTTATAGCAAGATGTTGTGTGTAAGTTGTACTATGAAATTGTACTATGAAAACTCATGAAAGAGTTATGAATTATGAATACGGATTAATTAAAATTCGTATTGTGAATGGGGGTTAAGATTAGGTGGGGATTTCAATTGAGGACTCGTATACTCAAGAATCGAGTTGTATGATTCCTTGTATGGGCGAATTGTACTTGGTGTAAAACTACTTAGTTTACGACATTAATAATCATTGAAATGTTGTGTCGCGCTATTTTGCTATATGCATGTTAAGAGGGTGATTCCTTTCTCATGTGTATAACAAATAGATAGGTCATAGAATAGAGAATATAGGGTTAAATCGAGTTCTTAAAACTCATACTTATGTGACATTATTGATTCATAGTTATATGAAGTGTTTATGAACCCCTCGGTGAATGGGCGCCAAAGGTGCGACTAGCCAACTTATTATTCGAGACTCTTTCAATCATGATATATCCTTAAATTGTATTTAAACTTCTTTGGGAAACTTTCATGCTCACCCTTGCTATATCATGATAAAACATTGCGGATCAAAGCGAATCGTCGGATACAAGGAAAGATAAAGCCAAGCGACTTGGGACTATGTGTCTGACTAGATTTGTAAAAGTAATTTATTATAGTAATATTATATGTTAGATAGGATATGAAAAGTGTATAAAGTTATGGTTACTCGACCTTGGGGATAGTGTATAATGTTAAATGTATAAACAATTTATGTTTATATCTTCATGATAGTTATATAAATAGTGCACCGGATCCGGTGGTGATTAGGACCCGGATTCGGCTATCACGCTTCTCCTCCCTAGAATTTGTTCTTTGGTGGGTCTTTGTTCTTAACGTCTTCCGTCATCGTTAAATCTTCTCTTCTTGAAATTTCTACTTTAATCATTTCTTCTATTATCTTGGCTATGATTACCACTGAAGTAATTACCATTTCTGGAATTATAATTTCCTCCACGATGGTTATCATTGTTCCGATGAACGTTGCCACTTGTATGATTATTATCGTGTTGTTGCTCGTTATCCTTCGGTTGAGCTGGCTCATTATCGCGCTCTAATAACTGAGCCCTATTCACTACATCTAAATATAAACAAAGTTTGTGAGAAATGAGGTATTGACGTATTTCGGGTTTCAAACCTCACAGAAACATTCGATTTATTCTCTCCTCATTATCAACCAAATGGGATGCAAATTGGGACAACTCGACAAACTTAGCTTCGTACGGCGACACGTTCATATTATTTTGCTCCAACTTGATGAACTCAATCTCCTTCATGTGACGAATACTTTCAGGAAAGTACTTGTCGTTGAACAATTCTTGGAACTTCTCCCAAGATATCTTCAATGATACAGATTGAGTACGCTTTACCATTTCCCACCACTAATCTGCCTCTCCTCGCAACATAAAGGTGGCAAAGGGAACCATTTACACATATACACTTATTCTCTGTCTAGGTCTATTATTTGATCTTAAATCAATCATTTAAGATTTTAATAAATTGTCTAACTTCTCGGGTTGTCACATTCACCCTCTTCTTCTAAAATTTAGATCCTCGAAATTTACGACACTGCTCTCCTTATTCCATGCGCTATACACCATTCATACACATCATCACATCTTACCCAATACACCACTTCGGAAGAGTAAAAGTTTTCAAATCGTCTTTGAGGGTCATATAGACTCATGAACTACTTCGAGGTTTATAGGTATTACTACCTGTTACCTATTTCCATTAAGAAAAAGGTAATCTACCCCTTACAAAGGTTAACAGTAGGTTTACAATCATGAAGAAGGTAAACTACCATTACTAGTACTTTAGGTGATTAGCTTATCGTACTCTTACGTCATGCATAACGTATTAATCATGTCTAGCGAATATTTACGCTACTCGATTGGATTATTTATCCAAACAACATAGTTCACCTCAGTCTTATCATAGGATTCCGCACCAAAATAATTTTGTTCGGGAAATTTCTTTCAATGAACACTTAGAGTTTTCATAACATTAGTCTAGCTGAATCGAATAGCATAGACTCATATCAATAATTCAACTCAATCGAATTATTTAGGTCTAGCCAAACCCCGTTGGCAAAAATTTAAATTTTGAAAACATTTTCGAGAATGACATCATGATGTCGTACTGTATTAACAGTCCGTTTGAGGATTCCGTCATCGTAAGACTTTGTCATAACACATCATACAATAGTGGAATAGTGACTTTAGGTCAAATTCACACTAAGTCTTCCTGTATTTACAACTCCATCACATTTTTATCATCTCTGCACCAGGTTACATGGTACATGAGTGATAAATAAAATAACTTTTGATATTTCAAATCATTTGCGTCTAAATTTGAAATAAGTAGCATAGACTGTACTTTAAACCGTTTCAAAAATGGTTACGAGTCTACATTTTTTTTAAAAGCACATAGTGCGTATTTTGCTTGATGTCAAAATTTTTGAAGTTTAGCATAGCTAGGAGTTTAGGAAAACCTAATGCCTCCACTAATAATCATTTACTTAACAATCTATCTGTTCCTATAATCCTCCATTTTCCATTCACACACAACTATACCCAGTTCATCAAACCACACTTATGAGTTCATAACTTTGGCCATAATTATATGAGTTTAAGAACTTACCCTAGTCGGACCTTTGGCGTCCATTCATTTGAGGGTTCATAAACACTTCATATAACTATGAATCAATAATGTCACATAAGTATGAGTTTTAAGAACTCAGATTTAACCCTATATTCTCTATCTATGACCTATCTATTTGTTATACACATGAGAAAGGAATCACCCTCTTAACATGCATATAGCAAATAATAGCGACACAACATTTCAATGATTATCAATGTCGGAAACTAAGTAGTTTTTACACCAAGTACAATTCCCCCATACAAGGAATCATACAACTCGATTCTTGAGCATGAGTCCTCAATTGAAATCCCCACCTAATCTTAACCCCCATTCACAATACGAATTTTAATTAATCCGTATTCATAATTCATAACTCTTTCATGAGTTTTCATAGTACAATTTCATAGTACAACTTACACACAACATCTTGCTATAACTTTCCAATCATCAGATTGATTCTTCTCCATACTATAACCTTATCAGATCACGGGGTGATCTCATCGTATATATTACGATTCATTTCTATATCTCGATCGTTTTATTTTATGATCTCCTATCACTGTACTTTTAGTCTTTTAGACTATATCTATTCATCACTACTGTTCACCTTTATTATCAGAGTTAGGGAACTCAGTATCTTTATAACTTCATAGAGATTCGTCTTTGAATCTTACTTGACACACTAACTCTATGTGAGTTAGATCTTATCCTAATCATCGCGGTTATTATTCTAAGGTAACTCTACCCTAGGTTTATAACCAATGACTTTGATACTAATTGTGATAGCCCCGAATCCGGGTCCTAATCACCACAGATCTGGTGCACTATTTCTATAACTATTGCGGAAGATATAAACATAAATTGGTTATACATTAAATATTATACACTATCCCCAAGGTCGAGTAACCATAACTTATACACTTTTCATATCCTATCTAACATATAATGTTACTATAATAAATTACTTTTACAAATCTAGTCAAGACATTGCATAGTCCCAAGTCGCACTTGGCTTTATCTTTCCTTGTATCCGCGCATTATTCGCCTTGATCTGCAATGTTTTATCATGATATAGCAAGGGTGAGTATGAAAGTTGCCTGAAGAAGTTTAAATACAATTTAAGGATATATCATGATTGAAAGAGTCTGAATAATAAGTTGGCTATAATTCACAATGTCGTTGTGAATCAGCATGAATAAACTTTTGACTGGACAAGTATTAAACATGAACAATATATATCTGGACCAACTGGTAATGAAGGTGATCAGCCTTTCATACTTGACTTATACATACAAGATGTATAGAGTACAATTCTACATGGCAATCAGTAATGATTAACCATAAGCATAACTGAATGAAACACTCTTAGTAGAGTTAAGAAAAAACTTGCCTGCACCGTTGATTACCGTTACAAAATATAACTTAGCTTTATCCGAAGACCTAATATAGATAATATCAATCTCCAAACATTAGAATATTATCATCACCGTATAAAATAATCTAACACATTACCACATAATCTTATCAGTCTATACAACACATAAGACATAGCATCAAGTCAAACTATTTAAGTCTGAGTTGGAACCGACACAATTCTATCATCTCGACGGTGTAGTCGGACGAATATCGAGTTTAAGTTCAATTAAACTCTACCTAAACACTAAACAATATCTTAGACAATCATATTATCAGTCAGAATAATTTTCAAAGACTCATAAAAATTTTCAAGTAATTATTACTATTTATCACGATTTTTTAATCAATAATAACTTATTTAAATACCACATAATTCCTTAATCATTAATATTTATTTAATACCAAATATTAATGAAAATCATAACAAAATATTATAATATATTTATAATATATCAAAGTATTTTTAATACCTTAAAATCATATTTCTATGATTTTAAACAATCAAATCCATTATCCGATAATTAATATTAATATTAAAATATTAACATTTTCATGACAAAATATCAAAAGTTATATTTTATAACTTAAAATATTTTTATAACACTTGAATCATTTTATATGATTTTTAAATCATTAATTTATTTTTTCCCATAATTTATTTAATATATTTATTAAATAAATTAATTGCCAATAATAATAAATTATTAATAAAATTTATCACAAAATATTAAAAGTCATCAAAAATAACTTCAAATATTTTCTAACACCATAATATAATTTTTCATGGTTTTTCATGAATTAAAACCATTTTAAAATAATTTATTTAATATAATAATTAAATAAAAAATACATTTTATATTCCAAAAATACTAAATATTTTTTTGAAATATACTCAAAATAATTAAAAACTATTTTTCAAGCTTTAAAATATTTTTTCAGAATTTATTATGTATTTTTAAAAATTAAAAACTATTTTTATCTATTTAATAATAATAAATTTCTATTTTCCGAAATTAAGTGTCGCTATAGGGGCTTTATGCGACAAATCCGTCGCTGTTGGTGTTCTTGAGCCTCAAGAACACTGACAGCTTCGTGATCAACATGCCATGCTTGACCATCCTTAAATTTCGATACAAACTGTTTCTAGGAAATTTCTAACCATGATCTTGTAGATAATATATAACACTACAACTAGATACCCGTTTCTAAATCAAAAAAACAAACACACAATTAGATCTGGGCAATCAAAATGCTTGTCAGAACATGCCTGGGTTTTCTGGGCAACCCAGAAACCCAAGGCAGTTCGTGTGTCTACTTTTGAGCTCAAATTACAAAATGTTCTGTTAATTATTTTGCTTGTTTCTTGGTTTATAACCGTAGTACACATGACAAAGAACAACGAGATAACAAGATCTCAGTCCATAAACAACAAATCCATAGGTTATGACACTATCAAAAGTTAATGATAGAAATCGTGTTCTTTAGAAATGCAGTTTTTCGATTTCTACAAAAGCTGGTGGTCAACGCAGGTTTGACCCTCAATAACTTGAATCCTACACATGATCTGGGTATTCTAAGGACTCTAGTGTATAG
Organism: Panax ginseng; assembly: GCA_020205605.1. Lineage (NCBI taxonomy): Eukaryota > Viridiplantae > Streptophyta > Magnoliopsida > Apiales > Araliaceae > Panax > Panax ginseng. The sequence continues at coordinate 91,298,865 of CM035148.1, read as the reverse complement.
TCTACATACTAGTCTATAATGTCTAACCAACAAGATAACCAAAATAACAAATTACAGGAAGATATAGTGCCTGCAAAACGTTGTCAGAAATTCTGGGTTTCCTGGAAATTTTCTGGGTTTTCCAGAAACAGGTTTTGTGTTCGGTCAACGTACTTTGACCATTAATAACTTTTGATCTATACACGATCTAGGCTTGATTCAAGTTTCAGAGCAAAGACCTTACAACATAGAATAGATCTATAACTTTAAACACAACAAACAACTAACACATATGAATCTATGGGCTCTGACATTCGACTGTCAGGCCACTTTTTTCCTGATTTCCAGATTTTTAAAAACATCAATTTCGAGAATCTAAGTGTTATGGATCTGTAATATTACAACCCAAATCACTAATATATACTACACATTACACATTTAAACATAAAATCACAACATCAAACGTCAGATCTAAGGATTTCTAGAATTAGGGTTTATACCTCATAAATGCTCAATTTTTGAATATGATCTTTGGTGTTTGATCCTGGCAAGCTAAAGGCTGACTTTGGTTTTGTTTCTCACTCACTTTCACTCTCAAAATTCGGATGGAAGAGAGAAAATGGACTTGGCTCAAATGAAAAATAAAGTAAGCTTTGTCCTACTTTTAAAGCTCTTAGATTTTTAATCTATGGTCACAATTGATGCTAAGTGGCAATGAGATCTGATTTTTGAGAGATATAGGCACATGTCTAGCTTGGGGTTGGTTACCAACCATTTACTAGGTTAGATCTACACTCCATCTCAATATAATATTAGAAAGGGTAGTTTGGTCTTTTGGCTCATAAAGTGCAAGGCAACTTGGTAATTTCCCATAATCATTAGGTTTCACCCTTAAGGTTTGACCCTTAGGTTTAGGGTTTAACCCTTTAGGTTTTGACAAATGGATTTCTAATAATTCCAATTTAGGTTTCAAAAATAGAAATTTAATATTTTCTAAATTGCAATTAGGATTCTATAATTATAACAAGATTTCCAAATCACGAAATTCAATCTTGCTATTGAGGATTATTATCTCTTAATTAAAATTGCTAATTTAGCAATTAGGTCAAAATTATACGTTAGGGTTTATAACCCGAGAGTTAGGGTTTAAAAAAATAGAAAAATAATACTTCTAATTTAGAAATTAGATTTCCTAATTAGATTAGGGTTTTCTTATAACTTTAAAATTAGGATTAATGTTTCCTAATTAACATTAAAGTTATTAAACTAACAAACATGTTTTTTTTCCTAATTATAAATTAGGGTTTCTAATCAATAATTTAGGCTTCCAAATTCTGAAATTAGGGTTTGCTAACTAATCAAGCTTTACCCTAATTAATATTATGATTAATAGCACTTAAGCATTATAATTCTCTGTTATGTTCCCAAATTAGGGTTTCAAATTACCAATAATTTGAAATTAGAGTTCCCATATTTGGTATTAGGGTTTCCTAATAATCAATTAGGGTTTCAAGTGAATCATTGGGGTTTTCCCTAATTAAGTTATAATTTAATAACGTTTCAACCTTATACCAGCATTTGCATCCCCAATCTAGGGTTTTAAATTTTCGAATTAGGGTTTTAAATTCTCGGAACTGAACTTAGGGTTTCAAGAACCGGTTTCTAGGGTTTCTTATCATTCATTAGGATTTTCTAATTTAACGTCGAGGCTTTTAGGGTTTGTGACTAATATAATTTATTCGGTTAACCCTTGACCCTTAACCCCATACTATGAACACATAATACCATATTCACATAACATAAACACATATACACTTAGTCCTGAATAATTCACCTAAATCCTTCATAGAATTTTGAAATCCTCAAAATTCCTCCCCAAAAACATTAAACGCATACACTTATTCTCTGTCTAGGTCTAGTATTTGATCTTAAATCAATCATTTAAGATTTTAATAAATTGTCTAATTTCTCGGGTTGTCACAAAAACGACCGCCAGTTAGATGCTACAGATGCGGAGAGGAGGGACATAAAAGTCCAAACTGTTCACAGCTTTCCAAGATATGTTTTAATTATGGAAAAGACGGTCACATAGCTCGATTTTCTCCTGTAGCGAAATCAAGTCCAGTTGGGACGGTGGCACCAAAGGTGGATACAAACAAAATAAAGTCGGTGGTTATAGGAAGAGCGTTTTTTGTGACTTCTCAAAGAGCGAGTAACCCGAATGAAGTTAGCACGAGTTAGTTAATTATAAATTCTTTTGAAGTCTATACCTTATTAGATACCGGTTCTACCCACTCTTTTATTCTTCCTGCTTGTGCTCAACGTTTAAACTTGACTCCGGAGAAATTAACTTTGACTTATCTGTGGAGACTCTGTTAGGAGAAACTGTTACCATATCCACGATTCATAAATCTTGTTTGATCCAAATGGGAACAATCACATTACCTGTTGATCTTATCTCTTTAAAGATACTTGCATTTGACGTAATTTTAGGGATTGATTGGTTAACTACTCATCATGCCAAAATTGATTGTTTTCGTAAGGTTGTTAGTTTTCATATTCCTAACTAACCTGTTATGCGAATTCAAGAAACCAAATTATTGAAGTCAAACACGTTCATATCAAGCCATAAAGCCATTCGTTTATTGAAAAACAAATGTCAAGTTTTCTTAGCCCATTTCATGGATTTAAACAAAAATACATCAGATTTGAATGATATTTCTGTTGTTAGTGAATTTCCTGAAGAATTTCCTGGCATACCCCCAAAGCGCCCGGTACAAAACCCATTTCTAAAATCTCTTATCGAATGGCTCCTATTGACCTTCAGGAGTTAAAAACCCAACTACAAGAGTTGGTACTCAAGCCTCTATCTGGTAATTTCCTTTGTGGAATGCACCAAAACCAGACTCTTCGTAGGGGACGCTATATTTGTTTGGTGGTAAAACAATTATTGCTATTGTGACGTGCTATCCAAGATTGGGATATGAGTCACAGTTGAGAACAACTTAAGTCAGTAATCGAAATGCGTAGCTTTCTAGGCTTAGCTGGTTACTATCAGAGATTCGTGGAAGGATTTTCTCGAATCACTAATCCATTAACTTAGCTGACTCGGAAAGATACAAAATTCGTATGGTGCGAGGAATGCTAGAAGATTTTCCAAGAGCTCAAGATGCGACTCATTTTGGCACCTGTTCTGACCATACCATCCTGGAAAAGCGAACGTGGTAGCTGACGCGTTGAGTAGAAGATTGTATGCGAGTACGAGTGCGATATTGTCTAACACAAAGACCTATTTTGTATAACTTACAAAGGATGAAGATAGAGTTAAAGGCTCCAAGTACCCACGTTATGATGTTAAATATACGAGTAGAATCAACTTTAATTGATAAAGTTAAAACCGCTAAAGCTATACACTGGAGCTGATGAATATAAAGAAGAAGGTGAAAGAATACATTATTCTAGAAGTAAGAGTCGATGAAGAGAAGAAAGCTCAAGCCTTCAATTTATTTGAAATCCTCGATCGAGTAGGAACTGTGGCCTATAGACTCTCCTTAACGCTAAGTATGTCGCGTGTTCATAACGTTTTTCACGTATCGATGTTACGTAAATATGTGGACGACCCAAACCACATTATTGCGTTACAACCAGACGAGATAGCCGAAGATTTAACGTACGAGGAGGTACTTGTCAATATCTTGGATAGGAAAGAATATGTCCTATGCACAAAGGTTATACCACAAGTTAAGGTTTTGTGGAGGAACTATGCTATTGAAGAAATGAACTGGGAGTTGGAATCAGAAATGAAAGCGAGGTATCCTCACCTTTTTGAAACACCAGTATGCGTCGTCAATTTTAGTCTGAAATTTCATAAGGAGGGAGGTTGTAAGACCCCAGCTTTTTATAAATAAAATTGAATTTTCCTGTAATTATTATTTTGAAATAATAAGGTGTTAATTTGATATAATGTTTTGGTTATGGGTGAAATGTGAAAATTTTGCAAAATAAGCAAGTGGTTATAAAATATTCATTGTTGTCGGGGAATATTTGTTTGGTCGTGGAATATTCTTGTTGTCGGGGAATATTCGTACGACGGCGCAGCTGTGACGCCCCCAAAATTAGGTATACGTCACCCATCTTGGGTCGCCAAATTACATGGTACAAAATCCAAATACAACTTAATAATACAGTTGTCGTGTAAAATACGACAAAGCATGAGCAGTGAGTTTGAATACAAACATTGTTTACTAGAGAGTTTAAAAACTCAAAAGGAGTCCTCATTACATTTATTATCACACTATTTCACAGAATAGTGAGGACTACTAATGCACCATCTAGGACCATCACTCTGTTCCCCGACTAGTCCCAGCTACGTCCCCATTTCCTGAAGAGAACAGTGAAAGAAAGGGTGAGCTCAACTAGCCCAGAAAGAAATATTATGACTACGATAATGCAGAATAAATTATCATTAGCCTTCAACAGTGTTAAACTGATAAAATATAACAAACATCAAGTTTAACTGCAGCGGAATAAGTAATCCATTAAAAGAGTCAAGTAGAGAATAAAATCTACTATCTTTTATGATTTAAAAGGTTTTCATCACTTTTATCGATGGGACTCGACAATAAATAATCCACATCATCGAATCACCCTGCACTACTGACCGAGGATATTCTTTAGTATCACGACCACGAATTATCCATGCACTACGTCTAAAGATAATCATGTTTTCATCAGCGGTCCCGATCATTGCCATAAAACAATTCACCTTTTACTTACTGACCAAAGAGAATCCATAGCCATAATCATACCAAAAAGCATCCCATCAATGCACTCACGGGCCAATGAGGGACTTTTTCCACATCATTTGTAACATTACGGTTATGATTACACCAGAATAATCCTCGGTCATAATCATACCAAGTCCATCTATGCACTACAGAATACAGATGACTTTCAACATAATATAAACATGAGGATGACGACAATGATATAAGAATTCAATAAAACAAGTTCAAGAATTAATTTATCTAGGAACCGATAACGTCCAAATTGTCAACATGATCTTGCTTTGTAGAGTAAAATTCAAGAATGCTCGAAGAATATTTCCATGAAAAGATCTTAGATGAAGCGCAAATATCAAGGATATTCCACCGATTTCATGGAGTATAGAAGTCAAAATTTTAACCAACTAGGTATAATAAAGAATGGAATAACAAAGAAATCATAATGCATGCGATAGACCTTGCGTGCGGAGTTATTCCAACGAATAATAAATAACGGAACCCGAATTCGGCGTAAAACATCTGAGACATGATATTCCAACGGAGTTAATAAAAGGCGGAATCGGTCCTGCGTAAAACACATAAACGGATATTCCAATGTAATAATAAAGAACGGAACCGGTCCGTATAACGCATGAACATGATATTCAACAGGATAATAAAGATGGAACCCGTCCGGCGTAGAAACCATGACGCATGGATATTCAGCAGAATAATAAAGAATGGAATAACGAGAAAAATTTCACCAAATATGCGGTATTTGGCAGAGGCAGTTATTCCAACATAATAACAAAGAATGGAATAAAAAAGTTCTCTTCATGAAGATGAAAGAAAAATAATACTCCCTACCTTAGAAGAAAGCGGATATAGAAGTAGTGAAGTAGCGGAATACTTTTCTTCTTTCTCTCTATAATTTCTCTCTCTATAATAATTGCTCTATAGCTTTAGTGAATTGGTGAGAAATGAAGGAAGAATGAGCTTATTTATAGGAAAATATAGTTTCGATAATTGCACGTTTTGGGGCTCAAAAAATTACAGTACAATACCTCCAACTTTTCTTTCATTTTTAATTTAGTCCTGCAAGTATTATCAATCTTGCACCAACTCCCCTAATAGTAAATCATGTGAATCAATAGTACAATCATGTGAATAAATAGTATAATCATGTGAATAAATAGTATAATCATGTGTAAAAATTAATTACAATATAGTACCTTCAACTATACCTCCATTTTTAACTTAGTCATGCAAGTATATCAATCTTGCACCACCACCCCTAATAGTATAAAAATGTGAATCAATAGTACCCCGTGAATAATAACTCGTGAATAGTACTCTGACACGAAAAGTGTCCCGAATACCCGAGTGAATAATACTAGAGTGAATAGTAATTGGGTGAATAGTAACTCGTGAATAGTACTCTGACACGAAAAGTACTCCGAATATCCGAGTGAACAATATAACCTTCAGACTTCAATTATCATCGAAATAAATGTTAATTTCCACTAACACTAATAATCCTAATGCAATGGAACAATCAATTTCATCTTTAATCAAAACAACTTATTCATCATTAATATTATAACTTACAATATTTAACAACCAGGTCGTTCCCAAGAAAGAGGGGGCTTTCCGATAAGGATTTCTCCTTATTGGCGCGCAATTAGGTGACCAAACCTCTCCTTGACAGAACTTCTAGACATTGTCAATATTGCAAATAATAATATGAATAACTTTGTCGTCTCAATTATTGATTTAATATTAATAAATATTATGCAGATGATACTGTGATAATAATTGAATCAATAATATAAGAGATATGATGTAGCAATTACTGTAGCAATAATTGAGTATAACTGAGTGACTTCTCACGTAAGCATCAATAATCAATACCGTGTGCTACTATGCAACCACATGCAGCATTCTTCGTACTTTTACTACCGAGTAGTTCAACAGTTTTAACGGTAACACTTCCGCTGTTATTTTCATAAAATATTTTTATCGTTTTCTCAATCCGACAATAATTCCGTTGTGGGGTCCACTAATCATTGTACCGTCGTATGGATATTCCCCGACAAAAAGAATATTCTCTGACCAATCGAATATTATACAACAACTTTTATACTTTGCAAAATTTATAAATATTACCCACAACTATAACATTATATCAAATCCACACCATAATATTTAAAAAATTATTTCTAGAAAATTAAATATTTATTCATAAAATCCGGGGTCTCACAATCTCCCCTCCTTATGAAATTTTACCCTCGAAATTTACGTACGTACCTGGTATGCCGAACAGGTGAGGATACCTTGACCTCACTTCAAATTCTAACCCTTGAGGTATAACCTTTGAGTGTTGAATACGATCCTTCTTATCCAAGATTTTAAAATGTATCTCATCATACGTTAAATCATTCGCTATCTCATCCGGTTCTAAATTAATAATGTGGTTCGGGTCGTCCATATATTTACGTAACATCGATACGTTATGAACACGCGACATACTTGACGGTAAAACGAGTCTATAAGCCACAGTTCCTACTCGATCGAGGATTTCAAATGGGCCAATTAAATCGAGGGTTGAGATTTCTTTTCTTTGTCGATTCTTGCTTCTATAATAACGCCCTCTTGAACCTTCTTAATTCTTCACATTCATCAGCTCCAGGTGTGTAGCTTGAGCGACTTTAACTTTATCGATTAAAATCGATTCTACTCGTATATTCGTTATCTTCACAGGGGTTCATATTTTCGCACTTGTAAACGCATACGATCTTCTACTCAACGCGTCAGCTACCATGTTCGCTTTTCCACGATGGTATTGAATGATATGATCGTAATCTTCAACAGCTCGAGCCAACGTCTTTGGTGCATGTTACGTTCATTTTAGTTGAAGAAATATTTGAGGGTTATAGAAATGGGTTTTGTACTGGGGTTAATAAAAAATTCGATTTCACGCTCTAGGGGTAGGCTAAGAAGTCTTCAAGAACACGTCAGGAAATTTATTAACAATAGAAATATCATTCAAAACTGTGACTCTCATCCAAGACTTGGGTAGCATGTCACATTGATACCTATCAACTTGTCATCGTCATTCACAGCGTCGCCTACAGAAAGTTTGGCTTCGGTGCATTCCACACAAGGAAGTCAACAACGAAAGGACCGGGGCTCTTTACTTATGGCTTAATATGACAGTGATTGACTTTAGTGGTTTGGTTGCTTGAATTCGCATAACAGATTGGTTAGGAATATAAAAGCTAACAACCTTATGAAAAGCATGATGAGTAGTTAACCAATCGATTCATAAAATCGCATCAAAGGCAAGTATTTTCAAAGAGATAAGATTGACAGGTAACGTGAAAGTGACAATTTGAATTTAACAAGATTTATAAACAGTGGAGGTAACGAAGGTTTCTACTAACGAAGTTTCAACCAATAAGTCAAAGTCTAACTTCTCTGGGGTCAAATTTAAACGTTGAGTGCAAGCAAGAGAGATAAAAGAATGGGTGGAACCGGTATCTAATAAGGTATAAACTTTGCAAGAATTTATAATTAACTAACCCGTGCTAATTTCGTTCAGTTTACTCGCTTTTTGAGAAGTCACGAAAAACGCTCTTTCTGAAACCACCGACTTTGTTTTGTCCGTATCCGCCTTTGGTACCACCGTCCCAGCTGGACTTGACTTCACTATATGACAAAATCGAGCTAAATGACCTTTTCTTCTTGAAATTTCCACTTCTATTATCTTGGCCATGATTACCACCGAAGTGGTTACCATTCTTGGCATGATAATTTCCCCCATGATGGTTATCATTGTTCCGATGGCCGTTGCCACCGGTATGATTATTATCGTGTTGTTGGTCGTTACCTTTTGGTTGAGCTAACTCAACGGTCTCATGTGCTTCATTGCTTATCTCAACATTTTCGGATGCCATTTTAAAATACTGCCACAAAACAAAGGTTAATTAACATATCACATATTATCCCTATACTATGACCGACCAATTAAATACCAAATAAACTAGGTACGTAGGTTATACTAGCGAAGGAATTCCCCGTCTCTCCCCTCCTAGTTCTTATCTCACATCTCAGCCAGGGATCATATCCCTAAGCTTTGATACCAACTGTGACACCCCCAAAATTAGGTATACGTCACCCATCTTGGGTTGCCAAATTACATGGTACAGAATCCAAATACAACTTAACAATGCAGCTGTCGTGTAAAATACGACAAAGCATGAGCTGTGAGTTTGAATACAAACATTGTCTACTAGAGAATATAAAAACTCAAAAGGAGTCCTCATTACATTTATTATCACACTATTTCACAGAATAGTGAGGACTACAAATGCACCATCTAGGACCCTCACTATGTTCGCCGACTAGTCCCAGCTACGTTCAGTGAAAGAAAGAGTGAGATTAACTAGCCCAGTAAGAAATATTATGACTAAGATAATGCAGAATAAATTATCATTAGCCTTTAAAAATGTTAAGCTGATAAAATATAACAAACATCAAGTTTAACTGCAGCGGAACAAGCAATCCATTAAAAGAGTCAAGTAGAGAATAAAATCTACTATCTTTTATGATTTAAAAGGTTTTTCATCACTTTTATCACTTGGGACTCGACAATAAATAATCCACATCATCGAATCACCCCGCACTTATGACCAAGGATATTCTTTAGTATCACGACCACGAATTATCCATGCACTACTGGCTAAAGATAATCATGTTTTCATCAACGGTCCCCGATCATGCCATAAAACAATTCATCTTTGTACTACGCTTAAAGAGAATCCATAGCCATAATCATACCAAAAAGCGTCCATTAATGCACTACAGGCCAATGAGGACTTTTTCCACATCATTTGTAACATTACGGTTATGATTATACTGAATAATCCTGGTCATAATCATACCAAGTCCATCTATGCACTCTGAGGCCATGATGACTTTCAACATAATATAAACATGAGGATGATGATAATGATATAAGAATTCAATAAAACAAGTTCAAGAATTAATTTATCTAGGACCTGATAACGTCCAAATTGTCAACATGATACTGCTTTGTAGAGTAAAATTCAAGAATGCTCAGAAGAATATTTCCATGAAAAGATACTAGATGAAGCGCAAATATCAAGGATATTCCACTAATTTCATGGAGTATAGAAGTCAAAATTTTAACCAAACTGAGTATAATAAAGAATGGAATAACAAAAGAAATCACCATGCATGCGATGAATCGCACATGCGAGTTATTCTAACAGAATAATAAATAACGGAACCGGTCCTAGTAAAAGCGTCTGATGAGATATTCCAACGGGATAATAAAGAAGAAAAAATCGGTCCCACGTAGAACACATGAGACGAGGATATTCAGCAGTAATAATAAAAATGGAATCAATTGACGTAGACGCGTAGGCAGTGATATTCCAATGTAATAATAAATAATGGAATAACAGAAGTTCTCTTCATGAAGAGGAAAGAAAGAAATAATACCCCCTACATTAGAAGAAACTGGATATAGAAGTAGTGAAGTAGCAGAATACTTTTCTTCTTTCTCTCTATAATTTCTCTCTATAATAATTTCTCTATAGCTTTAGTGAATTGGTGAGAAATAAAGGAAGAATGAGCTTCTATTTATAAGAAAATATAGTTTCGATAATTGCACGTTTTGGGGCTCGAAAAATTACAGTATAATACCTCCAACTTTTCTTTCATTTTTAATTTAGTCCTGCAAATATTATCAATCTTGCACCAACTCCCCTAATAGTAAATCATGTGAATCAATAGTACAATCATGTGAATAAATAGTATAATCATGTGAAGAAATAGTATAATCATGTGAAAAAATTAATTACAGTATAGTACCTTCAACTATACCTCCATTTTTAACTTAGTCATGCAAGTATTATCTATCATGCACCACCACCCCTAATAGTATAAGAATGTGAATCAATAGTACCCCGTGAATAATAACTCGTGAATAGTACTCTGACACGGAAAGTGTCCCGAATACCCGAGTGAATAATACTAGAGTGAATAGTAATTGGGTGAATAGTAACTCGTGAATAGTAGCTCGTGAATAGTACTTCGACACGAAAAGTGCTCCGAATATCCGAGTGAACAATATAACCTCCAGACATCAATTATCATCGAAATAAATGTCAATTTCCACTAACACTAATAATCCCAATACAATGGAACAATCAATTTCATCTTTAATCAACACAACTTATACATCATTAATATTATAACTCACAATATTTAACAACGAATCGCTCCCGGAAAGATGGGGCTTTCAGATAAGGATTTCTCCTTATTGGCGCAGCAATTAAGTGACCAAACCTCTCTTGATGTAACTTCTGACATTGTCAATATTGCAAATAATAATATGAATAACTTTGTCATCTCAATTATTGATTTAATAATAATAAATATTATGCGAGATGATCTTGTGACAATAATTGAATCAATAATATGAGAGATATGATGCGGCAGATTCTTTGTAGCAATAATTGAGTATAACCGAGTAACTTCTCACGTAAGCATCAATAATCAATATCGTGTCTTACTACTTATCTGACGCCCATGGCATTCATTACTTTTACTTTACTAAGTAGTTCAACGGTTTTAACGGTAACACTTCTTCCACCAATTATTTTCATAAAAATATTTTTTATCGTTTTTCAATCAAATGATAATTCCATTAATGAGGTCCACCAATGATTGTACCATCGTCTTGGATATTCCCAATAAAAAGAATATTCCCCAGACTCCAATCGAATATTATACAACAACTTGCGTACTTTTGCAAAATTTATAAATATTACCCACAACTATAACATTATATCAAATCCACACCATAATATTTAAAAAATTATTTCGAGAAAATTAAATATTTATTCATAAAATCCGGGGTCTCACAACAGCCATTTGTGGGCCCCATAACAGAATAACTGTCGGATGAAGAAAATGATAAAGTATGAGTTTTTATAAATAATTACAGTAATTATTCACGAATTAACACTTTGTTTCATTACACGGTGGTTAAAATACGATGTCTGGCGTGGTTGCACGATGAGCATACCAGTATTGCACAATATTGTTGAATTATTGATTCTTACGTAAGAAGGCCTTTACTCGATAATTGTTACGATAATTCTTGTTCAATATTTTATTTTATTGATTCAATAATTGCTGCGTTGATATTTTATATTATTGTTGTTTCAATAATTTTCACTCCACAGTATTTCCCATTATCAGAACTTGTTGAAGTATCCGAATTTATCATTTTGGTGGAAAATTCTAGAATTGGTGGGCCCCACTTGTGGTTGGTGAAGAAATGTGCTGAATTTTATTTTAAATGTGGTGGGTGGCAATAGTAGCAGGTAAAGACATCAGGTAGCAGGTCAAGTCTGCTTCGGCGTGCTAACATTTTCTTATAAATAGAGGGCTAAATTAGAATTGAAAATCACACTAGAAAATAAGCTTTCTCTCTCTCTATATTATTGAGCGTATTTTGTGAGTATTTAGATACTTTGTGAGTTTCTATTTATCAATGCAAGTTTCCTTCAGTCTTATACCGATATTCCGATCAGAAGTACTGTTCTTTTGAGGTAAGGGATGTTATTTTCTTCCTAATGATGTTATTCTTTCAATATCATTATACCGAAATATTGGTATGGATTTTATTGTGAAATTTCTACCTTTTTGTGTCGGGGTTACTATTCACGTATATGACACTATTCACGTATATGGCACTTATTCACGAATCGACCTTTATTCAATAAAAAATGAAAATTTCTTCTTTTTGTCCAAGATGTCTATTATGGTTACTATCTTTGATTGTATCCATGTTTCGATCTTTATTCTTGAATTTTACTTCAAAATTGGTTATTATGGAGTATTATTGATCTTGGATAAACTGTAATACGAATGCCTAATATTTGTTCTTTTATCTCACTGGATTCGTTTTCTTTAATATATTTTTCATCATCCTCAGTTATAAATGATGATATTACTTAATATCTTTGGCCTATGGTGCAAAGATGAATGATTAACTAATGAATATCTTTGGCCTGTAGTGCAAAGATGAATGATTACCTAATGAATATCTTTGCCCGTAGTGCAAAAGATGAGCAGTGTTGAGATGAACATGACCAATTGGTGATACAAATGAATATCTTTGGCCTCAGTGGTGCAAAGATGAATATTTGATTCAAGATGTATATTGATTGATGTTACGAGGATAAAATATTGATGATGGACTTTTAAATCTTAGAGGATAGTAGAATTCTTTCTCTCTTGACTCTTCTAATGGATTCTTTATTTCCGCCTACAGCTTGTTGATCTAAAACTTGTTGTTCATTATATTTTATCGATTTTTCCCAATTGAAGACTAATGATAATTTGTTGTATATTATCTTAGTCATAATATTCTTTACTGGGCTAGTTGAGTTCACCCTTTTCCTTTTTGTTCCATTGTTCTTCTCAGGAGGAGAGAATTTAGCAGGAACTAGCCGAGGTATGGAGTGATGATTCAAGATAGTTGTTTTAGCTGTCCTCACTATTTTGTAAAATAGTGTATCAATAATTGTAATGAGGACTCCTTTTGAGTCTGTATACTCTCTATTAGACAATAGTTGTATTCAAACTCATAGTATATGTGTTGTCGTATTTTGCATGACAATTGTATTACTGAAGTTGTATTTGTTTCTATACCATGTATTTGACGACTCAGAATGGGTGATGTATACCTATTTTGGGGGCGTCACATAATAACCCATGGGTCATCCCATGGGGTGACCCATGGGCATGTGGGGCGACCACTTGGCCACCAAGTAAAGTGATTACTTGCTGGCTAAGCCATGAATAGTAAGGAGGTGGAGGATAATGACCAAATTGCCCCTAACCTTGGTTTTCTATAAATAGGAAACTTATTTCATTATTTTTGGATTTTGCAAATCCTACACTTTGAGAGAGAGAGAGAGAGAGAGAGTTCGGATGGGAGAAAGAAGAGGAAGAAGAAGAGGAAAAGCTTGCCCGAGTGCATACTTTGTCCAATGGAGGAAGATTAAAGAAGAAAGGTAATCCGAAACCTAGCTTCTAATAGATTTTTCTTAAGTTTTTATGTTCAAAAACATAACTTAATGAAGATAAGAAATTGATGGTGTTAAGAATAATTTCATATGGTTGAAATCATGAGAAAACAAAGAAATAAGAATTAGGAATTTAGTTTATAAATTTATTAAGAAAATATAAGATTCGTAAGGATTTTGAGCGATTCGAATGAATCTTATGAACGAGTAGGTGAAATAAGTAAGGAATGATGTTCTATAACATCAAATTGCAATAAAAAGTGAAATCATAATCCAAAATATCGATTAAAAATGAAGAACAAACGAAGAACGCGAAGAACACGCGAATAACACGAAGAACGTTGTTGATGGACAAATTTAAAACCATCGTAGGATAATTGTTGTTGATGGACAAGTTTAAAACCATCGCGTATAAGTTAGTTTCTTATTGCTTGGTTAGGAACAATAGAAACGTTAATGAGGAATGGATTAAAACTTAGCTATAACAAAGTTATGGCGAAAATTTCGTAAAAGACGAATGAGAATTAGAAAGTTAATAAATGAACCCGAACGTGTAGGGTTTTATAAGAATGTAAGAGAATGTAGAAAACATGAGTCGTGGACTCAAGAACGAACAAGTTCCGAGTTCGGATGACCAAATTACGGATGAACGAGCGAAGAACATTAAAAGTGTAAAAATGAACGAAAGGTGAAGATAAAGCCAATCGAATGGCACGTTAACGGATTCAGAATGAAGTTCTGTCTGAGGGGTATTGAAGTACGTAAGATAAGCCGGGGACCGTAGTCACGATGAATCGAACGTGTTGGATTTCTATGATGGTGATTCCTTGGACGTTGAGTGATGAGGATGATGTACAACAGTTTGATGTTATGATGTCATAATGAGAGTTAAGTGTAAAGCGTTTAGACGCTGTGAACGCAACGCTATTGCGATGAACGATCGGTCTTAGCATACAACGAACAATATGGCTTCGACATTAAGAAAGACTAATGAACATGGGGTTCATGGGTTGAATAACGATTGAATGCAATTGAAACCTTGAGTAAAGGTTGAGTGAGAGATTAAGAGATGAGCAACGTAAACGTCGAATACGTAAATGATTCTCGTGAATCGTATTCGCGTTGGACGAACGTTCTAAGTGTACAAGGTTGTATGACTTAGACGTTGACGAAGGTAGTAAGTAAGATATGATTTATCATAAAAAGTCGTAGCGGACGGTAATAAGAATAATGAAAGTCTGAGTATGAGTCGGATAGAGAATGTTAGAATGAATGTAAGCGTTAAACACTTTAACCAACGTGAGGGTTGAGTGTACGCGTGTGATTTGGTGTTCACTATACAAACATCATATGTCTATCTACCCATAATAAATGAAAGCATTAATATATAGAAATAAATCCTCTCCTTAAGGAGTTACATCATAAAAATACATAAATCCCAGGTCATACTAACCTTAAATCTTAACTGCGGAAACATAAACAATTAATCATCTTACACATCATTAACATAAGTCTAAAACAGAAATACATCATCACATAAAATAACAAGTCTTCATCACAAGTTAATCTCGCCCTTATCTTTGCTAGTAGAAGGCTCGTCGGACCTTTCGTTCTTAACTGCAATGTTATTCACGATTGCCCACAAGTATAAAAATGAAATAACAATATATAATAACATGCGAGTGAATCAAAGACTTCTGAAATAAAACTCAACTTTTGAATCAAGAATGAATAACAAGAATCAAAAGATTTATGAGGGTCATAAGACCTTGAACTATGTCCTAGGTTATCAAGGGTTATACTTGAAACCTTTAATAGTCATAAGACTATGGACTCTTCTACTCGTACTTAGGGGGATCAACCCTTAGTACCATACTGTGCACAATATCTTAACGCTAACGCATAAGTAATCCCTATACAGGGTTGTTCATCTCAGTTTGACATTAGAGTCCGCACCAAAGGAAGTTTGGTTTGGATAAATCAATAAGGGTTTTGAAATTTAGAACGTTCATCAACTATGGACTAATCGAATAAATAAGGGTTCACTAGTCTAACAAGGTTCAATAATAAATGATATTTAAATTGAATAACAATCTCAAGGGGTATACAATAGAACAAGTATTGTATAACAGAATCATACTTTGAAAAGATAAATAATCTTCAGTATAACAAATTGAACTTGATTAATAATAATGAGAATTTACTCAACGTAAATATAAACTTGAATAATGATAACAAGTAGGGTTAGGAAACTTGCCTCGTGCGTAGATTACACGTTAATTATACACATTCCTTGAATTAATCCTACATATCATTTTCATTCATAATACCAGTCAATTATAACGTAACTAGTCATCACAAGTTCATTCTTTTGTCTAAACTTCGGTCATGACTATACTTAGTCAAATTATTACACTTTTTGTCACATAATATAACCCTACATGAACAATAAGCTAAATATGCGTTCAATAATTCAATCCATACTTAAATGTGTTATTGACATATTAAGAATATATTTTAACATCTCATTATACGTCTAACATATTTTTTTGTACATTAGATTAGGTTACTATCACATTCTTAAACTTGAACAATTTAAAATTTTTCATTTCTGGACATTCTGCAGAGTGGCGCTGTGGTGCCACTTATAGGCTTAATACTTCTACTGTGTGGCTGATGAACTAATAACAGATTACTGTAATTCATAAAAATTGCAGGACATAGCCAACACCTCTAATTAATTATTTCTACACGAATTTAGACATACCCAAACATTGTAATACACATATACTTACTACTCAACCCTTCTAGCATGATTTTAACATGTTATAGCACATAATTTGCAGAATCAAAACATATAATTTACTGTTCTTGATATTTTTTGAAAGTTTTGAATACAAAACATGAAAATCAACACTAAGGGTTCATTATAACACCGAATCTGTTCATTTGAAGTTTGTTTTCTTCGTTTTAACATGCATAATTATATACAAGTGTAAATTTATGATACCACTTATGATTATCGTGTTAAATTTGGTATGTAAGGCCATATGGCCATATTTTCATACTCTGTATTTTGAAGAAACAATGTACGACATAATTTTTATGAAACTGATGATATGAAAATATACAATATACAGTAAAACATATTATAATAACATCGTACCAAATATATTAACACATAATTATTACTCTTTTTCAATTACAAAGCTTTTACAGAATTTGAAAGCCATTTTCATGAAAACTCTAATGACATAAATAAAATAGGGTTGAAGAGATTACCCTCAAGCAATCCTTCCGATTCTTCAATATCACAAATCCCTCTAACTCTCTCTGAAAATCTCTCTGAATTATCCGACTCACAGGTTTTTGATTCTAAACAATGTACGTAATAATGAAACTGATGAAAGCGCACTTAATATAACCAATAATGTTGAGGTCAGTTAACCCATACGTGGTTAACTGCTCCCAACTTCTCTTAAGGCCTTGTTTGGCCACTCTTAAAAACTCATACCCATTTAATTTCATTAATCCTTTATATTATAGTTTAATAATGTCACACCCAATTACAAAATAATCAAATATCTCATTTAATTTAATTTAAATAAAATACAATAATTTCTTATTAATTCACATAGTCATAAAATTAAATTTCTAATTTATTAATTATGTCAAATAATTAATTCTCTAATTAATTATTAAATTAATTAAAATAATATTATGCTTCTTAAATATTTAATTTAATTCAATAAGCTCACATAATTACATAATTTGAATAATAACATTCTCCACATTAATTTAATAAATATAACACCTATAATTAAATTAATCTACCACAACTTTATCAATTAATTATTTAATCTAATAATTAAATCATCGGAAATATTTATTTAATTCAATAAATATTAACATTAAATTACAAAATCTCGTTTGTCACATCTTTCCCTCCTTAAAAGGATTCTATCCCCAGAATCACGACTCAATCAATTCGACCTGTCACATTCTCCCCTCCTTACAATGATTCTGTCCCCAGAATTGCTTACACATAATTTAAGTAAATAAATGAGGGTAATTCTTCATCATATTCTCTTCGAGTTCCCACGTTGCTTCTTCAGCATTGTGGTTCCTCCAAATTACCTTAACAGAAGGTATTACTTTATTTCTGAGAACTTGTTCTTTCAGGTCAACAATCTGAACATGAATTTCTTTATAGGATAAGTATTTCTCAAAATGGATGGGTTCATATTTAATCACGTGCTTGTAATCGGGTTTGTAGGGTCGTAAAACTGAAACATGAAAGACGTTGTGGACATTCTTGAGTGCTGGAGGTAATGCTACCTCATATGCAACTTCTCTGATTCTTCGCAGTACCTCAAAGGGACCAATGAATCTTGAGCTTAATTTCCTTTTCTTTCCGAACCTGATCTTTCCCTTCCAGGGAGAGACATTTAAGAACACATAGCTACCCAATTCAAACTCAAAATTTTTACGGTGTGAATCGGCGTATTTCTTATGTCTATCTTGAGCTTCTACCAGTCTTGTTCGAATCATTTTAACTATCTCTGTCGTCTGCTGTACTAATTTTGGGCCTAGTAATTGTCTTTCGCCAACTTCATCCCAGTATAGCGGAGTTTTGCACTTTCTGCCATATAATGCTTCATAAGGCGGCATGCCAATACTAGCGTGGTAACTATTGTTGTAGCCAAACTCTACGAGCGGTAGGTGATCATCCCAATTTCCTTTAAAGTCCATTACACAAGCTCTTAACATATCTTCTAATGTCTGAATCGTTCTTTCACTCTGCCCATCTGTTTGAGGGTGATATGCCGTACTCATTCGCAATTGCGTACCCATGCATTCTTGTAGACGTTTCTAGAAGTTTGATGTAAAGCGCGGATCTCTATCAAAAACAATTGACACCGGAACTCCGTGCCTCAAAACAATTTCTTTCACATATAACCTTGCCAACTAGTCTAAGTTGAATCTGATTTTGATCAGAAGGAAATGCAATTTAAATCGATCAATCGGCGATAACCCATATCTGCAATATAGCCTTTTTTGAGTTGACGAAAGGCCAACCATGAAGTCAATCATAATATGTTCCCATTTCCACTCTGGGATCTCTAACGGTTGTAGCAACCCATTCGGCCTCTGAAGTTCTACTTTCACTTTCTAACAAGTAAGACACTTGGCAACACACTCTGCAACATTTTGTTTTAGATTTGGCCACCAGAAATGATGTCGAAGATCTTGGTACATCTTGGTACTACTAGGGTGAATCGAATATCTTGAGCTATGAGCCTCGCTCAAAATGTCTTCCTTAATCTCTGTTACTGGCGGAACCAAAATTCTGCTCTTGAATCTCAATATTCCTTCCTTATCCATCTTGAATCTCGGTTCGGTTCCTTCATATATCTTCTTTTTTACCTTTTTACATTCTTCATCCTAAAGCTGAGCCTCCTTAACTTTATCTAGTAGAGTTGTACCAGATTGCATTTGGAACAGCTTCTCATCAATTTCCATAGGATACTTCAGTTCTAGTTCTAACTTCTCCATGGCAAATATTAGCTCCTTCTGAGCTGTCAACATCATCAATTTCTCCCGACCCTTTCTACTTAAGGCATCGGCAACCACATTTGCCTTACCCGGATGGTATAAAATCTCACAATCATAGTCCTTAATTAACTCCAACCACCTTCTTTGGCGCATATTCAAGTCCTTTTGTGTAAAAATATATTTCAGACTCTTATGGTCTTTATATATTTCACACTTCTCCCCATAGATATAGTGCCTCCAAATTTTTAAAGCAAAAACCACTGCAGCAAACTTCAAGTCGTGGGTTGGATACCCCTTCTCATAATCCTTCAATTATCGTGATGCATACGCAATGACTCTGCAGTTTTGCATAAGCACAGAACGAAGTCCTTTATGCGACGCATCACTATAAACAACAAAATTTCATGTATCATCCGGAAGAGATAACACAGGTGTTGTACTCAACCTCTTCTTCAATTCTTGAAAGATTTCCTCACACTTATCCGTCCAAACAAATTTCATAACTTTTCGAGTCAAATTCGTTAACGGAGTTGCGATCTTGGAAAAGTCTTAAATGAATCTTTTGTAATATCCTTCCAATCCAAGAAAACTTCGTACTTCCGATGTCGTTCTCGACTGATCCCAGTTTATCACAGCTCCGACTTTGGATGGATCTACCGAAATTCCGTCTTTATCAATCACATGTCCAAGAAATTGTACTCGCTCTATCCAAAATTCGCATTTCAAAAACTTGGCATACAAATTCTCCCTTCTCAATGCCTCTAACGTTAATTTCAAATGTTCTTCATGTTCCTCCATAGTTTTTGAATATACCAAAATGGCATCTATAAATACCACTACAAATTTGTCCAAAACGGCTTGAACACTCCATTCATTAAACCCATAAATGCCGCAGGAGCATTCGTTAGACCAAATGATATTAACAAAAATTCGTAGTGACCATATCGCGTTCTGAACGTTGTCTTTGGTACATCTTCTGATCTCACCTTCAGTTGATGATACCCACTCCGTAAGTCTATCTTGGAAAAGTATTTCGCTCCCTTCAATTGATCAAACATATCATCAATCCTCGGTAATGAATATCTATTCTTAATTGTGACCTTATTCAGTTCTCTGTAATCAATGCAGAGTCGCATCGTCCCGTCCTTCTTCTTCATAAATAACAATGGCGCTCCCCATGGCGATACGCTCGGTTGAATGTACTTCTTGTCCAGTAATTCTTGTAGTTGTACCATCAATTCTTTCATCTCTACCGGTGCCATTCGGTATGGTACTTTCGATATTGGAGCCGTTCCTGGTGCCAAATCGATCACGAATTCAACCTCTCTATCTGGCGGAAGTCTTGGCAAATCGTCCGAAAATACGTCCGTGAAGTCCCTCACTACTGGTATCTCCTCTAGTTTTGGATTTTCTTTACGACTGTCGACTATGTAAGCTAAATATCCTACACAACCTTGTCTTAACAACTTCCAGGCCTGCATCATCGTCAGAAAACTCGCTTATCTAGGTGACTTGTTACCATAAAACACAACCTTTGACGGAGTCATAAGGTTAATACGCTTCTTCTGTCAATCAATTACAGCCCCGTAATTTAATAACCAGTCCATTCCAAAGATAATGTCAAATTCTCCAAGTCGAATAGGAATAAGATCTACGTTCATTATATTACCCTTAATATCCACTATACAGTTCTTATGTATGTACTTAACATGGATTATTTCTCTATTCGCAATTTCTATGTTCATGGGGGTATTCTAGCTCATCCTTAGGCAACTCTAAGTTCTTAGCAAAGTCATCAGATATAAATGAACAAGTAGCACCCGAATCAAATAATACGTAAGCATTAACTTTATTGATCGAAATGATACCTAACACCACATCACGAGATTGCACTGCATCTTGCACCGTCATGTTGAATGTTGATAAGTAGGATTTTTACCTACTTATGGAGTACCAATTCATGCGAACTATGCCCATCTCAAGTATATTTTATTCTGTTTTAGCTGCATTTTATGTTAAATTTCATTTTGCAAACTTAAAACTCCTTTTGGTGAATAAGTGCAGGAATTAGCTTAATTTGGTGGTGATATCGGGCACGAGGCTAACAAAAGCGTAAGGAGAAACAAAAGATAGGATGTGCATAGGAATGAGTGGAGCATGGATGGACAAGTATGGGTAAACATAGGACATGTCAGTAGCAGCAGCAACATTATAGAACCAAGCTAAGAAGCTGAATCAGAAGACAACAATTGCAAGTCAGCCTACTGCAAGCGACAAATATAGCTTAGAAGCGGCACCACATGTAGGGTCCCAACAAAATCGGGACAACTTTATCGCAAGTTGTGCGGTAGTGAGAAGGACAAGTTTAGGGCGCTAAGGCATCACGAGGACCGACCAAACATAATGAATCCTACCGCAAGTCTCGCGGTAGTGAGAGTATCAAGTCGAAAAGAAGCGCTAGGCACGAGAAGCCTAAGTCATTGATTTGTTTCATTTTATTTCCAAATTTTAAAGGTTGTATTTGATTTAAAAAATGATTCCTGACTGGTGTCAGGGGTATCACTTGACATATAATTAGTTTTTTACGTATCTTTACTTGGTAATTAGGGTTTGACTCTCTGGAGAGTATTCCAACGTTGAAGGAGGTCATAACTCTACTTTTCTACTCCTTCTTGGGATTTCTCTACGAGAGCAGATTATTAATATTAGTTTTTGCTGGAATCTTATGAGGATTGAATATTGATGCGTATTCAGCAATTGGGTTTGATAGTTTCATCTTTCAATTGTCATTTATTGACCATGTTTAGATTTGATCCCATAATGGCTTTTGGTTCAGTCATGAACTAAACTCCATTATGGGATTCTAACGGATTTTATTATGTAGTTTGATTGCACACTTAAATGCTGGGTTGTTTTGCTTATTATATGGGATGTCTGTCATGATTGATTTGTATACATGAATGCTTGATCACCATTTGTTTCAGTATTTGTATGGAATTGACAATGAACATTCAAATATGGACTGTAATCATGATAGTATACATATATAGGGCTGTGATATATGGCTTATGTATTTCGTGAACCAGATAGACATATATTGTTTCACCGTATAAGTTAGAATAAGAGCTTGAACTTAAAATCAATATAGTTGCAATTTCACATAGACATATAGTGACGTTGGTTATATTTATGATTACATAGAGTCTATCATCTGTGGATGTTGTGTAAGTAGGTCTTAGTGCATTGAAAAATGGCTAATACTCTTTTAGTGCTCTTGGCTACTTTCCTATGATATGTAAACAAGTCATGCATGATAGTGGCGATTGAATGAAATATTAAATGAAGTTAGAATCCCATTAGTTCCAATATCATTTATTATATCATTTTTATTATTTTAGTTGTTATTTGTAGTTCAAGAACAAACCAAGTTTAATCCATAGTGTGAGCATATAAATATAGTGATTTAATTAATGAATAGTAGTTTAAGTTAAACAACTTTCTCTGTGGGATCGATACTTTACTTACTCTGTATTACTTATTGACGCATGTATGCTTGCATGAGTTAGAGCTCTTTTGTTAGTCGTAAAAAAGAGGCAACAAATGTCCTGACGGTCGGTCAGTTGGTTGTGGTTGGTTTTGTGATAGTTAGAGCACTTCCACATTGCTTCCTCTAAATCCTCCCCGACCGCCCCTCCGGATCCCTTCTAGACGATCTCTTGCGATGATCCTTTGAGCCACAAGTGAAGCAGGCACCCTTCTTTGGGTTAGGACAGTTAGGTGCTATGTGGCCTTCCTGACCACAATTGTAGCACACTCATTTACCCTTCATACACACTCCCAAATGAGCTTTCCCGCAGGTCGGGCACGCTTCGATCTTCCTCTTCTGACCTCCTTGTTGATTTCCAGTTGATGAGTTGTCAGACCATCTTCTCTTCTGATTATTATTACCACCTCCTGTGTTGCTTCCACCAGCCTTGTTAATTCCTTCATTTTCATTCTTCTTCTTCTTCTGATCCTAATTATATTTGGTAATCGCATTGTTTCCACCTTCAACAAGTATGGCTTTCTCCAGTACCCTAGCGAATGTCTTCAACTGAAACATCAACACTTTACTATACAACTAGGGCTTCAGTCCTTGTTCGAACCTTCTTGCTTTTTTCTCATCTGTGTGTACTTGATATATGGCAAACCTAGCCAACTCATTGAATCTTGGTGCATAGTCTGGTACGGATATATTCCCTTATTTTAACTCCAGAAACTGAACCTCCATTTGGTTATGCGAGCTAGTCGGGAAAAACATCTCAAAAAACATCTCTTTGAACCTCTCCCATGTAATCACACCTTCTCCTACACGGACCTTGTTCGCTTGCCACCAATAACTGGCTTCTAATTTCAGCATGAATGTTGCAAAAGCGATTTTTTGATCCTCTTTGATTCTTGCAACATCAAAAACCTTTTCCATCTCCATAACCCACGTTTGAGACTCGATCGGGTTCATGGAGCCCTTAAACTCTTGCAGTCCCACCGCCTTAAAATCTTTGAACGTCGTATTCGATGGAGCTTGAGGTTGATTATTCATCACCCCGACTAGTAAGTTCACCAATTGTTGAACGGGGTTAGCATTTGCGTTGTTGTTATTATTCGTCGATTCTTCTTGAGCTCCTTGACGATTTTGTTTTCTTCTTGGCGGCATATTACTGTTAAAATATATGCTTATTAGATCTTTATTAAATTCTCTAAATAGTTAAGGCTTAACTCAATAGTTTAACATAATCACTTAACATATTATCTCAAACAACTTGATATAATTATTCAAATCAAAAGTTTTAACATCAAACGATAGCATCACTGCTATTTACATCAACTATCCGGAGATAAATAATCTACAGGATTTAAAACATTAAAATATTCCTTTGTTTACAAACACATCAGAATTTACATCTAACACCAGATAAGCTTTTCACATAATTAAACAAATCATATCACTGCCTGTTAAGGCGCTGAATAGCCTTGCAATGTTCCTCTTCAATGATGCGGGACATTGTCCGACGATCTAGCATATACAATGGTAGTCCTTTGAACTGGATTGGATACCTCATAACTCAATCTTGGGCCTCATCCATTGCATTTTGGAGTACGTCTCCCCAAGCTTAGCCTTCTTCGCACGACAATCCTCTTCTGCAAGATCAGCATGACGCGACTCTCTTGCTAAGCCCTCCTCTGCTATGATCAGTCTTTCTGAGCTCTCTTTCAATTCCTTCTTCAACTTCTCTATTTCTTTAGACTTCTCCTCGGTTTGACCCTTCTCGTGAACCAAATCCCACTCCATATTTTCTAGACGTGTATGAAGAGTCATAACCTCCATATCCTTCTGCTCGATGGTAATATGCTGAATAATCGCCCGCTCAGTTAGATCCTGAAAAGTGTCACGTAACTCTACGTTGCTGTCATATAACTCGTCGTACATCTCAACATCAATAGAGTTCGGTGGGATCTCCTCTTCTTCCTCTTCCTCCTCATCATCCTCCTTTGGATCAGTTTTAGGCTCATGCTCCTGACAAACAATAGTGATCAATGGAGATGGCTCTCTCCGTACCAACTACTCCCTGACGACATGAATATCTCGGGGCTCCTCCTCTGTAGGTACTCGGGGTTCCTCCTCAATAGGTACTCAGGGTTCCTCCTCCCCAGCTCGACTAGTTCCTCCAACATCAGACATCCTGACAACATAGTTTTAAGTTTCAGTTACTAAGTCATACTAGTGAGCACATAATTTAACACATAAACACATAAAGTCTTTTATTATCTTCAATGAATTAAGGAATTCATTTCTTAGAATTCGATAAGAGTTTTCCATCACTATGTTCTTCCTATAAGGCTACTACCTAAGGTTGTTCCCCCACCTAAGGTTCATAACCTATAGCTTTGATACCAACCTGTGACCCCCCCAAATCTGGGTACTTAATTTCCCACATGATTTGGTGTTCACTATACAAACATCATATGTCTATCTACCCATAATAAATGAAAGCATTAATAGATAGAAATAAATCCTCTCCTTAAGGAGTTACATCATAAAAATACATAAATCCCAGGTCATACTAACCTTAAATCTTAATTGCGGAAACATAAGCAATTAATCATCTTACACATCATTAACATAAGTCTAAAACAGAAATACATCATCACATAAAATAACAAGTCTTCATCACAAGTTAATCTCGCCCTTATCTTTGCTAGTAGAAGGCTTGTCCGATCTTTTGTTCTTAACTACAATGTTATTATTACGCAAGAGTGAGCATGATTGCCCACAAGTATAAAAATGAAATAACAATATATAATAACATGCGAGTGAATCAAAGACTTCTGAAATAAAACTCAACTTTTGAATCAAGAATGAATAACAAGAATCAAAAGATTTCTGAGGGTCATAAGACCTTGAACTATGTCCTAGGTTATCAAGCGTTATACTTGAAACCTTTAATAGTCATAAGACTATGGACTCTTCTACTCGTACTTAGGGGGATCAACCCTTAGTACCATATCGTATGCACAATATCTTAACGCTAACGCATAAGTAATCCCTATATGAGGGTTGTTCATCTCGGGCTTGACATTAGAGTCCGCACCAAAGGAAGTTTGGTTTGGATAAATCAATAAGGGTTTTGAAATTTAGAACGTTCATCAACTATGGACTAATCGAATCAATAAGGGTTCACTAGTCTAACAAGGTTCAACAATAAATGATATTAAAATTAAATAACAATCTCAAGAGGTATACAATAGAACAAGTATTGTATAACAGAATCATACTTTGAAAAGATAAATAATCTTTAGTATAACAAATTGAACTTGATTAATAATAATGAGAATTTACTCGACGTAAATTATAAACTTGAATAATGATAACAAGTAGGGTTAGGAAACTTGCCTCGTGCGTAGATTACACGTTAATTATACACGTTCCTTGAATTAATCCTACATATCATTTTCATTCATAATACCAGTCAATTATAACGTAACTAGTCATCACAAGTTCATTCTTTTGTCTAAACTTTGGTTATGACTATACTTAGTCAAATTATTACACTTATTGTCACATTATATTACCCTACATGAACAATAAGCTAAATATGCGTTCAATAATTCAATCCATACTTAAATGCGTTATTGACATATTAAGAATATATTTTAACATCTCATTATACGTCTAACATATTTTTACGTACATTAGATTAGGTTACTATCACATTCTTAGACTTGAACAATTTAAAATTTTTCATTTCTGGACATTCTGCAGAGTGGCGCTGTGGTGCCAATTATAGGCTTGTACTTATGGGCCATTATGGCCACCTTTTTCAGTGCTTTCACGGTGGCATTCTGCGGTCAAGGGACTTAAGGCGTGGGGCTGCACTATGCGCATGGCGAACAAGTAATCGTTACGCAATTACATGAAAAATTGCAGAACATGGCCAACATCTCCAATTAATTATTTCTACACAAATTTAGACATACCCAAACACTGTAATACCCATATACTTACTACTCAACCCTTCTAGCATGATTTTAACATGTTATAACACTTAATTTGCAGAATCAAAACATATAATTTACTATTCTTGATATTTTTTGAAAGTGTTGAATACAAAACATGAAAATCAACACTACGGGTTCATTATAACACTGAATCTGTTCATTTGAAGTTTGTTTTCTTCGTTTTTACATGTATAATTATATACAAGTGTAAATTTATGATACCACTTATGATTATCGTGTTAAATTTGGTATGTAAGGTCATATGGCCATATTTTCATACTCTGTATTTTGAAGAAACAATGTACGACATAATTTTAATGAAACTGATGATATAGAAATATACAATATACAATAAAACATGTTATAATAACATCTTACCACATATATAAAAATATAATTATTACTCTTTTTCAATTACCGAGCTTTTACAGAATTTGAAAGCCATTTTCATGAAAACTCTAATGACATAAATAAAACAGGGTTGAAGAGATTACCCTCAAGCAATCCTTCTGATTCTTCAATATTACAAATCCCTCTAACTCTCTCCTCAAAATCTCTAAATTATCTCGACTCTCGGGTTTTTGATTCTAAACAATGTAATGCGTAATAAAACTCGATGAAAGCGCACTTAATATAACCCGATAATGTTGAGGTCGGTTAACCCATAATGTGGTTAATCGCTGCTCAACTTCTCTTAAGGACCTGTTTGGCCACTCTTAAAAACTCAGACCCATTTAATTTTATTAATCATTTATACTATAGTCTAATAATGTCACACCCAATTACACAATAATCAAATATCTTATTTAATTTAATTTAAATAAAATACAATAATTTCTTATTAATTCACATAGTCATAAAATTAAATTTCTCATTTATTAATTATGTCAAATAATTAATTCTCTAATTAATTATTAAAGTAATTAAAATAATAACATGCTTCTTAAATATTTAATTTAATTCAATAAGCTCACATAATTACATAATTTGAATAATAACATTCTCCACATTAATTTAATAAATATAACACCTATAATTAAATTAATCTACCACAACTTCATCAATTAATTATTTAATCTAATAAATAAATCATCGGAAATATTTATTTAATTCAATAAATATTAAAATTAAATTATAAAATCTCGTTTGTCACAACGCGAATATTAAACGGACAAGAACCTACACCCTATGTATGGTTTGACCGTAAGGTAATGAAGACTAAGATTTAACCATGAACGGTGAAGAAATTAAATTGAAGACAATAACGTATAACGTTAAGAAGCCGAGTTAATAAGTATAACTTGGACAACATTCCGAGTTTCAGGAATCGGACGTTGTAAGGTACGAATAAGTTAAAATAAAATGTTTAACGCTATGACCTCATAGTTTTGACATTGAATGATTGTTCTGAGTATACAAAAGACTGTATGTCTTAGACAATAAAGAGTGAATCCTGAGGTATGTCATTTCATTACTAGAAAGATGTAAGGAATAAGAATTGACTTAACGAACATTATAGTTTAATGGTTCGAATAAGTTAAGATAAAGTTAGATTGTAGTCTAATCGAAACCTTAGATGGTTGACATATTGGAGCTGGGCTAAACAATTCCTTCCGAGAGCGAATGTATATACAAAATTGGCAACCGATCT
Organism: Panax ginseng; assembly: GCA_020205605.1. Lineage (NCBI taxonomy): Eukaryota > Viridiplantae > Streptophyta > Magnoliopsida > Apiales > Araliaceae > Panax > Panax ginseng. The sequence continues at coordinate 91,270,252 of CM035148.1, read as the reverse complement.
AACTCACTGTTGTGGGCAGTGTAGATGAGATGGAAACGTGTGTGTTGGTTGTTTGTGGGAAACCACTCAGAGTACCATATGGACTACTAGCAGAGACGCGATGTGTAATGAGTCTTATAGAAGAGTTATAAAAAGAAGATAAGAATATAAATCATCAAAGATGATGATCGTATGAGTAAGACATCTCTGTATGTTATGAAGCCGTAAAGCGGTAGAAGAAAGTTGGTTGCGTAAACTTAGATTACAAGAACGCGAACCCTAAGAAGTAAAGTTAAGTAAACCAATGTGTAAAGTCAAGTATATGACTAATTAGTGTATTTGTTATTTCCTTATGTGCTACATAGGAATTGGAATGAGCAGTTCAGCGTAAACTATAAGTTGTAGCTGTGTGTAAGGCAAGTTTCCTAACTTCATTCATAGTACATGGATGCTAGTTTCTTAAACTTCCCAGATGTCAAAATTGAGAAGTCTTGTCTATGTGCAAATGTGTGATATTTGTACAAGGTGGTAGTATGTATGAGGCCTTGTACCACAATTTGAACACTTCGGTGTTTCTATGAGATGAACTGTTCTGTGATTGAGTTGTTCAATATAAGTATGTTCTGTTTATACATGAACCGTTATTGTTAAGTCTGTGCTAATGATTCTAGCCAGACAGAATGTGTATGAAAAAGGTAGAAGAATAGAAGTATTTTAAAGTTCATGTGACTGATGTATTAAGATGATAGGAATCGAGACTATTCCTATTATTCAAGCTACTTCATAACCTTTGTTCGGTTATCGAAGTTCTTAAGAATGTTTAAACTCTTGAAGTTGTTTGATTAACTATTATGACTTACTGGGCAATTGAATGCTCACACTTGCTTTAAATGAAAAATATTTTCAGCGAACGATGTTAGAAAGAGCTTAAGGATCCCTTAAAGATCAAGTTGATCGGTAACAAGACGAAGTGCCATTTAGTATGTGAATGTGCGTGAAGACCAAGCCAAGACTTGTAATGTAGAATAGTTTAATTGAACTATAGATTAGTTTAATGAACTGATATGTATCCTTGGTGGCAGATAAAAGTCATTCTTGTACGATGTAAAGAATAATGTAATTATTATTATTTAATGAAAGGGGTTATAAGGTTTCCAGAACCTGGGATTTGAGAATATATGTTGTTATATTTAACTATATAATAACTATATAGTGACGTACTGAATCCAAGTGTGAGAATAGACCGGATTTCAGGGCGTTACAAGTTCTGTTAAACCTATTCAAAAAATTGAAAACAATGTTCATAGTATGTTAACTTAACCCAATTTATAGTCAGTACGTACTTTTAAAAATTTGATATAGAGTTGTTATTGTATTATTATCGGATTAGTTTACTTCACAACTATTGAATCGTTGTAGAAATGATGTATAAAGAAAATATTTAATTCTTTCAGCTAATTATATTTATAATTGTTATTACTTGCTGGGCACCCAAATGCTCATTCTTGCTTTAAATATTAAATGTTTTTCAGCTAGGCATGATCAACCCGAAGGTTTAGACAAGAACAAGTGAAAAGGAAAGAAAACATGAATATGTTTAATGGTATCTCTTTTAATAGTTAAACTGTATTAAGACAATGATATGTATTATCTATCATGTAATGAATTATAGTAAATGTTGCGTACTTGGGATTAGACTCTGATATAGGTAAATTAAGTTTGATTTTTATATTATTGTTAATATTATTAGTATTATTCCGCTCATAGAAATGGTATCGTGAAGCACCGAGTTTGGATTTCAAGTACCTGAATTTGGGGGCGTCACAATTAGTATACATTATAATTTGTTAGTACGTAATTTAGAAGTTAGGAAGAAAGACTCAGAAGAAGAAAAGAGGAGAAGAAGAAGAATAAAGAGAAAAAGTGAGAGAAGTTGAGAGAATCCTAGAGAGTTTGTGAGAAGAATTGGGGGGAAAAGAAGTCTTGTTGATCAAAGGAAGAAAATTATCATCTTCTTAAACAAAGTTATCATCTTCTAAAATTAAGGTATCCTCTTACTTTTATGTTTTTAAAGTTTTAGTTTTGCTCTTCCAAAATTCCCTATAAAAATCTTTGTAGAAGTTGAATTGGTTGTTGTATATAGTTTATATGATAATTGTTTGTTATGAGAGTGTTTTCGTAAGAGTATGGATAAACAAATTCATGTATGCATGTATTTTGTGAAAGAAGCCATATTATAGTAAGTTTATATGAACATATATGAATATGGCTTAGTTTAAAGTAAAATTGGGGTTTAATTAGTTGTTTAATTTATAAATTGACTATTGAATTTGAAAGAGGATGAATAAACATAAACATGATATTTTGAATTAACTGTTTTGATTGAAAAATAAAGTTACAGTGATGATTTTCATTAAAAATATCAAAAGAGAAGTTTTTATCAAAACCAGTGAAATTAATTGTTTTAAATTCAGTGTTTATGTTGTTATATGGGTAAAAACATGTTAAGAGTCTTGAAATTATGTTTAAATCAAGTCTCTATAAGTATTACATGTTAATTAGGTTGTTAGAAAGTAGCTTGTAGGCCAACAGTGTATTTACCGCATTGTAGCACCGATTACTACCAAGTGACACCACTTGTTGGCTTATGTCTCGATCATAAAGACCGACCATACGATTAAAACTATGAAATAAGCAAATACGAGAGTTAAGCGAGAATGGTCGATGAAAGGTGTGATTTATTTACACAAAAGTTTGAAAAAGTTGTTATGTGTTAATGGTATGACTGTTAAATTATGATTTTAGTATTTCTATACTAAGAATGAACATGTTATTAACGATTAACTAGTTTTATGACAAATGTAATTTGATTATGTGATTAAAAATAAAATCATACATGATTAATGTACTTAGTTATATATATAATGTGGTAGTGACTAATTATGTTATAACGACATATATATATATAGGGTATTGTGGTTCGAGTTGTTACGCTTTATCTTACACTCAAGACAAGTTCTCTAAATCTATTGTTTCATTGAGCAAATTATTATTTCTAATTTGAGTTACATTACGCACGTTTTTTAAACCTATCTTTTTACATTGAGCAAGTTTTCTAACTCTACACTTTCGTTGAGCTAGTTTGTTTATTATTGTGCAAGCTTACTTATCCTATCTTAATTATAATTTTGCAAGCTCTTGTATCTAGTTTGTTTATAATGATGCAAGTTGTCTAAACCTTATTGTTATATTGAACAAGTTATTCTTGTCTTTAACTTGTTATTTAGCATGCAAGTTTATATATTCTAGTATACCAATGTTGAACCAATTTCATCGTTCAATTTACTATTTATTATGCATGCTTAATACTCAAATGTAAATAACCTTGACATAATATTGTTCAAGCAAGGTACATTATATTTATTCAATGTTTATGCTTTTAGCTTGTTTCTAAAGCATGACCTTAGGATTCAGTTATGAAAGTTTTATTCAACTAATCCTTAGTTGATGTTCGTGAAATCCAAATTACCTTGAAATGTATCCAAACCAAACTTACTTTGGTGCGGACTTGCAATCTAAATACTAAGATGAACAACCCTATTATTAGGGGTTTACGCTTAGCGTTGAAATGGTTGTGCACAATACATTGTACGAATGGTTGATCCCCCTAAGTACGTGGAGTCCTTATAGTCTTATGACTGTTAAAGTTTAAGTTGAAAGATTACTTATAACCGTGGACATGGTTCGTGGTCATTAGACCCTCAGTTGTATATTTCATAATGATAATAGACCATATTGTTCAGTTCTATTGAGCCTATTATTTGTCAAATGTTGTAAAGTTTATCCATTATTATTTCAAGTGAGCTTTGTTTGCTCACTTTTGCTTATATAACTATTATAGCTAAGGTTGAGAAGGTCGATATACCTAGCACCAGTAAAGGGAAGGGAAAGATGAACAAGTACTGAAGACTTATAATCTTTTGATATTTTAGTAGCAGACTTTATTTGAATTATTGTAATGAGCTTATTTAAATTCCACATTTGAATGATTGTATTTAAAGATTAGATAACTTGGGAGATTTATATTAATGTAATCCCTTAAGGGAAGGTTTATTATTCAATTTTTATTATGATTGGGTAGTTAGATATGAATGTTTTGATTAAGTGAACACCAAATCTTGAGTTAATGAAGTATCAAGATTTGGGGGTGTCACAGTACTATTCACGGGTACTATTCATAAAGTACTATTCATGAGTACTATTCACAAAGTATTATTCATGAGGTACTATTCCCAAAGTACTATTCATGGGGTACTATTCACTCAGGTACTATTCACCCGGGGAATTATTCATGACAAAAATTGATTTCTTTGTTGTCCAAAACATTTTAGATACAATATTATTCTTGAATTTTATTCCACAAAGCAGTATCATATTGACAATTTGGACATTATTTAATTCTGGATAAATTAAGTTATAAATCTTTAAAATTTTATCTTTTGCTTTCTTTTAATTGAATTCTTATATCATTGTCATCATCTTCATGCTTATATTGTGATAAAAGTCATATGTGGCTTACGTGCATAGATGTACTATTGATTGGTATGATTATGACCAGAGATTATTCGGTATAATCATAACCGTAATGTTATAAATGATGTGGTAAAAATCCTCATTGGAATGTAGTGCTTTGATGGACAGTTGTTGGTATGATTATGACAAGGGATTATCTGGTATAATCATGACCATTGATGATTACATGAATATACTAGGCCCGTAGTGCAGGAATGATTCGATGATGTGGTTTATTTATTAAGCTGAGTCTCAGCGATAAAATTGATAATAAACTTTTTAAATCATAGAAGATAGTAGATATCATGCTCTACTTGACTCTTCTAATGGATTTCTTGTTCTACTGTAGTTAAACTTGATGTTTATTATATTTTATCAGTTTAACACTGTTGAAGGCTAACAATAATTTATTCTTCATTATCTTAGTTATAATATTTCTTACTAGGCTAGTTGAGCTCACCCTTTTGCTTTCATTGTTCTCTTCAGGAAATGAGAACGTAGCCGGGACTAGTCGGGGAACAAAGTGACGGTCCGAGATGGTGGCTATAGTAGTCCTCACTATTTTAGTGTGATAATAAATGTAATGAGGACTTCATTTGTGTTTGAATACTGTCTATGAGACAATATTCGTGTAAAAACTCTAAGCTACGATGTTATCGTATTGTATAAAAGAAATTTGTATTTGATTTATGTACTATGTATTTGGCGACTCAGAATGGGTGATGTATACCTATTTTGGGGGCGTCATAGTTGGTATCAAAGCTTAGGGATATGATCTCTGGCTGAGATGTGAGACAAGAACTAGGAGGGGAGAGACGGGGAATTCCTTCGCTAGTATGACTTATCTAAGTTTATTTGGTATTTAATTGGTCGGTCAAAATATAGGGATAATATGTGACATGTCAATTATCCCTTGTTTTGTGGCAGTGTTTGAAAATGTCATCTGAAAATGTTGAGATCAGCAATGAAGCACATGAGACCGTTGAGTCACCAACGATCAATACCCAGGATAATGTGCATCAGGATGGCAATAATTCTCAGGAAAACAACTACGCTGACCAAATGATGAACGATGGGATGGTCAGAGGCTTTATGCAATTCATGCAACATTAGGCGAGAATGACTCATGTTCAAAAAGCAGGTGGAAACACTGGAAACTCTCGAACGGTCACCGCTAAATAGTTCAAAGAGCTGGGACCATCGGAGTTTATTGGAGAGCCAAAACCACTTAAGGCAGAGACGTGGATAAAGCAGATCACCAAGATATTTGATGTCTTGGGATGCTCTGAGGAGAAAAAGGTTCCCTTTGCCACCTTCATGTTACGAGGAGAGGCAAATTACTGGTGGGAATCTGTAAAGCGTACTCAGCCTACTGCACTAAGGATGTCTTGGGAGAAGTTCCAAGAACTGTTCAACACCAAGTACTTTCTCGAAAGTATTCATCAAATGAAAGAGGTAGAGTTTATCAAGTTGGAGCAAAATAATATGACCGTGTCACAATACGAAGTTAAGTTTGCCGAGTTGTCACGGTTTGCGTCCCACTTGGTTGATAATGAGGAGAGAATGATGCGGATGTAACACCCCCATACCTATACTCCCTTGGTATCCGGTATGGTGTTTACAGAGAATTAACATAATGCATTTAAATCTATACACCCATGGTATCTGATTCAAAATATTACATTAGGTAGAGGGACTATCGAGGATATAATTCCTATAGATTCAAGATTCACAAAGATCCCATAATGATGGTAATTTCCAAGAGAAATATTACCGTGTTTGGATACCCTCACTTGAATATATTAACATCAGATTCATGACTAGAGTCTATCTATCCAAAATTCGAGTATCGATAATAACATGAATAAATCCATATTACCAATACCCTCACTCACCTAGATGTATAGTCTATATGTCATGCGAATACATACTATCGTGTCGATAGTAACTCATCTATCTGAAATTCGAGTATTAATAACAACATGAACAATCCATGCTATTAACACCCTCACTCGGATAAATAGTTCCCCGAGGATCTCTACTAGAATAGAAGACATCTTACTTTACATCTATATATGTAAGAAAACACGGTTCTTGTAAATAAAAGATGTTATATATATCATAATATTATGATTCGATTACAAAATTCTCATAACGAGTTCTTATTACAAGGTATTCATACAGACAAGAATATAATCTAATCTATGTAGGACGCTTCCCTTTATCTACTCCGGATGTTCCGGATTACCATCTAATAATGCAAAGGGAATAATTTGCAAGGTGAGCTATAACATGCTCAAAGAAGTTGTATATTTATAACAATATAGGATTTGAAGAATTATAACAATTCAAATTTTGACCGATAGTTGTTACCATTTCGGATTTCTAATTCCAACTAGTTCTCGAATTTTATCATTTCATCAACACAAAGACTTAGAAATTACATTCGAGATATGAGATAGGGGATCGGCTATTCAACATCCTAGGAGTATGCATATCACCTACAATGCTCATTTACACTTTACAATTTCATCGTCAATATATTCATCGACTACACTTTGCTTCCTACGGGATACTCAACTTCAAAGATATCGATTGCCTTTACCAAAATAATTTGGCTTGACACAACAGGTTTATGCTCAATAAACAATATTATATGAATAAATAATTTATTTCTTGAGTAAATGCCGAAACTATAGCAATAACTTTTCAATAATAGGTAATTCAACATAGGTGTATTATATCAATAAGATAGCAAGATAGAATCTTGTTCAAATAATAAACAGGGTTGATAAATTTTGCATAAGTAATAAATTGGGTATAGAAGACTTGCACAGCGTGAGATCATCTAGAGTTATACTATTCGAACGCTATTAAGTACCTATGACGTTCAAGAATATAAATCTAACACGTTAGTATTGATAACAATACTTAAATAAAACATTTATTTAACAATAGGTTTTGATTTAATAGGGTTTGACTTTTAATACCTTTGATAAATGAACTAAATTTTATTTATAAAATTTGGTTATATTTTAAATAATTTAATTATCCTTATAATATATTTTAGAAGGTTTAAAGTATTTTTAAAATATTTATTTATCCTTTAAATGATTTTTAAACCATTTATTTCTATTTATAAATAATTTATATTTACTAAAATTTTATAAAAACATTATTTAATATTATTAAATAATTTATAATCATTTATTATGATTTTTATTTCAATAATAATATTTTTACATAATTATTTAGTATTTAAAAGTAATTATTCTAATTACTTTATTAATAAGTTAATTATAAATAATATCTAAATAAAATAAAATAATTATTACATTTTTGTAGAAATATCAGAAATAATTTATAATAATTTAATATAATTTTTAAAACTGCTTTTTATTAATTATTTCTAATTTTTTATAATTTATTTCTAAAAATTAATTTCTATCCGTCATTAAAGCTCTACGAAGTGAAAAGTGTGCGTACGAGGTGTTCTTGAAGTTTCAAGCGTGGCTGTTCGTGGTCGAGTGGCTAGTTTGACCATTAAATAACTCAGTTTTGGTAATGAGTTTCGGTCAGAACAAGTATTAGTGTTGTAGTACTCATGTAATAGTACAAAATAAAGCAATAAGCAGGCTTTAATTTACATCTAACAAGAAATTATAAAGATTTAAAAGTTATCATGAGAGTTTCTTGGGTTTCTGGTAACCTGCAATGCGTCAAGGCCTCCATCCAACGGTTTTGTGGCTTGAATAACTTTGATTTGGTGTATTAGATGTATGTTGTAACATGTAGTCTATATACCAGGGTACATATATATAACATTAACATGAACAAATCGTAATTCTAAGATCTCTATTTATGCTGGTCAAAGCACAACTAACAACCTGTTCTTCGTGTTCTTCGATTTACGGAAAACCCAAAAAACTTCGGTCATGCTTTCATTCGACTACTTTTGACCAATAATTCCTGTAATCCTATGAGTTGTTTGTTCGATTGAAGATCATAGATATGTAGTATGTATACCGTAGTACCAATTTATAACAAAACATAAACAATTAACAATCGGGAAGATGATTAAGCAGTTTCGATCAAAGTAGCTTGCTTCAATGTTTTGAGCTTTACGGGTAACCCGAAAATCACTTAAAATGAACGGTCAACCCACTTTAACTGATTATATCTTGGAATCTATGGTTCATCCGAACTGCTTTTTTCTTCCAGATTAAAGACCTACTTACAATTTCTACAAATATCAATCGATTAACATACCAAAACATAAACACATATGAATCAAAAAGCCTCGACATTATACCGTGTCCATTTTTTTTCAAAATTCTGATTTCATAAAACGCTTAATTAAGGCATCTAGATGTTATGAAAACATGTTCTACCACTCTAGCATACTTTCTAACATCCTAATACAATATTCTAAACATCTAAACAACAAATCTAACATAAGATCAAAGAGAAATTTATGAACTAGGGTTTGCACCTTTTCTTGAGAAATTTGTGATTCTAGCTTCTGATCTTGTTGCTGATAACACCTAGGCTTGATATGGTAGGTTTATAAGTGTATCTAGGCTTTGAGAATTCGTGGGTTTGCTCAGCCCTAAGGTTCCTATTTATAGAATTTTCTAACTTGGCTTTTTGGTCATTTTTTCACCTACTTGCTTCCATAAAGATCGATCTCATGACTCTTCCGATGCTTGGGAGTTTGGAAGCATGTCATGTGATGTTTTGAAACTTGTAATGGTGACTCCCAACCTACTTGTGAGCTAGTTGATTAAGTTAGTAGCTTAATTAGGCTTAAATCTTCACTAATCTTGATTAGGGTTTTGTTTCTAATGATTAGGAATGTTAAGTAATGTTAATTAGTACCTAATAGAAGTTCACTAACCATGATTAAGTGTTAGCATAAGCTAATTAGAGTTAGATTAGCTAATTAGGGTTTATTAGGGTTAGGTTTTTGCTAATTAGGGTTAGGGTTTTGCTAATTAGGGTTAGGGTTTTCCTAATTAGGGTTAACTCATTAATCCTAACAAGCACGACAAAGTGTTTTGTCAGTGTAAGCACGATAAAGCAACTTGTCAAAATAATTTTACCGAAAAGTCCGATTATGGAAAAAAAATTTAAGCACGAGGTGTCAAGCCGCGACGTTTTTCGGATAAAAATTTATTCTCATTAATTTTTCAAACCAAGTATATAATAACACGTAACACATTCGAATGAGAAATTTTATTTATATAATCTGATTTATACATACGAGTCTTATTAGGGTTTTGGGTTTTTACATTCACCCCCACTAATAAGAATTTCGTCCTCGAAAATTACAAAAGACATGTTAAGTAAAAGATGAGGATAATTCTCGCAAGCATTTTATCTTCAAGCTCCCATGTAGCTTCTTCAATGTTCTGATTTCTCCATATTACTTTAACCGATGCTATCACTTTATTACGGAGGACTTGCTCTTTCTGATTGACGATATCTCGCATGTTTCTTCTACATAAGAAAGATTTTCTTCGATTTGGATAGGCTCATAATTTATAACGTGTTTATAATCAGGTTTGTATGGTCGTAAAACGGACACATGAAACACATTATGAATATGGTTTAACTCAGGTGGTAGTGCTATTTCATAAGCAACTTCACCAATTCTTCTCAAAATTTCAAAAGGTCCAATGAACCTCGGACTTAGTTTTCCTTTCTTTCCAAAACGTATCTTGCCCTTCGAAGGAGATACTTTCAAGAATACATGGCTTCCTACGCTAAAATTTTGTTGTTGACGATGTGGATCAGCCTATTTTCTTTGTCGATCTTGAGATACTTGTAATCGTTAACGTATGATTCTGATAGTTTCAGCGGTTTGTTGAATTATTTCAGGTCCTAACATTTGTCTTTCCCCGACTTCATTCCAACACATAGGTGTTCTACATTTTCTTCCATATAAGGCTTCATAGGGTGGCATACCTATGCTAGCATGATAACTATTGTTGTAGGCAAATTCGACTAAAGGTAATCGATCTTCCCAACTTCCTTTGAAGTCTATGACACATGTTCTCAACATATCCTCTAATGTTTGTATGGTTCTCTCACTCGTATCCATCGGTTTGAGGAAGATAAGTCAGACTTAGTTTTAATCGTGTTCCTAAATTTTTCTCAAAGACTCTTACAAAAATTTGAAGTAAAACATGGATCTCGATTACGATATTATGGAAATAGGTACTCCATGCCTAGAGATAATTTCATGAATATATAATTTGGCAAGGTGATCCAAAGTTATGAGTAATTTTAATAGGTAAAAGTGAGCGGATTTAGTTAAGCGGTCAACTATTACCCAAATGGCGTTATGGCATTTTTGTGTAGTTGGAAGGCCCACTACAAAGTCCATGGTTATATGTTCCCACTTCCACTCAGGAATCGGTAAGGGTTGATGTAAACCACTTGGCTTCTGATGTTCTGCCTTAACCCTTTGACACGTGAGACATTTACTTACCCATTCATATTTCCTTTTCATATTCGACCACCAAAAGTGTCGACTTAAATCTTTGAACATTTTAGTACTTTGCCGGGATGTATGGAAAATTTAGAGTTATGCTATTTCGTTCAAAATTTCATCTTTTAAAGCTTGATCTAACGGAATCCAGATTCTATTTTCATATCTTATTATTCCATCCAGTATCTATTCAAAATTTATTATACTTATCATGTGTGGAATTAGATTTAAACTTCCCGACACTTCATCCTTCTCCTCATGTATCTCTTTAATTTTATCGAAAGCGAGATGAAACTCCTTCTAAAATATATAATTTTTGGGTAGAGGTAGTTGGACATTCCAGCTCAATTTTTAACTTTTCAAAGTCTTTTATTAACCTATCATTGGTGGTTAATACATTCAATTTTTCTTGATTCTTTCTACTTAACGCATTAGCTACAACATTTGCTTTACCGGGATGATATAAGATTTCACATTCAAAATCATTTATCAGTTCTAACCATCGCCTCTGTCTTAAATTTAATTCCCGTTGTGTAAAAATATATTTCAGACTTTTATGATCTGTATATATCTCGCACTTCTCCCCGTATAAGTAATGTCTCCAAATTTTTAGAGCAAAAACTATTGCGGCTAACTCTAAATCATGAGTAGGATATCGCTTCTCATAATCTTTGAGTTGTCGTGATGCATAAGCTATCACTTTCCCATGTTGCATCAACACACACCCTAATCCTCTGTGTGATGCGTCACTATATACTAGAAGGCCTCCTGTATCATCTGGTAAGGATAACACTGGAGCCATGCTCAGTCGCTTCTTCAACTCTTGGAAGCTTTCCTCACATTTATCTTGTCTGGACGTATTTCACTATCTTTCGAGTTAAATTGGTTAATGGGGTTGCTATTTTGAAAAATCTTTTATAAACCGTCAATAATAACCCGCTTAAACCAGAAAACTTCGTATTCATTGGAGTTGTTGGTTGTTCCCGGTTCACGAATCGCTTTCGATCTTAGTTGGATCTACAGATATTCCATCTTTGTCAATTACATGACCTAAAAATTGAACTCTCTTCAACCAGAATTCACACTTGGAAAACTTTGCATAAAATTGTTCTTTTCGTAATATCTCCAATACGACTCTCAAGTGTTCAGTATGGTCTTCCCGTGTTCTCGAGTATACCAGAATATCATCAATAAACACTACAACAAATTTGTCCAAGCATGGTTTAAACACTCGATTCATTAAATCCATAAATGCTGTCGGTGCATTTGTTAATCCAAAAGACATTACAAGAAATTCATAATGTCCATAAGCGTGTCCTAAATGCTCTTTTCTAAGACATCCTCCTTTCTTACCTTTAATTGATGATAACCTGTTCTAAGGTCAATTTTTGAAAAATGTTCGGCCCCCTTTAATTGGTCAAACAAATCATCAATCCTTGGCAAATGATATTTATTCTTAATAGTTAACTTATTTAGCTCCCTATAATCTATACAAAGTCTTATAGTTCTATCCTTCTTCTTTACAAATAACCTTTGGTTCTCCCGAGGTGAAACACTAGGTTGTATGTACTTTTTATCTAAGAGTTCCTTTAATTGAATAAGTAACTCTTTCAGTTCTATAGGTGTCATTCTCATTTGCCTTAGAAATCGGTGCTGCTCTCTAGTCTGAAGATCAATGATAAACTCAATCTCCCTATCCGGAGGCAAACCGGGTAAATCATCTAGAAATACATCGGAAATTCCTTAACTATAGGTATTTGATCTAGTTTTACTCCTTCCCGATAAGTATCAACTATATAGGCCAAATATCCTAAACAACCCTTTTGAGTAATTTTCTTTAGAAGAGGAGCAATCAGAAAGATAATGTCCCATTGAACATTACAATTAAAGCATTCATTAAGGTTAGACATTCTCCTCTATGTTTCTTATTACATTTAGGACAAGGTTTAATATTATTATTACTAAAATTGTTATTAGTATTTCCTATCTTTTCCCCATTGTTAGAAAAGAATTATTCCATTTACGCTTGTTATTAAACCCACCTGAACTGGGTTCTGTCTTACTTTTCCCTTTCTCATTCTGAATCTTTTTGTCCTAATGAAACTTAGCGAGATTTTCATTTTCACCTTCAATTATAGTGGTCTTCTCTAGTATTTCAGAGAAAGTTTTGATTTGAAGCACTGATAATTTACTCCGAATCTGAGGTTTTAAACCTTCTTGGTACCTACGAGTCTTTCTAAGTTCAGTAGTCACTTGATGAGGAGCAAACCTGGATAGTTCATTAAACTTAGATGTATCTTTGGGTTACAATGAAGATCTCCTTGTTTTAAGTCCGTAAATTTTATTTCCATTCGGTCTTTTCGATTGGGAAAAATAGTTTTCAAAGAATAACTCTTTAAATCTATCCCAAGGAACAATTTCAGTTTCTACTCGACCTTTGGTTGATTCCCACCAATAATTAGCTTCACCTTTCAAGAAGAAAGTTGCAAAAGTTATCTTTTGGTTATTACTAACATTGGTTACTTGGAAGAATTTTTCTATCTCAGAAATCCAAATCTGTGCATCTACAGGTTCTAATGTACCTTTAAATTCAAGTGGTCCAACTAATTTAAAGTCTTTAAAGGATGTATTTTGGTTTACAGGTTTGTTTATTACTCCTAATATCATATCTACTAACTGTTGAGTTGGATTATCCTCATTATTCATTTCTCTTTGGGGTCTTCTGGTTGGTGGCATGATTCTATAAAATAACAACAAAGATTCACATAAGATTCTTAGATAACTAAAACATATTTTTTATTTATAACTCACAGTCTTACAACAACTTTAAACATACTAGTATATTACACAGTACTTATCACAATACAAACTTTGAATGCTTCTTTATTGTACTAATATAAAGCATCCAACCTCTTATACTACTCTCTAGAATTCATTGATATCATCAAAGGAATCCTGGATCATGTGACAAACCATAGATCGATCGATAAGATAAGCAGTTTTCTTCTCTTTTACTGGATATCGAGTTATATGACGCTGCAAATCATTAAAAGTATCTCGAACTCCCAAGATGTTTTAAGAAGTCTTGATCAATTTCCTCCTGCTCCCTATGTATGTAGTGCGGTTGTCCTTTCAATTGATGACTATGACTCCTTTCATCCATCGCGATACATTCAACTAAATTTGCCTAAACTTCATCTTATTGTTCTCACATTCATTGTTACCGATGAGTGATGCCATTGCCTCATCATGCTCATTTATTCTCATTAATTGTCCACCCATCGGATCTTCTTCTTCTTCTTCTTCTTCAAAGATCAAGGTAAGCGATTTGTTGATCATGAAGCAATTCTTCTTCTTCGCATCACTAGCTATAAAAGACTCTATTTAGATTGGATTGATCACTCTTTCTTGACATTGAGTTGGCCATCTATAAAAGAAAACTCCATAAATACTGGTATAAAGGTTTACACAACATAATAATTTTAATGTTATAATTTATATGTCTTTTATAAATTTTTACGGACTCAAAGACTATATACTAAGAAAACTCTTCCTTATATCTATAGCCTTAACAACTTTGATACCAAAATTGTAACACCCCCATACCTATACTCCCGTGGTATCCGATATGGTGTTTATAGAGAATTAACATAATGCATTTAAATCTATACACCCATGGTATCTGATTCAAAATATTACATTAGATAGAGGGACTATCAGATATAATTCCCATAGATTCAAGATTCACAGTATCCCATAACAGATGGTAATTCCCAAGAGAAATATTATTGTGTTTGGATACCCTCACTTGAATATATGAACTGTATCTGTGACTAGAGTCTATCTATCCAAAATTTAAATATCGCGAATAACATGAACAATCCTTATTACCAATACCCTCACCCGGATGTATAGTTATGTCATGCGATTATATACTATCGTATTAATAGTAACTATCTATCTCAAATTGAGTATTAATAACAACATGAACAGGTCCATGCTATTAACACCCCTCACTAAGATAAATAGTTCCCAAGGATCTCTACTAGAATAGAAGACATCTTACTTTACATCTATATATGTAAGAAAACACTTGGTTGAAATAAAAGATGTTATATATATCATAATATTATGATCCGATTAAAAATTCTCATAACGAAGTTCTTATTACAAGGTATTCATACAGACAAGAATATAATCTAATCTATGTAGGACGCTTCCCTTTATCTACTCCGGATGTTCCAGATTACCATCTAATACCGCAAAGGAATAATTTGCAAGGTGAGCTATAACATGCTCAAAGAAGTTGTATATTTATAACAATATAGGATTTGAAGAATTATAACAATTCAAATTTTGATCGATAGTTGTTACTATTTCTCGGATTTCTAATTCCAACTAGTTCTCGAATTTTTATCATTTCACAACCACAAAGACTTAGAAATTCTGCCTTGATATGAGATAGGGGATCACTTATTCAACATCCTAGGAGTATGCATATCACCTACAAGTGCTCATTTACACTTACAATTTCATCGTCAATATATTCATTGACTACACTTTGCTTCCCTTACGGGATACTCAACTTCAAAGATATCGATTCGCTTTACCAAAATAATTTGGCTTGACACAACAGCTTTTATGCTCAATAAATAATATCATATGAATAAATAATTCATTTCTTAGTCATTCGAAACTATAGCAATAACTTTTCAATAATAGGTAATTCAACATAGGTGTATTATATCAACAAAGATATAGCAAGATAGAATCTTGTTCAAATGAATAAATGAGGTTGATAAATTTTGCATAAGTAATAAATTGGGTATAGAAGACTTGCCTGAGCGTAGATCAGTCAAGTTATACTATTCAAACGTTATTAATTACCTATGATGTTCAAGAATATAAATCTAACACGCTAAGATTGATAACAATACTCAAATAAAACATTTATTTAATAACGGGTTAGATTTAATAGGGTTTTGACTTTTAATACCTTTGATAAATGAACTAAATTTTATTTATAAAATTTGGTTATATTTTAAATAATTTAATTATCCTTATAATATATTTTAGAAGGTTTAAAGTATTTTTAATATTTATTTATCCTTTAAATGATTTTTAAACCATTTATTTCTATTTATAAATAATTTATATTTACTAAAATTTTATAAAAACATTATTTAATATTATTAAATAATTTATAATCATTTATTATGATTTATATTTCAATAATAATATTTTACATAATTATTTAGTATTTAAAAGTAATTATTCTAATTACTTTATTAATAATAAGTTAATTATAAATAATATCTAAATAAAATAAAATAATTATTACATTTTTGTAGAAATATCATAAATAATTTATAATAATTTAATATAATTTTTAAAATTGTTTTTATTAATTATTTCTAATTTTTTATAATTTATTTCTAAAAAATTTATTTTTGTCCGTCGCTAAAGCTCTACAGTGACAGAAAGTGTCGCTGTAGGTGTTCTTGAGTTTTTGGGCAGCCATTGCTCGTGGTCGAGTGGCTAGTTTGACCATTAAATAACTCGGTTTTGGTAATGAGTTTCGATCAGAGCAAGTATTAGTGTTGTAGTACTCATGTAATAGTACAAGATCAAGCAATAAGCAGGCTTTAATCTACATCTAACAAGAAATTATAAAGATTTAAAGTTATCATAGAGTCGTTTTGGGTTTTCGGGTAACCTGCAATGAAGGTCAAGGCCGGTCAACGATTTTGTGGCTTGAATAACTTTGATTCTTGTGTATTAGATGTATGTTGTGGTTTGTTGTAACATGTAGTCTATATACCAGTGGTACATATATATAACATTAACATGAATAAATCATAATTCTAAGATCTCTATTTATGCTTGGCCAAAGTACACTAACAACTCGTTTTCAGAAATTTTTAGTTTTCTCGGAAAACCCGTAAAACATGGTCATGCTCTTCAACTACTTTTGACCAATAATTCCTAGAATCCTATGAGTTGTTTGTTCGATTGAAGATCATAGATATGTAGTATGTATACCAGAGTACCAATTTATAACAAAAAACATAAACAATTAACAATCAGAAGATGATTAAATAGGTCGGTCAAAGTAGCCGGTTCAGCTGTTCTTGAGCTTTCTGGGTAACCCACAAAATCAGCTTCCGTGGAACTACAACCCACTTCGACCGATTATATCTTGGAATCTATGGTTCATCCGAACTGCTTTTCTTTCCAGATTAAAGACCTACTTACAAAGCTACAAATATCAATCGATTAACAGACCAAAATATAAACACACATGAATCAAAAAGCCGTGACATTCGGCTGTCAGACCATTTTTTCAAAATTCCTAGATTTCATAAAACGTTTAATTAAGGCATCTAGATGTAGGTTTATAAGTGTATCTAGGCTTTGAGAATTCGTGGGTTTGCTCAGCCCTAAGGTTCCTATTTATAGAATTTTCTAACTTGGCTTTTTGGTCATTTTTTCACCTACTTGCTTCCATAAAGATCTGATCTGTGACTCTTCTGATGCTTGGGAGTTTGGAAGCATGTCATGTGATGTTTTGAAACTTGTAATGGTGACTCCCAACCTACTTGTGAGTTATTTGATTAAGTTATTAGCTTAATTAGGCTTAAATCTTCACTAATCTTGATTAGGGTTTTGTTTCTAATGATTAGGAATGTTAAGTAATGTTAATTAGTACCTAATAGAAGTTTACTAACCATGATTAAGTGTTAACATAAGCTAATTAGTGTTAGATTAGCTAATTAGGGTTTATTAGGGTTAGGTTTTTGCTAATTAGGGTTAGGGTTTTGCTAATTAGGGTTAACTCACTAATCCTGACAAGCAAGACAAAGCGTTTTGTCAGTGTAAGCACGACAAAGCAACTTGTCAAAATAATTTTACCGAAAAGTTCGATTATGGAAAAAAAATTAAGCACGAGGTGTCAAGCACGACGTTTTTCGGATAAAAATTTATTCGGTCAATTTTGTCAAACCAAGTATATAATAACACGTAACACATTCAAAACAGAGAAATTTTATTTATATAACGAGATTTATACATACGAGTCTTATTAGGGTTTTGGGTTTTTACAGCGGATGTTTCTAAGAATTTTGAAACCTGAGATACGTCAATAGCTAATTTCTCACAAACTGTGTTTGTATTCAGATGTTATAAATAGGGCTCAGTTATTGGAGCGCGATAATGAGTCAATCCAACCAAGATAGAGCAGCTGAGAAAATGATAATACCAGTTGTAGCAGTCATCGAAGCGGTGACAACAAATGTGGAGGGAATCAACATGCCAGAAATGGTAACCACTTCGGTGGAAATCGTGGCTAAGATAATAGATGTGGAAATTTCAAGAAGAGGAGGTTCAACAATGATTGAAAGACGTCATCACAAACACCTGTTGTTTGATTCAAATCGGTAACCACGCGTTACTTGTCGATCTTTTCTCTTTGAAAATACTTGCATTTGATGTGATTTTAGGGATTGATTGGTTAACTACTCATCATGCTAAAATTGATTGTTTTCGTAAGGTTGTTAGCTTTCATATTCCTAACCAACCTATTATGCGAATTAAAGCAACACAACCACTAAAGTCAATCACTGTCATATTAAGCCATAAAGCTATCCGTTTATTAAAAAATGGATGTCAAGCTTTCTTAGCCCATGTCATGGATTTAAATAAAAATACGTCAGATTTGAATAATATTTCTATTGTTAATAAATTTCCTGATGTATTCCCTGAAGAACTTCCTGGCCTACCCCCAGGGTGTGAAATTGAATTTTGTATCGACCTTGAACCTGGTACAAAACCCATTTCCAAACCCCATATCGAATGGCTCTTATTGAACTTCAGGTGTTAAAAACCCAACTACAGGAATTGATAGACATCGGTTTAATTCGACCTAGTACGTCTCCTTGGGGTGCTCCTGTTCTATTCGTGAAGAAGAAAGATGGAAGTATGCGACTTTGTATTGATTATCGGGAGTTGAATCATGTCACCATAAAAAATAGGTACCCGTTGCCTCGCATTGATGACTGTTTGACCAGGTTGCAAGGCGCCAAATTCTTTTCAAAGATCGATCTTCGTTCTGGATATCATCAGTTGAAGATTAAAACTGATGACATTCCAAAGACTGATTTCAAGGTACAGACATTACGAATTCCTAACCATGTCTTTTGGATTGACTAATGCTCCTGCTGCTTTTATGGATATATGATGAACCGAGTATTCAAGGAATATTTGGATCACTTTGTAGTCGTCTTTATTGATGACATCCTCATTTACTCCAAAAGCTGTGAAGATCATGAGCAACACTTGAGGCTGATACTCCAAAAGCTTCGTGAAAACAAGTTATATGCCAAGTTGAAGAAATGCGAGTTCTGGCTTGAGGAAGTAGCATTACTTGGGCATGTGATATCAAATCACAGAATATCTGTTGACCCGACAAAGATTGAAGCAATTCAAAGCTGGGAGCAACCTAAGTCAGTGACCAAAGTACGTAGCTTTCTCGGCTTAGCTGGTTATTATCGGAGATTCGTAGAAGGGATTTCTCGAATCACTAATCCCATAACTCAGCTGACTCGGAAAGATAAAAAAATTGGTTGGAGCGAGGAATGTGAGAAGAGTTTTCAAGAACTCAAGAGGAGACTCATTTCAGCACCTGTTCTGACAATACCATCTGGCTCGGAGGGATTTGTCATCTACAGTGATGCTTCAAGTAAAGGGTTAGGATGTGTTCTCATGCAACATAGGAAAGTCATAACCTATGCCTCACGACAAATCAAAGAATATGAGAGGAATTATCCTACTCATGATCTAGAGTTGGCATCTGTCATTTTTTCCCTTAAGATTTGGAGGCATTACCTGTATGGAGAGAAGGTGGAGATCTATATGGATCATAAAAGCCTCATATATTTTTTCACTCAAAAGGAACTCAACATGCGGCAACGACGTTGGCTCGAACAGTTGAAAGATTATGATCATACCATTCTATACCATCCTAGAAAAGCGAACGTAGTAGCTGACGTATTGAGTAGAATATCATATGCGGGTACGAGTGCGATATTGTAAACGCAAAGGCCCATTTGGTATGACTTACATAGGATGGAGATAGAGTTAAAGACTCCAGGGACCCATGTGATGATGGCGAATATACGAGTAGAACTGACTTTAATCGATAAAGTTAAAGCTGCTCAAGCTACAGACCTGGAGCTGATGCGTATGAGGAAGAAAATGCAAGAAGGTGCTATTATGGAAGAAAGAATCGATGAAGAAGGAATACTTCGAGTCAACCCCAGACTTTGTGTTCCTAACGATTCTGACTTGAAGTATAAAATCATGATGGAGGTGCACAACACACCGTTTGCAACCCATCTTGGGAGTACGAAAATGTATCGTGATCTTCGACATACATTTTGGTGGAGCAATATTAAGAGAGAGATAGAAAGATTTATCTCAAGGTGTCTAACTTGTCAATGAGTCAAGGCAAAGCATCAAGTGCCAAAAGGTCCATCGCAACCACTTGAAATTCTAGAATGGAAGTGGGAGCACATTACCATGGATTTTGTTATTGGTCTTCCCAAGGTTTTTGAAGGAATAGATGTGATTTGGGTCATTGTTAATAGATTGACCAAGTCCGCTCATTTCTTACCGATGCGAGAAACGTATACACTTGAACGTCTTGCTCATATGTACATAAACGAGATTGTAAGATTGCATGGTATGTCAGTATCCATAGTTTCTGATCGAGACCCAAGATTCAATTCACGATTTTAGGTTAGTTTGCAAAAAGCTATGGGCAAGAATTTATGATTTAGTTTAGCATATCATCCTCAAACGGACGGGCAGTCGGAGAGGACTATTGAAACTCTTGAAGATTTATTAAGACTCTGTGTCCTTGACTTCAAAGGAAGTTGGGACAAGTTCTTACCATTGGTGAAGTTTTCATATAACAACAGTTATCAAGCAAGTATTGACATGGCTCCATTTGAGGCGTTGTAGGGTAGAAAGTGTCGTTCTCCAGTATGCTGGGATGAGATGGGTGAAACAACATTGTTGGTACCGGAGTTGGTACGCATGACTACGGAAAAGATTCAAACGATTCGACAACGTATAAAAACTTCACAAGATCGACAAAAGAGTTATGCTGATCTTCATCGAAAGGACGTGTAATTCAATATTGGAGATCATGTGTTGTTACGTGTTGCTCCATGGAAAGGAGTTACGAGATTTGGAAAGAGAGGAAAGATCAATCCTTGATTCATTGGCCCATTTTTAATCCTCGATCGAGTAGGAACTATGGCCTATAGACTCGCCTTACCGTCAAGTATGTCTCGTGTTCATGACATTTTTCACATATCTATGTTCCATAAATATGTGAAAGACCCGAACAACATTATTGAATTAGAACTGAACAAGATAGCGGAAGATTTAACGTATGAGGAGGTACCTGTTAAAATCTTGGATAAGAAGGATCATATTCTAAGCTCCAAGGTTATACCTCAAGTTAAAGTTTTGTGGAGAAACCACGATGTTGATGAAATGACCTGGGAGTTAGAATCTGAAATGAAGTCAAGGTATAGTCACCTCTTCGACATACCAGGTACGCACCCTAATTTCGAGGAAAAAATTTCATAAGAAGGGGAGGTTGTAAGACCCCAACTTTTATGAATAAAGATTAGTTTTTCTCGAAATATATATTTGACTATTATGGTGTGGATTTGATATAATGTTATAGTTGTGGGTATTATTTACAAATTTTACAAAGTAAGCAAGTGGTTATATAATATTCGATTTGTCGGGGAATATTCGTTTTAACAAGGAATATTCTTACGATGACACAATCATTGGTGGACCCCACAATAGAAGTATTGTCGTAGTTAGAAAATGACATAATTATCTTTTTATAAAAATAACGGCGAAAGTTTTACCGTTAAACTGTTGAACTACCCGGTGGTAAAAGTACAATAATACGCGTGTTTGCATAGTAGCACAATCTTGATTATTGATGCTTACGTGAGAATTCGCTCAATTATACTCAATTATTGATACAGTAATTGCTGCATAATATCTCTCATATAATTAATTCAATTATTGTCACAGTATCATCTGCATAATATTTATTATTATTAAATCAATAATTGAGACGATAAAGTTATTCATATTATTATTTGCAATATTGACAATGTCTAGAAAATTCTGTCAAGGAGAGGTTTGGTCACCTAATTGCGCGCTAATAGAGAGAAATCCTTATTGGAAAGCCCCATTTTCCTGGGAATGATTTGGTTGTTAAATATTGTGAGTTATAATATTAATGATGAATAAGTTTGTGTTGATTAAGGATTAAATTGATATTTCCATTGTGTGGGGATTATTAGTTTTAGTGGAAATCAACATCTATTCCGATAATAATTGATGTCTGGAGGTTATATTGACCAATCGGCTAATTATCGGATAAATGAGCAATTAATTCACATGATTATAACAATTTGTTCACATGTGTGTACTATTGATTCACATGCATGTACTATTAGGGGAGGTGGTGTAAGATTGATAATACTTGCATGACTAAATTTAAAATGGAGGTATAGATGAAGATATTATACTATAATTATTTTTGTCACATGTGTGTACTATTGATTCCCATGTGTGTACTATTGATTCACATGAATGTACTATTGATTCACATGATGTACTATTAGGGGAGGTAGTGCAAGTTTGATAATACTTGCAGGACTAAATTAAAAATGAAGGAAAAGATGAAGGTATTATACTATTATATTTCGAGCCCCAAAACATGCAATTATCGAAACTATATTCTCCTGTAAATAGAAGCTCATTCTTCTTTCATTCTCACTAATTCACTAAGACTCACAAGAGCAATTATAGAGAGAGAAGTTATAGAGAAAAATAAGAAGAGAAGTCTGCTACCTCACTATTCCAGTATCCAGTCTTCTTCAGAGGTAAGGGATATTACTTTGTTCGGTATTCATACGAATAATATTTTCTTCCATACTCTGTAGTGTGTGAGTAATATTATTTCGTCTCGTATTCCTGATTATACCCTCATTTTGTTAAAGTATTGCTTTCTATACTCCGTGAAATTAGTAGAATATCCTAGAAATTTGCGCTTCATCTAGTATCGTTTCACAAGGATATTTTCTGCATATTCTTGTTAAATTTTAATTTTTTTCACGCTGGAGTACTGTCCATGTGTAGTATTCATTTTATAGTACTGTTCACAAAGTACTATTCATAGGGTACTATTCACGGGTACTATTCATAAAATACTATTCACGAGTACTATTCACAAAATACTATTCATGGGGTACTATTCTTGAAGTACTATTCACGGGGTACTATTCACTCAGGTACTATTCACCCATGGAATTATTCATGACAAAAATTGACTTCTTTACTGTCCAAATCATTTTTGATACAATATTATTCTTGAATTTTACTCCACAAAGTAGTATCATATTGACAATTTGGACATTATTGAATTCTGGATAAATTAAGTTATAAATCTGTAAAATTTTATCATTTGCTTTCTTTTAATTGAATTCTTATATCATTGTCATCATCCTCATGCTTATATTGTGATAAAAGTCATATGTGGCTTACGTGCATAGATGTACTATTGATTGGTATGATTTTGACCAGGGATTATTTGGTATAATCATGATTGTAATGTTACAAATGATGTGGTAAAAATCCTCATTGGCCTGTAGTGCATTGATGGACAGTTGTTGGTATGATTATGACCAGGGATTATTTGGTATAATCATGACCATTGATGATCACATGAATATCCTTGGCCCATAGTGCATGGATGATTCGATGATGTGGTTTATTTATTGTCGAGTCTCAAATGATAAAATTGATGATAAACTTTTTAAATCATTGAAGATAGTAGATATCATGCTCTACTTGACTATTCTAATGGATTGTTTGTTCCACTTCAGTTAAACTTGATGTTTATTATATTTTATCAGTTTAACACTGTTGAAGGCTAACGATAATTTATTCTGCATTATCTTAGTCATAATATTTCTTACTGAGCTAGTTTAGCTCACTCTTTTGCTTTCATTGTTCTCTTCAGGAAATGAGAACGTAGCTGAGACTAGTCGGGGAACAGAGTGACGGTCCAAGATGGTGGCTATAGTAGTCCACACTATTGTATGAAATAGTGTGATAATAAATGTAATGAGGACTTCATTTGAGTTTGAATACTGTCTATGAGACAATATTCGTGTAAAAACTCTAAGCTAAGCTGTTGTCGTATTGTATAAAAGAAATTTGTATTTGATTTATGTACCATGTATTTGGCGACTTAGAATGGGTGATGTATACCTATTTTGGGGGTGTCACACAAGTGCCTCCTCTCCATCATCGTTTTTCCATCGTGTTCTCCATCTTGTCATCTTCATCGATTATAGATTATTACATGACATAAAGAAATCTCGACTTACATTCGAGGGGATTTAGATGAGAAAAAAATATTACATTAGAATTTAAAAAAAGGCACGACATGCAAGCCGTATTTCAAAACTAAAAACCACTAACCTATGGGTCAAAAGGCCATAACTGTGTACCATGCATATCACAATAAACACATAACAATTTATATATAATTAAAGAAAACTATATAACATATTGGGGTCACGACCATCATGCACTATGACGAGGGGGGGGTCCAAGGAGGGGGGTCTCCCAGAACATATCATATATGTTCAGTTTCGATTAATCATATTAAAACGAACTTCATGCTTCTAATCCAATTAGAACAGAAGTTCTATTTTTATTCCACCTTCGATTATTATTAACAGAACATCATATACATGCATATATATTACAAATATAAATCAATATATTCATAAATATGCATAAAGCAGAATATCATATATTCAATTTCAGATCGGTAAACATTGACCATCATATATCATATATATCGAATATAATTAAAACACGTAATCTGAATTAATGGTTTTCGCAAGTAGGTCTGATACCACTGTAGGGATTTTGGCATAAAAATGCAGTGGAAAATAAAAATTATAAAGCCAAATTCGAAACCCTAAAACAGGATCCATGCAAAAAACATACATTAATTTAGTGTTTAAGAGATTATACCGATTATGAAAAGCTTTGAATCTCCAATGCAATCCGAATGAACCACGTCTCTATAGTATCCACACGAATGTTCTGCACGTCATCACACGAACTGCAGTCAAGGGAGTTGCGGTACTAGCAACCAAAAGAACACGATTTTGAAATTGTTTCTCTCTAGTCTCTCTCTAAGAGCGGCTAGGGTTTTGGTTATTGATAATCCCTAAAATGGTGGCTACATATCCTATATATAGCGGTTAAAAGGAATTAATCAAAAACCTAATCTAATAAAATTCAAATTTATATATATATATATATATATATATATCAATTAAGTATTACTTAAATAATATACCTATACATAAATTATTCTATTAATTTAAATTCGTAATTTAAATACTATCAATCATATTGACATATTTAAATCTTTACAATTTAAATTAATTCCCTTTTAATTACGTTCTATGTGTGTGATGTGACGCCCCCAAAATAGGTATACATCACCCATTACGAGTTGCCAAATATATGGTACAAAAACAAATACAACTTCATTAATATAAGTGTTGTGTAAAATACGATAACACATATACTGTGAGTTTAAATACAAATATTATGACTCCCCCAAATCCGAGTATCTTCCAACCCGACAGATGGTGCTACACGGTGCTACAGTTCACATAAACATTCAATTGAAATGCTCAAAAGAACGGATATGTCATATATATATATCAAAAGAATATTTACATTCCCCAGGTTCTTTACAACCAATACAATGTCTTTGTCATAATATCAATATTATTTAATAAAAATCCTATACTATTACATAAGAAACCTACGGGTTCGCCTTTGCCTTCCCTTTATCCTTGCCGGATCCATCGGTCCGTTCTGTCTTAGCTGCATTAATATGGTTCAAGCAAGAATGAGCCTAACTAGCTAAGCAAGTGTAACAATTCTAGTAAAATAGCATGCTTAGAACATAGGAATCGTATATCTTCAATAACTGAACAATAGTTATGAAGTACTATTGATAATTCAAAATAGCACTTCTTTTCATTCAAAACATTTTACAACAACAATATTCAGTAAAACATCAATTCCGGTTCAAAACCGTAAGCATTTCATAAGTACTTCGAAAAGGACATCCCGACACTAAGTCCGTAAGTCCGGTATAGCTTACGAGCAAGTCTAGGTGATCAGCCTATAGTACTCTATGTTGATCAACACTACATTCATTAAACGTGTATATGTTTAAGTTGTGGTAACCTCACGTGCCTGTCGTTTGACGACAAAACATTTTAGCATACTAAATCTACTTTTGAAAACCACAACAATATTAGTTTGGTAAATCCTTATCAACACTTGATAGAATGTCATAGCATACGTCTAGCCGAAAGGATTGGCTTTGACATTCCTCAGATACTAACTCATGTGAAGAATACATGAATCACAAAGACTTGTCCAGATCGAATCGAACAAGGGTTAGAGTACTTTGCCTTTTTAGCGCCTCGCTACAATTTATAACACGTGCACTTTACGCCTTTTAAGGTCTCTACATTAAATGATAGCATAACATAGAACATTAGGTCATGAATGATCATACATGGTTCTTAAAGAATCTTACCCTACTTCTCAATCTAATTACATATTAGATTTGTTATTATAGGTTCCGGCTTTCTGTTACGTCATTCTTACATTCCTAAGTAATTGACTTAACTAAACCCTCAGTGTTCATACTTAAGGCTTAATTATGTGTTAACAATGTTTCATTAATATCTTCCTTTAATAGTTTATCAATTACTAACCATGCTCTACATGTAAACATTCATTATTGTCTTGGTCTTGAGGGTTGCATCGCATACGGCTTTTTACACTTGGTGTCACAATACAAGCCACATCTATTATCGCTTAGAACCCTGACTCTAATATGGCAAGGTCAAGGCATGAAGTCTTAGTAAGTTAGTTAATGGTCATAAATGCAACGACTCTCCAAAAGGTTATGGTCACTTTAGCATCAAGCACATGAGTTTATTTGTTTTGGTTAAGGCCATGGCACGGGCGCCTTTCGCGGCACCGTAAACTTTGGATGATTTTTCAAAAGTTGAAATTCCTGACTCGTAACTTCTTCAAGAGATAAGTCCGAATTGGCTCGCTCAAGAGCCTACGGGTCACAATTTACGATTCTATATGCTCATTCAAGAATTTTATCTATTCAACTTTGTTTACTAAAATTTCACCTATCAATCCATTTTAACGAAAAAACGATAAACATTCGTGAACGCTCAACTCGCTTTCTTCGCTCTAAGTCGTAATCCTACCATTTTGAATCCGCAACTCTACAATGCCAATATGACTTGTCTCCATCAAAAACCAATGTTTCCAATGTCAAACACAAAATACGACTTCCATTCCGAGAATTTCACGAATTCGACGACTATCGTCCAATCGTGTAAATTCTGGTGAAACCTCAATACTAATCATTCTAAGTGGATTTTAATCATCATGTAATTCTCTATCGATGATTTGAATCGGCATCTCTTCATAAGTTAAATCTTTCTTGATTTGAATATGCTCAAATTCTATCACGTGTTTGTAATCCGGTTTGTAAGGATGTAGCACTAAAACGTGGAATACAATATGTATTCGCTCTAGGTCTGGAGGTAACGCTACCCTATAAGCTACCTCACCTACCCGTTCTAATACCTCAAAAGGTCCTATAAACCTTGGGCTTAGTTTTTCCTTCTTTCCAAAGCGTATCTTTCCTTTCCAAGGAGATACCTTTAGAAATAATGCGTTTGAGCCTACCTCAAACTCCCTATTCTCTCGATGTAAGTCTCGCAGATTTCTTCCGTCTCGTCTTGAGTCGTGACAAGATGTATACGTATCAACTTCACCACTTCTTCGCTTATGCACCAATTCTGGTCCTAGCATTCGGCGTTCTCCCACTTCATCCCAATACAACGGCGTTTTGCATTTCCTTCCATACAAAACTTCATACTACGGCATACCTATACTTACATGATAACTGTTGTTATACATAAATTCTACTAATGGTAGATGATCATCCCAGCTACCCTTGAAATCCATGATGCAAGATCTCAACATATCTTCTAACGTCTGAATTGCCCTCTCGCTTTGTCCATCTATTTGTGGATGATATGCCGTACTCAACTTCAACTGCGTCCCCAACTAATCTTGAAGACTTTTCCAAAATTTCGACGTGAATCGTGGATCACGATCTGACACTATCAAAACAGGCGCTCCATGTCTGGAAATAATTTCCCTAACATATGAGTGTAGCTAACTGATCTAAAAGTTGTACTTAATTCGAATTTGAAAAAAGTGAGCCGACTTCGTCAACCGATCCACTATTACCCAAATTGCATCATACCCCTTCTAAGTCGTGGGAAGTCCCACCACAAAGTCCATCGTGATATGCTCCCACTTCCACTCCAGAATCTCCAATGACTATAACAAGCCACTTGGTCGTTGATGTTCGGCTTTAACTCTTTGACAAGTCAAACATTTAATCACATACTCGGCTATTTCTCTTTTCATGTTCTACCACCAAAAATTTCGCCGTCACAGTCTTGATACATCTTAGTGCTACCAGATGAATCGAGTACTTTAACTATGAGCCTCTTGTAAAACTTGCTCCTTTAATTTCGCTCTTATTCGAACCCAAATTCTTCCCTCAAATCTTAATAATCCCTCATTATCAAGAGCAAACCTAATATCTTTTTCAAAGGTTAACCGCCCTTCATTTGATCACACTCTACCTGCTTTGAGTCAATGACCTCCTCGACTTCTCTACGATAGTAGATTGAATCTCCGCCGCAAAAGTCTCCTCTTTCCGCTCACTTGGCAACTTTACCTCCAACTCCATCCTAGCCATCTCGTTATTAACTCATTGAGCCGTTAGCAAAAGACAACTTCTCCCTACCCTTTCTACTCAAGGCGTCGGCCATTACATTGGCTTTTCAAAGGTGATACATGATTTCACAGTCATAATCCTTTATCAACTCCAGCCATCTCCTCTGTCTCATATTCAACTCATTCTGTGTGAAGATATATTTCAGACTTTTGTGGTCCGTGTATATCTCACACTTTTCCCCATAAAGATAATGTCGCCATAACTTTAAGGCAAACACCACCGCGGCAAGTTCCAAATCACGAGTAGGGTAAACTTTCTCATAATCCTTCAACTGCCTAGATGCATACGCAATGACTTCGCCATGCTGCATGAGCACGCAACCTAGTCCTTTATGCAAAGCATCACTATAAAGTACGAAATTTCCTGTGTCATTGGGTAATGACAAAACAGGTGCTTCACTCAACTTCTTCTTCAGTTCATGAAAACTATTTTTGCATTTCTCACCCATACGCATTTCACCGCCTTTCCTCGCTGTTAGTCAATGAGTAGCTATCTTTGAAAAGTCCTCGTATGAACCTCCGATAGTAACTCAATAACCCTAAGAAACCCCAACCACAAATTCTGCTTTTCGTTGTTCCCAATTCATCACGGCTTCACCTTCGCTAGATCTCACCGAAATCCCTCATGGTAAATAACATGGCCTAAAAACTCAGATTCATTTAACCAAAATTCACACTTAGTGAACTTCAGACATAACTTCTCCTTTCTTTATGTCTCCAACACTATTCTTAGGTGTTCAGCATGATCTTCTGGCGTCTTAGAGTAGACTAGAATATCATCAATAAACACCACGACGAACTTGTCCAAACTTTTTAAAAATCAAAAGCCATAAGGCTTGTTTGGCTAAGCTTAATAAAAATAACTCATTAACCCTTATGCCTTGTTTGGTAAAATCCAATTAGATAAAAGAATTAATAGGCATTAGGCCTTGTTTGGCAAAACTGAATTAAACTCCCTTAATTTATTGTAACAAGTTCTTTATAGCAAGGTTATTAGTCACACTTTTATTTAATTAATAAATCAATTAAAACATTAATCTATTAAATTACTTTAGCACATAATTTAATATCACATAACTATAATTTCTTTTATAATTATAATTTTATTTAACCAACTAATATTTTAAATTACAATTTCCTATTTAAAATATTATAATTTATTTAAATCACTAAAAGCTCTTTTAGCTTACTTATTAAATTACATTGGTATAATCTCATTAAAATTAATTTATTTAGCTCCTTAATTATTTATTCAACAAATAATTAACTAACCACATCAACTCAAATTGCTATATAATTCAATAAATATTTAATATTGCAAATAAATATTTAATATTTAATTATTTATTCAACAAATAATTAACTAAATCACATCAACTCAAATTGAACAATTATTTATTCAACAATAAACAAAATCCATTAAATACTTATATAAATCAATAAATATTTAATATTACACTTTAAAATTCTGAAATGTTACATCATTTGTCCTCAGAATCACAACTCAAACAAATCATTCATTACACTCTTCCCTACTTACAAAGATTCTATCCCCAGAATTGAAGACACATATTAAACAAATAACTCAGGGTACTCTTTCAACATTTTCTCTTCGAGTTCCCACGTAGCTTCTTCAGCGTTGTGGTTCCTCCATATCACCTTCACAGAAGGTATCACTTTATTCTTGAGCACTTGTTCTTTCATGTCGACAATCTGGATAGGAGCCTCTTCATAAGACAAATCTTTCTCAAACTATTACGGTTCATACTCGATCACATGTTTGTAGTCGAGTTTATATGGTCGTAACACCAAAATGTGAAAAACATTATAAATGTTTTCCAACTCTGGAGGTAGAGCTACCTCGTAAGCCACTTCTCCCACTCTTCGCAGCACTTCAAAGGGTCCAATAAACCTCGGGCTTAGCTTTCCCTTTTCACCGAAATGAATTTTCCCCTTCCAAGGAGAAACTTTTAGGAATACAAAAGTTCCTACGTCGATTGCACGATCTTGTCTGTGTTGATCAGCATACTTTTTCTGTCTGTCTTGGACTGCTACTAATCTTGTCCTGATGAGTTTAATAATGTCAGTAGTTTGTTGTACCAGCTCGGTCCTAACAAATATGCTTCACCGACTTCATCCCAAAGACAAAGGAGTTCTTCACTTTCTCCGCATAAATGCCTCGTAAGGTGGCATCATGCCGATGTTTCACAGGATAACCGTTGTTGTAAGTAAATTCCACCAACGATAATTGTTCTTCCCAACTTCTTTTTAAAGTCCATGACACATGCTTTCAAAGATATCTTTCAATATCTCAATTGTTCATTCGCTTCGCCATCCGTTTGTGGATGATAAGTCGCACTTCATTCGCAAATCGTGTCCCCATGCATCTTGTAGTCTCTTCCGTAAATTTGATGTGAATCGCGGATCTCTATTAGACACAATTGATATTGGCACCCATGCCTCAAACAATCTTTTAATGTACAATCTTGCCAACCCATCAAGATTGAATCTAATCTTTATTGGTAGAAAGTGTGCCGATTTCGCTACCATCCACTATCACCCAAATTGCATCGCATCCTCTCTGAGTAGTTGGAAGACCCACCACAAAATCCATCGTGATGTGTTCCCACTTCCATTCCGGTATTTCCAACGGTTGAAGTAACCTGCTGGGTCTTTGATGTTCGGCTTTTTACTCTTTGACATGTCAAGCATTTCGCCACGATTCAAAGAACATCCTTTTCATGTTTGTCCACCAAAAATGTTGGCGCTAATCTTGATACATTTTCGTGCTTCCTGGATGAATCGAATATCTTGTGTTGTGTTCTTCGGTCAAGATTTCATCTTTTAGTTCTAGCACTACTGGAACCCAAATTCTTCCCTCGAACCGTAGTAATCCTTTGGTATCGACCTTGTATTTTACATCACCGCCTTCAATCAGATTTTCTTTGATTTTCCCACACTCTTCATCTTGTAGTTGAGCATTCTTCACTTTGTCCACTAAAGTTGGACCAGCTTCTATCTGGAATAGTTGTTCGTCAAATTCTTTTGGAAATTTGATTTCCAATTCCAGTTTTGTCATTGCTAAAATGAGCTCTTCCTGAGTTGTTATCAGCATCAACTTCTCCCAACCTTTCCTGCTTAAAGCATCTACCACCACATTCGCTTTGCCCGGATGATAAAAGATTTCACAATCATAATCTTTTATCAATTCCATCCACCTTCTTTGACGCATGTTCAAATCCTTCCGAGTGAAAATATACTTTACTTTTGTGGTCTGTAGATCTCTACATTTCTCCATAAAGATAGTGTCTCCAAATCTTCGTGAGCAAATACAACTGCAGCCTAATTCCAAATCATGAGTCTGGATGCCTTTTCTCATAATCCTTCAGCTTGTCTTGATGCATACGCAATAACTTTGCTGCTCAAGATAAGAACACAACCAAACCCTTTTGTGTGAGGCATCACTATACACCACAAAATTTCCTCAGATTATCCTCGGTAATGTCAACACAGGTGCCACACTTAATTTCTTCTTTAAATCATGGAAACTCTCTTCACACTTCTCCGTCCAAACAAATTTTACAGCTTTCCTTGTCAAATTTTTTAGCAGAGTAGCTATCTTAGAAAAATCTTGGATGAATCTTCTATAATAACCAGCCAGTCCCAAGAAACTCCTCACTTCTGACGGTGTTCTTGGTTGTTCCCAATTTATTACAGCTTCCACTTTCGATGAATCCACTGAAATCCCATCTTTGTCAATCACATGACCCAAAAATTAGACACGATCGAGCCAAAATTCGCACTTAGAGAATTTCGTGTACAGTTTTTCCTTTCTTAGTGTCTCAAATGTCAAACGTAAATGTTCCACGTGTTCTTCTTGAGTTTTGGAATACACAAGAATGTCATCAATAAATACCACTATAAACTTGTCTAAGAATGGTTTAAACACCCTGTTCATCAAATCCATGAATGCAGCAGAGGCATTGGTTAAACCAAAAGACATCACCAAAAACTCGTAATGTCCGTACCGAGTTCTGAATGTCGTTCTAGGTATATCCTCCTTCCTTACCTTCAATTGGTGATACCCACTTCTCAAATCAAT
This sequence comes from Panax ginseng, assembly GCA_020205605.1. Taxonomy (NCBI): domain Eukaryota; kingdom Viridiplantae; phylum Streptophyta; class Magnoliopsida; order Apiales; family Araliaceae; genus Panax; species Panax ginseng. The sequence goes on along the minus strand of CM035148.1, from coordinate 91,237,052 downwards.
TTTTGAGAAATATTTAGCACCCTTCAGCTAATCAAACAAGTCATCTATTCTAGGCAACAGATACCTATTCTTAATAGTGACTTTGTTTAACTCTCTATAATCAATGCAAAGACGCATTGATCCATCCTTCTTCTTAACGAATAAAACTGGCGCTCCCCACAACGATACACTTGGTTGAATATATTTCTTGTCCAGCAACTCTTGCAACTGTACCATCAGTTCCTTCATTTCTACCGGAGCCATTCTGTACGGGGCCTTTGATATCGGTGTTGTTCCCAACGCTAAGTCGACCATGAACTCAATTTCTCCGTCAAAGTAAGTCCCGGCAAATCTTCTGCAAACACGTCTTCGAATTCTCTCACTACCAGTATTTCTTCTAGTTTCACACCATTCTTCTGAGTATCGACTATGTAAGCTAAATAGCCCACACAACCTTGACTCAACAATTTCGGGCTCGCATAGTCGTCAGCATTTCATTTGTCTAGGCGATTTGCTACCATAAAATACTACCTTTGATTTTGAGTCATAAGGTTTACACACTTCTTGTAACAATCGATTATCGCCCATATTTGAATAACCACCCATTCCCAAAATTACATCAAACTCCACGAGTCTAATCTGAATCAAATCTACCAATAAGATATTCTCCTTAATGTTCACCCTACAGTTCTTGTATACGAATCTAACAGGGATTACTTCCTTATTCGTAATTTCAATGTTCAAAGGAAAATTCAGTTCTTCTCTAGGCAATTTTAACCTCTTAGCAAATTCATCAGATATAAACGAACAAGTAGCATCCGAATCGAATAATACATAAGCATTTATATCATTGATTGGGATAATACCTGACAATACATCTTTTGATTGTACAACATTTTGCACAGTCATGTTGAAGGTTCTGGCTGTGGGTTTGTTTGATGCTGCAGGTCCTACAATGGCCCATGTACCTCCATTGTTACCTCCATTGCTTCTGGTTATCACTCCTTCCCTCTTCTTAGGGCATTCACGAGCAAAGTGATCCTTGGATCCGCATGTAAAGCATACATTCTTCTTCGGTTGAGTGCAATTTGGGGCGATGTGACCCTCCTGGCAACAATTGTAGCATACTCGCTTCCCCATCAAGCACGCGCCCTTATGGAATTTCCCGCATGTCGCACATGCTTTAAACTTTTTGTTTTACTAGTTACCCTGCTGGTGTCCAACACCCATGCTCCCATTCCACTTCCTCTTCAAGTTGTTGTTGTTGTTGTTATTGCTGTTTCCACTGCTACCACCTCCATTCTTAGTCTCATTCTCATTCCTCTTCTTCTTTTGTTCCTAGTTAAACTTTGTCACTGCCTCGCCTCCACCTTCAGCAAGTACTGCTTTCTCCATCACCGCTGCAAATGTCTTCAATCGAATAGGAGACCCTCATCGCGCAGCCAGGCTTCATCCTGTTTAAATCTCTTCGCCTTACGCCGTCGTATTTAACTCTTCAAACTCTCCAAAAAATGTGTCTCAAGAACAACTCCTTGAACCTATCCTGTGTCATCACTCCCGCCCTTCTCGAAGTTTTATTGGCCTCGCCACCAATAACTAGTTTCGCTTTCAACACGAACGCTATGGAAAGCAATCTTCCGTCATCCCCCTACCCTAGCAAGATCGAATACTTTTTCTATCTCCATAATCCAGTGTCCGTGCTTCCGATCGATTCATAGACCATCAATTCGTGTGGTGCAACCACCTTGAAATCCTTAAACGTTGTACCATGGTTTTGTGGTTTATTCTGCAACGTTCCTGTCAGTAGTATCACTAGTTGTTGAACGGGGTTATCATCAACATTGTTATTATTGGTAGTTCAGTCATTGTTTCTCTGTCGGGGTGGTTCACGTCTGGGAGGCATTTTCTGTTAAAACAAAACATCTATTAGACTAATTCAGCTTCTTTAAGTATTTTCTAATTAACTTGCCTCCATAAAAGAAATAACCACATAACACATAACACTTTGAATAAAATAAAAACTTTTATTTATTCAAAACCTTTTTGGAAAACATAAAATAATAGCATCACTGCTATCTACATTACTTTCCTGAACTACAAAAGTTTCAGGACAACATCATAGTCATATCCCATAGGTTACATAACACTTGAGATTTACAATTTATTTAACCTTTCACTCATCGTGTAACAACTACGATGTTCTATTAAGATACTTCTTAGCCCTATCACCTTCTTCCTCCATGACTCGAAACATTGTCCTGCGATCTAATATATATGATGGCAACGTCTCGAATTGAATCGGATATCCCATGACCCGATCTTGAGCTCGATTAATTGCGGTGTCAAATACTTTATACATCTCTTCCATCTTCATCCTTTTCGCCGTGGAGCTCCTTATCGCTTCTTCCAGCTCGTTGATAAGCTTCCTCAGATGCATCTTCAACTCTTGCCCTCTTAGCGCCTTTCTTCTCTCGATTGCTTCTTCGCTTCAAAGAACTATCTCGATCAATGGTTCATTTTCTCCTTCAGTCCTTACTAGTTTCTCCTCGGTGTTTGTCAGTCATTCCTCATGATCTTGGATCTCGCCGTCTTTTTGTGTCATTGCAATCTGTTGTTCCGCTACTATCTCCTGCAATTCCTCAACTGTATCTTGAAGTTCCACGTTACGGCCATGCACCTCATCGTATATACTACCACCATCGAAAGTTAAGTGGAATCCTTTCCTCCTCGTCCTCATTATCCTCATCCTCCTCGCGAAGAACTCAATGGGATCCTCCTCATCCTGCTTCCACGCCATCATCCTCATCTTCAACTCATCGTGATTTAATCTGGTCGACTCCGTGGCGAGAGTTGTTCCCAAACATCTCAATGTCGCGAGGCTCCTCCTCTATAGGCATTTGAGGTCCCTCCTCCCTAGCCTGACTGGATTCTCCGACATTAGTCATCCTGACAACAAAGTTTTAAAGTTTTAATTATTAATCATTACTATTCGACACTCACGATTACATAATTTAAAATCACATAAGGACATAAGTGTTTTATTACTTCTTTCTTAAAACTCGATAAGAGTTATCTCCATTATCTTTTCAAAGGTTACTTCCTACGACTTTTCCCCCCCCCCCACCTAAGGTTCATAACCTAAAGCTTTGATACCAACCTGTGACACCCCCCAAATCCTGGTACTTCATTTCCTCAAGATTTGGTGCTCACTTAATCAAAACATTCATTTATAACTACCCAATTATAATAAAATTGAATAATAAAAACCTGCCCATACAGGATTAAACTCAAATAAAATCTCCTGTGTTATCTAACCTTTAACAACAATCATTCAAATGCGGAAATTAAACAAACATCATTACAATCTTTAAACCAAAGTCTAATAATAATACTATCAAATCTATTACAAGTCTTCAAAGATTTGTTCATCTTTCCTTTTCCTTTATCAGGTGCTAGGTATGTCACCGCTTTCAACTTTAGTCAGAAGAAATTTTACAAAAAGAGTGAGCAAACAAGGCCCACTTGAAATAACAATAAATAAATCTTTGAACTTTTACATCAATTGCCAATATTAGGCTCAATAGAACTGAAAAATATATTCTATAAACTTTCTGAAAATTATAACATTCACTGAGGGTCTAATGACCACGAATCATGTCCACAGTTATAAGTAATCTTTCAACTTTAACTTTAACAGTCATAAGACTATAAGGACTCCACATAATTAGGGGGATCAACCCTTCGTACAATGTATTGTGCACAATCATTTCAATGCTAAGCGTTAACCTCTATTAAAAGAGTTGTTCATCTCAGTATTTAGAATACAAGTCCGCACCAAAGTAAGTTTTGTTTGGATAAGCTTTCAAGGTAATTTGGAATTTAACTAACATCAACTAAGGATTAGTTGAATAAGACCAATAACACTATACTATAGAATAATAGTGATTGAATCAATCATAGTAACCAAAGTCGTGCATTAGGAATAATCTAATAGCATACAATTTGAATAACTATAGCATACCTTGCTTGAACAATTCTAAGCTAAGGTTAATTAGGATTGAATACTAAACATGCATGATAATTCAGTTATGCAAGTTAATCAATAATTGAAATACAAGAATAACTTGTTCAACATCAAACCAAAGTTTAGACAACTTACATCATTATAAGATAATTGAATTGAAAACAATAATTAGCTCAATAAGACAAAGGATTAGAAAACTTGCTCAATTATAAAATAGAGTTAGAAAAACTTGCACAATGAAGTTTTGAGTTAGAGAACCTGCCTTTAGCACAAGCTAAACCCTTACCACTTGAATTAATACCCTATGTATATGCCATATTGACATAGTTAGTCATTACCAACATTGTATATTTATATAAACAAATATATTCATCATATGGGTTAAATTACCCATTCACATAATCAACTATGTTATAAGTAGGTAACACTTAATAACATGATCATTCATAGTTTAATACTACTGAAATTATCATTTAACATTACTATTATTAACACATAACATTTATTTTCAAAGTTTGTGTAATTAAACAAAACTGCTGTAGAACCTTCGCTAATCCTCACATCCATTTCCAGCTTACACAGCTTGACATCAGAGTTCATAATACATACCGAGTTAGCATCATGATATGGGTCATGTGCCATTGGTTGGCTGCCATGGTGGCGTAGGCTTCAAGGCCGAGGTGCGAGATTTGTATCATCTGGATTGGCCATGACTGTGAGTGAGTCCAATTCGGCCGACAACCTTCTAACATCATGAACAAAAAGCCAAATTGGCCTAAAAGCTCGAATCTAATAGACTGATTATCATGTAATACACATATAAACTTCATATAAACATATTGTGAAGACTTCTAAGATGTTCCTACTCATAAAATAACATAGACATCAAATATACAACACCCAATTTCAATGTTTTTGGCAAAAAATCCATTTTTGATATTTTCAATGGAAATCAACACCGTGATTTTGTTTTTCAATCAAAACAGAAATTTCAAAATATCAAAGTTATGATTACACATACTCAATCAATTTCCAAAATCAACATATCAATGTAACAACTAATTAAACCTTAAATTTCTATTTTACATTAAGCTATACTCATATATATTTTCATATGAACACTGTGATATATTTTCTTCATAAAATACATACATACATGAACTAGTATATCTATAATCATATATAAACTCATAAAAACATTTTACAAACAATTATCATACCAAGTTATATATATCAACAATTCATCCTATAAAATATTTTACAGAGAACTTTTTGGGAAGAAGAAAAATTAAACTTTTTGAAGAAAAGGTTAAGCCCCTACCTTTGATTAAGAAGATGATGGCTAGAGTTTGATTATCAATTTCTTTTCTCCAATTGCTTTCTTAAACCTGTTAGAGTTTCTCTAAATTTCTCTCTAGTTTTCTTATTCTCATCTTTTCTCTTTGTAAACTTCAACTGAGTCTTTCTTCTCCCTAACTCTAACATACGTAGAATATTATAACGTATAATAATAATAATATAGATATTAAGTATAGGATTTAACTGACATCAGTTATAAACTTTTTGAAAATCAAAAGCCATAAGGCTTGTTTGGCTAAGCTTAATAAAAATAACTCATTAACCCTTATGCTTTATTTGGTAAAACCCAATTAGATAAAAGACTTAATAGGCATTAGGCCTTGTTTGGCAAAACTGAATTAAACTCCCTTAATTTATTTTAATAACTCGTTTATACCAAGGTTATTAGTCACACTTTTATTTAATTAATAAATCAATTAAAACATTAATCTATTAAATTACTTTAGCACATAATTTAATATCACATAACTATAATTTCTTTTATAATTATAATTTTTTTTAACCAACTAATATTTTAAATTACAATTTCCCATTTAAAATATTATAATTTATTTAAATCACTATAAGCTCTTTAGCTTACTTATTAAATTACATTGATATATAATCTCATAACAATTAATTTACTTAGCTCCTTAATTATTTATTCAACAAATAATTAACTAAACCACATCAACTCAAATTGCCATATAATTCAATAAATATTTAATATTGCAAATAAATATTTAATATTTATTCAACAAATAATTAACTAAATCACATCAACTCAAATTGAACAATTATTTATTCAACAATAAACATAATCCATTAAATACTTATATAAATCAATAAATATTTAATATTACACTTTAAAATTCTGGAATGTTAAAGTGGGAGTTGGTAAAGCGTACTCAACCTGCCGCACTGAAGATGCCTTGGGAAAAGTTCCAAGAACTATTCAACGACAAGTACTTTCCCGAAAGTATTCGTCATATAAAAGAGGTATAATTTATCAAGTTGGAGCAAAACAACATGACCGTGTCGCATTACGAAGCCAAGTTTGCCGAGTTGTCCCGATTTGCATCCCACTTGGTTGACAATGAAGAGAGAATGACGCGGATGTTTTTAAGAGGTTTGAAGCCGGAGATACGTCAACATCTTATTTCTCATAAACTATGTTTGTATTCAGATGTTGTAAATAGGGCTCAGTTAGTGGAGCGCGATAACGAGTCAACGCAACCAAAAGAGAGTAGCCGGCAAAATAATAATACCAGTGAGAGCAGTCATCAAAGCGGTGACAACAAGAGTGGAGGGAATCAACAGGCCAGAAGTGGTTACCATTTCGGTGGTAATTAAGGCTAAACCAATACGAATGGACATTTCAAGAAGAGTAGATTCAACAATGATGGAATGATGTCAGCACCAACACCCGTTGTTAAGGAAGGAGAACGACCACCTATCATATGCTTCAAATACGGAGGGGAGGGACACATCAGTCTAAACTGCGCGATGCCGTCCAAAGCATGCTATAATTGTGGAAGAGAAGGTCATTTAGCCCAATTTTGTCGTTCACCAAAGACAAGTTCAGCTAGGATGGAGGCGCCAAAGGATGTCCTAGGCATGCCAAAGCTGGTAGTTTAAGAGAGAGCATTTTTTTTGTGATGAGGAACCTGAATAAAATTATCACAGGTTAGTTAGTCATAAACTCTTGCGAAGTCTATACCGTGTTAGATACCGGTTCTACTCACTCTTTTATTGCACATAGTTGTGTTCAATGTTTGAAGTTAACTCAGGAGAAGTTAGACTTTGATATATCTGCTTAAACTCAATTTAGAAACCTTCGTTACCTCCACTATTTATAAATCTTGTTCAAATCAACACTTTCACGTTATCTGTCGATCTTATCTCTTTGAAAATACTTGCCTTTGATGTGATTTTTGGAAACGATTGGTTAACTACTCATCATGTTTTTCGTAAGCTTGTTAGCTTTCATACTCCTAACCAACCTGTTATGCAAATTCAAAGTAACCAAACCACTAAAGTCAATCATTGTCATATCAAACCATAAATAAAGAGCCCCGATCCTTTCGTTGTTGACTTTCTTGTGTGGAATGTACCAAAGTCAGACTTTCTATAGGCAACGTCGTGAATGACGATGGCAAGTTGATAGGTATCAATGTGACGTGTTATCCAAGTCTTGGATGAGAGTCACAGTTTTGAATGATATTTCTATTGTTAATAAATTTCCTGACGTATTATTGAAGACTTCTTAGCCTACTCCTAGAGCATGAAATTGAATTTTGTATTGACCCCAGTATAAAACCCATTTCTAAAAACCCTTAAACATTTATTCAACTAAAGCGAACGTGTAATATGCCAAAGACGTTGGCTCGAGCTATTGAAGATTACGATCATATCATTTAATACCATCATGGGAAAAACGAACATGGTAGCTAACGCGTTGAGTAGAAGATCGTATGCGTTTAAGAGTGCGATGTTGTTAACACAAAGACTCGTTTCGTATAACTTATAAATGATGAGATAGAGTTAAAGAATCTAGGGACCCACGTGAAGATAACGAATATACGAGTAGAATCAATTTTAATCGATAGTTAAAGTCGCTCAAGCTATGCATCTTCGAGTCGATGCGTATGAGGAAGAAAGTGCAAGAAGGTGCTATGCCGTAAGCAAGAATCGATGAAGAAGGAATACTTTGAGTCAACTCTAGACTTTGTGTTCCTAACGACCCTGATTTAAAGTATAAAATCATGATGGAGGCGCACAACACACCGTTTGCAATCCATCTTGGGAGTACAAAATGTATCGTGATCTTCACATACATTTTGGTGGAGCAATATGAAGAGAGAGATAACGGGTTTATCTCAAGGTGTTTAACTTGTCAACGAGTCAAGGCGAGCATCAAGTACCAAAAGGTCCATTGCAACCACTTAAAATTCAAGAATGGAAGTGGGAGCACATTACCATGGATTTCAAGCATCGGTCTTCCCAAGGTTTCTCAAGGCATAGATGCAATTTGGGTCATTGTTGATAGATTGACCAAGTCTCGCCACTTCTTACCTATACGAGAAACTTATACACTTGAACGTCTGGCTCGTATGTACATAAATGAGATTGTAAGACTGCATGGTATGCTAGTATCCATAGTTTCTGATCGAGACCCAAGATTCACTTCACGATTTTGAGTTAGTTTGCAAAAAGCTATGGGCACGGATTTACGATTTAGTTTTCGCATATCATCCTCGCATTTGGATGGACAAATGGAGAGGACTATTTAAACTCTTGAAGATCAATTAAGACTCGTGTCCTTGATTTCAAGGGAAGTTGGGACAAGTTTTTACCATCGTGGAGTTTTCCTACAACAACAGCTTATCAAGCAAGTATTGGCATGGCTCCATTCGAAGCGTTGTATGGGAGAAAGTGTCATTCCCCAATATGCTGGAATGAGGTGGGTGAAGCAACGTTGTTGGGATCGGAGTTGGTACGTATGACTACAGAAAAGATTCAAACGATCCGACAACGTATAAAAACTTCACAAGATCGATAAAAGATTTATACTGATCTTCATCGGAAGAACATAGAATTCGATATTGGAGATCATGTGTTGTTACGTGTTGCTCCATGGAAAGGAGTTACGAGATTTGGAAAGAGAGAAAAGCTCAATCCTCGATTCATTGGCCCATTTTTACTTCTCGAGCGAGTGGGAACTATGGCCTATAGACTCGCCTTACCGCCAAGTATGTCTCGTGTTCATAATGTTTTTCACATATCTATGCTACGTAAATATGTGAAAGACCCGAACCACATTATTGAGTTAGAACCAGACGAGATAGATGAAGATTTAACGTATGAAGAGTTACCTGTTAAAATCTTGGATAAGAAAGATCATGTTCTATGCTCCAAGGTTATACCTCAAGTCAAAGTTTTGTGGAGAAACCACAATTTGGAGGAAATGACTTGGGAGTTAGAATCTGAGATGAAGTCAAGGTATCCTCATCTCTTTGACATACCAGGTATGTACCCTAATTTCGAGGATGAAATTTTATAAGAAGGGGAGGTTGTAAGACCCCAACTTTTATGAATAAAGAATAATTTCTCGAATTACATTTTTGAATATTATTGTATTGATTTGATATAATGTTATAGTTGTGGGTAATATTTATAAATTTTGCAAAGTACGCAAGTTGTTATATAATATTCGATTGGTCGGGGAATATTCGTTTTAACAGGGAATATTCATACAATGGTACAATCATTGGTGGACCCCACAAATGTAATTATTGTCTTGACCGAGAAAACGATAAAAAATACTTTTTTATGAAAATAATGGCGGAGGTGTTACCATTAAAACTATTGAACTACCCTAAGATTAAAAATACAAGAATACGCCAGAGTTGCACAAAGAGCACACTCAGATTGATTAATGATGCTTACGTGAGAAGTCACCACCTATACTCATTTATTGCTACATGAATTGCCGCATCATATTTCTCATATTATTGATTCAATTATTGTTACAAAATGATCATCTATAGTATATGATATATTATTAAATCAATAATTGAGACTAAAAGTTATTCATATTATTATTTGCAATATTGACAATGTCTAGAAGTTCTGTCAAGGGAGGTTTGGTCACCTAATTGCACGCCAATAAGGAGAAATCTTTATTGAAAAGCCCCTTCTTTCCTGGGAACGACCTGGTTGTTAAATATTATGAATTATAATATTAATGATGAATAAGTTCGTGTTGATTAAAGATGAATTTTATAGTTCCATTGTGTTGCACTTATTTGTGTTAGTATAATTGATGTCTGGAGATATATTGTTCAATTGTGTATTCGGGACACTTTTTGTGTCAGAGTACTATTCACGAGTTATTATTCATAAGTTACTATTCACGAGTTATTATTCACAGGGTACTATTCACCGTTAATAGTTTTTACGAGTTAATTGATGTCTGGAGATATATTTATTTTCGGTCCAAATCATTTTTTTGTACAATATTATTCCATGTGGAGATGTGCTAATTTTTCAGACTGTTGGTTGAAGATATAATAGTAAATCAATCTGGACCATTCATGAATTAGTTACTATTCATTCCATTTTCCTATAAATAGAAGCTCATTCCTTCATTGTTTCTTACGAATTCACTGAAACTCTAGAGAGAGAAATTATAGAAAAGCTATAGAAAAGTATTCTCGCTTCCTTCCCTACTCTTATATTCAGCTTTTTTACTTGTAGTGGGATATTATTTGTTGTACTTCATGAAGAGAACTTCCGTTATTCTATTATTTATTATTATGTTGGAATAACTCAGATACGCTGGCTACCCTATACATGGTGACATTCTTCTAATATTCCATTCTTTATTATTCTATCGTAATATCCTCGTCTCGCTTGCTTTACCGGGACTCCATTATTTATTATTCTCGTTTAATATCCTGTCTGTATGCTTATGCTGCACTCGGTTCCATTATTTATTATTCTGTCGAATATCCCGTCAGGCGCTTACGCCTTACCCGGGTTCCATTATTTATTATTCTGTCGAAATATCCTGTCTGTGTGTTCACACCGGACCTGGTTCCATCCTTTATTATTCTGTTGGAATAACTTGCGTGTGCGGTCTATCGCATGCATGGTGATTTCTTTTGTTATTCCATGCTTTATTATACTCAGTTGGGTAAAACTTTGACTTCTATTGTGAAACCCCAAATTTTATGAATAAAGAATTAAGTTTCTCGAAATAATTTTTTTTTTTATATTATGGTGTGAATTTAAGATAATGTTATAGTTGTGGGTAATATTTATAAATTTTGCAAAGTATGCAAGTTGTCATATTATATTCGATTGGTTGGGGAATATTCGTTTTAAATAGGAAATATTCGTATAATGGCACAATAATTGGTGGACCCCACAACGGAATTATTGTCGGATTGAGAAAATGACAAAAATATTTTATTGAAAACAACTACAGATGTTTTTCCGTTGATACTGCTGAACTACTCTGTAGTAAAGTACAAAGAATACGCTATTGTTGCAAGTAGCACACCAGATTGATTATTGATATTTATGTGAGAAGTCACTCAGTTTTGTTCAATTATTGCTACAATAGTTGTTGCATAGTATCTCACATTATTTGATTCAATTATTGTTGATTTAGAAGTTTTGTTTTATTCGTATTATTAACGTAATAAAATAGAAACATCTTTTTATATAAAACAAAATACTTTATTAAAGTTATTCTATAAATAGAATATATTATATTCTATTACGCATAGTGTTTTGTTTATAGTAAAATCTTTTTATATAAAAAGTAATACTTTATTAAAGTTATTCTATAAATAGAATATATTATATTTTATTATACATAGTGCCCAGATAGTGTTTGCATAGTAAAAAAATCTTTTTATATAAATAGAATATATTATATTTTATTTAAAAGATTTTTCTTTAAATATGGATCGCCGATTAACGTAAATCAATCTCGGACCGCTCATGGATTAGTTACTATGCATTCCATTTTCCTATAAATAGAAGCTCATTCCTTCATTATTTTCTTACGAATTCAATTTAACTCCCAGAGAGAGAAACTATAGAGAGACTATAGAGATAGAAGAAAGTTTTCTCGCTACTTCACTACTCTTATATCAAGTATTATTTTATGGTAAGGGATATTATTCTTTTGTATTCAAGAAGAGAACTTATGTTATTTCATTTCTTTATTGTTCGTTGAATAACTCAGATAATGCTGGCTACCCTATACTTGGTGACGCTCTTCTATTATTCTCGCTGTTTATTATTCTCGCTTAATATCCTCATTCGTGCTATACGCCGACCGGTTCCATTTTTATTATTCCGCCTTTTATTATTCTCGTTTTTAATACCCCCGTCTGTATATACGCCGGACCGGTTCCATCATTTATTATTCCGCATTTATTATTCTCGTTGAACATCCCGCTTGGCAGTGAATTTTACCCGACCGTTCCGTTATTATTATTCTCCGCTGAAATAACCGCCTATGCGGCATCGCATGCATGGTGATATCTTTTGTTATTCCATTCAAAGATTTTACTCAGTTGATTAAAATTTTGACTTCTATACTCCATGAAATTAGTGGAATATCCTTGATATTTGCGATTCATCCAATATCTTTTCGTGGAAATATTCTTCTGAGCATTCTTGAATTTTACTCTACAAAGCATTATCATGTCGATAATTTGGACGTTATCGTTCCCGGACAAATTAATTCTTGAACTTGTTTTATTGAATTCTTATATCATTGTCATCATCGTCATGTTTATATTATGTTGAAAGTCATCTGTGGCCTGTAGTGCATAGATGGACTTGGTATGATTATGACCAGGGATTATTCGGTATAATCATGACCGTAATGTTACAAATGATGTGTAAAAAGTCCTCATTGGCCCGTAATGCATTGATGGACAGTTTTTGGTATGATTATGGCTATGGATTCTCTTCGGCCAAGGGTGCAAAGATGAATTATGTTATGGCAAGATCAGGACCGTTGATGAAAACACGATTATCTTTGGCCCGTAGTGCATGAATAATTCATGGTCGTGATACTAAAGAATATCATTGGCCTGTAGTGCATGGATAATATAATGATGTGGATTATTTATTGAGCTGAGTCTCAGCGATAAAAGTGATGAAAAACTTTTAAAATCATAAAAGATAGTAGATTTCATTCTCTACTTGACTCTTTTAATAGATTGCTTGTTCCGCTGCAGTTAAACTTGATGTCTATTATATGTTATCAGTTTAACATTGTTGGAGACTAATGATAATTTATTCTGCATTATCTTAGTCATAATATTTCTTATCGGGCTAGTTGAGCTCGCCTTTCTTTCACCGCTTTCTTCGTGAAATGAGAATATAGTTGGGACTGGCCAGGAACGGAGTGATGGTCCAGAGGATAGCATTAGTAGTCCTCACTATTTTGTGAAATAGTGTGATAATAATTGTAATGAGGACTCCTTTTGAGTTTGTATAATCTCTAGTAGACAATAATTGTATTCAAACTCATAGTTTATGTTTTGTCGTATTGTACACGACAGTTGTATTAGTAAGTTGTATTTGAATTTATGTACCATGTAAGTGGTGACCCAAGATGGGTGATGTATACCTAATTTTGGGGGCGTCACTGTTGGTATCAAAGCTTAGGGATATGATCCTTGGCTAAGATGTGAGATAAGAACTAGGAGGGGAGAGACGGGGAATTCCTTCGCTAGTATGACCTACCTAAGTTTATTTGGTATTTAATTGGTCGGTCAAAGTATAGGGATAATATGTGATATGTTAATTAACCCTTGTTTTGTGGCAGTGTTTGAAAATGGCATCCGAGAATGTTGAGATTATCAATGGAGCACAGGAGACCGTTGAGTCTCCACAGATCAATAATTAGGATAATGTGCAAACCAGAGGGGCAATATACTCCTCATGAAAACAAAGAACATCGATGAAATTGTGAATGATGGGATAGTCGAGGCTTTATGAAATTCGCAAATAACAAAGTAACGCAGCCTCATCCAAAAATGCGTACAAATAATCGATAATTTTGATGGTCACCGCTAAGCGCTTTAAGGAGAAATTACGCAACAACTGGACGAAGGCGCCCCATTCATAATGCAGTGGAAACAATGGTAACTCCACGGTTGGTCACCATTAAGCGCTTCAAGGTGCCGGGACCACCGGAGGTTTTGGGAAAGCCGTAACCACTTAAGGCGAGACATGGATAAAGTAGATTAATAAGATATTTGATGTCTTGGAATGCTCAGAGGAGCAAAGGTTCCATTCGCCACCTTTATGTTGCGTGAAGAAGGAGATCATTGGTGGGAATCAGAAAAGCGACTCAAACTGGCCGACTCAAGATGTCTTGGGAGAAGTTCCAAGAATTATTCAACGACAAGTACTTTCCCGAAAGTATTCAGTCACATGAAGGAGGTAGAATTCATCAAGATGGAGCAAAACAATATGACCGTGTCGCAATGACGAGGCTATGTTTATGAGTTATCCTGGCCAGATCCCATTTGGTCGATAATGAGGAGCGAATGACGCGAATGTTTTTAAGCGAGGTTTGAAACCCAATATACGCCAATACCTCATTTCTCACAAACTTTGTTTATATTTAGATGTTGTGAATAGGGCTCGCTTATTGAGCGCCGATAATGAGTCAAAGACAACCAAAAGGCAATGACCAACAACACGATAATAATCATACCCGGCGGGCAATCACATCGGAACAACGATAACTATCGTGGGGATATTATCATGCCAAGAATGGTAACCATTTCGGGTGGTAATCATGGCCAAGATAATAAGAATGTACATTTTAAGAAGAGAATGTTCAACAATGACGTGAAGATGTCGACACCAAAGACCCGCTTCAAAGGAAGAAGAACGCCCATTGGTCGATGTTTCAAATGCGACAAGAGGGACACATCCGTCCAAACTGCATTTAACAATCCAAAGCGTGTTTTAATTGCGGAAGAGAAGGTCACCTAGCTCGATTTTATCGCTTGGTGAAGTCAAGTCCAACCGGATAGTGATGCCAAAGGATGTCCCATGTCAAAGCCGTTTGAGTTTAAGAGAGAGCGTTTTTTCTCGTGATGAGGAACCCGAATAAAATTATCACGTAAGTTAATCATAAGCTCTCACAAAGTCCATACCGTGTTAGATAATCGGGTTCTACTCACTCTTTATTTCACCTAGTTTTGTTCAATGTTTGAAGTTAACTCCTAGAAGTTAGACTTTGATATATCTGCTTAAACTCGTGTTGAGAAACCTTCGTTACCTCCACTATTTATAAATCTTGTTTGATTCAAATCAACACTTTCACGTTACCTGTCGATCTTATCTCTTTGAAAATACTTGCCTTTGATGTGATTTTAGGAATCGATTGGTTAATTACTCATCATGTTTTTTTTTGTAAGGTTGTTAGATTTCATACTCCTAACCAACCTGTTATGCGAATTCAAAGTAACCAAACCACTAATGTTAATCATTGTCATATCAAGCCATAAGTAAAGAGCCCCGATCCTTTTGTTGATGACATCCTTGTGTGGAATGCACCGAAGCCAGACTTTCTGTAGACGACGTCGTGAATGACGATGACAAGTTGATAGGTATCATTGTGAGGTGCTATCTAGGATAAGGGATAGAAGTCACAATTGGTATCAATGTGACGTACTATCCAAATCTTGGATGAGAGTAAAAGTTTTGAATGATATTTCTATCGTTAATAAATTTCTTAACGTATTCTTGAAGACTTCTTAGCCTACCCTTAGAGCGTGAAGTCGAATTTTGTATTGACCGCAGTACAAAACCCATTTCTTAAACCCTCAAATATTTCTTCAACTAAAACGAACGTAATACGCGCCTAAAGACGCTGACTCGAAATATAAAGATTACGATCGTACTATTCAATATCATCGCGGAAGAGCGAACGTGGTAGTTGACGTGTTGAGTAGAAGATCGTATGCGTTTAGAAGTGCGATGTTGTTAACACAAAGACTCATTTCGTATAACTTGCAAATGATGAAGATAGAATTAAAGACTCTAGGGACCCACATGAAGATAACGAATATACGAGTAAAATTGACTTTAATCGATAAAGTTAAAGACGCTCAAAATACATACCCGAAACTGATGAATGTGAAGAAGAAGGTTCAAGAGGGTGTTATTCTAGAAGCAAGAGTTGTCAAGAGGAAATCTCAACCCTCGATTTAATTGGCCCATTTGAAATCCTCGATTGAGTAGGAACCGTGGCTTATAGACTCGCTTTTACCGCCAAGTATGTCGTCAAGTGCTCATAACATTTTTAACGTGATCAATGTTACGTAAATATGTGGATGACCCAACCACATTATTAATTTAGAATCTGGATGAGATAGCGGATGATTTAACGTGATGAGATCTCGTGTTAAAATCTTGATAAGAAGAATCGTATCCAACACTCAAGGGTTATACCTCAAGAGTTAGAATCAAATAAAGTCAAGGTATCCTCACCGTGACGCAAGATACTGTGTATCGCACGTAAATTTCGAGGGCGAAATTCCATAAGGAGGGGAGATTGTGAAACCCTAGATTTTATGAATAAAGAATTAAGTTTCTCGAAATAATTTTTTTTTTATATTATGGTGTGAATTAGAGATAATGTTATAGTTGTGGGTAATATTTATAAATTTTGCAAAGTATGCAAGTTGTCATATTATATTCGATTGGTCTGGGAATATTCATTTTAAATGTGAAATATTCAATGATTACGGCACAATCATTGGGGGACCCCACAACGGAATTATTGTCGGATTGAGAAAACGACAAAAATATTTTATTGAAAACAACGACAGAAGTTTTACCGTTGATACTATTGAACTACTCGGTAGTAAAAGTATAGTAATACGCGTTGTTGCCTAGTAGCACACGGTATTGATTATTGATATTTATGTGAGAAGTCACTTAGTTTTGTTCAATTATTGCTACAATAGTTGATGCATAGTATCTCACATTATTTGATTCAATTATTGTTGATTTAGAAGTTTTGTTTTATTTGTATTATTAACGTAATAAAATAGAAACATCTTTTTATATAAAACATAATACTTTATAAAAGTTATTCTATAAATAGAATATATTATATTCTATTATGCATAGTGTTTTGTATAGTAAAATCTTTTTATATAAAACAGAATACTTTATTAAAGTTATTCTATAAATAGAATATATATTATATTTTATTATGCATAGTGTTTGCATAGTGCCCGCATAGTATTTGCATAGTGCCCGCATGACCGTAATGTTACAATTGATGTGGTAAAAGTCCTCATTGGCCCGTAGTGCATTGATGGACAGTTGTTGGCATGATCATAACCATTAATGAATACAAGAATGTCATTGGACCGTAGTGCATGGATAATTTGTGGTCGTGATACTAAAGAATATCCTTGGCCGTAGTGCAGGGGTGATTCGATGATGTGGATTATTTATTAAGCTGAGTCCTAGCGATAAAAGTGATGAAAAATCTTTTAAATCATAGAAGATAGTAGATTTTATTCTCTACTTGACTCTTTTAATGGATTGCTTGTTCCGCTGTGTGACGCCCCCAAAATTAGGTATACATCACCCATCTTAGGTCTCCAGAAAAGTGTCCCGAATACCCAATTAAACAATATATCCTCCAGACATCAATTATACTAACACAAATAAGTCCAACACAATGGAACTATAAAATTCATCTTTAATCAGCACGAACTTATTCATCATTATTCACCAGGTTGTTCCCAGGAAAGAGGGGGCTTTCTGATAAGGATTTCTCCTTATTGGCGCGCAATTAGGTGACCAAACCTCTCCTTGACAAAACTTCTAGACATTGTCAATATTACAACTAATAATATGAATAACTTTGTCGCCTCAATTATTGATTTAATAATATATCATATAATGCGATGATAATCGTAATAATAATTGAATCAATAATACGAGAGAGATATGATGCAAGCACCATCGTAGCAATAATTGAGTATAACCGATTGACTTCAACGCAAGCATCAATAATCAATACTGGTGCATCATCGCAACTACATCGTGACATCGTATTTTTTTACTACCGGGTAGTTCAACAATTTTAACTGTGAATACCTCCAAGTTATTTTCATAAAGTATTTTGTCGCTTTCTCAATCCGATGGCTAATTCCGTTAGTTAGGGGTCCACCAATGATTGTGCTTGAGTTGTACCTAATATTCCCCGATCAATCGAATATTATATAAAAACTTGCGTACTTTGCAAAAATTTATAAATATTACCCACAACTATAACATTATATCAAATCAATACCATAATATTCAAAAATATAATTCGAAAAAATTATTCTTTATTCATAAAAGTTGGGGTCTTACAACCTCCCCTTCTTATGAAATTTTGTCCTCGAAATTAGGGTACATACCTGGTATGTCGAAGAGATGAGGATACCTTGACTTCATCTCAGATTCTAACTCCCAAGTTATTTCCTCCACATCATGATTTCTCCACAAAACTTTGACTTGAGGTATAACCTTGGAGCGTAGAACATGATCCTTTTTATCCAAAATTTTAACAGGTAACTCTTCATACGTTAAATCTTCCTCTATCTCGTCTTGTTCTAACTCAATAATGTGGTTCGGGTCTATCGCATATTTACGTAACATAGATATTTGAAAAACATTATGAACACGAGACATACTTAAGCAGTAAGGCGAGTCTATAGCCACGCTCCCACTCGCTTCAAGAATTAAAATGGGCCAATGAACCGAGGATCGAGCTTTCCTCTCTTTCCAAATCTCAGTAACTCCTTTCCATGGAGCAACACGTAACCACACATGATCTCCAATATCAATTCTACATCCTTTCGATGAAGATCGAAGATAACTCTTTTGTCGCAGTGAAGTTTTTATACGCTGTCGGATCGCTTGAATATTTTTTGTAGTCATACGCACCAACTCCGGGTCCCCAACAACGCTCCTTCACCCAATTCATCCCAAAGATATCGAGAATGACACTTTCTTCCATACAACGCCTCAAATGGAGCCATGCCAATACTTGTTTGATAACTGTTGTTGTAGGAAAACTCCACCAATGGTAAGAATTTGTCCCAACTTCCCTTGAAGTCAAGGACACAAAGTGTTAATAGATCTTCAAGAGTTTGAATAGTCCTCTCCGACTGTCCGTCCGTCTAAGGATGTTATGTCGAACTAAATCGTAAGTTTGTGCCCATAGCTTTTTGCAAACTAACCCAAAATTATGAAGTGAATCTTGGGTCTCGATCAGAAACTATGGATACCCAAGATACCATGCGCCTTAAATCTCGCTTATATACATACCGAGCAAGACTTTCAAGTGTATAAGTTTCTCAGATCAAGAAGAAATGAGCAGATTTGGTCAATCTATCAACAATGACCCAAATCGATCTATGCCTTTGAGAAACCTTAGGAAGACCGTTGAACGAAATCCATGGTAATGTGCTCCCACTTCCATTCTGGAATTTCAAGTGGTTGCAATGGACCTTTTGGTACTTGATCCTCCGCCTTGACTTGTTGACAAGTTAAACACCTTGAGATAAACTCTGCTATTTCTCTCTTCATTTTGCTCCACCAAAATGTATGTCGAAGATCATGATACATTGTGTCTCCATCATGATTTTATACTTTAAATCAGGGTCGTTAATAACACAAAGTCTGGAGTTGACTCGAAGTATTCCTTCTTCATCAATTCTTGCTTTCGGCATAACACCTTCTTGCACCTTCTTCCTCATACGCATCAAGTCTGGGTCTGTAGTTTGAGCAGCTTTAACTTTATCAATTAAAGTCGGTTCTACTTGTATATTCGCCATCATCACATGGGTCCCTAGAGTTTTTAACTCTATCTCCATCCTTTCCAAGTCACACAAAATGGGTCTTTGCGTTGACAATATCGCACTCGTACTTGCATATGATCTTCTACTCAATGCGTCAGCTACCACGTTCACTTTTCCACGATGGAATTGGATGGTATGATCATAATCTTTCAACAGTTCAACCCAACGTCGTTGTCGCATGTTGAGTTCTTTTTGAGTGAAGAAATATTTGAGGCTTTTATGATCCGTAAAGATCTCCACTTTCTCCCCATACAAGTAATGCTTCCAAATTTTAAGTGCGAAGACAACAGCTGCTAACTCTAGATCATGAGTAGGATAATTTCTCTCATATTCTTTGAGTTGTCTTGAGGCATAGGCTATGACTTTCCCATGTTGCATGAGAACACATCCCAACCTTTTGCTCAAGCATCATCAGAGATGACAAATCCCTCCGAGCTGATGGTATTGTCGTAACAAAAATAAATGAGTCTCCTCTTGAGTTCTTGAAAACTCTTCTCACATTCTTCGCTCCAACCGAACTTTGTATCTTTCTGAGTCAGCTTAGTTAATGGAGTAGCGATTCGAGAAAATCCTTCCACGAATAGCTTCAATCTTTGAATAGCTTTGAATAGCTTCAATCATTGCCGGGTCAACAGATATTCCGTGACTTGATACTACGTGCCCAAGGAATACTACTTCTTCAAGCCAAAACTCGCATTTCTTCAACTTGGCATAAAGCTTGTATTCACGAAGCTTTTGGAGTGTCAACCTTAAGTGTTACTCATGATCTTCACGACTTTTGGAATAAATAAGGATGTCATCAATAAAGACAACCACAAAGTGATCCAAATATTCCTTGAATACTCGGTTCATCATATCCATGAAGGCAGCAGGAGCATTAGTCAATCCAAAGGATGTGATTAGGAATTCATAATGCTCGTACTGAGTTCTGAAAGCCGTCTTTGTAATGTCATCAGTTCTAATCTTCAATTGGTGATATTCGGAACGAAGATCAATCTTTGAAAAGAATTTGGCTCCTTACCACCGGGTCAAACAGTCATCAATACGCGGGTAATGGGTACCTATTTTTTGATGGTGACATGATTCAACTCCCGATAATCAATACAAAGTCGCGATACTCCCATCTTTCTTCTTCACTTCATTTAATAGAACAGAGCACCCCAAGGAGAAGTACTAGACTTAATAAAGCCAATGTCTAACAATTCCTCGCAGCTGGGTCTTAACTCTCAAGTTCAATAGAGCAATTCGATATGGGCTTTGGAAATGGGTTTTGTACCAAGTTCAAGGTCGATACAAAATTCAATTTCACGCCTAGGGTAGGCCAAGAAGTTCTTCGTGGAATACCTCGTGAAATTTATTAACAATTGAAATATCGCTCAAAATCGACGATTTTTGTTTAAATCAGAATATGAGCTAAGAAAGCTTAACAATCTGCTTTTCAATAAACGAATAGCTTTATGGCTTGAAATGACCGTGATTGATTTTAATGGTTTGGTCGCTTAAATTCGCATAATAGGTTGATTAGAATATGAAAACTAACAACCTTCAAAAACAATCAATTTTTGTATGATGAGTATTTAACCAATCAATCCCTAGAATTACGCCAAACGCAAGTATTTTTAAAGAAATAAGAGCGGTGTAATGTGTGGTTACCGATTTGAACTAAACAAGACATATAACCAGTGGATGTAATGAAGGTTTCTCCCAATGGATTTTCCATAGATAAGTCAAAGTCTAATTTCTCCGGAGTCAAATTTAATCGTTGAGTGCAAGTAGGAGAAATAAAAGAATGGGTAGAACCGGTATCAAATAAAGTATAGACTTCACTAGATTTTATGATAAGCTTAGACGTGATGACCTCATTCGTTCCTTGCTTCGGGAGGTCACAACAAACGCCTCCCTTGCACTACCGATTTCGACTTTTCCGACTACTTTTTGGTGCCTCCATCCTAGTCGAACTTATCTTCATGAATGACAAAATTGGGCTAAGTGACCTTCTTCCACAATTATAACATGCTTTGAACGGATTATGCAATTTGACCGATGTGTCCTCTCCACTCCGCATTTGAAGAATATGATAGGTGGTCGCTTCTCCTTCCTTAACAACGGGTCTTTGGTGACGCGCCTTTCCATCATTGTTGAATCTTCTTCTTGAAATGTCCATTCTTATTGTTTTAGCCTCGACACCACCAAAGTGGTTACCATTTCGCCCGTTGATTCCTTCACGCTTGTTGTCACCGCTCGATGACTACTCTCATTTCCTTCTGCGTTGACTCGTTATCGCTACTTCCACTAATCGAGCCCTATTTACAACATCCTAATACAAACACAGCTTTATGAGAAATAAGATGTCGACGATCTCCCGCTTCAAACCTCTTAAAACATCTCGTGTCATTCTCTTCATTATCCACCAAATGGGACGCAAACCGGACAACTCCTTGCAAACTTGGTTTACATCATGCGACACGGCCATATTATTTTGCTCCAATTTGATGAATTCTACCTCTTTTATATATGACGAATACTTTCGAGAAAGTACTTGTCGTTGAATAGTTCTTGAACTTTTCCCAAGACATCTTCAAGTTTGAGTACGCTTTTACCGATTCCCACCAAAGAATCGCCTCTCCTCGCATTATAAAGGTGGCAAAAGGAACCTTTTGCTCCTCGAGTATCCCAAGATATCAAATATCTTGGTGATCTGCTTTATCCATGCTTCCGCCTTTTAAGTGGTTTTGGCTCTCCAATAAACTCCGGTGGTCCCAGCCTTGAATCGCTTAGCGGTGACCGTCCGAGAGTTTCCATTGTTTCCACTTCACATTTTGGACAGAGCCGCTCTCACCGTTGTTACATGAATTGCATAAAGCCTCCTAACATTCCATCATTCATCATTTGGTCAAGGTTGTATTTGCATGAGGATTATCGCCTTCCCGATGCACATTATCCTCGATTATTGATATGCTGGTGAATCAACGTCACTGTGTGCTCCATTGCTATTCTCAACATTCTCGGATGTCATTTTCAAATACTGCCACAAAACAAAAAGTTAATTAACATGTAACATATTATCCCTATATTCTGACCAACCAATTAAATACCAAAGAAAACTTAGGTAGGTCATACTAACAAGAAATTCCCTGCCTCCCTCCTAGTTCTATTCTCACATCTTAGCTAGGATCATATCCTCAAGCTCGATATCTAACCGTGACGCCCCCAAAATTAGGTATACATCACCCATCTTGAGTCGCTAGATACATGGTACGTAATTCAAATACAACTTAATAATACAACTGTCACGTACATAATATGACAAAACATAAACTGAGTTTGAATACAAATATTGTCTACTAGAGATTATACAAACTCAAAAGGAGTCCTCATTACAATTAGTATCACACTATTTCATGCTAATAGTGAGGACTACTAATGCACCATCTAGACCATCACTCTGTTCCTCGACTAGTCCCAATTTACGCTCTCATTTCAAGAGAACAAAGGAAAGAAAGGGTGAGCTAAACTAGCCCAAGAAGAAATATTATGACTAAGATAATGCAAAAAATTTATCGTTAGTTTTCAATATCGTTAAACCGATAAAATATAATAACTATCCATTTTAATCTCAATGAACAAGCAATCCATTAGAAGAGTCAAGTAGGGAATAAAATCTACTATCTTTTATGATTTAAAAGGTTTTTCATCACTTTTATCGCTGGGACTCAGCTTAATACATAATCCACATCATCGAATCACCCCTGCACTACGGCCAATGATATTCTTTAGTATCACAACCATAATTATCAATGCACTACGGGCCAAGGACATTCGTGTATTCATTAATTATAATGATCATGCCAACAACTATCCATCAATGCACTACGGGCCAATGAGGACTTTTACCACATCACTTATAAGATTACGGTAATGATTACACCGAATAATCCCTGGTCATAATCATACCAAGTCCATCTATGCACTACAGGCCATAGATGACTTTCAACAAAATATAAACATGAGGATGATGACAATGATATAAAAATTCAATAAAACAAGTTCAAGAATTAATTTATCTAGGAACTGATAACGTCCAGATTGTCAACATCATACTGTTTTGTAGAGTAAAATTCAAGAATGCTCAGAAGAATATTTCCATGAAAAGATACTGGATGAAGCGCAAATATCAAAGATATTCCACTAATTTCATGGGTATAGAAGTCAAAGTTTTAACCAACTGAGTATAATAAAGAATGGAATAACAAAAGAAATCACCATGCATGCGATAGACCGCACAGGCAGGTTATTCCAACATAATTATAAAGGATGGAACCAAGTCCGGCCAAAACGCACGTATACATATTTTTGACATAATAATAAATAATGGAACCAGTCCTGCCAGAACGCATAGATGTGATATTCCGATAGAATAATAAATAATGGAACCGTGTCCTACAGAAATGTACATGCATAACAAGATATTTCGGATGTAATAATAAATAATGGAACCAGTCCCAGTAAACGTATGCATGTGATATTCGCATGTAATAATAAAGAACGAAAATATTAGAAGAATGTCACCATGTATAGGGTAGTTCACAGATACAAAAGTTATTCCAATAGAATAATAAATAATGGAATAATGTAAGTTCTCTTCATGAAAGACAATAAATAACATCCTCATCGTAAAAGAAACCGAATATAAGAGTAGGGAAGTAGCGGAATACTTTTCTATAGGTTCTCTTATAATTCTCTCTCTAGCGTTTCAGTGAATTCGTAAGAAATAATGAAAGAATGAGCTTCTATTTATAGGAAAATGGAATGAATAGTGACTAATTCATGAACTATCCGTATTGATTTACATCGATAAACTTGATTTATCCAGTATTGGTTTACTATTCAAACTTAAAACAACTATTCCATACCGATTTACTATTAAAACTTTAAACCAAATGATCCATATTGATTACTATTATAACTCCACCAACGGTCCATATCGACTTACTATTATATCTTCAACCAACTATTCAAAAATTAAGCACATCTCCTCATGGAATAATATTGTACCCAAATACCCGAATGCACAATACTAGAGTGAATAGTAACTGGGTGAATAGTAACTCATGAATAGTAACTTGTGAATAGTATTTCATGAAGAGTAACTCGTGAATAGTAACTCATGAATAGTAACTCGACACGAAAAGTGTCCCGAATTCTCGACTTACATTTTTGAATATTATGGTATTGATTTGATATAATGTTATAGTTGTGGGTAATATTTATAAATTTTTCAAAGTACGCAAGTTGTTATATAATATTCGATTGGTCGGGGAATATTCGCTTTTAACAAGGAATATTCAGACAACTAAGACAATCATTGGTGGACCCCACAATGGAATTATTGTTTGATTGAGAAAAATGACAAAATACTTTATGAAAATAATGGCGTAGAGTGTTACCGTTAAAACCGTTGAACTACTCTAGAGTAAAAGTACAAGAATATCACAGCCAGAGTTGCACAAAGAAAGACACTGTGATTGATTATCGATGCTTACGTGAGAAGTCACTCACCATACTCATTTATTGCTACCGTAATTGTTGCATCATATTTCTCATATTATTGATTCAATTATTGTTACAAAGATCATCCTCGCATTATATGATATATTATTAAATCAATAATCGAGACTGAAAGTTATTCATATTATTATTTGCAATATTGACAATGTCTAGAAGTTTTGTCAAGGAGAGGTTTGGTCACCTAATTGTGTGCCAATAAGGAGAAATCCTTATCAAAAAGCCCCCTCTTTCCTAGGAACGACCTGGTTGTTAAATATTATGAATTATAATATTAATGATGAATAAGTTCGTGTTGATTAAATATTAATTTTATAGTTCCATTGTGTTGGAATTATTTGTGTTAGTATAATTGATGTCTGGAGGATATATTGTTCAATTGGGTATTCGGGACACTTTTCGTGTCAGAGTACTATTCACGAGTTACTATTCACGAGTTACTATTCATGAGTTAATATTCACGAGTTACTATTCATGAGTTACTATTCACGGGGTACTATTCACCCGTAAGATATATTTATTTTCAGTCCAAATCATTTTTTTGTACAATATTATTCCATGAGGAGATGTGCTAATTTTTCAGACTGTTGGTTGAAGATATAATAGTAAATCAATATGGATTGCTGGTGGAAGTTATAATAGTAAATCAATATGGATCGCTGGTTTAAAGTTTTAATAATAAATCAGTATGGACCGTTGTTTTAAGTTTTAATAGTAAACCAATATGGAAAGTCCGTATAAAAGTAAATCAATCTGGGCCATTCATGGATTAGTTACTATGCAATCTATTCTTCTATAAATAGAAGCTCATTCCTTCATTATTTCTTACGAATTCACTGAAACTCTATAGAGAGAATTACAAGAGAACCTATAGAAAAGTATTCTGCTACTTCCCTACTTTTATATTCAGTTTCTTTTATGGTAAGGGATGTTATTTGTTGTACTCATAAAGAGAACTTCTGTTATTCCATTCTTTATTATTCTGTTGGAATAAACTGTATACGCGGGCTACCCTATACTTGGTGAAATTCTTCTATTATTCCATTCTTTATTATTATGTTGTAATAACATGTCTATGCAAAGTATTGCATACATGGTGAAATTCTTCTAATATTCCATTCTTTATTATTCTATTGGAATATCTTGTCTCGTATGCTTTTACGCCGCATTTGGTTCCATTATTTATTATTCTCGCCGAATATCCTCGTCTCATGCGCTTACGCCTGACCGGGTTCCATTATTTATTATTCTCATTTAATATCCTCGTCGTGCTTTTACGCCGGACTTGGTTCCATTATTTATTATTCGTCAAATATCCTCGTCTGCGGCGCTTATGCCTGACCGGTTCCATCCTTTATTATTCTATTGAATAACTCGCCAGTGAGTATCTATCGCATGCATGGTGATTTCTTTTGTTATTCCATTCTTTATTATACTCAAATAAGTTAAAACTTTGACTTCTATACTCCATGAAATTAGTGGAATATCCTTGATATTTGCGCTTCATCCTGTATCTTTTAATGGAAATATTCTTCTAAGCATTCTTGAATTTTACTCTACAAAGCAGTATCATGTTGATAATTTGGACAGTATTAGTTCCTAGATAAATTAATTCTTGAACTTGTTTTATTGAATTCTTATATCATTGTCATCATCCTCATGTTTATATTTTTGAAAGTCATATGTGGCCTCAGAGTGCATAGATGGACTTGGTATGATTATGACTGTGATTATTCGTAATCATGACCGTAATGTTACAATTGATGTGGTAAAAGTCCTCATTGGCCCGTAGTACATTGATGGACAGTTGTTGGCATGATCATAACCATTAATGAATACACGAATGTCCTTGGCCCGTAGTGCATGGATAATTTGTGGTCGTGATACTAAAGAATATCCTCGTCAGAAAATGTCAGTGATTCGATGATGTGGATTATGTATTAAGCTGAGTCCCAACGATAAAAGTGATGAAAAACGTTTTAAATCATAGAAGATAGTAGATTTTTTTATCTACTTGACTCTTTTAATAGATTGCTTGTTCCGCTGTAGTTAAACTTGATGTTTGTTATATTTTATCAGTTTAACACTGTTAAAGACTAATGATAACTTATTATGCATTATCTTAGTCATAATATTTCTTACTGGTCTAGTTGAGCTCACCCTTTTGCTCTCAGGAAATGAGAACGTAGCTGGGACTAGTCGGGGAATACAATGATGGTCCTAGATGGTGCATTAGTAGTCCTCACTATTCTATGAAGAAATAGTGTGATAATAATTGTAATGAGGACTCCTTTTGAGTTTGTATAATCTCTAGTAGACAATAATTGTATTCAAACTCATATTATGTTTTCATCGTATTGTATACTTACTTAACAGTATTAAGTTGTATTTGAATTCTGTACCATGTATCTGGCGACTCAAGATGGGTGATGTATACCTAATTTTGGGGGCGTGCGATGTTTTTAACACAAAGACCTATTTCATATAACTTACAAATGATGAAGATAGAGTTAAAGACTCTAGGGACCTACTTGAAGATAACGAATATACGAGTAGAATCGACTTTAATCGATAAAGTTAAAGCCGCTCAAGCTACACACCCGAATCTAATGAATTTGAAGAAAAGGTTCAAGAGGGCGTTATTCTAGAAGCAAGAATCGATGAAGAGAGGAAATCTCAACCCACGATTTTATTGGTCCATTTGAAATCCTTGATCAAGTAGGAACTGTGGCCTATAGACTCGTTTTACAGCCAAGTATATCTCGTGTTCATAATGTTTTTCACATATCTATGTTACATAAATATGTGAAAGACCCGAACCACATTATTGAGTTAGAACCAGACGAGATAGAGGAAGATTTAACGTATGAAGAGTTACCTGTTAAAATCTTGGATAAGAAGGATCATGTTCTACGCTCCAAGGTTATACCTCAAGTTAAAGTTTTGTGGAGAAACCACGATGTGGAGGAAATGACTTGGGAGTTAGAATCTGAGATGAAGTCAAGGTCTCCTCATCTCTTCGACATACCAGGTATGTACCCTAATTTCGAGGATGAAATTTCATAAGGAGGGGAGATTGTAAGACCCCAACTTTTATGAATAAAGAATAATTTTTTTAGAATTATATTTTTGAATATTATGATATTAATTTGATATAATGTTATAGTTGTGGGTAATATTTATAAATTTTGCAAAGTACTCAAGTTCTTATATAATATTTGATTAGTCAGGGAATATTCGTACAATGGTACAATCATTGGTGGACCCTACAACGGAATTATTATCGGATTGAGAAAACGACAAAAATACTTTATGAAAATAATCTACGAGGTGTTACTGCTTAAACCTGCTGAACTACCCTAGAGTAAAAGTACAAGAATACACGAAGTTGCACGAGAGCACATGGTATTGATTATTGATTCTTACGTGAGAAGTCACTCAGCTATACTCATTTATTGCTACAGTAATTGCTGCATCATTTTTCTCAATTATTGATTCGATTATTGTTACAGTATCATCTGCATTATATGATATATTATTAAATCAATAATTGAGACGACAAAGTTATTCATATTATTATTTGCAATATTGACAATGTCTAGAAGTTTTGTCAACGAGAGGTTTGGTCACCAAATTGCGCGCCAATAAGGAGAAATCTTTATCGGAAAGCCCCCTCATTCCTGGGAACGACCTGGTTGTTAAATATTATAAATTATAATATTAATAATTAATAAGTTCGTGTTGATTAAAGATGAATTTAATAGTTCCATTGTGTTGGACTTATTTGTGTTAGTATAATTGATGTCTAGAGGATATATTGTTCAATTGGGTATTCGGGACAGTTTTCATGTCAGAGTTACTATTCACGAGTTACTATTCATGAGTTACTATTCACGAGTTACTATTCACTCTAGTATTGTGCATTCGGGTATTTGGGTACAATATTATTCCATGAGGAGATGTGCTAATTTTTCAGACCGTTGGTTGAAGATATAATAGTAAGTCAATATGGACCGCTGGTGGAGTTATAATAGTAAATCAATATGGATCGCTGGTTTAAAGTTTTAATAGTAAATCAGTATGGACCGTTGTTTTAAGTTTTAATAGTAAACCAATATGGACCGTCTGTTTAATAGTAAATAAATCTGGACCGTTCATGAATTAGTTACTATTCATTCTATTTTCCTATAAATAGAAGCTCATTCCTTCATTATTTCTTACGAATTCACTAAAACTCTAGAGAGAGAAATTATAGAAAAGTTATAGAAAAGTATATACCAACTGTGACGCCCCCAAAATTATGTATACATCACCCATCTTGAGTCGCCAGATACATGGTACAAAATTCAAATACAACTTAATAATACAACTGTCGTGTACAATACGACAAAACATAAACTATGAGTTTGAATACAAATATTGTCTACTAGAGATTATACAAACTCAAAAGGAGTCCTTATTACAATTATTATCACACTATTTCACGTAATATTGAGGACTACTAATGCAACATCTAGACCATCACTGCTCCCCGACTAGTCCCAGCCCACGCTCTCATTTCCTCAAGAGAATAAAGAAAGAAATCTATGAGCTCAACTAGCCCAATAAGAAATATTATGACTAAGATAATGCAAATAATTTATCGTTAGCTCTTCAACAAAGTTGTTAAACCGATAAAATATAATAACTATCAAGTTTAATCATAAAGGAATAAGCAATCCATTGAAGAGTCAAGTAGTGAATAAAATCTACTATCTTCTATGATTTAAAAGGTTTTTCATCACTTTTATCGTTGGGACTCACTTTTTAATAAATAATCCACATCATCGAATCACCCCGCACTACTACCAAGGATATTCTTTAAGATCACTAACACGAATTATCCATGCACTACTACTTAAGATAATCATGTTTTCATCAACGGTCCCGATCATGCCATAAAATAATTCATCTTTGCACTACTACCAAAGAGAATCCATAGCCATAATCATACCAAAAACCTGCTCATCAATGCACTACGGCCAATGAGGACTTTTTCCACATCATTTATAACATTACTGCTATGATTATATCGAATAACCTCAATCATAATCATACCAAGTCAATCTATGCACTACAGGCCATAGATGACTTTCAACATAATATAAACATGAGGATGAAGACAATGATATAAGAATTCAATACAATAAGTTCAAGAATTAATTTATCCAGGAATTGATAACGTTCAAATTGTCAACATGATAGTGCTTTGTAGAGTAAAATTCAAGAATACTCAGAAGAATATTTCCATGAAAAGATACTGGATGAAGCACAAATATCAAATATATTCAACTAATTTCATGGGTATAGAAGTCAAAGTTTTAACTAACTGAGTATAATAAAGAATGGAATAACAAAAGAAATCACCATGCATGCGATAGAACGCGACAGTGCGTGTTATTCCAATAGAATAATAAAGGATGGAACCAGTCCTGTGAACGCACAAAATGATATATTCGATGCATAATAAATAATGGAACTAGGTCCGTGTAAACGCACGTACCTGTGATATTCATGTAATAATAAATAATGGAACTCAGTCCCACAGAACGCATCAGATAGGATATTCGATGTAATAATAAATAATGGAACCAGTCCGGCATAAACGCATAGACATGATATTTCGACAGAATAATAAGGAACGGAATATTAGAAGAATGTCACTATGTATAGGGTAGCCCGCTTATACAGGTTATTCCAATAGAATAATAAATAATGGAATAACAGAAGTTCCCTTCATGAGTACAACAAATAACATCCCTTACGTAGTACAACAAATAATATCCCTTACCGTAAAAGAAACCTAATATAAGAGTAGGAAGGATAAGTATTACTTTTCATAATTTCTCTCTCTAGAGTTTCAAAGAATTCGTAAGAAATAATGAAGGAATGAGCTTCTATTTATAGGAAAATGGAATGAATAGAATTAATTCATGAACGACCTCGCATTGATTTACTATTAAACTAGACGATCAATATTGGTTTACTATTAAAACTTAAAACAATCTAATGACACTGATTTACTATTAAAACTTTAAACCAAAGATCCATATTGATTTACTATTATAACTCCACCAATGTCCATATTGACTTATTATTATATCTTCAACCAACTATTGAAAAATTAGCACATCTCCTCATGGAATAATATTATACCCAAATACCCGAATGCACAATACTAGAGTGAATAGTAATCGGGTGTATAGTAACTCTTGAATAGTAACTCGTGAATAGTAACTCCGACACAAAAAGTGTCCCGAATACCCAGTTGAACAATATATCCTCCAGACATTAATTATACTAACACAAATAAGTCCAACACAATGGAACTATAAAATTAATCTTTAATCAACACGAACTTATTCATCATTAATATTATAATTCACAATATTTATCAACCAGGTCATTCCCAGGAAATAGGGGGCTTTCCGATAAAGATTTCTCCTTATTGGCGCGCAATTAGGTGACCAAACCTCTTCTTGACAGAATTTCTAGACATTATCAATATTGCAAATAATAATATGAATAACTTTGCCGTCTTAATTATTGATTTAATAATATATCATATAATTCAGATGACAGTGTAACAATAATTAAATCAATAATATGAGAGATATGATGCAACAATTACTGCAGCAATAATTGAGTATAACTGATTGACTTCTCACGTAAGCATCAATAATCAATACCGTGGTGCTACCGCGGCAACTATGCGACATCGTATTTTACTACCGGGTAGTTCAATAGTTTTAACGGTAACACCTCCGCCGTTATTTTCATAAAGTTATTTTGTCGTTTTCTCAATCCGACAATATTCCCCGACCAATCGAATATTATATAACAACTTCATGATTGTTTCATAATGTTTTTCACATATCTATGTTACGTGAAATATGTGAAAGACCCAAACCACAATATTGAGTTAGAACCGCATTTAGATAGAGGACGATTAAACGATGAAGAGTTACTTGTTAAAATCTTGGATAAGAAGGATCATGTTCTACGCCCAAGGTTATACCTCAAGTAAAAGTTTTAGGAGAAACCACGATGGAGGAAATGACTTGGGAGTTAGAATCGAGATGAAGTCAAGGTATCCTCATCTCTTCGATATACCGTGTATGTATTCCTAATTTTGAGGACGAAATTTCATAAGAAGGGAGGTTGTAAGACCTCAACTTTTATGAATAAAGAATAATTTTTTTGAATTATATTTTGAATATTATGGTATTGATTTGATATAATGTTATAGTTGTGGGTAATATTTATAAATTTTGCAAAGTACGCAAGTTGTTATATAATATTCGATTGGTCGGGAATATTCGTTTGAACAGTGGAATATTCGTATAACCAAGACAATCATTGGTGGACCTATAACTAATTAATTATTGTTGGTCGATTGAGAAAACGACAAAAATAATTTATGAAAATAACTGGATGAGGTGTTACTGTTAAAACCGCTGAACTACCCGGTAGTAAAAGTACAAGAATATCGCCAGAGTTGCACAAAGAGTTACACCAGTATTGATTATCGATGCTTACGTGAGAAGTCACTCAGCTTATACTCAATTATCACTACAAAGAATTGTTGCATCATATCTCTCATATTATTGATTCAATTATTATTACAAGATCATCTACATTATATGATATATTATTAAATCAATAATTGAGACTCAGCAAAGTTATTCATATTAATATTTGTAATATCGACAATGTCTAGAAGTTCTCACAAGGAGAGGTTTGGTCACCTAATCAAGCGCTACCAATAAGGAGAAATCCTTATCGTAAAAGCCCCCTCTTTCCCGGGAACAACTCGGTTGTTAAATATTGTGAATTATAATATTAATGATGAATAAGTTCGTGTTGATTATAGATAAATTTTATAGTTCCATCAGTGTTGGACTTATTTGTGTTAGTATAATTGATGTCCGGAGGGTATATTATTCAATTGGTATTCGGACACTTTTCGTGTCAAGTTACTATTTACTTAGTTACTATTCATGAGTTACTATTCATGAGTTACTATTCATTTAGATACTATTCACCCTGCATTATTCACTCTAGTATTGTGAATTCTAGTATTTGTGTACAATATTATTCCATGAGGAGATATGCTAATTTTCGCACTGCTATTGAATATATAAAAGTAAGTTAATATGGACCGTGGAGTTATAATAGTAAATCAATATGGATCACCGTTTAAAGTTTTAATAGTAAATTAGTATGGACCGTTGTTTTAAGTTTTAATAGAAAACCAATATGGACCGTTCGTTTAATAGTAAATCAATCTAAACCGTTCATGAATTAGTCATTATTCATTCCATTTTCCTATAAATAGAAGCTCATTCCTTCATTATTTTTTACGAATTCACTGAAACTCTAGAGAGAGAAACTATAGAGAAAGAAGAAAAGTATTTTGTTACTTCACTTTTCCAATATCCAGTTTCTTCTAAGGTAGGGAATATTATTTATTGTACCCGTAAGGGTTATAATTTCTTTTGTATTCGTGAAGAGAACTTCTGTTATTCTATTCTTTATTATTAAGTTGGAGAAAACTATATACGCGGAATACCCTATACTTGGTGAAATTCTTCTAATATTTCGTTCTTTATTATTCTGTCAGAATATCCTGTCTGTGCGTTTACGCCGGACCTGGTTCCATCCTTTATTATTCTATGGGAATATCATGTCATGCGCAAGCGCTTATCCTAATCCGTTCCATTATTTATTATTCTGTCCGTAATATCCTCGTCTCGCAAGGCTATACACCGACCGGTTCCATCTTTTATTATTCTCGCTTGAATATCCTCGTCTGCGTGCATTTTACGCCTGACTGGTTCTATTATTTATTATTCTGCTGGAATAATCACCTGCGTCTTGCCTATCGATGCATGGTGATTTCTTTTGTTATTCCATTCTTTATTATACTCAACCGGTTAAAACTTTGACTTCTTTACTCCATGAAATTTGTGGAATATCCTCGATATTTGCACTTCATCCAAAGATTTTTCATGGAAATATTATTCGAGCATTCTTGAATTTTACTCTACAAAACAAAGATCATGTTAACAATTTGGACGCTATCGGCTCCTAGATATATTAATTCTTGAACTTGTTTTATTGAATTTTTATATCATTGTCATCATCCTCATGTTTATATTTTGTTGAAAGTCATTTGTATTCAGAGTATAGATGGACTTGGTATGATTACGACTGTGATTATTCTTGGCTTAATCATTACCGTAATGTTACAAGTGATGTGGTAAAAGTCCTCATTAGCCCGTAGTAGTGCATTGATAATTGTGGTCGTGGATACTAAAGAATATCCTCGTCGCAGCCATGGGTGATTCGATGATGTGGATTATGTATTGTCGAGTCCCAAATGATAAAAGTGATGAAAACCTTTTAAATCATAGAAGATAGTAGATTTTATTCACTACTTGACTCTTCTAATGGATCGCTTGTTCACGCAGCTTAAACCGATAGTTATTATATTTTATCGCTTTAACATCATTAAGGCTAACGAAAAATTATTCTCGTATTATCTTAGTCATAATATTTCTTACCGGGCTAGTTGAGCTCAACCTTTTTCTTTCACTGCTCTCTTCAGAAATGAGAACCGTAGTCGGGACTAGCTCTTGGGAACAGAGTGATGGTCCTAGATGGTGCATTAGTAGTCCTCACTATTCGTGAAATAGTGTGATAATAATTATAATGAGGACCTTTTGACTTTGTATAATCTCTAGTAGACAATATTTGTATTCGAATTATATTTTTGAATATTATGGTATTGATTTGATATATTGGTATAGTTGTGGGTAATATTTATAAATTTTGCAAAGTACGCAAGTTGTTATATAATATTCGATTGGTCGGGGAATATTCGTTTTAATGTGGATTTTCATACAACGCACAATCATTGGTGGACCCCACAAATGTAATTCATTGTCCCATTGAGAAAACGACAAAAAATACTTTTATGAAAATAACGACGAGGTGTTACTGTTAAAACCGCTTGAACTACCCTAGAGTAAAAGTACAAGAATACGCCAGAGTTGCACAAAGAGACACAAAGATTGATTATTGATGCTTACGTTGAGAAGTCAATCGCTTATACTCAATTATTGCTACATAGCTTATTGCTGCATCATATTTCTCATATTATTGATTCAATTATTGTTACAGTATCATCTGCATTATATGATATATTATTAAATCATTAATTGAGACGACAAAGTTATTCATATTATTATTTTCAATATTGACAATGTCTAGAAGTTCTCACAAGGAGAGGTTTATCACCTAATCAAGCTACCAATAAGGAGAAAATCCTTATCTGAAAGCCCCTCTTCCTCGAACGACCCGGTTGTTAAATATTGTGAATTATTATATTAATGATGAATAAGTTCGTATTGATTAAAGATGAATTTTATAGTTCCATTGTGTTGACTTATTTGTGTTAGTATTGTAACAACCCAATATTTTCTATAAAATTAAATCATAAATTTTATGATATAAATTTTTTATTTATTTTAAGGATGAGGATTTGTACAAGATAATGTGTGTATGTAATTATGTAATAAATAAAATATATTTATTACACGTAATGTTTACAAATTATTTTATTATTATAAATTATATTTTTATGATAATTAATTTTATGGTAGAAATGTTTTTATTAATTATTTTCCATGAAATTATAATTATATATTATTTAAATAATATATGAAAAGGTTATTAAATTATTAAAATAATTATTTATTTTATTATATGAATTTATGCAAGATTAATTAAATTAATTATTTTAACTTAATTAATAATGTTATATATGAAGAATAAATTTATATGGAATCCAAACTCTAATTTTGGATTTTATCAATGGATAAGAATAATAATATAATAATATTATATTTTGATTTTTCAAAGGCTATAATTATGTAATCGATTTTTGTGGATCCACAATGGTCAAGTCAATTATGGGGTATTATGACCAAACCCTAATTTTACTGACAAAAACTAATTTCGAAGTTAAATGAGACTTTAAAATCTGTTAAGTCAATATGTTATGTGATTCATGATAATTATAATTATTAATAATCAAGAGAAAACCCTAATTGTTAATTAAAACCCTAATTTCTTAAATTAGAAACTTTAAATAATAATTGGTGAATTACCAAATGGAAACCCTAATTTGAAAACTCGCCATGAAGTTAGAAACTGCTATGTAGTAAAGTAAATGAAGTATGTTACGTATTATAGAATTTAATATTAATTAGAGAAACCCTAATTAATATCTAGAAATCCTAAATTTGAAAAACCTAATTAATTAGAAACCCTAATTAATTGAGAACCATAATTACTAAATTTGGAAACCTAATTTCTAAATTTAGAAACCCTAATTAGTTATTATAAACCCTAATTACTAATGGTAAACCCTAATCGTGAAATTAGAAAATCTTAATTAAATAATTAAAAATTTTAATTAATAATTAGAAACCCTAATTATTTTATGGGTAATGCTAATTGCTAATTATTTGCGCTTAATCACAGATTAGTAAGCTTAATGATAATTATTAAAACATAAACCTAATTATCAAGTCTATGTGATTAATAAACTTAATTAATTAAGAAATCTTTAATTTTAAATTTTAGAAACTAAAATTTATTATTGTATTTTTTTACAAACCCTAAATTGGAAATTTAGAAATTATTATTAAACCTTAAAATGGTCAAAACCTAAAACCTAACTCCAAACCCTAAACCCAAAGGGTTTGACAAGATTACAAGATCGCCCTTAAATTTCCAAGCTTAAAAGACAATTTTACCCTCTTGCATAATTGAGCTTATCTTGCAGATTTGCACATAATAAGAGTTGGTTAACAACTCTTACCAACCCCATGTGACTACAATGCCAACAATCACCATAAATCTCAAAGAATATTCAAAGGCATCCAACATCTATATAAGATCAAGGAGAGAGAAAATATCATTGGTTAGCTTATTTTGTACAAACACAAATCCTAGAGTCTCTCTCTCAAGACCCACGAAAAACAATAGTATATCAGTCCTAAATCAATGCCCCACGATCAACCATAACATATCAGAAGCCAGAAATCAAAAGATTGATCATCAAGGTATAAAAACCCTAGCTTAAAATCTGACCTTTGATCCACCGTTAGATGTTATGATTATGTGTTTTAATATGTTGTTAGTGATGTATAACGATGATCATGGTTGATAGATGTTAGATCCATAACATCTATAGGCTCAGATTTTACATTTTTCAAAATCTGGGAAAATTTTATTTCGTGTTCTGACAACAGATGTCAGAGGCTGTAGATCTTAGTATGTTATGTGTTTTTGTTGTTTAAGTGTTTGATCGTGAAGTATGTTATGAGTTCTTTTCTCTGGAACTCGAATCAAACCCATAGCATGTTCAGATTAAAAGTTATGGCTGGTCAAACATAGTTGACCGAGCATGACTTTTAGTTTCTGGAAAAACCCAGATCGTGCCCGGGAGGCTCTGACAGGAGGTTTAGGGGCACTGATCTTGCATGTTGTTTATGATTTATGTTTGTTTCTGTATTCATGTTATAGTATAATATCTTTACTATAGATTACATCGTTTATATAGCTTATATGTCAAACAGATTAGATTTTCTGGATGGTCAAACCAAGCAGTATCAGTTCATTTACTTCATGCTCTCGTTAACCCGTAAAACTCAAGAGCGTGACTTCTGACAAGGTTTGACCGATCAAGATCTGCTTATTTTATTGTTGTTATGGTGAAATTTGGTAATGGTAAACCCTAATCGTGAAATTAGAAAATCTTAATTAAATAATTAAAAATTTTAATTAATAATTAGAAACCCTAATTATTTTATGGGTAATGCTAATTGCTAATTATTTGCGCTAATTGCTAGATTAGTAAGCTTAATGATAATTATTAAAACATAAACCTAATTATCAAGTCTATGTGATTAATAAACTTAATTAATTAAGAAACCTTAATTTTAAATTTTAGAAACTAAAATTTATTATTGTATTTTTTTACAAACCCTAAATTGGAAATTCTAGAAATTATTATTAAACCTTAAAATGGTCAAAACCCTAAACCCTAACCCAAACCCTAAACCCAAAGGGTTTGACAAGATTACAAGATCGCCCTTAAATTTCCAAGTTAAAAGACAATTTTACCCTCTCAGCATAATTGAGCTTACTTGCAGATCTTGCTACAATAAGAGTTGGTTAACAACTCTTACCAACCCCATGTGACTACAATGCCAACAATCAGCCATAAATCTCAGCAATATTCAGTGCATCCAACATCTATATAAGATCAAGGAGAGAGAAAATATCATTGGTTAGCTTATTTTGTACAAACACAAATCCTAGAGTCTCTCTCTCAAGACCCACGAAAAACAATAGTATATCAGTCCTAAATCAATGCCCCACGATCAACCATAACATATCAGAAGCCAGAAATCAAAAGATTGATCATCAAGGTATAAAAACCCTAGCTTAAAATCTGACCTTTGATCCACCGTTAGATGTTATGATTATGTGTTTTAATATGTTGTTAGTGATGTATAACGATGATCATGGTTGATAGATGTTAGATCCATAACATCTATAGGCTCAGATTTTACATTTTTCAAAATCTGGGAAAATTTTATTTCGTGTTCTCGACAATGTATGTCGAGGTCATGAGATCTTAGTATGTTATGTGTTTTGTTGTTTAAGTGTTTGATCGTGAAGTATGTTATGAGTTCTTTTCTCCGAACTCAATCAAACCCATAGCATGTTCAGATTAAAGTTATGGTCGGTCAAACATAGTCGATCGAGCACACTTTTAGTTTCGAAAACCTGCATCGCGTCTTGAGGCTCGACAGAGGTTTAGGGGCACTGATCTTGCATGTTGTTTATGATTTATGTTTGTTTCTGTATTCATGTTATAGTATAATATCTTTACTATAGATTACATCGTTTATATAGCTTATATGTCAAACAGATTAGATTTTCTGGATGGTCAAACCAAGCAGAATCGTTCATTTACTTCATGCTTTTCCTCGTTAACCCGTAAAACTCAAGAGCGTGACTTCTGACAAGGTTTGACCGATCAAGATCTGCTTATTTTATTGTTGTTATGGTGAAATTTGGTAATGGTAAACCCTAATCGTGAAATTAGAAAATCTTAATTAAATAATTAAAAATTTTAATTAATAATTAGAAACCCTAATTGTTTTATGGGTAATGCTAATTGCTAATTATTTGCGCTAATTGCTAGATTAGTAAGCTTAATGATAATTATTAAAACATAAACCTAATTATCAAGTCTATGTGATTAATAAACTTAATTAATTAAGAAACCTTAATTTTAAATTTTAGAAACTAAAATTTATTATTGTATTTTTTTACAAACCCTAAATTGGAAATTCTAGAAATTATTATTAAACCTTAAAATGGTCAAAACCCTAAACCCTAACCCAAACCCTAAACCCAAAGGGTTTGACAAGATTACAAGATTGCCCTTAAATTTCCAAGCGAAAAGACAATTTTACCCCTCTTGCATAATTGAGCTTACTTGCAGATCTTGCTACAATAAGAGTTGGTTAACAACTCTTACCAACCCCATGTGACTACAATGCCAACAATCAGCCATAAATCTCAAAGAATATTCAAAGGTATCCAACATCTATATAAGATCAAGGAGAGAGAAAATATCATTGGTTAGCTTATTTTGTACAAACACAAATCCTAGAGTCTCTCTCTCAAGACCCATGAAAAACAATAGTATATCAGTCCTAAATCAATGCCCCACGATCAACCATAACATATCAGAAGCCAGAAATCAAAAGATTGATCATCAAGGTATAAAAACCCTAGCTTAAAATCTGACCTTTGATCCACCGTTAGATGTTATGATTATGTGTTTTAATATGTTGTTAGTGATGTATAATGATGATCATGGTTGATAGATGTTAGATCCATAACATCTATAGGCTCGATTTTACATTTTTCAAAATCGGGAAAATTTATTTCGTGTTCGGTAAATGTATGTCGAGGTCGTAGATCTTAGTATGTTATGTGTTTTTGTTGTTTAAGTGTTTGATCGTGAAGTATGTTATGAGTTCTTTTCTCCGAACTCCTAATCAAACCCATAGCATGTTCAGATTAAAGTTATGGTCGGGTCAAACATAGTCGAATCGAGCATGACTTTTTAGTTTCGAAAACCCGTATCGTGCCTTGGGAGGCTCGATGAGAGGTTTAGGGGCACCGATCTTGCATGTTGTTTATGATTTATGTTTGTTTCTCAGATTCATGTTATAGTATAATATCTTTACTATAGATTACATCGCTTATATAGCTTATATGTCAAATGATTAGATTTTTTCGGATGGTCAAACCAAGGCAGTATCACTCACGACTTCGCGCTTTCTCGTTAACCCGTAAAACTCAAGAGCGCGACTTCTACAAGGTTCGACCGATCAAGATCTCGCTTATTTTATTGCTGTTATGGTGAAATTTGGTAATGGATCTATAGTTTGTTATGTCGTCTACAACCTGAAAGCCTAAGATCACGAAACCAGTTCATGTGTTGCAAGTTATAAAGATCGAAAGAGAGAAGATGAATCGCTCTTCATTTCGAAAAACCTAAAATGAAGAATGTACCCCGACAAGGTTTTGTGGAAGCCCAGATCTCGTTCGATTTATGTAGTATGGTCATGATTGTTGTTGTAGCATGAAGTATTACACTAGTACTACACGCCTAATGCTTAGTTGGTCCAAAATCACACTACACAATCGAATTATCGGAGGTCAAACGCGCTTACTTCTAACGATTACGCCGAAGTTTCGGGTTTGACCAAGAACATGAAGAACACCTATAGCGACGGTTCTGTCGCCATAGGTGGTCTTTAGCAACAGTTAATTTATACAAATTATATTTTTATTAATTAATTAGTATTTATTAGTTTTTAATTACGAAAAATACAAAATAAATTATTAAAAATCTTTTTAAAATCCAAAAATTAGTTTTTAATTATTTTAAATATATTTCATAAATATTTAATATTTTTGAATATTAAAAGTATTTAATTTATTTAATTATAATTTTAATAAATTATAAAATGATTTTTAATACATGAAAAATCATTTAAAATTATATTATGGTATAAGAAAATAATTGAAGTTATTTTTGATAACTTTTAATATTTTGTGATGAATTTCATTAATTAATTAATATTAATGGTAATTAAAGTTATTTAATAAATGTATTAAATAAATGATGAAAAATAGAATTAATAATTTAAAAATTATATAATAATTATATAAAGGTTATAAAAATATTTTAAGTTATAAAATATAACTTTTGATATTTTGTCATGAAAAATATTAATATTTTAATATTAATGATATTAGATTTATTTAATAATTATGTTAAATAAATTAGTTTAAAATGATTTTAATATTAGAAAAAATAATTTTAAATGAAAATAAATAGTTTAAAATTTTTTTAATTTATAAAATATAACTTTTAATATTTAAAGGTAAATTTCATTAATTAAATATTATTAATGATATTAAAGTTATTTAATATTTATATTAAATACATTAGTTTAAAAATGATTTATATATTAGGAAAATCATTTTAAATGAAAATAAAGTGTTTAAAGATATTTTAAGTTATAAAATATAACTTTTAATATTTAAAAGATAATTTCATTAATAATTTAATATTAATGATATTAATTTAATAATAAATGATATTAAGTTTATTTAATAATTATATTAAATAAATAGTTTTAAAATGGTTTTATTTAAAAATCGTTTAAAAAGGATATAAATGAATTAAAAATATTTTAAGTTATGCTTAAGGACTTTTATATTTTGATAAGTAATACATGAATACTTAAATATTAATGATAATTATTTAAAATGATTTTAATTTTTTAAAATCATTTAAGTGTAATATTAATACTTTAAAAGTATTTCGAGTTATTATAAATAACTTTAACATTTTGGAAATAGTTTCATTAATGGTTTAATATTAATTAAATATTAAGGATAATATAATTGTTTAATATTTAAATCATTTACTAATGATTCTCGTGTTCAAAAGTTGTGATAAAAGATAATAATCGTTAAAAATTATTATAAGTCATTTAAAATAATATGACCGATACTTACATGATATCAACTACGTGATAAAGTCTTAGACTCGATAATTACTCCGATAAAGCCGCTTAAGACACCGGCAATGTTTCGTAAATTGATCCGACTTAGATAATTTGATCAGATATGTGTTTATTTGTGATTCAATGGTTATGGAACATATGTGACAATGTGATTAGGTTACGGTCGATCGCAATAAGCAAAGTATGTGTTATAGTATGTTATTCTAATCGATCAAATGATCTTATTACTGATATGTGTTATATAAGGAAAGAACTAAGTTACGAATTATAAGCAGCGCATCAGGCAAGTATCTTACCTTTGCATTTCCTTTATGCAATGGACATGAGTAAGAAGTTTCAGAATTATATTATTATTATGCTATATTATTAACCCTATTGTGATATATTCTATATCCGATCATTGATTATCAACATGTTAGTATATAGTAATTCATAAATATATTTTGTTTGTTAATTTTGAAATATGGTTATATAAGCCGTCTATGCTACTTGACCAGCTAGACACAGATCCAGAAATATCGTTGAATAAGATAAAATCTTTTTGTATCCAATCAAATTGTTTTGGTTCGGATTCCAGTCTAAGTATGAACATCCCGATCACGGGAAAACTTTTATGCTACTTCAAGGCGATGTGAGTGAACGATCTTATCATTCTTGTAATGTAGTATTGATCAACACAGGCCCATGGAAGTACAACCTAAAGCTCAGAAGTTACGACGGTTTATGATGAAGTTCTCATAAACCCAGCTTAAAATTAAAATAATGTTCATAGTATGTCGACTACCATATATATATATAGTCTATAATGTAGTTTCAAAAATGTGAGATTGAATTGTTATGTTGTTATTATCGGTCACTTTTTACTTCACAACTATAAATTCAATAGAGAAGTGATGTACAAAGAAATCATTTATTTCTTTTAGCTACTTATATTTCTAATTGTTATTACTTGATGGGCACCCAAATGCTCACCCTTGCTTAAATTTAAATATTTTCAGCTAGGCATGAACAACTTGAAGGTTTAGACAAGAACAAGTGAAAAGAAAGCAAATGTAACATGTTTAATGGTATCTTTTGTAATAGTTAGACAATATATAGATAATCGATATGTATTATATATCATGTAAAGAATTATAGTAAAGGTTATGTGAATTGGGAATAGACTCGATAAATGTAAGATAAGTTTGATATTTATATTATTATTAGTATTATTCAGCTCATAGAACTGGTATCGTGACGAATCGAGTTCGGGTTTCAAGTACCTGAGTTTGGGGTCTTCACAAGTACAATTGATGTCTGGAGGATATATTGTTCAGTTGGGTATTCGTGACACTTTTCGTGTCGAGTTACTATTCATGAGTTATTATTCATAAGTTACTATTCATGAGTTACTATTCACGAGATACTATTCAGCCGGTTACTATTCACTCTAGTATTGTGTATTCGGGTATTTGGGTATAATATTATTCCATGAGGAGATGTGCTAATTTTTCAAACCGCTGGTTGAAGATATAATAGAAGTCAATATGGACCTATTGTGGAGTTATAATAGTAAATCAATATGGATCACCGGGTTTAAAGTTTTAATAGTAAATCAGTATGGACCGTTGTTTTAAGTTTTAATAGTAAACCAATCTGGATCGTCCGTATAAAAGTAAATCAATCTGGACCGTTCATGGATTAGTTACTATTCAATCCATTCTTCTATAAATAGAAGCTCATTCCTTCATTATTTCTTACGATTTCACTGAAACTCTAGAGAGAGAATTACAAGAGAACCTATAGAAAAGTATTCTGCTACTTCCCTACTCTTATATTCAGTTTCTTTTACGGTAAGGGATATTATTTGTTGTACTCGTAAGAGATATTATTTGTTGTACTCGTAAGGGGTATTCTTTCTTTCTTATTCGTGAAGAGAACTTCTGTTATTCCATTCTTTATTATTCTATTGGAATAACCTGATTATGCGAAGTAACACATACATGGTAAAATTCTTCTATTATTCCATTCTTTATTATTATGTTGGAATAACCTGTTTATGCGAAGTACCACATACATGGTGAAATTCTTCTATTATTCCATTCTTTATTATTATGTTGGAATAACTTGTTTATGCGAAGTACCGCATACTTGGTGAAATTCTTCCGTTATTCCATTCTTTATTATTTTGTTGAATAACTCGATACGCTTTAATACCGATATACCGGTGATTTCTTATTATTTCATTCTTTATTATTCTGCTTTAATATCCTCCGTCTGTATGGCTATGCCGACTCGGTTCCATTATTTATTATTCTCGTCGAAATATCCCGTCTTCGCCAAGGCATTTATGCGTTTGACCTCGGTTCCATTATTTATTATTCTCTTGGGAATAACCTCGTCTGCATACCTATCGCATGCATG
Source organism: Panax ginseng (assembly GCA_020205605.1). Taxonomy (NCBI): domain Eukaryota; kingdom Viridiplantae; phylum Streptophyta; class Magnoliopsida; order Apiales; family Araliaceae; genus Panax; species Panax ginseng. Next base: position 91,192,083 of record CM035148.1, on the reverse strand, counting down.
GTGATTTCTTTTGTTATTCCATTCTTTATTATACTTAGTCAAGTTAAAACTTTGACTTCTATACCCATGAAATTAGTGGAATATCTTTGATATTTGGCGCTTCATCCAAAGATCTTTTCATGGAAATATTCTTCCGAGCATTCTTGAATTTTACTCTACAAAACAAGATCATGTCGATTTACTATTATATCTTCAACCAATGGTCCAAAAATTAGCACATCTCCTCATGGAATATTATTGTACCCAAATACCAATGCACAATACTAGAGTGAGTAGTAAATCAGTGAATAAGATTCTCGTGAATAGTAACTCGTGAATAAGAACTCATGAATAAGAACTCGTGAATAAGAATCTCATGAATAAGAACTCGTGAATTATAACTCATGAATAAGAATTCTGAATAGTAACTCGTGAATAGTAACTCGCCACCTAAAAGTGTCCCTAATACCCAATCGAACAATATATCCTCCGGACATCAATTATAATAACACAAATAAGTCCAAATACAATGGAACTATAAAATTTATCTATAATCAACATGAACTTATTCATCATTAATAATATAATTCACAATATTTAACAACCAAAGTGTTGTTCCCAAGAAAGAGGGGCTTTCCGATAAGGATTTCTCCCTTATCGCCAAGCAATTAGGTGACCAAACCTCTCCTCGATGTAACTTCTGTATATCATCAATATTACAAATAATAATATGAATAACTTTCATATCCTCAATTATTGATTTAATAATATATCATATAATGCGTATGATACCGTAATAATAATTGAATCAATAATATGAGAGATATGATGCAATTAATTATCAGAGTAATAATTGAGTATAATTGAGTGACTTCACGTAAGCATCAATAATCAATACCGTGATACCGCATAACCACACGACATCGCATTTTTACTACCGGTAGTTCAATAGTTTTAACGGTAACACCTCCCACCGCTATTTTCATAAAGTATTTTTGTCGCTTTCAATCCGACAATAATTCCGCTAGGTCCACCAATGATTGTGCCGCTAGTATTTAATATTCCCTATTCAAACTAATATTCCTCGACAAATAGAATATTATATAACAACTTATGATTTTACAAAATTTATAAATATTATCCACAACTATAACATTATATCAAATCAATACCGTAATATTCAAAAATATAATTCAAAAATTATTCTTTATTCATAAAAGTCAGGGGTCTTACAACCTCCACTTTTTATGAAATTTTGTCCTCAAAATTAGGGTACATACATGGTATGTCAAAGAGATGAGGATACCTTTGACTTCATTTCGCATTCTAACTCCCAAGTCATTTCCTCCACATCGTGGTTTCTCCACAAAACTTTGACTGAGGTATAACCTCGAGCGAGAGAATATGATCCTTCTTATCCAAGATTTTAACAGTAACTCTTCATACGTTAAATCTTCCTCTATCTCGCTCTAGTTCTTATTCAATAATGTGGTTTGAGTCTTTCACATATTTACGAATATAGATATGTGAAAACATTATGAACACGAGACATACTTCAGCAGTAAGGCGAAGTCTATAGGCCACAGCTCCCACTCGCCAAGAATTAAAATGGGCCAATGAACCGAGGATTGAGCTTTCCTCTCTTCCAAATCTCTTAACTCCTTTCCATGGAGCAACACGTAACAACACATGATCTCCAATATCGAATTCTACGCCCTTTCGATGAAGACCAACATAACTCTTTTGTCGATCTTGTGAAGTTTTTATACTTTGCTGATCGCTTAAATCTTTTCTCGTAGTCATATCGCATCAACTCCTATCCCCAACAACGCTTGTTTCACCCAATTCTCATCCCAAAGATAATCGAGAACGACTCTTTCTCCCATACAAAACTTTGAATGGAGCCATGCCAATACTTGTTTGATAATTATTGTTGTAGGAAAACTCCACCAATGGTAAAAACTTGTCTCAACTTCCCTTGAAATCAAGGACACAGAGTCTTAATAGATATTCAAGAGTTTGAATAGTCCTCTCCGACCGTCTCGTCTCATTCCGAGGATGATATGCCGAGCTAAATCGTAAGTCTGTGCTCATAGCTTTTTGCAAACTAACCCAAAATCGCGAAGTGAATCTTGGGTCTCATTCAAAACTATGGATACCCCAAGATACCATGTAGTCTTACAATCTCGCTTTATATACATACGGAGCAAGACATTCAAGTGTATAAGTTCCTCAGATAGGTAAGAAATGAGCGATTTGGTCAATCTATCAACAATGACCCAAATCGCATCTATACCTTTCGAGAAACCTTTAAAGACCTGCAGAACGAAATCCATGTTAATGTGCTCCCACTTCTATTCTCGAATTTCAAGTGGTTTCAATGGACCTTTGGTACTTGATGCTCTCGCTTGACTCGCTGACAAGTTAAACACCTTGAGATAAACTCCGCTATCTCTCTCTTCATATTGCTCCACCAAAATGTATGTCAAGATCATGATACATTTTGTACTCCCATGATGGATTGCAAACGGTGTGTTGTGTGTCTCCATCATGATTTTATACTTTAAATCGTATCGTTATGAACACAAAAGTCCGAGTCGACTCAAGTATTCCTTCTTCATCGATTCTTGCTTGTAGAATAACGCCTCTTGAACCTTTTCTTCAAATTCATCGATTCGTGTGTTTAGCTTTTAGCTACTTTTAACTTTATCGATTAAAGTCGATTCTACTCAGATATTCATTATCTTCACGTGGGTCCCTAGAGTATTTAACTCTATCTTCAAAGATTTGTAAATTATAATGAAACGGTCTTTGTGTTAACAACATCGCACTCTTAAAACGATATGATCTTTTACTCAACGCTACACTACTACATTCATTTTTCCCACGATGGTATTGAATGATATGATCGTAATCTTCAACAAATGAGCCAACGCTCTTTGCCACATTACACGCTCGCTTTAGTTGAATAAATGTTTAAGGTTTTTAGAAATGGGTTTTGTAATCGGGGTCAATACAAAATTCGATTTCACGCCTAGGGGTAGACTAATAAGTCTTCAAGAATACGTCAGAAATTTATTAACAATAGAAATATCATTCAAAATGTGACTTCATCCATGACTTGATAACACGTCACATTGATACTTATCAACTTGCCATCGCTATTCATGACGCTTTATAGAAAGTCCGCTTCGGCAGCATTCCACACAAGAAAGTCAACAACGAAAGGATCGGGCTTTTTATTTATGGCTTGATATGACAATGATTGACTTTAGTGGTTCTACATTTTGAATTGCATAACAAAGTTGGTTAGAGTATGAAAGCTAACAACCTTACGAAAAGCATGATGAGTAGTTAACCAATCATTTCCAAAAATCACATCAAAGGCAAGTATTTTCAAAGAGATAAGATCGACAGTAACGTGAATGTGTTGATTTGAACAAGATTTATAAATAAAGTGGAGGAAACGAAGGTTTCTCCCAACCGAAGTTTAAACAGATATATATCAAAGTCTAACTTCTCCTGAGTTAACTTCAAACATTGAACACAACTAGGTGCAATAAAAGAGTGAGTAGAACCAAAGATTCAACAATCGTGATAGACTTCGCAAGAGTTTATGACTAACATACCCGTGATAATTTTATTCATGTTCCTCGTCACGAAAAAAAAATGCTCTCTCTTAAACTACCGGCTTTGGCTTGCCTGGGACATCCTTTCAGCACTCCATCCCAGCGTAACTTGTCTTCGGTGAACGATAAAATCCTGCCAAGTGACCTTCTCTTCCACAATTATAACATGCTTTGACGACATCGCGCAGCTTTGACCGATGTGTCCCTCCCCTCGGCATTTGAAGAATATGATAGGTGGTCATTCTCCTTCCTTAACAACGGGTGTTGGTGCTGACGTCTTTCCATCATTGTTGAATCTCCTCTTCTTAAAATGTCCATTCGTATTATTTTGACCATGATTACCACCGAAGTGGTTACCATTTATGGCATGTTGATTCCCTCCATGCTTATTGTCACCGCTTTGATGACTATTATCACCGGTATTATCATTTTTCTAGTCGCTATCTTTTGGTTTCGTTGACTCGTTATCGCGCTTCTACTAATCGAGCCCTATTTACAACTTCAATACACAAACATAGTTTATGAGAAATAAGATATCGACGATATCTCCGCTTCAAACCTCTTAAAACATCTGCTATTCTCTTCTCATTATCAACCAAGTGGGAAGCAACCGACAACTCGCAAACTTGGCTTTCAGATCGCGACACTCGGCCATGTTTTTTTGCTCCAACTTGATAAATTCCACCTCTTTCATGTAACGTAATGCTTTCTGAAAATACTTGTCATTGAATGTACTTCTTGAACTTCTCCCAAGACATCTTGAGTAAGGCCAGTCAAGGTACGCTTTTACGATTCCCACCAAAGATCTCGCCTTTCACGCAACATAAAGGTGGCAAGGGAACCTTTTGTTCTTCTGAGCATCCCAAGACATCAAATATCTTGGTGATCCGCTTTAACCATGTCTCCGCCTTTATGTGGTTCTCGCTTTCCCAAAACTCGTGGTCCCAAATTCCTTGAATTGCTTAGCGTGACCAACCGTGGTTTGCCATTGTTTCTCCCGCATTATGAACAGAGCCGCCACCGATGTTGCATGAATTCTAAAAAGCTCCTAAATGTACCGTTGTTCACAATTGATCGCTGTTGTTGTTTATAGGAGGATTATCGCCATCCTCGCTGCACATTGTCCCGATTATCGATCCGTGGAGAATCAACGGTCTCCTCGTGCTCCATTACTATTCTCAACATTCTCGGATGTCATTTTCGACATCGCCACAAAAACAGGTTAATTAATATATCACATATTATCTCTATACTCTGACCGACCCAATTAAATACCAAAAAAAAACTTAGGTAGGTCATACTAGCGGCGGAATTCCGCCTCCCTTCCTAGTTCCATTCTCACATCTTAGCTGTGGATCATATCCCTAAGCTTTGATACCAACCGTGACGCTTCCCAAAATTATGTATACATCACCCATCTTGAGTCGCCGTATACATGGTACGTAATTCAAATACAACTTAATAATACAACTGCCGTGGTACAATACTACGAATAAAACATAAACCGTGAGTTTGAATACAAATATTGTCTACTAGAGATTATACAAACTCAAAAGGAGTCCTTATTACAATTATTATCACACTATTTCACGTAATAGTGAGGACTACTAATGTAACATCTAGACCATCACCACTTCTCCCGACTAATCCTACCACGCTCTCATTTCCTCAAGAGAACAAAGAAAAGAAAGGGTGAGCTCAACTAGCCTAAGTAAGAAATATTTATGACTAAGATAATGCAAAATAATTTATCGTTAGCCTTCAAATAAAGCGGTTAAACCGATAAAATATAATAACTATCAAGTTTAACTCGCAAATAAACAAACAATCCATTAGAAGAGTCAACTAGGAATAAAATCTACTATCTTCTATGATTTAAAAGATTTTTCATCACTTTTATCACCGGACTCACTTTAATAAATAATCCACATCATCGAATCACCCCTACATTACGACCAAGGATATTCTTTAGTATCACGACCACGAATTGTCCATGCACTAAGGCTTAAGATAATCATGTTTTCATCAACGGTCCTGGTCATGCCATAAAACAATTCTTCTTTGTACTATGGCCAAAGAGAATCCATAGCCATAATCATACCAAAAACTGTCCATCAATGCACTACGCGCCAATGAGGACTTTTTCCACATCATTTGTAACATTATGGTTTTGATTATACCGAATAATCCCTGGTCATAATCATACCAAGTCCATCTATGCACTACAGGCCACATATGACTTTCAACATATTATAAACACGAGGATGATGACAATGATATAAGAATTCAATAAAACAAGTTCAAGAATTAATTTATCCAAGAACCGATAACGCTCAAATTGTCAACATGATACCGCTTTTGTAGAATAAAATTCAAGAATGCTCGTAAGAATATTTCTATGAAAATATATCGATGAAGCTTAAATATCAAAGATATTCCACTAATTTCATGGGTATAGAAGTCAAAGTTTTAACCAACCGAGTATAATAAAGAATGGAATAACAAAAGAAATCACCATGCATGCGATAGATCGAATAAAAGCAAAAGTTATTCCAATGTAATAATAAAGGATGGAACTGTGTCCCATGTGAACGCATTATACTGTGATATTTTCGGCGTAATAATAAATAACGTAAACCAGTCCTGAGTAAACGCATGTATGTGATATTCCGGCGTAATAATAAATAATTGAATCAGTCCCATGAACGCATAAGACGCATGTGATATTCTACGTAATAATAAATAATGGAACTAGGTCCCACAGAACTCACGCATGTGATATTCCGGCGTAATAATAAAGAATGTATTATTAGAAGAATGTCACCATGTATAGGGTAGCCCGTGTATACAGGTTATTCCAACAGAATAATAAAAAATAGAATAACAAAAGTTCTCTTCATGAGTACAACAAATAACATCCCTTACGAGTACAACAAATAATATCCCTTACCGTAAAAGAAATCCTAATATAAGAGTAGGGAAGGAGCAGAATACTTTTCTATAGCTTTTCTATAATTTCTCTCTAGTGTTTCAAAGAATTCGTAAGAAATAATGAAAGAATGAGCTTCTATTTATAGGAAAATGGAATGAATAAGAATTAATTCATGAACTATTCCGCATTGATTTACTATTAAACTGACGGTCCATATTGGTTTACTATTAAAACTTAAAACAACGCTCCATACCGATTTACTATTAAAAACTTTAAACCAAAATATCTATATTGATTTACTATTATAACTCCACCAATGTCCATATCGACTTCAACCAACTATTCAAAAAATTAGCACATCTCCTCATGGAATAATATTGTACCCAAATACCAATGCACAATACTAGAGTAAATAGTAATCAGTGAATAGTAACTTGTGAATAGTAACTCATGAATAAGAAACTCGTGAATAGTAACTCATGAATAGTAACTTGTGAATAAGAACTCATGAATAAGTAATCTTTACCTAAAAGTGTCCCAATACCCAATTGAACAATATATCCTCCGCATATCAATTATACTAACACAAATAAGTCCAACACAATGGAACTATAAAATTCATCTTTAATCAACACGAACTTATTCATCATTAATATTATAATTCACAATATTTAACAACCAGGTCGTTCCTAGGAAAGAGGGGGCTTTCCGATAAAGATTTCTCCTTATTGGCACGCAATTATGTGACCAAACCTCTCCTTGACAGAACTTCTAGACATTGTCAATATTGCAAATAATAATATGAATAACTTTTCCATCTCAATTATTGATTTAATAATATATCATATAATACATATGATACTGTAACAATAATTGAATCAATAATATGAGAAATATGATGCAACAATTACTGTAAACTGTGACGCCCCCAAAATTAGGTATACATCACCCATCTTGGGTCACCAGATACATGGTACAGAATTCAAATACAATTTACTAATACAACTGTCGTGTACAATACGACAAAACATAACTGTGAGTTTGAATACAATTATTGTCTACTAGAGATTATATAAACTAAAAAGGAATCCTCATTACAATTATTATCACACTATTTCACAGAATAGTGAGGACTACTAATGCAACATCTAGGACCATCACTCTGTTCCTCGACTAGTCCCTGCTACGTTCTCATTTCCTGAAGAGAACAATGAAAATAAAAGGGTGAGCTCAACTAGCCCAGTAAAAAATATTATGACTAAGATAATGCAGAATAATTTATCGTTAGCCTTCAACAATGTTAAACCGATAAAATATAATAAATATCAAGTTTAATCAAGCAAATGAATAAGCAATCCATTAAAAGCGTCAAGTAGAGAATGAAATCTACTATCTTTTATGATTTAAAAGGTTTTTCATCACTTTTATCGCTGGGACTCAGCTTAATAAATAATCCACATCATCGAATCACCCCTGCACTACGGCCAATGATATTCTTTAATATCATGACCACAATTATCCATGCACTACGGGCCAAGAATATTTGTGTATTCATTAATGGTCATGATTATGCCAACAACTGTCCATTAATGTACTACGGACCAATGAGAACTTTTACCACATCACTTATAACATTACGGTAATTATTACACCGAATAATCCCTGGTCATAATCATACCAAGTTCATCTATGCACTACAGGCCACAGATGACTTTCAACAAATTATATACACGAGGATGATGACAATGATATAAAAAATCAATAAAACAAGTTCAAGAATTAATTTATCTAGGAACTGATAACGTCCAAATTGTCAACATTATACTGTTTTGTAGAGTAAAATTCAAGAATGCTCAGAAGAATATTTCCATGAAAAGATATTGGATGAAGCGCAAATATCAAAGATATTCCACTAATTTCATGGGTATAAAGTCAAAGTTTTAACCAACCGAGTATAATAAAGAATGGAATAACAAAAGAAATCACCATGCATGCGATAGATATCACATGCAAAAGTTATTCCAATGTAATAATAAAGGATGGAACCGGTCCCAGAAATGCATGAGATAGGATATTCTCGATGTAATAATAAATAATAGAATTAGTCCCACAGAACGCATGCATGTGATATTCCGGAGTAATAATAAATAATGGAACCAGTCCTGTAAATGCACGTATGTGATATTCCGGCTGTAATAATAAATAATGGAATCGTGTCCCATGAAATGCATGTAAAGGATATTCCAATGTAATAATAATAAAGACTTTTAACCAGTTCTAGTAAAATGCACATATGTGGATATTCCAATGTAATAATAAAGATAGACCAGTCCCAAGAAACGCATGCATGTGGATATTCCAATGTAATAATAAAGAATGGAATATTAGAAGAATTTCACCATGTATGCAATACTTTTTATAGATAGGTTATTCCAACATAATAATAAAGAATGGAATAATAGAAGAATTTCACCAAGTATAAGGTAGCCCGCATATACAGGTTATTTCAACAGAATAATAAAGAATGGAATAACAGAAGTTCTCTTCATGGATAAGAAAGAAATAATATTCCCTACGAGTACAACAAATAATATTCCCTACCTTAGAAAGAAACTGGATACTGGAGTAGTGAGGTAGTAGAATACTTTTCTTATTTCTCTTTATAATTTCTCTATATAATAATTGATCTATAGCTTTAGTGAATTGGTGAGAAATGAAGAAGAATGAGCTTCTATTTATAGGAAAACATAGTTTCGATAATTGCATGTTTTGGGGCTCGAAAAATTATAGTACAATACCTCCAACTTTTCTTTCATTTTTAATTTAGTTCTGCAAGTATTATCAATCTTGCACCAACTCTCCTAATAGTAAATCATGTGAATAAATAGTACCCTGTGAATAGTAACTCGTGAATAGTAACTCATGAATAGTAACTCGTGAATAATACTCCGGACACCTAAAAGTGCTCAATAATTCGAAAGAACAATATAACCTCCGACATCAATTATCATCGAAATAAATGTCAATTTCCACTAACACTAATAATCCCAATACTATGGAACAATCAATTTCATCTTTAATCAACATAACTTATTCATCATTAATATTATAACTTTGTCATCTCAATTATTGATTTAATAATAATAAATATTATGCGATGATAATCAGAATAATAATTGAATCAATAATATGAAAGATATGATGCAAAGAATTACCGTAATAATAATTGGGTATAACCGAAAGTGACTTCTCACGTAAGCATCAATAATCAATACCGCAGTACTACTATGCAACCACGCCAGACATCGTATTTTTTTAACACCGTGTTTCAAATAAAGCTTAACTAGTAAAACTTCCGCCAGTTATTTTCATAAAGTATTTTTTGTCATTTTTTCAATCCGACAATAATTTCATTATGGGTCCACTAATGATTGTACCATTACATCTGATATTCCCTAACAAAACGAATATTCCCTAATTAATCGAATATTATATAACAACTTGCATACTTTGCAAAATTTATAAATTTAACCTACAACTATAACATTATATCAAATCCACACCATAATATTTAAAAAATTATTTTGAGAAAATTAAATATTTATTCATAAAATCTGGGGTCTCACAATCTCCCCTCCTTATGGAATTTCGCACTCAAAATTTATGTATGTACTTGGTATGCTAAACAGGTGAGGATACCTTGACCTCACCTCACTTCAAATTCTAACCCTTGAGGTATAACCTTTGAGTGTCGAATACGATTCTTCTTATCTAAGATTTTAACATGTATCTCCTCAAACGTTAAATCAGCCGCTATCTCGTCCGATTTTAAATTAATAATGTGGTTCAGGTCGTCCACATATTTACGTAACGTCGATAGATAAAAAAAATGTTATGAACACGCGACATACTTGGTGGTAAAACGAGTCTATAAGCCACAGTTCCTACTTCATAGAGGATTTCAAATGGGCCAATTAAATCGAGGGTTGAGATTTCCTCTCTTCGCCGATTCTTGCTTCTAGAATAACGCCCTCTTAAACCTTCTTCTTCACATTTATCAGCTTCGGGTGTGTAGCTTGAGCGACTTTAACTTTATTGATTAAATTCGATTCTGCTCGTATATTCGTTATCTTTACTTGGGTTCCTAGAGTCTTTAACTCTATCTTCATCATTTGTAAGTCGTAAGAAATGGGCCTTTGTGTTAACAACATCGCACTCGTAAACGCATACGATCTTCTACTCACCGCGTCAGCTACCACATTCGCTTTCCCACGATGTTATTGAATGGTACAATCTTAATCTTCAACAGCTCGAGCCAACGTCTTTAGCTCATGCTACGTTCATTTTAGTTGAAGAAATATTTGAGGGTTTAAGAAATGGGTTTTGTACTGGGGTCAATACAAAATTCGATTTCACGCTCTAGAGGTAGGCTAAAAAGTCTTCAAGAATACGTCAGGAAATTTATTAACAATAGAAATATCATTCAAAACTGTGACTCTCATCCAAGACGTCGCCTACAGAAAGTCTGGCTTCATTGCATTTCACACAAGGAAGTCCACAACGAAAGGACCAGGGTTCTTTACTTATGGCTTGATATGACAATGATTGACTTTAGTGGTTTGGTTGCTTGAATTTGCATAACAGGTAGGATAGGAATCTGAAAGCTAACAACCTTACGAAAAGCTTGCTGAGTAGTTAACCAATCGATCCCTAAAATCACATCAAAGGCAAGTATTTTCAAAGAGATAAGATCGACAGGTAACATGAAAGTGTCGATTTGAATCAATAAGATTTATAAACAGTGGAGGTAACGAAGGTTTCTACTATCAAACTTTCAACCAATAAGTCAAAGTCTAATTTCTCCGAAGTTAAATTTAAATGTTGAGCGCAAGCAAGAGAGATAAAAGAATGGGTAGAACCGATATCGAATAAGGTATAGACTTCACAAGAGTTTATAATTAACTAACCCATGATAACTTCGTTCGATTCCTCGTCATGAAAAATGCTATCCCTTAAACTACCGAATTTGACTTGTTCGGGACATCCTTTGGCGTCATCATTGCCATTGGACTTGACTTTGCTGCTTCCCTTTGTTCCACGACCGCCTGCCGATCTTCACCCTGCTCTACTAACTCATGAATACGATCTTACAGTTCTATATTTTGATCATAAAATTCTCCTCAATTCATTACTTAAAACTCTATATGAGTTCATCTCTTGATTTTCAGATTTCATTTTCTAACACTGCCACAAAACAAGGGTTAATTAACATCACATATTATCCCAATAATCTGACCGACCAATTAAATATCAAATAAACTTAGGTAGGTCATATTAGCGAAGGAATTCCCTGTGACGCCCCCAAATCCGGGTATCTTCCAACCCGACAAATGGTGCTACACTGTGCTATAGTTCACATAAACATTCAATTGAAATGCCTCAAAAGAATGGATATGTCTTATATATATATATCAAAAGAATATTTACATACCCCAGTATCTTTACAACCAATACATTGTCTTTGTCATAATATCACTATTATTCCTTACAAAACCTATACTATTACATAAGCAATCTACGGGTTCACCTTTGCCTTCCCTTTATCCTTGCTGAATCCATCGGTCCGTTCTGCCTTAGCTGCATTCATATGGTTCAAGCAAGAATGAGCCTAACTAGCTTAGAAAGTACAACAATTCTAGTAAAATAGCATGCTTGAAACATAGGAATCGTATATCTTCAATAACTGGACAATAGTTATGAAGTACTATTGAGAATTCAAAATAGCACTTCTTTTCATTCAAACCATTTTATGGCCACAATATTCAGTAAAACATCAATTTCGGTTCAAGACCGTAAACATTTCATAAGTACTTTGAAAAGGACATCCCGGCACAAAGTCCGTAAGTCCGGTATAGCTTACAAGCACATCTAGGTGATCAGCCTATAGTACTCTATGTTGATCAACACTACATTCATTAAACGTGTATACGTTTAAGTTGTGGCAACCTCACGTACATGTCGTTTGATGACAAAACATTTTAGCATACTAAATCTACTTTTGAAAACCACAACAATATTAGTTTGGTAAATCCTTATTAACACTTGATAGAATAACATACCATACGTCTAGCCGAAAGGATTGGCTTTGACATTCCTCAAATACTAACTCATGCAAAGAATACATGAATCACAAAGACTTGCCCAGATCGAACTGGAACAAGGGTTAGAGTACTTGCCTTTAGCGTCTGCTACAAATTATAACACGTAATCAGACGCCTTTAAGGTCTCTACATTAAATGATAGCATAATATAGAACATTAGGTCATGAATGATCATACATGGTTACTAAAGAACCTTACCCTACTTCTCAATCTAATTACGTATTAGATTTGTTATTATCGGGTCCAGCTTCCCGTAAGATCATTCTTTCATTCATTTGCAATCGATTTAACTAAACCCTAAGTGTTCATACTTAAGGCTTAATGTGTCTTAACAATGTTTCTTTATAATCCTTGTCCAATTGGTTATCAACTACTAGCCATGTTCTATATGTAACCCTTCATTGATGTTTTGTTCTATATCGGTAATAAGCACACGATTTTGACACTTGGTGGCTACAATACAAGGCCACCTATTGTTGCCCAGATACCGGACTCGACGCTGTGGCGCGAGTCCCTTTGTTACTAGTCGTGCTGCGGCACGAGTTTGCAGGGGACTAAGGCCACTTTGGCTATGTCATACTGCTAAATAACTGGTTTGAGTCATGCAAGGCCATGACTCGTGCCACTAAAATGTTTGACAGATTTTCAAAAGTTTGAGATTTCCGGACTCGTAACTTCTTCGTTATAAGTCTGAATTGGCTCGTTCAAGAGCCCGTCATAAATTACATACTCTATGCCTTCATTCGGCTTAAGTCAATTGCTTATCCATTTCTCTTATGTGCCTAACATCTAAGTTCATTAGTGACACTTCTCTTATCAACCTACCATGATAGAGATAGAAGAGACAAGATCATTTACCTTTGAAGATTACTTCTCTTGCTTTGGAAATTTACAAATGATAAGTTAAGCTCAAAGTGCTTATTTGCCCTAACAAATAAGTTGTTTATCTAGAGAATGTGACGCCCCCAAATCCGGGTCTCTTTCAACCCGACATATTGTGCTCCACGGTGCTACAGTTCACACAAACATTCAATTGAAATGCCTCAAAAGAACGAATATGTCTTATATATATTCCAAAACAATACTACCATTCCCTAGGTTCTTTATAACCGTTACATTTATTCTTGTCATAATATCAAATATTATCATTACAAACCTATACTATTACATAGGCAATCTACACGTTCACGAAGTCTGTAAGTCCGGCATAGCTTACGAGTACATCTAGGTGATCAACCTATAGTACCCTATGTTGATCAACACTACATCCATTAAACGTGTGTACGTTTAAGTTGTGGCAACCTCACGTGCCCATCGAATACTCGATGAAAATACATTTGTTTATTCATATTTAGGCTTACCTTGAATCCGTACCAATTAGTTGGCGTAGGATAGTGTTAGCAATTCTATATTGAAAGAATTGTAAACAATTCAATTAATCTATTACAATTAGTCTAGCCAAGCTAAAACTGGCATCGACTCTTTCTTTAAAACCATACATGCATCTCATAACTTGAATCATTTGAAAACCTGACTAACACAAAGGTTAGACAAGCGTTTAAGAAAAACTTGCCTTCAGCGTCTGCTACAGTATAATTACGTTTCCTTTGAGTCTTTACAATCTCTACAATACATAATCACATAACATACCACATTAGGTCATGAATGAACATACATAGTTCCTAAAGAATCTTACCCTACTTCTCAATCTAATCCCATATTAGATTTGTTATTATTGGTTCCGGCTTTCCGTCATTCTTTACATCATTCTTACCGACTTCTGTCTCTTCCATGACTTAAGTGAAGTTATTTCATTAGTACAACTCAGTTCAAGTTAATTATCCTTCCTCACGGCTTACTAACGTCCTTACGTTATCATCCGAAACTTCGATCGTCATTGGTTAAGTATACTTATTGCATATCGCTCACGCTCATCTTCAATTGACTTTCTTTAACCCTAAGTAATCATACTTGAGTTTTAATTATGACTTAATAATATTTTATTAAGTCCCTTTGTTCGTTACTAGACAATTTCCCTTTATGTTCCACTTGTAACCATTCTTCATTGTCTAAGTTTTAAATCATTGTCATAGTAGTCACGGCTATTAGACTTGATGTTGCTACCGCTACCACCACTTATTGGTCAAAATCCGGACTCGTACATGATGCGAGTCTCAAGAGTTAATTGTCATTGCAACAAGGCCGAAACTCTTCTAGCAAGGTGCTTGATTCTCGCTCAACACACATGGCCATGACGCGGGTCATTTTCATTTAGGGTTACGCCAGGCGCCAACACTATGCACCAGAAAACAATTTCAGTTTTAAAATTTTGTGAACTTCCCGGACACATAACTTCTTCGTTATAAGTCCGAATTGGCTCGTTCAAAAGCCTACGGTTCACAAATTACATAATCTACGTGTTCATGCAAGAATTTTATCTATTCGACTTCGTTTTCTAAAAATTCACCTATTAGTCCATTTTCAACAAAAACGATAAATGTTCGTGAACGTTCAACGCTCGTTTCTTCGTTCTAAGTCGGAATCCGGCCATTTTTGAGTCCGCATCTCTAAAATGACAAATACGACTTGCCTCCATTGAAAACCAATGTTTCCAAGCTCAATATCAAAATTCGACTTCCATTCCGAGAATTTCACAAATTCGACGATCGTCGTCTAATCGTGTACATTCCGGCGAAACTTTGTTACTTGAGATTTTTAAACCATTTCACTTGGATTCAATCCATTATACTATCATCTTGACATACATGTTTTGTTAACTTATAACCATGATAAGTTATTACTAGTTCATTGTGAATTTGTAACTTATGTCTTCTTTTCATATGACTTATTAATGAGTTAAGTCCTTAAATACTTATTCTTACATCTTATTAATCATGCAAACTTTATTAATGTAAACATGTTACAAGTTCTAACAAGTTCTTATACTTCCATTATAAGTTCATAACTTATTTATGAATGAATTACTTATTCATGACTTATCCGGCTTATTAAGATTTAAGCCCTTTGGTTTATCATTCCAACTTCTTAGCATGCTTGTTCTACCAATACCCCCTTCTCTAACAAAAGAAGAGAAAGAGAAACATGGTTGAAGAACACTTACTCTTTGAATATCACTTGGTAAATCTTTAATCTCCTTCTTGATTCTTGAACTTCAAAGATTAACTTGCTAGCTTATTCTCACTTACTCTCTCTAACCAATAAGCTATAAGTTATAGGTGGAAAGGCTAACAAATAAAGTCTAACTTTATAAGTGCTTATTCTCTCAACCAAATAAGCTCTCAACCTTAAGTTGGATGAAACTATAACAACCCAAAAATGAATTACAAAGATTGTTATTTATAGGAAATCCTAAGTTTAGGGTAGTTTAGTCTTTAATCCATCTACCTCCTTACTATTCATTACCTAGGCATTAAGTAAACTTGTTCCCCACATTATTTTCTTGCTCACCACATATACTTGGCCATCACACTTACTTAATCATTAAGTCTACTTGCTCCCCACAACACTTAGCCCTTAAGTTTACTTGTTCATCACATTGGATCATCCATGGGTTGCTCCATGGTTCTTACCCATTGGATAATAACTTTGGGCCTTAGCTTAATTAACTTACTTAACTCATTTGGGCTTGCATTATCAAACACTTGGGCTTTGATCCATAACTTATTTTGGGCTTCACAGTAATTTACATTGGGCTTCACATTACAAACACTTAGGCTTGCACATTAATTCTGTTGGACTTAACCATTTCCTACACAATCCTACTAATTCATTACAATTGGCTTAAAGCCTTACAACATATACTCCACGTATAATTCTCGTATTCTAACTCGTATACTTATTACTCATATACGATATACCATCACTCATACATACTCGTATAATACCTCGTATCATACTCGTATTCTCTACCTCGTACATTACCTACGTATTATACAATCATCGCTTAATTCATTAATCACATTACATTTCCTTCTCGTAAATCATTTTCCTTAAACGTTAGGTTTTAAGTCCACAGGCGAAATATTACATTTTCCATAACTGAAATATTATTGGATATTCCATCTCACATCAATATTCTATCGTTACGTATTTCTCGGAAGTTCAAAAATAATTCCCAGAAAGCAAAATGCGTGAATAGTGTTTTTTTCGGAAAATTTCTGAAAAACTTTTATTTTCGTCTTGGAAATTCAAACACTTTAATTCTACCACGTAGCCAAAATCCTACGAAGTTCTGACATTTCTAGGTCAGAGAATGACCTTCGATTAGCTTGCTCCATAAATAATTAATTAAATTCATTTAATAAAAATAAAAATTTAATTCTCAAAAATTCGAGTTTCTCGGGGCGTTACACTCTTCCCTCCTTATAAGGATTATGTCTCCAGAATCTCGCTAATAATACCTACACCACAGAGGATAATTTTCCTTTATTTTAATCTCGAGTTCCCACAATGCTTCTTCGACATTGGGGTTCTTCCATTTCACCTTCATCGAAGGTATTATCTTAATTCACATGACTTATCACTTCATATCAATAATCTGAGTTGGAAGTTAAACACTTAATAACACATTATGATATCTTCCTTTTATTAGCTCTTCTTTTAACGTTAAACTTATTTGGAACTCAAATTCCTCCCTCAAAATAAGACTATACTTAGTCTTCTACTTATCCTGCCTCATCTTCTTCATTTGCTTACATTCCTCATTACCTAGTTGTACTTCATTAACTCATTTCATTATCGTGCATTGAGTCTACATTTTAAATAACAATTCTACCCCTTCATTCCGTAATTTAACTCCTAACTCTGATCTTACCATTTCCGTTATTAACTCCTTCTGAGTCGTTAGCATCGATAACTTTCCCTACCCCTCCTACTTAACGAGTCGGCTACAACGTTTACCTTTCCTTAATGATATAAGATATCACAGTCCTCTCTCTACTACATATTCAACTCTTCCGTGTGGAGATATATTTAAGACTCTTAGAGTCCGTGTATATCTCACGTTTCTCTCCGTATAAATACTATCTTCATATTTTTAATTCAAAAACTACTGCTGCCAATTATAGATAATAAGTAGGATAGACCTCCTCATAACCCTTTAACTGGCGTGATACATACACAATGACATTGCCATGCTATAAGAGAACGCAATCATAACATCTATGCAACCATCAAGATACACTACAAAACTTCCTCGTATCATCTGATAAAGATAATACAGGTGACTTAATCAACCTTTCTTTTAAATCTTGTGACACTAATGGTACCTTCAACCATAACATCTCACAAGAATATCTATCAAATTGGCCACCGACTTGATTGGCGCCCCTTACGGAAAAACCTACTTCTGCACATTAGTCAACCTAAATGACATAACCAGAAACTTGTCATAACCATAACAAATTCTGAACGCCATCTTAGGTACCTCCTCCTTCTTCCTTACTTCCAACCGACTATACCCCATACATACATCTATCTTTATAAAAATTCTTTGCCCCTCTCAACTGACCAATTAGATCATCGATCCTGGGCCATGGGTATTTACTATTAACTACTAATTTACTCCTGTTACAATAGTCGATACGCAACCGTAACGACTCATCCTCTTCCTTAACATCCTCCTAACTTACGTCATGGTTCGACTATAATAATGTCGCGGTATTTTATTACCGTAAATTACTACCTTAGATTTTGTGAGAAAACTAAAGGTTCCCACTTTTCTTATAACTATTTGTTATAGCTCTATGGTTAATCAACCCATTCATACAGAGAATTTCCTCAAATTCTCTCAACATGAACAGTACTTATCTACTGATACCTACTTACTTCTATTATCCATGAAATAATTTTCACGAATATAATTTAACGAAAGTTATTTCCTCTTCCTCTATTTTAATGTTTAAAGGTAGTTATAACCCCTTTTCATACAGACTCCTAGATAAGTCTTTCCACATGTCTTACACACCTCGATCCTACACTTAGGATCCCCTTGTCCCACTCCAGTATTCACGGAGTTAAAAATTATTTTATTTTATTATTATTTTTTTGCCATACTGCCGCTGACATTCTCTGCCTTGGTTCATCCCTCTCTTTTGCTCTCATTCTTTTCCTCTTTGTGGTATTGAATCTACGCCTCACTACCGCCTTCTGTTATAATTACCTTCTCCAGAATGATCCCATAGGAAACACTCTAGATCACCAAAATCCCACTATAGAGCTAGGGTTTCAGGCCAAGCTCCAACCTACGAGCCTTCACCTCCTCTGTGTCCACTTGATGTGAAACAAACCTTGCCAATTCATTTGAATTTGGTCGCGTACTAGGGAAATATCATATCCCCTTTCTTAAGTTCTAAGAATTCAATCTCTATCCTCTCTCACATATTTGTAGGGAAATAATTCTCAAAGAAAACCTTCTTGAATTGTTTCCACGCCATCAAGATCTCTGTTTCTAACCCCACCCCTCGTGAGCCTTCTACCAAAAGTTGGCTTCACTCTTTCTCGTAAGTCACAAAAGAAAACTTCAGATCTCACCCACGCTTGTAATAACAAACGCCTTTCTTCATTTCTTTTACCCCAGATGGGCCTCGATTGGGTCCGGCGTTCATTTAAACTCCTATGACCTATGCTTTTAAACTCTTTAAAGGTAATCGTTCTAGCTACCTTAGGTTTTGCAGTATTCTACCCCCGGTTTGGGTAAATGCAACCGTTAATAACTTAACGAACTCTTGCATAGGGTTGTTTTGACCCCATTACTTATCATTATGTGATTCCGCTTCCTTATTACGTTATCTTTTCCTTAGCGGCATTTCCTGATTAAATAAAATTTCATTATTATCTATTTACTTACTTCGTTATTAATCGCCACATACTAAATCGCATCATAACAAATCATTTCCATGAAAACTTCATTATATTCATAGCTCTTTCATAGTTTGAAACTATTTACAATTTGTCTTCATAGCCAAATGCTATTACATTTCTATCCCGCAATTGAACTTCACAAAAGTTGGGATTTACAAAAGACTACCCTTTAAAAGAGGGTTTTACGTCACTACCCACATATTTATAACTCTAGCGTTCTAATAATGCATAACAGCATCCTCGTGTTTCTCATTCGCAATCGCCGCTATAGTATCCCGACTAATAGTATGACGGGTTTGTCCTGACTCATTGGAATAACAAGCAACCTTCAACTTGAAATCTTTATGTACATTCTCATGGATGTAAGACATCCGTATATCTTCCGATCCTTCTCCCCAGCTTCTCACGGGCTCATCTACTCGCTTTAAAATTCCTAGCTCCGCTTCTCGCCATAAGCACCGCTTATCGTGTTCTAACTCAAAATCTTCTTCTGCATACATCTTAGCTTCATGGAGATAACTAATCTCTTCACTCGATTCTCATTAACTTGCATTTAGTTGTACATTCCCGTTAAGCACCGCCAGATACAATGCTTCCATCAGATCCGAGGTGATGACTCCAATGTAGGTACCACCGTAGTAAATCCAATGTTACCTCTCTTTCTTCCTCCATATCATTTATTATACTAAGGTATGACGATATATCCATCTCTCCCTCGAGTAGTCTTCCCTAAAAGTACTCCTCCGCCCGACCGCACTAGAATCACTAATGGTACCTCCGCCACCCAAGATAGGTACAAATAGCTTTACTCTCTGCACACAAGCTCTTCGCCATCACAGATATATATCTCTATACATCAAGCTATCGATCGACATCCTATAATAACACATATGTTGATTAAGACATAACACACAATAGTATAAACACAAATCACATTTAATTTATTTAGGGTTACTTTCCATCTTTTAAATCTTTTGATACTGAGTTTCCTCAATACCTTATTGACTCATTCAACTTAAGTAAAGCTCGAGTTTTTCTTCCTTCGAACTTCTCTTCCTTAACGAAGTTATTAGCCTAAGGTTCTTCCCCTTAAGTTTTATAACCTAATGCTTTGATACCAACCTGTGACGCCCCCCAAATCCGGGTCTCTTTCACTTTTCGACATATGGTGCTCCACTTGCATTACAGCTTCACACAAACATTCAATTGAAATGCCTCAAAAGAATGAATATGTCTTATATATATATTCCAAAACAATACTACCATTCCCAGCTTTTTTATAACTGTTACATTTGTTCTTGTCATAATATCAAATATTATCATTACAAACCTATACTATTACATAGGCAATCTACACGTTCACTTTAGCCTTCTCTTTATCCTTATAGAATCCTTCTCCCAATTCATCCCAATACAACGGTGTTCTACATTTTCTTCCATACAAAGCTTCATATGGCGGCATACCTATACTTGCATGATAACTCGTTGTTATACGCAAATTCTACTAATGGTAGATGATCATCCCAACTTCCTTGAAATCCATGACGCAAGATCTCAACATATCTTTCTAACGCCCCGAATTGTCCTCTCACTCTCGACCATCGGTTTGTGGATGATAAGTCGACTCAACTTCAATCTGGTCTCCAACTGTTTCTTGAAGACTTCTCCGTTTCGATGTGAATCGTGGATCACGATCCGACACTATCAAAACAAAGCTCCATGTCTAGAAATAATTTCCTTAACATAGAGTGTAGCTAACTGATCTAAGTTATACTTAATTTGAATTGGCAAAAAGTGAGCCGACTTTGTCAACCGGTCCACTATTACCCAAATTGCATCATATCCCTTCCGAGTCGCCTAAGTCCCACCATAAAGTCCATCGTGATATGCTCCCACTTCCACTCTAGAATCTCCAATGATCCGTAATATGCCACTTTGGCCGTTGATGTTCGGCTTTAACTCTTTGACAATTCAAGCACCTACCACATACTTTCTGGCTATTTCTCTTCATGTTCTACCACCAAAAACTTTGTCGAAGGTCTTGATACATCTTAGTCCTACCAGGATGAATCGAGTACCTCGAACTATGGGCCTCTTATAAAACATGCTCCTTTAATTCCATCTCATTCGGAACCCAAATTCTTCCCTCAAATCTTAATAATCCATCATTATCAAGACTAAACTTAATGACTTTTTCATTGGTCAACCGCTTCTTCATCTGGTTACACTCATCAGTTTTGAACTGCACCTCCTTGACTCTCTCTACGATGGTAGATTGAATCTCTGCCGCAAACAGTCTCTGATTCGCTTCAATTGGCAACTTCACCACTAACTCCATCATAGCCATCTTCGTTATTAACTCCGCTTGAGCTGTTAACAAAGATAACTTCTCCCTCCCCTTTCTACTCAAGGCGTCGGCCACTACATTGGCTTTACCAAGGTGATACAGGATTTAACAGTCATAATCCTTTACTAACTCCAGCCATCTCCTCTGTCTCATATTCAACTCCTTCTGTGTGAAGATATATTTCAGACTTTTGTGGTCCGTGTATATCTCACACTTTTCCCCATAAAGATAATGTCGACATATCTTTAAGGCAAACACCACCGCAGCAAGTTCCAAATCATGAGTAGGGTAAACTTTCTCATAATCCTTCAACTGCCTAGATGCATACGCAATGACTTCGCCATGCTGCATGAGCACACAACCTAGTCCTTTATGCGAAGCATCGCTATAAACTACGAAATTTTATGTGTCATCAGGTAATGACAAAACAGGCGCTTCACTCAACTTCTTCTTCAGTTCTTGAAAACTATCTTCGCATTTCTCAGTCCATACGTACTTCACCGTCTTCCTCGTTAAGTTAGTCAAAGAGAAGCTATCTTCGAAAGTCTCGAATGAAACTTCTAGTAGTAACTCGCTAATCCTAGGAAACACCGTATCTCTCATTTCGGTTGTTTTCGGTTGTTCCCAATTCATCACGGCCCACCTTCACCGGATCTATTGAAATCCCCTCATGGTCAATAACATGACCTAAAAAATCGAACCCTCTCTAACCAAAATTCACACTTAGTGAACTTCGCATATAACTTCTCCTTCTTAATGTCTCCAACACTATTCTTAGGTGTTCAAGATGATCTTCCGGCATCTTAGAGTAGACTAGAATATCATCAATAAACACCACGCATTTAACTTGTCCAAATATTGTTTGAACACCCTGTTCATCATGTCCATAAATGCAAAGAGTGCATTAGTTAACCCCAATGACATCACCGTAAACTCAGAATGACCATAACGAGTCCTTAATGTCGCTTTTTGACACATCTTCATTCCTAACCTTCACCGATGATACCCTCGCCCTTAAATCTATTTTGGAAAAATATTTTCCCCTTCAACCCGATCAAAAAGATCATCAATCTCGGCAATGGATACTTATTCTTTATCTTTAATTTGTTCAACTCTCGGTAGTCGATACAAAGTCTCAACGATCCGTCCTTCTTCTTGACAAACAAAGACACTGGTGTTCTCTACTACGTAAACACTCTTCGGTTGAATGTACTTCCTCGTCTCAACAATTCTTGCAATTGCATTCATCAACTCTTCATCTCCACCATGCGCCATACGATACGTGGTGCTCGAAACCGGCCACCACTCGACACAATATCTATTATGAACTCCTGGCCTCCTATCGTGCGGAAGACCCAGAACTCACTTGGAAATACATCCACTTAACTCACTCACTATAGGTATTTGTTCCATGGTCGCCCCACTCTCTGGGTATCAACCACATGAAAAATAGCCTACACACCCCTTCCTCAATAATTTCCTAGTTTGTGTCATGGTAAGACAACACGAACGTCCCAGCGATTTATTTCCGTAAAATATTACATGAGATTGGTTTAATGTTTTAATGTTTACGCATTTCTTTTGATAATCTATTATTGCTCCGTGATTAATCAACCAATCCATTCCGAGGATTACGTCGAATTCTCCTAACTTTATCTTCCAGATCGATCTACCGATAATTTACAACCTCTAATGTCTACGCAATAATTCTTATGAATATCTTCAATGTGAATTATCTCCTCGCTTGCTACCTTAATGTTCAAGGGTATAAGCAACTTCTGAAGTAATCCTAGCCGCCTAGCAAAATCACATGCGATAAACGAACAAGTAGCACCCGAGTCAAACAAAGACGATGCATTTAAGTTGTTGATCGGAATAATACCGTAACCACGCCCCAAGCCATCGCTGGCTTGAATGGTCATATTAAAGGCACGGCCATCGGCCTACCCTACTGCAGGCTGGACCCCAATAGTTAACTTACTACTATTGGCGCCTTTTATTCCCGCCCCCCTTTGGGTGGGCAGCTTTTTGTTATGTGGTCCGTAGATCCACATACAAAGCACCCATGATTCTTCTTCGGGCTTGGACAGTTTGGCGCAATATGCCCCTCCTATTCACAATTATAACACATGGCCTTTCCTTTGAGACAGACTCCTAGGTGAGTCTTCCCACATGTTTTATAGGCCTCCATCCTTCTCTTAGGGTCACCTTGTTTCACTCTGGTATTCCCCGAGCTAACTACCCTTCTTTTATACCCTTTGCCACTCCCACTGACACCTTCAATCTTCACTCCTCCATCCACGTCCCGCTTACTTTTCTTGTCCTTGTGGTATTGGCTCAACGCCTCACTACCACCTTCGGCAATTATCGCCTTCTCTAACACAATCCCAAAAGAAGTACTTTGGAATACAGATATACGATTATAGAGCCAGGGTTTCAAGCCCTGCTCGAATCATGGAGTATAGAAGTCAAAACTTTAACCGATTGAGTATAATAAAGAATGGAATAACAAAAGAAATCACCATGTATGCGGTACTTCACATGACAAAGTTATTCCAATGTAATACTAAATAATCTGAATCTGTGTCAAAGTAAATTCACTGACCGACGGATGTTCCAATGTAATAATAAAGAATGAAATAACAACAAAATCACCATGCATGCGATTGCATATGATGTGTTATTCCAATGTAATACTAATAAGGATTTTATCAGTCCCACAGAAACGCACAAAATGTGATATTCCAATGTAATAATAATAAAGATTTTAACTCGTGTCCCACAGAAAACGCATGCATGTGATATTCCAACAGTAATAATAAAGATGGAATCAGTCCCATGGTAAAATGCATGCATGTGATATTCCAATGTAATAATAAAGAATGGAATATTAGAAGTATTTCACCATGTATGCGAGATTTGCATAGACAAAGTTATTCCAACATAATAATAAAGAATGGAGTAATGTAAGAATTTCACCAAGTATAGGGTAGCCCATGATACAAAAGTTAGTCCAATGTAATAATAAAGAATGGAATAATGTAAGTTCTCTTCATGGATAAGAAAGAAATAATACTCCCTACGAGTACAACAAATAATATTCCCTACCTTAGAAAGAAACTGGATACTGGAGTAGTGAGGTAGTAGAATACTTTTCTTCTTTCTCTCTATAATTTGTGACGCCCCGAAATCCGGTCTATCTTCACATCGGATTCCGTACATCACGAGTACATCATTCATCCAACATACATCATTATATAATGCAATATAATGACATACACTATCAAATCCCAGGTTCTGGAACCTTATGACCTCTTTTATTACAAATAATGATAAATACATTATTCATTTATTCTTACAAGAGTGACTTTTATCCGCCACCAAGGATACATAACAGTTCATTAAATTAGTCTATAATTAAATTCTATCTTTTTACATTACAAGTCTTCACTTGATCTTCTGGCTCATTCACCTTCTAAATGGTAATCGCATCCGGATACTGGCCACTTTGATCTTTACGGGATCCTTAAGTTCTTCTAACCTTGTTTGCTAAAAATTGTTTTTCATTTAAAGCAAGTGTGAGCATTCAATTTCCCAGCAAGTCATAACAGTTGAACAAACAACTTCAGAATTAAAACATTTCTTTAGAACTTCTATAACCGAACAAAGGTTATGAAGCAACTTGAATAATAGGAATAGTCTCGATTCCTATCATCTTAAAACATCAATCGCTTTTCTTTGAAATACTTTCATCCTCTACCTTTTTCATACACATCATCCGTCTGCTAGAATTATTAGCACGCACTTAACAATAATGATTCATGTATAAATGTAACATACTTGTATTAATACCTCAATCACGTAACAATTCATATCATAGAAACACCGGTGTTCAAATTGTGGCTCAAAGCCTCATACATTCTAACACCTTGTACATACATCGCACATATGCACATAGACAAGACTTCTCAAGTACAACATCCCGAGAAGTTTAAGAAACCAACATTCATGCAATATGAATGAAGTTAGGAACTTGCCTTTACGCCCAAATTTATAGCTTACTACCGATCCGCTTCATTTCAATTCCTATATCACACACATATGGAGAAAACATAAACACCAATTAGTCATATATTGAACTTACGCTATTGGTTTACTTAACTTTACTTCTTAGGGTTTATGTTTGCAATATAAGTATACGCGACTAACTTCCTTTACCAGCTTTACGATTTTATGGGCATACTGAGATGTCTTACTCATACGCTCATCATCTTGGATAATTTATATTCTTATCTTCTTCTTATAACTTCTCTAGGACTCAAAGACACATCGCGTCTCCGCTAGTAGTAGTCCATATGGTACTCGAGTGGTTTCCCACAAACAACCAACAAAACAAGTTCTCCTCATCTACACCGCCATCATGTGAGTTAGATCGGCCCGCTTTGTATATACCTTCCGCTTCTCTCAAGGAATTGTTTAGCCCAACTCCCATATGTCAACCATCAAAGGTTACGATTGTACCACAACCTAACTTCTCTTAACTTATAAGAACTATTATATTGTTTGATTAAGTCAATTTCTTATTCCTTACGGCTTTTTAATAACTAAAGGTCATCCTTCCGGATTCATTCTTTATCGAATCACATTCGGCTTTCATTAATCTTATTACCGTTCATTATGGCTTTCTAAATAATTCATATACTATTTAATACTTTCGTTATCCATTATATGAACCCCATGTTCATTACTCGCTCTTAGTGTCAAAGCCATACCGATCATCACCGATGCTAAAGACTGTTGCTCATCGCAAACGGTTATGCTCACAAAGGTCTATACGCTTCACACACTTATCTCTCATTATCATGATATAACATCGAAATGTTATTCATTACCCTCGCCACTCAACGCCTAAGGAATCACAACCATAGCAATCCCCACGCTCGCTTATCATACTACGGTCCCCTTGATATCTAAGCATGTAATCCAAAGATTAAATTCTTTGTTATTTAATCTCATTTAATCTATATGTTCAACCTTTAATAAAGGTTTACATCACTTGATTAAGTGTTACATTAGTTCACTATTATATTCTTTATCGTCCCTTACATTTCCCCCAAGAGCTGAGTAGTTAAAAGCTCCTCTCTGGATTTTTTTTCTCAACAACTTGTGTCATGCTACTCCTTTCTTTATTCTCGGCATATGCGAGCTTGCAAAGATCTTGGCCCTAGTCCGAAATAATAGTCCTTACTCATATATATGGTTGAGCCACGCGGCCAAGCCCTAATTTTTGAAAAATTCTTCTAAGTCTTTGATCATTCTGAGACGCTTACTTCTCACTTCCATAACTTATTTGTTATAACTCGGAATGAGGTCATTCCAAAGCCATTGTCTTCCTTATCCTACATACTTCAATACCCCTCGGATAAAACTTTGTTCTGAATCCATTAACGTGCCATTCGATTGGCTTAATCTTCACCCTTCGCTCATTTTACGCTTTTAACGCTTCTTCGCTCGCTCGTCTGCATTTATTATCCGAACTCTAACTCGCTTTCGTTCTTGAGTCCATGACTCACATTTTCTACGCTTTTCTTACTTTCCTATGAAACCCTACCCACTCAAAGTTCATTTACTAACTTTCTAATTCTTGTTCGTCTTTTACGAAAATTTCACCATAACCTCGTTATAGCTAAGTTTTAATACGTTCTTCATGAATGTTTCTACCGATCCTAACCAACCAAGAAGCAACTAACTTATACACGATGGTTTTAAACTTGTCCATCAACAAAAATTAAACTATGATGGTTTTAAATTTGTCCATCAACAACGTTCTTCGTGTTCTTCGTGTTCTTCGTTCGTTCTTCATTTTAATCGATATTTTGGATTACGATTCCACTTTTTATTGGAATTTGATGTTATAGAACATTATTCCTTACTTAATTCACCTACTCATTCATAATATTTATTCGGATCGCTCCAAATCCTCACGAATCTTATACTTCCTTAAGAAATTTACAAACTAAACTTCTTATTCTTATTTCTTTATTTTCTCATGATTTCAACCATATGAAATCATTACTAACATCTTTTACTCCTTATTCTCATTAAGTTATGTTTTAAACATATTAAACTTAAAGAAAATATTAGAAGAAACTAGGGTTCGGATTACCGTTCTTCTTTATTTCTCTTCCGTTATACAAAACCGGCGATTTGTGAGCTTTTTTATTTCTCGATCACTTTTGATCCGAGCATTCATGCTCATGTCCTTCCTTCTCCCTCCCATCTGAGCTCTCTCTCTCTCTCTCAAGTTCTAGGATTTTCAAAATCCTAGAAAATAAAAATTTAGCTTTCTATTTATAGATTTTCAAAGCTAGGGAATTTTAGTCATTTCGCCCCCCTTAGCCTCCTTATTATTCCCACCTCCTCCAAGACATAGCCACCAAGTTTACTTGGTGGCCAAGTGGCCGCCCCTCTTGCCCCATGGGTCGCCCCATGGGTCGCCCCATTGGTTATTACCCAACTGTTTACCCATCGTTTCGATCCGCGGTTTCTTTTCTCGGTTTGGGCCTAAACCATAATTCTTCTTGGGTCTAATCAGGGCTTAACTTCCCAAAGCGCTATTTGACATAATCCAAGTCCAATTAGATTCTACAAAGTCCATGAACTCAAAGTCCATTAAGACTAATCGTATTCTACGCATTCTATTCTCGTATTCTCGTAATCTCTTCATATATTGTTCGTAAGATATTCGTATTATATGTCGTAATAATCTTCGTACTATCCTCGTATAATACTTCATATCATACTCATATCTCTCACGCATAATAACCCTAATTATTATACGTGATCATAAAATTCTCGGAACTCACTATTCTTAACCCTTAGGTTTTGAGTCCGTAGGCGAAAACTTTGTTTTTGCCATAACTAAAATATTATTGAATATTCCATCACGTCTCAGAATTAAACGTAATCTACCACTTCTCGGAATTTCAAAATAAATCTCCGAGCAGAAATGGATGAATAGTGCCTATTTCGTCTTTTTCCCCGAAAATATTTTGTTCCCGAAAAACTTTTGTTTTCGTCCTAAAAATTCTTATTCACTCAATCTAGCTCGTAGCCAGAATACTCCCGATTTATAATCATCCTAGGTTATAGAACGATTAATAAACACATAACACATAATAATATTAATAAAAATTCCTTTTATTAATAACTAATTCTTTAAACTTAAATTCTGGACAACCCGAATTTCCGGGTTGTCACATAATTTCTCTCTATAATAATTGCTCTATAGCTTTAGTGAATTGGTGAGAAATGAAGAAGAATGAGCTTCTATTTATAGGAAAACATAGTTTCGATAATTGCACGTTTTGGGGCTCGAAAAATTATAGTACAATACCTCCAACTTTTCTTTCATTTTTAATTTAGTCCTGCAAGTATTATCAATCTTGCACCAACTCCCCTAATAGTAAATCATGTGAATAAATATTACCCTGTGAATAGTAACTCGTGAATAATAACTCATGAATAGTAACTCATGAATAGTAACTCATGAATAGTATTCCGACACGAAAAGTGCTCCGAATACCCGAGTGAACAATATAACCTGCAGACATCAATTATCATCGAAATAAATGTCAATTTCCACTAACACTAATAATCCCAATACAATGGAACAATCAATTTCATCTTTAATCAACATAACTTATTCATCATTAATATTATAACTTTGTCGTCTCAATTATTGATTTAATAATAATAAATATTATGCAGATGATACTGTAACAATAATTGAATCAATAATATGAAAGATATGATGCAAAGAATTATCGTGATCAATAATTGGGTATAACTGAGTGACTTCTCACATAAGCATCAATAATCAATACCGTGTTCTACTATGCAACCACGCGTATTATTGTACTTTTAACACCGGTGTTTCAAACAATTAACATCAGAAAACTTCCGCCGTTATTTTCATAAAGTATTTTTGTCTGCTTTCAATCCGACAATAATTCCGCCATGGGTCCACTAATGATTGTACTGCAGCATTTTATATTCCCCGACAAAAAGAATATTCCCCACCAATCTAATATTATATAACAACTTACATACTTTGCAAAATTTATAAATATAACCTACAACTATAACATTATATCAAATCCACACCATAATATTTAAAAATTATTTTGAGAAAATTAAATATTTATTCTTAAAACTGGGTCTCACAAGGTTGTTACCAGAAAGAGGGCTTTCCGATAAGGATTTCTCCTTATTGGCGCCGCAATTAGGTGACCAAACCTCTCCTCGATGTAACTTCTAGACATCATCAATATTGCAAATAATAATATGAATAATCTTTGCCGCCTCAATTATTGATTTAATAATATATCATATAATGTCAATGATAATCAGTAATAATAATTGAATCAATAATATGAGATATGATGCAAAAACATCAGAGTAATAATTGAGTATTACCGAGTGACTTCTCACGTAAGCATCAATAATCAATACCGAGTGCATCGTGGCAACTTCAACTGTATTGTCAGATTTCTTTACTACCGTGTAGTTCACCGCTTTTAATCTACACCTCACCAAGTTATTTTCATAAAGTATTTTGTCGCTTTCTCAATCCGATAATAATTCCGCTATGGGTCCACCAATGATTGTGTCGTTGTAATTTAATATTCCCCACCAATCGAATATTATATAAAAACTTGCGTACTTTGCAAAATTTATAAATATTACCCACAACTATTACATTATATCAAATCAATACCGTAATATTCAAAAATATAATTCGAAAAAATTATTCTTTATTCATAAAAGTTGGGGTCTTACAACTTCCCCTTCTTATGAAATTTCGTCCTCGAAATTAGGGTACATACCTGGTATGTCGAAGAGATGAGGATACCTTGACTTCATCACAGATTCTAACTCCCAAGTCATTTCCTCCACATCGTAGTTTCTCCACAAAACTTTGACTTGAGGTATAACCTTGGAGCGTAGAACATGATCCTTCTTATACAAGATTTTAACATGTAACTCTTCATACGTTAAATCTTCCTCTATCTCGTCTGGTTCTAACTCAATAATGTGGTTCGGGTCTTTCACATATTTACGTAACATAGATATGTGAAAAACATTATGAACACGAGACATACTTGGCGGTAAGGCTTAGTCTATAGCCCACGCTCCCACTCGCCAAGAATTATAAATGGGCCAATGAACCGAGGATTGAGCTTTCCTCTCTTCCAAATCTCGTAACTCCTTTTCCATGGAGCAACACGTAACAACATATGATCTCCAATACCAAATTCTACGCCCTTTCGATGAAGATCAAGATAACTCTTTTGTCGATCTTGTGAAGTTTTTATACGTTGTTCGGATCGCTTGAATCTTTTTCAGAGTAGTCATACGCATCAACTCCCGGCCCCAACAACATTGCTTCACTCCACCTCATCCCAAAGATAATCGAGAACGCATAATATCTTCCATACAACGCCTCAAATGGAGCGATGCTAATACATTCTTGATAACCGTTGTCAGGAAAACTCCACCAATGGTAAGAATTTGTCCCAACTTCCCTTGAAGTCAAGGACACAAAGTCTTAATAGATCTTCAAGAGTTTGAATAGTCCTCCCATCGCTCGTCTGGCTCCGAGGATGATATATGAAAGCTAAATCGTAAGTCCTGCGCTCATAGCTTTTTGCAAACTAACCCAAAATCGTGAAGTTAATATTGGGTCTCGATCAGAAACTATGGATATCGGCATACCATGCAGTCTTACAATCTCGTTTATATACATACGAGCAAGACGTTCAAGTGTATAAGTTTTTTGTATCGGTAAAAAATGAGCAGACTTGGTCAATCTATCAACAATGACCCAAATCAAATCTATGCCTTGATAAACCTTAGGAAGACCGGTAATGAAATCCATGGTAATGTGCTCCCACTTCCATTCTGGAATTTCAAGTGGTTGCAATGGACCTTTTGGTACTTGATGCTCCGCCTTGACTCGTTGACAAGTTAAACTCCGCTATCTCTCTCTTCATATTGCTCCACCAAAATGTATGTCGAAGATCATGATACATTTTGGTACTTCCAGGATGGATTGCAAACGGTGTGTTGTATGTCTCCATCATGATTTTATACTTTAAATCGTGGTCGTTAGGAATACAAAGTCCGAGTCGACTCAAGTATTCCTTCTTCATCGATTCTTTCTTCCCAGATAAGACCTTCTTGCACTTTCTTCCTCATACGACATCACCTCCGGGTCTCAGAGCTTGAGCAAATTTTACATTATCAATTAAAGTCATTTACTCGTGATATTCGCCATCATCACATGGGTCCCTAGAGTTTTTAACTCTATCTCCATCCTTTGCAAGTCACACAAATGGGCTCATAAGCTTGACAATATCGCACTCGTACTTGCATATGATGTTCTACTCAATGCGTCAGCTACCACGTTCACTTTTCTAGGATGGTATTGGATGGTATGATCATAATCTTTCAACAGTTTAAGCCAACATCGTTGTCACATGTTGAGTTCTTTTTGAGTGAAGAAATATTTGAGGCTTTTATGATCCGTAAATATCTCCACTTTCTCCCCATACAAGTAATGCCTCCAAATTTTAAGTGCGAAGACAACAACTGCTAACTCTAGATCATGAGTAAGATAATTCCTCTCATATTCTTTGAGTTGTCTTGAGGAATAGGCTATGAATTTCCCATGTTGCATGAGAACACATCCCAACCCTTTGCCCGAATCATCACTGTAGATGACAAATCCCTCCGAGCCAGATGATATTGTCGTAACAAAATTGAAATGAGTCTCCTATTGAGTTCTTAAAACTCTTCTCACATTCTTCGCCTCAACCAACTTTGTATCTTTCCGAGTCACCGAGTTAATGGAGTAGCGATTCGAGAAAATCCTTCCACTAATCTCCGATAATAACCAAATAAACCGAGAACTCTACGCATTTTGGCCACTAATTTAGGTTGCTCCCAAATTTTGAATAGCTTCAATTTTTGCCGTCAACAGATATTCCATGACTTGATACTACGTGCCCAAGGAATGCTACTTCCTCAAGCCGTAACTCGAATTTCTTCAACTTGGCATAAAGCTTATATTCACGGAAGCTTTTGGAGTGTCGCCTTCAAGTGTTGCTCATGATCTTCACGACTTTTGGAATAAATAAGGATGTCATCAATAAAGACGACCACAAAGTGATCCAAATACTGAACTCATGACGCCCCAAAATTATGTATACATCACCCATCTTGAGTCGCCCGACATACATGGTATGTAATTCAAATACAACTTAATAATACAACTGTACGTACAATACGACAAAACATAAACTCGTGAGTTTGAATACAAATATTGTCTACTAAAGATTATACAAACTCAAAAGGAGTCCTTATTACAATTATTATCATACTATTTCACAGAATAGTGAGGACTACTAATGCAACATCTAGGATCATCACTCTGTTCCCCGACTAGTCCCAGCTACATTCTCATTTCCTGAAGAGAACAGTGAAAGAAAGGGTGAGCTCAACTAGCCCAGTAAAAAATATTATGACTAAGATAATGCAATAATTTATCATTATCCTTCAACAGTGTTAAACTGATAAAATATAATAACTATCAAGTTTAACTGCAGCGGAACAAGCAATCCATTAGAAGAGTCAAGTAGGGAATAAAATCTAATATCTTCTATGATTTAAAAGGTTTTTCATCACTTTTATCGCTGGGACTCAGCTTAATAAATAATCCCCATCATCGAATCACCCATGTACTACGGCCAAGGATATTCTTTAGTATCACGACCACAATTATCCATGCACTACGGGCCAAGAATATTTGTGTATTCATTAATGGTCATGATCATGCCAACAACTCGTCCCATCAATGCACTACGGCCAATGAGGAATTTTACCACATCACTTATAACATTACCAAGAATGATTACAATCGAATAATCCCTCGGTCATAATCATACCAAGTCCATCTATGCACTTCGGCAGCCACGTATGACGCTCAACAAAATATAAAATATGAGGATGATGACAATGATATAAAAATTCAATAAAACAAGTTCAAGAATTAATTTATCTAGGAACCGATAACGTCCAAATTGTCGTAAGATGATATCGCTTTTGTAGAGTAAAATTCAAGAAGGCTCAGAAGAATATTTCCATGAAAGCGCCAGCCTTAAAACATAGACAATGAAGAATGTTTACAAGTGGAACATGAATGGGAATTGTTAGCAATGAGTTAAACAATTTAATCAAACATTATTAAGTTATAATTGAACCCTAAGTATGATCACTTAGGGTTAAAGAAAGTCAATGGAAGATGAACGCAAACGGTATGCAATAAACGTACTTAATCAATGACGATCGCGTTTCGATTAAATAACGTAAATAACGTTAGTAAGCCGTGAGGACGGATAATTAACTCGAACCGAGTTGTAATAATGAAGTAATTTCACTTAAGTGTTAAAAGAGAACGAAGTTAGTAAGAATGATGTAAAAGAATGATGGAAAGCCGGATCCCATAATAATAAATCTAATACGGGATTAGATTGAGAAGTAAGGTAAGATTCTTTAGGAACTATGTATGTTCATTCATGACCTAATATGGTATGTTATGTGATTATGTATTGTAGAGACTGTAAAGACTCAAAGGAAAACGAATTGTCTTCAGTGAAGTATGTCAAGGCAAGTTTTTCATAAACGCTTGTCTAACCTTCGTGTTAGCTAGGTTTTCAAATGATTCAAGTTATGAGATGCATGTATGGTTTTAAAGAAAGAGTCGATGCCGCTTTTAGCTCTCACTTAGACTAATTGTAATAGATTGATTGAACTCGCTTACAAGTCTTTCAATATAGAATTGCTAACGCTATCCTACGCCAACTAATTGGTACGGATTCAAGGTAAGCCTGAATATGAATAAAAAAATGTATTTTCATCGACTATACGATGGGCACGTGAGGTTGCCACAACTTAAACGCATACACGCTTAATGGGTGTAGTGTTGATCAACATAGGGGTACTATAGGCCGATCACCTAGATGTACTGTAAGCTATGCTTTAATTTTACGGACTTAGTGCCGGGTTGTCCTTTTCAAAGAAACTATAAGACGTTCACATCTTGAACCATAATTGATGAATTGAGGAATATTATTATTGTAAAATGTTTTGAAGGAAAAAGGAAAGCTATTTTGAAGTATTGATAGTACTCCGTAACTATCATCCAGTTATTGAAGATATACGATCCCTATGTTTCAAGCATGCTTTTAAAAATGAAATTGGTGTACTTGTTGAGCGTGTTATGCTCACACTTGCTTGAACAATATGATTACAGCTTAGACGATATGACCAAATGATTTGACAAGGATAAAGTGAAGGCTAAAGCGAACTTGTAGTGTACCTATGTAATGGTATAGGTTTGTAATGATAATATTTGATATTATGACAAGAATAAATGTAATCTGTTATAAAGAACCCGGGGAATGGTAATATTGTTTTGGAAATGTATATAAAGTATTCGCTCCTTTGAGGCTTTTTCAATTGAATGTTTGTGTGAACTCAGAGCACCGTGAGTACCATCCGTCGTCAGTTAAAAGAGACCCTTGATTGGGGGCCACAGGGGTGATTCAATGATGTGGATTATTTATTGTCGAGTCCCAAATGATAAAAGTGATGAAAACCTTTAAATCATAGAAGATAGAAGATTTTATTCCCTACTTGACTCTTCTTATGGATTGCTTGTTCACATAGCTAAACTTGATAGTTATTATATTTTATCGCTTTAACACTGTTGAAGGCTAACGATAAATTATTTTGCATTATCTTAGTCATAATATTTTTTACTAGGCTAGTTGAGCTCACCATTTCTTTCACTGTTCTCTTCGTGAAATGAGAACGAAATGGGGACTAGTCAGGGAACAGCAGTGGATGGTCCTAGATGTTGCATTAGTAATCCACACTATTATGTGAAATAATGTGATAATAATTGTAATAAGGACTCCTTTTGAGTTTGTATAATCTCTAGTAGACAATATTTGTATTCAAACTCATAATTTTTGTTTTGTCGTATTGTACACGACAGTTGTATTTGAATTTTGTACCATATATCTGGCGACTCAAGATGGGTGATGTATACATAATTTTGGGGGCATCACAGTTGGTATACGCGAGCTACCCTATACATGCTGACATTCTTCTAATATTCTGTTCTTTATTATTCTGCCGTAATATCCTCAGCCTATGCTTCTACTTGGGACCGATTCCATTATTTATTATTCCAGTAGGGGAATTATGTACCCTAATTTCGAGGACTAAATTTCATAAGAAGGGAGGTTGTAAGACCCCAACTTTTTATGAATAAAGAATAATTTTTTCAATTATATTTTGAATATTATGGTATTGATTTGATATAATGTTATAGTTGTGGGTAATATTTATAAATTTTGCAAAGTACGCAAGTTGTTATATAATATTTGATTGGCTCGGGAATATTCGCTTTAACAGTGAATATTCGCATAAACGACACAATCATTGGTGGACCCCACAACGGAATTATTGTCGGATTGAGAAAATGACAAAAATATTTTATGAAAATAACGACGGAGGTGTTACCGTTAAAACTGTTGAACTACCCGGTAGTAAAAGTACAGTATTACGCGTAGTTGCAAAGTAGCACACGGTATTGATTATTGATGCTTACGTGAGAAGTCAATCAGTTATACTCAATTATTGCTACAGTAATTGCTGCATCATATCTCTAATATTATTGATTCAATTATTGTTACAGTATCATCTGCATTATATGATATATTATTAAATCAATAATTGAGACGACAAAGTTATTCATATTATTATTTGCAATATTGACAATGTCTATAAGTTCTGTCAAGGAGAGGTTTGGTCACCTAATTGCACGCTAATAAGGAGAAATCCTTATCGGTAAACCCCCTCTTTCCTGGGAACAACCTGGTTGTTAAATATTGTAAATTATAATATTAATGATGAATAAGTTCGTGTTTATTAAAGATGAATTTTATAGTTCCATTGTGTTGGACTTATTTGTGTTAGTATAATTGATGTCTGGAGGATATATTATTCAATTGGGTATTCAGGACACTTTTCGTGTCGAGTTACTATTCATGAGTTACTATTCATGAGTTACTATTCACCCGATTACTATTCACTCTAGTATTGTGCATTCGGGTATTTGGGTACAATATTATTCCATGAGGAGATGTGTTAATTTTTCAGACCGTTGGTTGAAGATATAATAGTAAGTCAATATGGATCGCTGGTTTAATATTTTAATAGTAAATCAGTATGGACCATTGTTTAAGTTTTAATAGTAAACCAATCTGGATCGTTCGTTTAATAGTAAATCCATCTGGACCGTTCATGAATTAGTTACTATTCATTCTATTTTCCTATAAATAGAAGCTCATTCCTTCATTATTTCTTACGAATTCACTGAAACTCTAGAGAGAGAATTATAAGAGAACCTATAGAAAAGTATTTTGCTACTTCCCTACTCTTATATTCAGTTTCTTTTACGGTAGGGGATATTATTTGTTGTACTCGTAAGGAGTACTCTTTCTTTCTTATTTATGAAGAAAACTTCTGTTATTCCATTCTTTATTATTCGCTGGAATAACTCAGACGCAGCTACCCTATACTTGGTGAATTCTTCATTATTCTATTCTTTATTATTATGTTGTAATAACCTTTGCCTATGCAGTATCATACATGGTGAAATTCTTCTAATATTCCATTCTTTATTATTCTATTGGAATATCTTATGCATGCGTTTTCACGCGGACTGGTTCGTTATTTATTATTCGCTGAATATCCCTCGGCAAGCGTTTACGCGACCTGGATTCCGCTGATTTATTATTCCATTGGAACATCCTGTGCGGTAATTTCACCTCTGACCGGTTTCGTTATTTAGTATTACTGTTGAATAACTCTGTCATGATATCGCATGCTGGTGATTTCTTTTGTTATTCCATTCTTTATTATACTCGGTTGGTTAAAGTTTTGACTTCTATACTCCATGAAATTAGTGGAATATCCTTGATATTTGCACTTTCATCGATATCTTTCATGGAAATATTCTTCTCGAGCATTCTTGAATTTTACTTCAAAAACAAGATCATGTTGACAATTTGGGCGTTATCGGTTCCTAGATAAATTAATTCTTGAACTTGTTTTATTGAATTTTTTATATCATTGTCATCATCCTCATGTTTATATTTTGTTGAAAGTCAATACGTATCGTAGTGCATAGATGGACTTTGTATGATTATGACCGTGGATTATTCGTTGTAATCATTACCGTAATGTTATAAGTGATGTGGTAAAGTCCTCATACAGGCCCGTAGTGCATTGATAAACAATTGTTGGCATGATCATGACCATTAATGAATACACAAATAATCTTGGCAGTAGTGCATGGATAATTGTGGTCGTCGATACTAAAGAATATCATGGCGTAGTGTAAGGGTGATTCGATGATGTGGATTATTTATTAAATTTGAGTCCTGATAAAAGTGATGAAAAACCTTTTAAATCATAAAAGATAGTAGATTTCATTCTCTACCGCAATGGAATAAGCAATACATTAGAAGAGTCATGTAGGAATAAAATTTACTACCTTCTATGATTTAAAAGGTTTTTCATCACTTTTATCATCGGGACTCAAATTTTAATAAATAATCCACATCATCGAATCACCCCTACCTACTACGATCAAGGATATTCTTTAAGATCACGACTTATGAATTATCCATGCACTACTATTAAGATAATCATGTTTTCATCAATGGTCCCGATTATGCCATAAAATAATTCATCTTTGCACTACGGCCAAAGAGAATCCATAACCATAATCATACCAAAAACTGTCCATCAATGCACTATGTGCCAATGAGGACTTTTTCCACATCATTTGTAACATTACGGTTATGATTACACCGAATAATCCCTGGTCATAATCATACCAAGTCCATCTATGCACCACAAAAGCCACGAGATGACTTTCAACATAATATAAACATGAGGATGATGACAATGATATGAGAATTCAATAAAACAAGTTCAAGAATTAATTTATCTAGAACCGATAACGCCCAAATTGTCAACATGATACCGCTTTTGTAGAGTAAAATTCAAGAATGCTCGTAAGAATATTTCCATGAAAAGATATTGATGAAGCGCAAATATCAAAGATATTCCACTAATTTCATGCGAGTAGAAGTCAAATTTTTAACCAATCGAGTATAATAAACAATGGAATAACAAAAGAAATCACCATGCATGTGATAGACCGCAAAGGCAGGTTATTCCAACAGAATAATAAAGGATGGAACTAGGTCCCACAGAAAAATTACGTATGTGATATTCGGCGTAATAATAAATAATGGAATCAAGTCCCGGCGAAAACGCATGCATAGGATATTCCGGCGTAATAATAAATAATGGAACTAGGTCCCACAGAATGCATGTATATTGTGATATTCCGGCGCATTAATAAAGAACGGAATATTAGAAGAATGTCACCATGTATAGGTAGCTCGCCAGATATAGGTTATTCCAATGTAATAATAAATAATGAATAATGTAAGTTCTCTTCATGAGTACAACACATAACATCCCTTACCATAAAAGAAACCTGAATATAAGAGTAGGAAGTAGCGTATCACTTTTCTATAGGTTCTCTTATAATTCTCTCTCTAGAGTTTCAAAGGAATTCGTAAGAAATAATGAAAGGAATGAGCTTCTATTTATAGGAAAATGGAATGAATAGTAACTAATTCATGAACGGTCCGATTAATTTACTATTAAACTATTTATCCATTGGTTTACTATTAAAACTTAAAACAACAACGGTCCATACTTGATTTACTATTAAAACTTTAAACCAATGATCCCGTGATTTTCCAAATTCGGCTCTTCCAACCCGATAGATGGTACACTACAGACTACTATTTATTCATACATTCCATTGAATAGTCTCAAAAGGACTAATATAGCTTATATATATATTCAAAATAATATTACATTCCCTAGGTTCTTTGTAACCCTTTCAGTTGTTCTTATCATAATACCAATATATTACAAACAGTCTTTCCATACTATTACATAATTATGCTACGGGTTCATCTTCGTCTTGCCTTTATCCTTGCCTGAGACTTCTGTACGCTCGATCTTAGCTGTGTTCATATGGTTCAAGAAAGAGTGAGCATGACTAGCTCAGCAAGTACTATAATTCTAATAAACAACATGCTTGAAACATAGAACTCATATATCTTCAATAACTGAACAATAGTTACGAAGTACTATCAATAAATCAAAATAGCACTTCTTTTTCTTCAAAACGTTTTACACAACCATACTTACTGGAATAATAATTATGGCTCAATTATATGAGCATTCATAAGTTCTTTTGAAAAGGACAACCCGACACTAAGTCCGTAAGTTCGACATAGCTTACGAGCACTTCGAAAGTGATCACTTCATAGTACTCTATGTTGATTAACACTACATTCATTAAACGTATACGCTTAAGTTGTGGCAACCTCATATGCCTGCCGTTAAACGACAAAACATTTTAGTATACTTGGTCTTCGATTGAAAACCAACCAATATAACTTTCGAGAAAACATTAATCATGCTTGATCGATTCATAATATAAGTCCAAATTAAAGAATTGTCTTAAGACTTCATCATTCGGGACTTCGATGCGAAACATGTTACATGAATTACAAAGCTTGTCCAGATCGAATCAAACAAGAGTC
Organism: Panax ginseng; assembly: GCA_020205605.1. Lineage (NCBI taxonomy): Eukaryota > Viridiplantae > Streptophyta > Magnoliopsida > Apiales > Araliaceae > Panax > Panax ginseng. Next base: position 91,151,320 of record CM035148.1, on the reverse strand, counting down.
GTAATACTTGCATTTAGCGCCCGATTCTCGGGTTAATACTGTGACAAGATTTTTAAGTCTTTATGATTCTACAATTCATAATCACGTATCTACATTAAGTCATGCACAATCAAGTATGATTACTATTATATCTTACCCTTCATCTCAATGTAATTCCTAATTTAGATTCGTTATTTAGGGTTTTCGCTTTCGTTACGCTATTCTTATTCCGCTAATCTTCATTGATTATTAACTCTTAATCAACATGCATTAGTGTCTTACAAGTGCCTTACAATGTCTTAATCATGTTATGATTACATCCTAATATATTACTATTAAGTTCCCTTTCCTTCCATACTTGAAATCTTTCTTCACTATCAACTTCCTTGATTGGTAGCCTATTTCAAGGATTACTTTTCAGACTTCAGTCAAGGCTGCCGAGTTTTGTAGTGTACAATGGTCCTAAGATCATTCATGGGCGCCGGTAATTAGGTTTAGAGTCGTATGTGCTGATTACCGTAATATCCGAGTTTTATTTATATTTTTATTTTTTTAATATTTTTTTTTGTAATTTAAGAATTGTTAATAAACGAATTTATATGAAACTTTTGGGTGATTTCATTTATTAGATGTATGTGTATGGTACATATATGTGTTATTTCAAGACATGTGATGCGATGTATTTAAATGGTTGGTTTAGTTTTATTTAACTATTTAAATAAAATTAAGTAGGGAATTATTCTATTTTATTACGTGGGATGGTATTAAATCATGAGCTGGAGTTAGGAGCAGAATTTAGAGATGCGAACTATGTATTCGAGTCCGGAACGTCGAAATTAGTCAAGATAGACTGTAATCACGAAAAAGTGTCACGATTGACTTTTTGGTTAAAGTCAACCAGTTCACTTTTTCGAGGAAAAGGTCAACAACAAATTTCGGAGATGATTTTGACTAAATGGATAGTCCCATAATGTCCGGAACGTCGACTTTAGTAGGAACCGATATAAGTATCGAACACGTTTGGTTCCGAAGGGTAAAATAGTCAAATAGCTTATTCATTGATTAAAATAATATATATATTTTTAATAGAAATTCATTTTTGTAGGTCGTCGAAACACTCAATTTGTCTGACGATGATGCAAGCAATGAAGTTACTAAGAAAGGGATGTGTAGGATATTTGGCCCATATTGTCGATACGCAGAAAGTAGAAATAGAGATGGAACAGATACCAGTAGTGAACGAATTTCCGGATGTATTTACGGAGGAATTGCCAGGACTTCCGCTGGATCGGGTTGTCGAATTCGTTATAGATTTAGTATCGGGGACAACACCGATTTCGAAAGCCCCTTACAGAATGGCACCAGTAGAAATGAAGGAGCGGATGGTACAGTTGCAAGAGTTATTGGATAGGAAGTATATTCAACCGAGTGTGTCTCCTTGGGGAGCACCAGTTTTATTTGTGAAAAAGAAGGATGGATCGATGAGACTAGGTATCGACTATCGAGAGTTGAACAATGTGACGATTAAGAATAAGTATCCGTTACCTAGGATAGATGATCTGTTCGATCAACTGAAGGGAGCGAAATATTTTTCCAAGATCGACTTGAGGACGGGATATCACCAGTTAAAGGTAAGGAAGGAGGATGTACCTAAGACAGCGTTTAGGACATGTTACAGTCAGTACGAGTTCCTGGTGATGTCATTCGAGTTAACAAATGCGCCAGCAGCATTTATGGACATGATGAATCGGGTATTCAAGCAATACTTAGATAAATTCGTAGTTGTGTTCATAGATGATATCTTGATCTATTCTAAGACTCAGGAAGATCATGCTGAACATTTAAGGTTAGTGTTGGAGGCATTGAGGAAGGATAAGTTATACGCAAAATTCTCGAAGTGTTGAGGCGAGTGGGTGAGGTAGCTTATGAAATAGCCTTACCTCCGGAGTTAGAACATATACACAACGTGTTATATGTTTCTGTCCTACAACCCTATAAGCAGGATTACAAGCATGTCATAGAGTATGAACCTATTCAGTTTGAAAAAGACTTAACCTACGAAGAGGTCCCATCACGTATAATCGATAGAAAGAACAAGTGTTAAGAAATAAGATAATACCTTCTCCATTAAGGTATTGTGGAGGAACCACAACGCCTGATGAGGCTACGTGGGGAACTCTCGAGGAGAAAATGATGAAAAATTACCCTAATCTTTTTGATTGATGTGTAATGATTCTGGGGACGGAATCCTTTTAAGGGAGGGTGAATGTAATATCCGAGTTTTATTTTTATTTTATTTTTTAAAATATTTTTTTTTGTAATTTAAGAATTGTTAATAAACGAATTTATATGAAACTTTTGGGTGATTTCATTTATTAGATGTATGAGTGTGGTACATATATGTGTTATTTCAAGACATGTGATGAGATTTATTTAAATTGTTGGTTTAGTTTTATTTAACTATTTAAATAAAATTAAGTAGGGAATTATTCTATTTTATTACGTGGGATGGTATTAAATCATAAGCTGGAGTTAGGAGCCGAATTTAGAGACGCGGACTGTGTATTCGAGTCCGGAACGTCAAAATTATTCAAGATAGATTGTAATCACGAAAAAGTGTCACGATTGACTTTTTGGTCAAAGTCAACTAGTTAACTTTTTTGAGGAAAAAGTCAACTACAAATTTCGGAGATGATTTTGACTAAACGGATAGTCCCATAATGTCCGAAACGTCGACTTTAGTAGGAACCAATATAAGTATCGAACACGTTTGGTTCCGAAGGGTAAAATAGTCAAATAGCTTATTAATTGATTAATTAATTAAAATAATATATATTTTTGTAATAGAAATTAAGTCGAACTGATGGACCCATGAGACTATTAACTCTGGACAAGGGAGGAGTATACGATATTACATAATAGCTAGGGTGGAAGTAATTTATTTTATTCCTTAAAACCAAAATTCTTTTTTAACTCCCACATTCATTTTCTAAACTCCCACATTCTTCCTATTAATTAACTATATTATTGTATTATTAAGATCGTGAGTAACTAATCATTAGTGTTGGGGGTTATGGGAGTTGGGGGTTATGGGAATCAAAAGACTCTAACAACGCTATACACATATAGATAATGTGGTAGTATTCTAGATATCTCTTAGCAACTAACAAGCAAGGAAGAGGGATGATCAAATTAACGCAAGGAAAATTCATCCAAAAAGGTAAACTATGAAACTGTCTTTTTCATGTTCTCGAAGAAAAATAATGAAAAAGCATGTATAGCCATGGTAAATGGTTTATGTTGATTTCGTAAGGCTATGATAATATTGTTGGTTTCTGTTATGAGGAGGATAAGGAATGAGAAGTATGGTTTAAACATGTTGCAATTACATAAAGAATCAAATATTTCATGAATGTATGCGATATGTTGATAAAATGCCTCTTTGTAGTCAATTTGTTCATAGCATGGTAATTTAGTGAGTTGGTTTGTTGAAGCATGTTCATATATGTTGGTAGAAGTGATCTGGACAGTAGGAGTCAAGCCCATGTATGCTAGAATCAAAATCACAAAATTTTTCAAAGTTGGTTGAATGTGAAATCTGTGATTTTTGGGGTTTTTCGGAGCCTCAGAATCATGGTGTAGATGACTCGATTAACGTATGTTATAATTTTATAAAATAGTATGTAGCATGAGGTACAACCTGTCCAAATTTCATAAGAAAGGGAGTTAAATTGAGCAAGTTAAGAAAATCGTAAGCATGCATGTTGGTAATAAAATCTGCAGTGATTCGAAATTTCGTAATTTTTTCTAAGTATAAAACTAGTGTCTTGTACGCTTTCTTATCAGCTTGGTTTGTGGTCTTAGCATGCTAGTTTTATAAATGTTATATTTTTGTAAAATACCTTGATGTATGAAGTTTATTGTGTCCAAGTATCATGGCCATATCATCTTTAGGTTAGCGGGAATAAAATCGTAGAGTCAGTAAAAATCGTAGAGTCAGTAAAAATCGTAGAGTCAGTGAAAATCATAGAGTAAAAATCGTAGAGTCAGTGAAAATCGTTGAGTCAGTGAAAATCGTAGAGTAAACTCTGAAAATCGTAGAGTCAGTGAAAATCGTAGAGTAAACTCAAAAATCGTAGAGTCAATGAAAATCGTAGAGTAAACTCTGAAAATCGTAGAGTCAGTGAAAATCGTAGAGTAAACTCTGAAAATCGTAGAGTCGGTGAAAATCGTAGAGTAAACTCTAAAAATTATAGAGTAAAGTTTATATTATAACTACTATGCGTTGCTAATAGTTGATGTTCATGATTATACAATTGTGTAGGGCATGTGAAGTGTAGATAGCGGTAAGCTGTTAATCTTTTATTGGTAAACAACGAGCAATACAAGTTTCTTACCCTATTTTTCATTATGAATTTATTCAACTCTTATTCAGTTGATTGCAGCGAGGGTAAGTTTGGACTTGTGATTAATTAATCATTCGTGCAAGCTCCTTTATTGTAAAGTTCTATAACTTCAATTGAGATGCGAAATGTTATTGATGATTATTCAGTTCCTATTGCAACTGCTATACTTTAAAGTTCGTATACACTTAATGAACTATATTCAAGCATGCTTTCTAGCTTTCATTTCAGCTAGATGTTATTGATGCAAACATAGTATATTGTTTGAAAAATTCAAATCCTTTGAAGCTATTGAATGTTTACCAATCTAAATTGCTTTGGTGAGGTCCCGCATGAATACTAAGATGAACAACCCGGATAATGGGGTAACTGATGTCGGGCATATAGTCCCATTTACGTATATGCGTTTAAACTTTATACTTGTGCACAATGTAGGGTACGATAGGCTGATCACCTGGAGTACTTGCAGAGACCGTTTACAATCTATTTGATTGTTAAACCGTCTGATGGTTTTTTACGAACTTCCCGGACGCATAACTTCTTCGTTTTAAGTCCGAATTGGTCCGTTCAAAATCCTACGGTTCACAAATTTCATAATTTACGCGTTCATGAAAAAAATTTATCTATTTGACTTTGTTTGCTCAAAATTCACCTATGAGTTCATTTTTAACGAAAACGATAAACGTTCGCGAACGTTCAACGCTCGTTTCTTCGTTTTCGAGTCCGCAACTCTATAATGACTAAAATGACTTGTCTCAATCGAAAACCAACGTTTTCGACTTCGAACACAAAATACGACTTCCATTTCGAGAATTTCACGAATTCGACGGTAATCGTCCAATCGTGCGAATTTCGGCAAATCTTCATTACTAAGTGTTCTTAATGGATTTTAATCAACATAAGATCATTACAAGTTATTTATTACTCCAACTTATAATCAAAGTAGGTTTTGACTTATTCTCATAAGTTATTAACTTATATAACTTAAGAGTTAGCAATCTTCATGCTCATGACTTATTATTAACTTAAGTCATTCAATCAAAGTTCTATATTCCCATTACTAAACATCATATGATAGGTTCTTTATGGTTCTAGCAACTTATTAATGTTCAAGTTGCTTTTTCGACTTATTCAGCTTAAGTTCATTCTTTAGTAATTTATTACATGCTATCGTCCAACCCTCCCCCTTCTCTATCAATCCTATTATAGAAGAGATGAAGATATAAGAGAGGAGTCTTACCCTTGAAGACTTCTATTTGCTTTGGAAAACTATCAATGGTTGAAGTGGCTTATAAGTGCTTATTGGCTCTAACAAATAAGTTGCTATACTTGAGAGAAGTTTGGATGAAATGAAATAACCAACAATTGAATTGTGGCTCTTGTATTTATAGGCTTGGCAAAGTGGGGGCACTCTAGTCATTTAGGCCCTCCACCTCCTTAATCCCACCTCCTCAATTAATCTAATCAATTCCACCTCGTTACTATTCATTTGTGTGCTCATCACTTCTCTTGACCACCACATAAAATTCTTGGGCATCACTCTTCTTGTTTGCCCATCACACTTACTCATTTCTCACTTGGTTTGACCCATCAAGTTTACCCATGGGTTGCCCCATGGATCCTCATTAGCTAATGGATCATAGTTTGGGCTCAATTGCTAATTCAATTAACTTATACCTTGGGCTTGCTAATAATAATAGCTTATTTCCTTGTTGGGCTTGCATTAATCAATTTGGGCGTCATTAACCAATTACTTGGGCTTAATAATTAATCCCACATAAGTTTACACCTTATACATATTGGACTTGATCTTTATACAATATTACCTTAATTCCTTCCATTAGGTTTTAATACCTATAATCCAAAATTAAGTCCGTATGCGATTTATTGCATTTTCCATACTTAGATTATTATTACATAATCAATATCACCTCGATATTATAACATTACATATTTTTCAGAAATTCAAAAATAATTCCCGAGCAGAAATCGATGAGTAGTGTTTTTCAGAAAATTTCTCGAAAAACTTTTATTTTCATTTTAGAAATTCAAATACTTTAATTCTTCCACGTAGTTAAAATACTACGACGTTCCGACGTTTCTAGGTTATAGAAGAACATTCATCTTCTCAATACACAATAATAATAAATAATATTATTTTATTCATTATTAAAAGTAATTACAAAATGTTCGATTTTCCGGGGCGTTACACTCTCTCCCCCTTATAAGGATTCTGTCCCTAGAATCTCGCTATATATAAAAATTACACAAATAAATGGGGGTAATTATTTTTCATCATTTCTTCTAACTCCCACGTTGCTTCTTCTGCATCGTGGTTCTTCCATATCACCTCACCGAAGGTATGACTTTATTCCGCAGAACTTGTTCTTTTCTATCGACAATTTGAATCGGCGTTTCCTCGTACGTTAAGTCCTTTTCGACATGAATAGGATCATATTCTATCACGTGCTTATAATCCGGCTTATAAGGACGTAACACGGATACAAGAAATACATTATGAATTCGTTCTAGGTCTGGAGGTAATGCTAACATGTAAGCTACCTCACCTACCCGTTTCAATACCTCGAAAGGTCCTATAAACCTCGGACTTAACTTTCCCTTCTTTCCAAAACGTATCTTTCCTTTCCATGGAGAAACTTTTAGAAATACATACGAACCTACTTCAAACTCTCGATTCTCTCTATGCGGATCCGTAACTTCTTCTTCTCTCTTCTTCACCGCTATAAGACGATCCTCAATCTTCTTAACAATATCCGTTGGCCCTGCATTGTACCAATTACGGTCCCAACATTCGCCGCTTCTCCTACCTCATCCCAATACAAGATGCTTCGCATTTCCTCCCATACAAATCTTTATATGGCAGCATACCTATGCTTGCATGATAACTATTGTTATACGCAAACTCCATTAATGGTATATGATCATCCCAACTACCCTTGAAATCCATGATGCAAGATCTTAGCATATCTTCTAATGTCTGAATTGTCCTCTCACTCTGTCCATCCGTCTGTGGATGATACGATGTACTCAGCTTCAAATGCGTTCCCAACTGCTCTTGTAGACTTCTCCAAAAGTTCGACGTGAATCGTGGGATTACAATCGACACAATCGATCATCGCACTCCATGTCTCAGAGATTATTTCTTAATATAAAGTTCAACTAATCGGTCTAAGTTATACTTAACCCTAATTGGCAAAAAGTGAGTCGACTTCATCAATCGGTCCACTATTACCCAAATCGTGATCATACCCTTTCCGTGTAGCCTGAAGTCCAACCACAAAATCCATCATGATATTCTCCACTTCCATTCCTAATTTCTAATGATCGTAATAAGCCACTTGGTCGTTGATGTTCTACCTTAACTCTCCGACAAGTCAAGCACCTACTAACGTATTTTCAATCTCTTTATTCATGTTCTCGCCACCGTAAACTCGTCAAGATCTTGATACATCTTAGTACTACCAGATGAATCGAAAACCTTGAACTATGATCTTCTTGTAGAACCTGCTCCTTTAATTTCGTCTCATTCGGAACCAAAATTCTTCCTTCAAATCTCAATAACCCCTCGTTATCAAGACTGTACTTAATATCTTTTTCATTAATCAGCCACTCTCTCATTCGATTACACTCATCAGTTTTGAGTTGCACCTCCTTAACTCTCTCTACGATGGTAGATTGCATCTCCGTAGCAAACAACATTTGTCCCGCTTCACTTGACAGCTTCACTTCCAACTCCATTCTAGCCATCTCTGTTATTAAATCAGTTTGAGCCGTTAACAAAGACAACTTTTCCGCACCTTCCTACGTAAGGCGCTTAAGACTTCATCGGCTTTTCCCGGAGATACGTGATTTCACAGTCGTAATCCTTTATCAACTGCAGCCATCTCCTCTGGCCTCATATTCAACTCCTTCGTGTGAAGATATATTTTAGACTTTTGTGGTCCGTGTATATCTCACACTTTTCCCCATAAAGATAATGTCGCCATATCTTTGTGGCAACACCATCACGAGGCCAGCCTCCGATCATGAGTAGGGTAAACTTTCTCATAATCCTTCAACTGCCTAGATGCATACGCAATGACCTTGCCATGCTGCATGAGCACGCAACCTAGTCCTTTATGCGAAGCATCGCTATAAACTATGAAATTTCCTATGTCACCGGGTAATGACAAAATAGGCGCTTCACTCAACTTCTTCTTCAGTTCTTGAAAACTATCTTCGCATTTCTCAGTCCATACGTACTTCACCGTCTTCCTTGTCAAGTTAGTCAGCGGAGTAGCTATCTTCGAAAATTCCTGTATGAACCTCTGATAGTAACCCGCTAACCCTAAGAAACTCCGCACCTCATTCGGCATTTTCGGTTGTTCCCAATTCATCACGGCTTCCACCTTTGCTGGATCTACTGAAATCCCCTCATGGTCAATAACATGACCTAAAAACTGAACCCTCTCTAACCAAAATTCACACTTAGTGAACTTCGCATATAACTTCTCCTTTCTTAATGTCTCCAACACTATTCTTAGGTGTTCAACATGATCTTTTGGCATCTTAGAGTAGACTAGAATATCATCAATAAACATCACGACGAACTTGTCTAAATATTGTTTGAACACCCTGTTCATCATGTCCATAAATGCAGCAGGTGCATTAGTCAACCCAAATGACATCACTAAAAACTCGTAATGACCATAACGAGTCCTGAATGCTGTCTTTGGAACATCCTCCTTCCTAACCTTCAGCTGATGATACCCTATCCATAAATCTATTTTAGAGAAATACTTTGCCCCCTTCAACTGATCAAAAGATCATCGATCCTGGGCAATGGATACTTATTCTTTATTGTTAACTTGTTCAACTCTCTATAGTCGATACAAAGTCTTAATGATCCGTCCTTCTTCTTAATAAACAATACCGGTGCTCCCCACGGTGACACACTCGGCTGAATGTACTTCTGATCCAACATTTCTTGTAGTTGTACCATCAACTCCTTCATCTCCACTGGCGCCATACGATACGGTGCCCTGGAAACTGGTGCCGCTCCTGGCACAATATCTATTATGAACTTGGTCTCCCTATCCGGCGGAAGACCCGGTAACTCACTTGGAAATACATTATCAAACTCACTCACTATAGGTATTTGTTCCATGGTCTCTCCCACTCCCTGGGTATCAACCACATGACACAAATAGCCTACACACCCTTTCCTCAATAATTTCCTAGTTTGTGTCATGGTTAGACAACACGAACGTCTCGGCAATCTATTCCCATAAAATAATACTCGAGGTTGTTCTAACGTCTTACTGTTCACACATTTCTTTTGACAATCTATAATTGCCCCATGGTTTACCAACCAATCCATTCCGAGAATTACATCGATTCTCCTAACTTTATAGGTAATAAATCTACTGATAGTTTACAAACCCCGAATATCTACATAACAACTCTTGTGAACATTTTCAACAAGAATAATCTCTTCGTTTGTTACCTTAATATTTAAAGGTATAGGCAACTTTTAAGGAAGTAATCCAAATCGTCTAGCAAAATCGCACGCTATAAACGAACAAGTAGCACCTGAATCAAACAGCACGTACGCATTGATATCGTTGATCGGAATTGTAACGACCGAGAAATTCGGATCTTATTGTAAAATGATTTTATTAAATTAAATAATAATAAAATCATATTCCATGTGTTATCAAGATGGTTGTCATTGTATAACCTATTGATGTTAGAATATCGTAGTATTTGGGCTATGTGGATGAATTAAAGTGTTTGGATTTCCAAGACGAAAATAAAAGTTTTCCGAGAAATTTTCTGAAAAACACTATTCATCGGTATTTGCTCGGGATATAATTTTGAGATTTTGAGAAATACACAATGATGGAATAACAAGGTAAGATGGATTATGTAATAAAAATCTAGTTATGGAAAATGTAATAATTCGCTTGTGGACTTAATTCCTAAACGTTAAGCAAAGCGAAGTGTTAAAGAATAAGTAATAATGGTATGATACTTGATATTGTACGAAGTAATGAAAACGAGTATAATACGAAGTATTATACGAGTTTGTATGAAGGATGAAATATCGTATATAAATTATATATGAATTAGAATACAAGAATAATGCATCAACTATATGTGTATGTATTATGAAATATAAATGGACTTTTAAAGATTGACTAGGATTTTTGTACAAAGCCCAAGTCAATTAAGATTAAGGCCCAAATATTGAATTAATAAGCAAGCTAGTGTTTGTTAATGTAAAGCCCAAGGATTTATTTAATCCAAGCCCAAGCTAAAATCCATGGGTTGTATGACCCATGGGGCAAACCATGTTGATATGGTTATTGTGGTGACCAAGTGATGTGGTGATCAAGTAAGTGTGATGACCAAGACTTTGAAGTAATGGCCAAGTATGAGATAAAAGAGTGGTTAGCAAGTAATGAATAGTAAGGAGGTGGCTTAAGGAGGTGGGATTGTTTTAATGACCAATCTACCCTAACCTTAGAAAGTCTATAAATAGAGGAAGCTTACAAGCCATTTGTTGGTTGATCAAATAATCCAACACTTCTAAAGTGCTTAAGTGTTAGAGAGAATAAGCTACACATAAGTCATTCCATAAGTAAGAAGAAGAAGTAAGCTACTTACCAAGACTACAAAAGAGTAAGACTTCTTCTCAATTATCTTCTATCTCTACCATGATAGGATGATAAGAAAAGTTGGATTAAGAAACAAGAAGAATGTATAAGTCATGAACTTAAGCCACATAAGTTGGCAATAAGTCATTTGAACTTATAAAAGTTATAAACTTATTATAAGTTAACCTTGAATGTTAAGTATGAAAATATGAACTTGTGATGAGTTTAGTAAGAAAAGTGAATTAAAGGACTTATATGATTATATGTATCATGTATACCTAAATAAAGTTATATGTGAAGAGCATATAATGTAGGATGATTAAGAAACCTTAATTGTCATAAGTCATGAATAATTAAATCTTAAGTAGTTTATAATTTTACAAGTTATAGACTTATGAAGAACAAGTCAAAATCCAACAATGAATCTATGTTGTTGTATTAGGTATGTTAAGATGTTCACATGATGAATGAAGTTCATTTGTAATGTTGAACGAATCATAAGAATGAAGAATTGTCGGAATTTGCACGATTGGACGATAAACGTCTAATACGTAAAATTCTCGGAATGGAAGTCAAATTTTTTGTTTGATCACGAAACCATTGTTTTCCAATAGAGACAAGTCATATTTGGCATTTAAGAGTTGCAGACTCGAAAATGACCGGATTCCGACTTAGAACGAAGAAACGAGCGTTGAACATTCACGAACGTTTATCGTTTACGTTAAAAATAAACCAATAGGTGAATTTTTAGCGAACGAAGTCAAATAGATAAAATTCTTGAATGATCATTTAGAGTACGTAAATTGTGAACCGTAGGCTTTTGAACGAGCCAATTCAGACTTATAACGAAGAAGTTATGCGTCCGGGAAGTTCACAAAATTTCAAAACTGAAATTGATATTCGGTGCATGTAGTTGGCTCATGGCGCCAACCCTAGGCAAAAGACCAAGATCATGGCGTGGAACAAAGAATCGAGCCTCTCGAGAAGAGTTTGCCGCAAATAACCTTAGTTCAATAAGTGGCCAGCAATACCATGAACAATGACAAAATCCTCTCGAGTGTGGTAATGCCAGTACGCCCATTAAGTAAGGACTCACGCCGTAGTGCCAAGTCCAGGACAATGGCATTAAGAGCTCGCGCTGTAGCACGAGATGTAGGTATAAAGTCAGCCAGCACAATGGCCTCTAACAAAAGATAATAATGAAGGTTTCTAAGTACAAAGAAAAGAAATGGAAGTAAACATAACTTAAGGAAGGTAATGTAACATTGTTTAATCATTGTTAAACCTTAAGGAATGTAATATAAAGGTTGAGATAACCTAGTCGAAGTATAATGCAAGCATAATGATAAACCGGAATGAAAAGAAACTAAATCTAATACGCCATTAGATTGAAATGAAGGGTATGATATAGTCATATACATACTTGATTATATATGACCTAATGTAAGGCATTATGTGATCATGTATTGTAGAGACTTGAACGACTTTAACATAAAGTTAAAATACCGTAGTAGACGCTAAAGGCAAGTATTCTAACTCTTGTCTCAGTTCAATCTGAACAAGTTTTTTTGAGATTCATGTATTCTTTCGCATGAATTGAAGTATGTTGAAGTTAAAGCCAATTCCTTTAGCTAGACTTGATGAATTGATAATCTATTCATGTATTATCAAATGTTGCTATCTTTTGTAAACTACTTGATATGGTTTTCAAATGAAGACTGAAATGTTAAACAAATGTTTTGTTGGTAAAATGACAGGCACGTGAGGTTGCCAAATGCTTAAACGTGTATACGTTTAAGGGATGTAGTGTTGATCAACATAGAGTACAATAGGTTGATCACCTAGAAGTGCTCGTAAGTAATATCGGCTTACTACGGACTTTCCTGGGTTGTCCTTTTCCAATAAAGAATCAATACTCGAGGTCTTTGACCGGAGTGAATGTTTTACTAAATACTGTTGTTATTGTAAAACATTTTGAAAGAAAAAATGAAGTGCTATTTTGAATTATCAATAGTACTTCATAACTATTGTTCAGTTATCGAAGATATACGATTTGTATGTGTCAAGCATGTTGTTATTAAATTTTTATACTTGTTTAGCTAGTTATGCTCACTCTTGCTTGAACCATATGAATGCAGCTAAGACTGAACGTCTCGAAGGGTCAAAAAAGGATAAAGGAAAAGATAAGGCAGATTACTAAGTTGTCTTGTAATAGTATAGGTCTATTATTGTAATTTAACTGATATTATGACAAAGAACCTTTGTAACGGATATAGAACTTGGGAAATGTAAATATTAATTTAAATATATAGAAGTTATGTTCGTTCTTTGAGACTTTTCAATTGAATGAATGTATGAATGTTGTATGCAGATAGCACCATCTCGTTCGGGTTGGAAGATACCCTGGATTTGGGGGCGCTTACAGTTGGTATCAAAGCTCAGGTTATAAAACTTAAGGGGAAAAGTAGAACCTTAAGTCATTACCTTATGAAAGAATAAAGAAGTAAAAGATGGAAAGTAACCTTATAAAAATGCATTATATTATGTTATGTATTTTTATTATTTTATTGACGTGTACTAATCAAACTATATTGTTTTATTGTAGATGTCAGGAGAAAATGATATGTATAGAGATATACATGTAGTGAGTGAGGATTCAGTTAATCGGGTAGAGATACTACCAAATCCCATAGCCATAGAACCAGAGTTGGTGACCATCGAGTCGGGAGACTCAGACGATTTAGACTACATGTCTATATTTGATGGCATGCTAGAGGAGGAGGTGGACGTGATGTCCTTTGACCAGGTTCCACCTACAGAGACCCAGGTTCCACCTACAGAGGAAATGTCTATGGGGGAATCAATGAAGGCATTGTTTATGTCGGTATTGGATAGGAATGTCCATTACTGCAAAGAGGTTAAGGAGTTGAAAGAGGAACTCCGAGCTGTCTGTGAGGACAAAACTAGTATGGAAGGAATGTGGGAAGAAGAGCACGATGATAGAGTCCTAGCTATGGACAAAGTCCGAGATTTGAGAGGTGAAGTCTTTGAGCTCAAGTAGGAGCTAAAGACTAAGAAGCGGAAGTTGGAGAGGATGTCCTATATTCATAGGAGTTCTCATGTAGATTTCAAAGCACCGTGTAGTGGATATCGTGTAGAAGCAGAGATGTACTCGTCCATACCATCAAGAGAGATGTTATTGCTACCGGTTTGAAAGGCATTTTGAGAATGTCTTACGGTAGATGTAATCTAGCAATAGCTAGAGTAGAATAGATATATAGATATTATGTATCTACTAGTGACGTAAAATCCTCGTTTGTATAACAAAGGGTAGTCTTTTGTAAATCCCAATTTTTGGAAAGTAATTGCGGGATGGGAATGTAATCAGCTAAGGCTGAGTAATGTAAACAATGTAGTGTTATACTACAAGTTATGAATTAATATAAGTCTTTTTATGGAATATGTTAAGTAATGAGTATGAGTTGTTGTTTTATTACAAATAATAACAAACCAACAAGAATAAAGTAATAATGATGTGTTGTTTTCTTAACAGCAAAATGCCGCCAAGAAGGAGACAACAAAATCGTATGCTTAATGTTAATCAACCGAGGGTGGTTCAGTTAATCCAATGCAGAGTTCATTAATGCATAATGGTCGCATTTAATAGAACGGGGGCTAATGTACCCGTGATTCCTGGAGTAGTATGAGCTACTACTTTTAAGGATTTCAAAAGTGTAGGTCCGTCGGAGTTCAAGGGAACTACGAACCCTATAGAAACCCAGACATGGGTAAAAGAAATTGAGAAAGCATTTGTAATAGCAAATGTTGAGGAGGGTCAAAAGGTTGCCTTTACAACCTATTTGATGAAGGAGAGGCCAACTTCGGTGGGAGGCGAACCAAAGCTAATGATATAGGAAACCTAACGTGGGAGAGGTTCAAGGAGATTTTCTTCGAGAACTATTTTCCCATGAGTATGCAAGGGATGATGGAGATGAGGTTTCTGGAATTGAGACAAGGGGATATGACAGTTCCTCAGTATGCTGCCAAGTTTAATTAACTGGCACGATTTGCTCCACATCAAGTGGACACTGAAGTGAGTAAGGCTAGAAGGTTCGAGCAGGGCTTGAAACCCTGGCTCTATAGCCGAATCTCTGTGTTCCAAAGTACTTCCTTTGGAACCATACTAGAAAAGGCAATAATTGCCGAAGGTGGGAATGAGGCTCTTAGCCAGTACCATAAAGATAAGAAAAACAAGGGCAAGGCTGATGGAGGAACCAAGACCGAGGGAGCCAATGGAAGTGGCGACTGTCAGAAGAGGAAGGGTTTTAACTCTGGTAATACCGGAGTAAAACAATGGGACTCCAAGAGCAGAATGGAGGCCTATAAAACCTGTGGGAAGACTCACTTAGGAGTCTGTCTCAAAGGTAAGACGTTATATTATAATTATGGACAGGAAGGGCACATTTCGCCTAACTGTCCCAATCCGAAGAAGAATCACGGATGCTTTGTATGTGGATCGACTGACCACATAGCAAAGAACTGCCCGAAGAAGGGGATAGAAGGAAATAAGGGACCTAATAGCGAGAAGTTAGCTATTAGTGGTCCAGCTCAGCCGGGAAAATCAAT
Organism: Panax ginseng; assembly: GCA_020205605.1. Classification (NCBI taxonomy): domain Eukaryota; kingdom Viridiplantae; phylum Streptophyta; class Magnoliopsida; order Apiales; family Araliaceae; genus Panax; species Panax ginseng. The sequence continues at coordinate 91,135,653 of CM035148.1, read as the reverse complement.
TGCCCGCAATTTTAATATAACGGTCCAAGATGCGGTGGCATCAGAGGATGTAGTTGCAGGTATTATTCTGATCAACAATATAAATTCATACGTGCTATTTGATTCGGGTGCTACTTGTTCGTTTATAGCATGTGATTTTGCTAGACGACTAGAATTATTTCCCGAAAAATTGCCTATACCTTTGAACATTAAGGTAGCAAATGAAGAGATAATTCCTGTTGAAGATATTCATAGGAGTTGTTACGTAGATGTACGTGGTTGTAAGTTATCGGTAGATTTAATACCGATAAAGTTAGGGGAATTTGACGTAATTCTCGGAATGGATTGGTTGATTAACCATGGAGCAATTATAGATTTCCAAAAGAAATGTGTGAGCATCAGGACGTTGAAGCAACCTCCTGTAGTATTTTATGGTAGTAAATTGTCGGGACGTCCGTGTTGCCTTACGATAACACAAACTAGAAAACTTTTAAGAAAGGGTTGTGTAGGTTACCTATGCCATGTTGTTGATGCCCAGAGAGTGGGAGCAACCATGGAACAAATACCTATAGTAAACGAATTCATGGATCTATTTCCAAGTGAGTTACTGGGTTTACCGCCAGATAGGGAGATCAAATTTGTGATAGACACTATGCCAGGAATGACACCGGTCTCAAGGGCACCGTACCGTATGGCGCCTGTGGAAATGAAAGAACTAATGGCTCAGCTACAGGAACTATTAGACAAGAAGTACATTCAACCAAGTGTTTCACCGTGGGGAGCACCGGTGTTGTTTGTCAAGAATAAAGACGGATCGTTAAGGCTTTGTATCGACTATCGGGAGTTGAACAAGTTAACGATAAAGAATAAATACATATTGCCCAGGATCGATGATCTCTTTGATCAGTTGAAAGGGGCAAAGTATTTTTCTAAAATAGATTTACGGACGGGGTATCATCAGTTGAAGGTTAGGAAGGAAGATGTACCAAAGACTGCATTCTGGACTCGTTATGGTCATTACGAGTTTCTAGTGATTTCATTTGGGTTGACGAATGCACCTGCTGTATTTATGGATATGATGAACAGAGTTTTCAAACTATATTTGGACAAGTTCATCGTGGTGTTTATAGATGATATTCTAGTCTATTCTAAGACGCCAAAAGATCATGCCGAACACTTAAGATTAGTGTTGGAGACACTAAGGAAGGAGAAGTTATATGCGAAATTCACCAAATATGAATTTTGGCTGGAAAAGGTGCAGTTTTTAGGTCATGTCATTGACCAAGAAGGGATTTCAATGGATCCAGCGAAGGTGGAAGCAGTAATGAATGGGAACAACCGAAAACACCGACTGAGGTGCGGAGTTTCCTAGGGTTAGCAGGTTACTATCGAAGATTTATCCAAGATTTTTCAAAAATAGCTACCTCGTTGACTAATTAATAAGGAAGACGGTGAAATACGTATGGACGGATAAATGTTAAGATAGTTTTCAAGAACTGAATAAGAGATTAAGTGAAGCTCCTGTTTTGTCATTACCAGATGACACGAGAAATTTTGTAGTGTATAGTGATGCTTCGCATAAAGGACTTGGTTGTGTGCTTATGGAGCATGGCAAATTCATTGCGTATGCATCTCGGCAGTTGAAGGATTATGAGAAAGTTTACCCTACTCATGATCTCGAACTAGCCGCGGTAGTGTTTGCCCTAAAGATATGGAGACATTATCTTTATGGGGAAAAATGTGAGATATATACGGACCATAAAAGTCTAAAGTATATCTTCACTCAGAAGGAGTTGAATATGAGACAGAGAAGATGGCTGGAGTTGATAAAGGATTATGATTGTGAAATCCTTTATCACCCTGGAAGGGCCAATGTAGTTGCCGACGCCTTAAGTAGGAAGGGTCGGGAAAGGTTGTCTGTGTTAACAGCTCAAAATGAGTTAATAACAGAGATGGCTAGGATGGAAATAGAAGTAAAGATGCCGAGTGATTCGGGGCAATTACTCTTTGCGACAGAAATGCAATCTACCATCGTAGAAAGGGTCAAGGAGGTACAAATCAAGACGGATGAGTGTAACCAAATGAAGAAGTGGTTATCCGAGAAGGAAGATGTTAAGTATAGTCTTGATAATAAGGGATTATTAAGATTTGAGGGAAGAATTTGGGTTCTGAAGGAGACAGAATTAAAGGAGCAAGTATTACAAGAAGCTCATAGTTCGAGGTACTCGATACATCCTGGTAGCACTAAGATGTATCAAGACCTTCAACAGAGGTTTTGGTGTCCAAACATGAAGAGAGAAATAGCAGAGTATGTGAGTAGGTGCTTTAACTTGTCAAAAGGTTAAGGCCGAACATCAACGACCCAGTGGTTTATTACTGTCATTGGAGATTCCATAATGGAAGTGGGAGCATATCATAATGGACTTAGTGGTGGGACTTCCGACGACGCAAAAAGGGTACGATTCAATTTGGGTAATAGTGGACCGGTTGACGAAGTCGGCTCACTTTTTGCCAATTAGGGTCAAGTATAACTTAGACCAGTTAGCTAAACTTTATGTTAAGGAAATCATTTCCAGACATGGAGTACCGGTATCGATTGTGTCAGATTGTGATCCACGATTCACATCGAACTTTTGGAGGAATTTGCAGTTACTATTCACTCTAGTATTTTGCATTCGGGTATTTGGGTATAATATTATTCCATGAGGAGATGTGCTAATTTTTTAGACCGTTGGTTGAAGATATAATAGTAAGTCAATATGGACTGCTGGTGGAGTTATAATAGTAAATCAATATGGATCACTAGTTTAAAGTTTTAATAGTAAATCAGTATGGACCGTTGTTTTAATTTTTAATAGTAAACCAATATGGACCGTCCATTTAATAGTAAATCAATCGTTCATGAATTAGTTACTATTCATTCCATTTTCCTATAAATAGAAGCTCATTCCTTCATTATTTTTTACGAATTCACTGAAACTCTAGAGAGAGAAATTATAGAAAAACTATAGAAAAGTATTCTGCTCCTTCCCTACTCTTATATTCAGTTTCTTTTACGGTAAGGGATTTTATTTGTTGTACTCGTAAGGGATGTTATTTGTTGTACTCGTGAAGAGAACTTCTGTTATTCCATTATTTATTATTCTGTTGGAATAACCTATATACGCGGGCTACCCTATACATGGTGACATTCTTCTAATATTCTGTTCTTTATTATTATGTCGGAATATCCTGTCTATGCATTTACGCCGGACCTGGTTCCATTATTTATTATTCTGTCGGAATATCCTGTCTGTGCGTTTATGCCGGACCTGGTTCCATTATTTATTATTCTGTCTGAATATCATGTCTATGTGTTTATGCCGGACCTGGTTCCATTATTTATTATTCTATCGGAATATCCTTTCTGTGCGTTTACGCCGGACCTGGTTCCATCCTTTATTATTCTATTGCAATAACCTGCCTGTGCGGTCTATCGCATGCATGGTGATTTCTTTTGTTATTCCATTCTTTATTATACTCAGTTGGTTAAAACTTTGACTTCTATACCCATGAAATTAGTGGAATATCTTTGATATTTGCGCTTCATCCAATATCTTTTCATGGAAATATTCTTTTGAGCATTCTTGAATTTTACTCTACAAAGCAATATCATGTTAACAATTTAAACGTTATCAGTTCCTGGATAAATTAATTCTTGAACTTGTTTTATTGAATTCTTAAATCATTGTCATCATTCTCATGTTTATATTATGTTGAAAGTCATCTGTGGCCTGTAGTGCATATATGGACTTGGTATGATTATGACCAGGGATTATTCGGTATAATCATAACCGTAATGTTACAAATGATGTGGAAAAAGTCCTCATTGGCCCGTAGTGCATTGATGGACAATTTTTGGTATGATTATGGCTATGGATTCTCTTTGGCCGTAGTGCAAAGATGAATAATTTTATGGCATGATCAGGACCGTTGATGAAAACATGATTATCTTAAGTCGTAGTGCATGGATAATTAGTGGTCGTGATACTAAAAGAATATCATTGGTAAGTAGTCTTGAGGGGTGATTCGATGATGTGGATTATTTATTAAGTTGAGTCCCAAATGATAAAAGTGATGAAAAAGCTTTTAAATCATAGAAGATAGTAGATTTTATTCCCTACTTGACTCTTCTAATGGATTGCTTGCTCCACTACAATTAAACTTGATAGTTATTATATTTTATCAGTTTAACACTGTTGAAGTTTAACGATAAATTATTTTGCATTATCTTAGTCATAATATTTCTAACTGGGCTAGTTGAGCTCACCCTTTCTTTCACTGTTCTCTTCAGGAAATGAGCGTGGCGAATGGACCTATCGGGGAACAGAGTGATGGTCCTAGATGTTGCATTAGTAGTCCTCACTATTCTATGAAATAGTGTGATAATAATTGTAATAAGGACTCCTTTTGAGTTTGTATAATCTCTAGTAGATAATATTTGTATTCAAACTCACAGTTTATGTTTTGTCGTATTGTACACGACAGTTGTATTATTAAGTTGTATTTGAATTCTGTACCATGTATCTGGTGACTCAAGATGGGTGATGTATACCTAATTTTGGGGGCGTCAGAGTTGATATTTATAAATTTTGCAAAGTACGCAAGTTGTTATATAATATTCGATTGGTCGGGGAATATTCGTTTTAATAGGGAATATTCATACAACGGCACAATCATTGGTGGACCCCACAACGGAATTACTGTCGGATTCAGAAAACGACAAAAATACTTTATGAAAATAACAACGGAGGTGTTACCGTTTAAACTGTTAAACTACCCGGTAGTAAAAGTACAGTAATACACGTAGTTGCACAGTAGCACACGGTATTGATTATTGATGCTTACGTGAGAAGTCACTCAGCTATACTCATTTATTGCTACAATAATTGCTGCATCATATTTCTCATATTATTGATTCAATTATTGTTACAGTATCATCTGCATTATATGATATATTATTAAATCAATAATTGAAACGGCAAAGTTATTCATATTATTATTTGCAATATTGACAATGTCTAGAAGTTCTGTCAAGGAGAGGTTTGGTCACCTAATTGCGCGCCAATAAGGAGAAATCTTTATCGGAAAGCCCCCTCTTTCCTGGGAACGACCTGGTTGTTAAATATTGTGAAATATAATATTAATGATGAATAAGTTCGTGTTGATTAAAGATGAATTTTATAGTTCCATTGTGTTGGACTTATTTGTGTTAGTATAATTGATGTCTGGAGGATATATTGTTCAATTAGGTATTTGGGACACTTTTTGTGTCGGAGTACTATTCACGAGTTACTATTCATGAGTTACTATTCACAAGTTACTATTCACGGGGTATTATTCACCCGTAAGATATATTTATTTTCGGTCAAAATCATTTTTTTGTACAATATTATTCCATGAGGAGATGTGCTAATTTTTCAGACCGTTTTTTAAGATATAATAGTAAATCAATATGGATCGCTGGTTTAAAGTTTTAATAGTAAATCAGTATGGACCGTTATTTTAAGTTTTAATAGTAAACCAATCTGGATCGTCCGTATAAAAGTAAATCAATCTGGACCGTTCATGGATTAGTTACTATGCAAATATATTAATTAACCCTTGTTTTGTGGCAGTATCTAAAAATGACATCCGAGAATGTTGAGAATAGTAATGGAGCACAGGAGACCGTTGATTCTCCACAGATCAATAATCAGGACAATGTGCAACAGGATGGCGATAATCCTCCTCATGTAAACAACAACAACCTGCCGATCAATTGATTGAACGGCCAGTGCGTTTAGGAGCTTTTAGAATTCATTCAACATCGTAAGTGAAAGGCTCTCATTCATAATACCGGAGGAAACCGTGGGTTTGGGTTAGTTTGCAAAAAGCTATGGGCACGGATTTACGATTTAGCTCAGCATATCATCCTCAAATGGATGGACAGTCGGAGAGGACTATTCAAACTCTTGAAGATCTATTAAGACTCTGTGTCCTTGATTTCAAGGGAAGTTGAGACAAGTTTTTACCATTGGTGGAGTTTTCTTACAACAACAGTTATCAAGCAAGTATTTGCATGGCTCCATTCGAAGCGTTGTATGGGAGAAAGTGTCGTTCTCCAGTATGTTAGAATGAGGTGGGTGAAGAAACGTTGTTGGGACCGGAGTTGGTACGTATGACTATAGAAAAGATTCAAACGATCCAACAATGTATAAAAACTTCACAAGATCGACAAAAGAGTTATGCTGATCTTCATCGGAAGGACGTAGAATTCGATATTGGAGAACATATGTTGTAACGTGTTGCTCCATGGAAAGGAGTTACGAGATTTGGAAAGAGAGGAAAGCTCAATCCTCGGTTCATTGGCCCATTTTTAATTCTTGAGCGAGTGGGAACTGTGGCCTATAGACTCGCCTTACCGCCAAGTATGTCTCGTGTTCATAATATTTTTCATATATCTATGCTACGTAAATATGTGAAAGACCCGAACCACATTATTGAGTTAGAACCGGACGAGATAGAGGAAGATTTAACGTATAAAGAGTTACCTGTTAAAATCTTGGATAAGAAGGATCATGTTCTACGCTCCAAGGTTATACCTCAAGTCAAAGTTTTGTGGAGAAACCACGATGTGGAGGAAATGACTTGGGAGTTAGAATCTGAGATGAAGTCAAGGTATCCTCATCTCTTCGACATACCAGGTATGTACCCTAATTTCGAGGACAAAATTTCATAAGAAGGGGAGGTTGTAAGACCCCAACTTTTATGAATAAAGAATAATTTCTCGAATTACATTTTTGAATATTATGGTATTGATTTGATATAATGTTATAGTTGTGGGTAATATTTATAAATTTTGCAAAGTACTCAAGTTGTTATATAATATTCGATTGGCCGGGGAATATTCGTTTTAATAGGGAATATTCGTACAACGATACAATCAATGGTGGACCCCACAACAGAATTATTGTCGGATTGAGAAAACGACAATAATACTTTATGAAAATAATGGCGGAGGTGTTACCGTTAAAACTGTTGAACTACCCGATAGTAAAAGTATAGTAATACGCGTAGTTGCACAGTAGCACACGGTATTGATTATTGATGCTTACATGAGAAGTCACTCAGCTAAACTCATTTATTGCTACAATAATTGTTGCATCATATTTCTCATATTATTGATTCAATTATTGTTACAGTATCATCTGCATTATATGATATATTATTAAATCAATAATTAAGACGGCAAAGTTATTCATATTATTATTTGCAATATTGATGATGTCTAGAAGTTCTGCATCGAGAGGTTTAGTCACCTAATTGCGCCGCAATCTGAAAAAAATCCTTATCGGAAAGCCCCCTCTTTCCTGGGAACGACCTGGTTGTTAAATATTATGAATTATAATATTAATGATGAATAAGTTCGTGTTGATTAAAGATGAATTTTATAGTTCCATTGTGTTGGACTTATTTGTGTTAGTATAATTGATGTTTGGAGGATATATTGTTCAATTGGGTATTCGGGACACTTTTTGTGTCGGAGTACTATTCATGAGTTACTATTCATGAGTTACTATTCACGAGTTACTATTCACGAGTTACTATTCATGAGTTACTATTCACGAGTTATTATTCACGAGTTACTATTTCACGGGGTACTATTCACCCGTAAGATATATTTATTTTCGGTCCAAATCATTTTTTTGTACAATATTATTCCATGAGGAGATGTGCTAATTTTTGAGACCATTGGTTGAAGATATAATAGTAAATCAATATGGATCACTGGTTCAAAGTTTTAATAGTAAATCAGTATAGACCATTATTTTAAGTTTTAATAGTAAACCAATCTGGATCGTCCGTATAAAAGTAAATCAATCTGGACCGTTCATGGATTAGTTACTATGCAATCCATTCTTCTATAAATAGAAGCTCATTCCTTCATTATTTCTTACTTAATTCAATTGAAACTCTAGAGAGAGAATTATAAGAGAACCTATAGAAAAGTATTACATTACTTCCTATTCTTATATTCAGTTTCTTTTTACGGTAAGGGATGTTATTTATTGTACTCATGAAGAGAACTTTGTTATTCTATTATTTATTATTACATTGGAATAACTTTTGTATACGCTGGGCTACCCTATACATGGTGACATTCTTCTAATATTCCGTTCTTAATTATTCCGCTTTAATATCCTATCTCATAACGCTTACAATTCTACATGGTTCCATTATTTATTATTACGTCGTAATATCCCCGTCATGCGTGCGTTTACGACGGACATGGTTCCATTATTTATTATTCACCGTTTAATATCCACATGCGTGCGTTTACGCCTTTATGGTTCCATTATTTATTATTACGTCGAATATCTTGTCTGCGTGCGTTTACGCCGCACTGGTTCCATTATTTATTATTCCGCCGGAATATCACATGCATGCGTTCGCCGGTCCTGATTCCATCCTTTATTATTCTGTTGGAATAACCTTCCTGTGCGGTCTATCGCATGCATGGTGATTTCTTCTATTATTCCATTCTTTATTATACTCAATTGGTTAGAACTTTGACTTCTATACTCCATGAAATTAGTGGAATATCCTTGATATTTGCGCTTCATCCAGTATCTTTTAATGGAAATATTCTTCTAAGCATTCTTGAATTTTACTCTACAAATCAGTATCATGTTGACAATTTGGACGTTATTAGTTCCTAGATAAATTAATTATTGAAAGTCATCTGTGGCCTGTAGTGAGACACCCCCAAATTCGAGAAATTCAATTCCACGGGATTTGGTGTTCACTGTACAAATATCATCTATCTATCTACCCATAATAAATGCAAGCCACGCAATAGATAGAATAAAAATCTTCCCCTTAAGGGTTACAACATCCGAATAATAATAATACAATCCCAGGTTAAACTAACCTTAAACATCTGTGCGGAATCATAAACAAATAAGTCTTAAACAACATCATTAACTCAAGTCTAACATAAATACATCATCAAGTAAAATAACAAGTCTTCATCACTTGCTAACTTTGCCCTTGCCTTTACTAGTGGAAGGTTCATCAGTTCTTTCGTTCTTAACTGCAATGTTATTATTAAGCAACAGTGAGCACTAACGCCCACAAGTATAAAAATTAAATAACAGTATAATAACATGCGAGTAAATCAAAGACATCTGAATAAAAGCTCAACTTTTGAATCAAGAATGAATAACAGGAAACAAAAGAATTCTGAGGGTCATAAGACCTTGAACTATGTCCTAGGTTATCAAGGGTTATACTTGAAACCTTTAACGATCGTAAGACTATGGACCTTTCTACTCGTACTTGGGGGATCGACCCTTAGTACCATCACGCACAATATCTTAACACTAATGCATAAGTAAATCCCTTGCGGGGTTGTTCATCTCGATTTGACATTCGAGTCCGCACCAAAGGAAGTTTGGTTTGGATAATTCAATAAGGGTTCTGAAATTTAGAACGTCCATTAACTAAGGACTAATTGAATCAATAAAGTTCACTAGTCTAATAAGGTTCAACAATAATGATATTCAATTCGAATAATAATCTCAAGAAGTATACAATAGAACAATTATTGTATAACTGAATCATACTTTGAAAAGATAATAAATCTTTAATATAACATTTGAACTTGAATAATAGTAATGATAATTTACTCGGGTAAATAATAAACATGAACAATAATGACAAGTAGGGTTCGGAAACTTGCCTCGTGCGTAGGCTAAACGATTACTACTTCCGTTCACCACAAATCCTACACACATACCATATGTATTCACGACATTCATTAGTTACATTTTCACTTAATTATTTAATATAAACTCCACTTTATTTAACAAATCATTACCCTTCTAATTTAATTACATAATTAAAATAGAATATTTTTATTCTCTTACTATTATTACACTCGAATAAATTATTTCATAATAATTTCCATCGAATATTTATTTTATTCCATAAATATCTCAATTAAAATATTTACTTTATTTTATAAATATTTTAATAATAATTTTCATCGAATATTTATTTTATTCCATAAATATCTCAATTAAAATATTTAATTTATTTTATAAATATTTTAATAATAATTTTCATCGAATATTTATTTTTTCCATAATATCTCAATTAAAATATTTAATTTATTTTATAAATATTTTAATAATAATTTTCATCGAATATTTATTTTATTCCATAAATATCTCAATTAAAATATTTAATTTATTTTATATATATTTTAATAATAATTTTCATCAAATATTTATTTTTTTATTTTTTTATTTTTTTATTTTTTTATTATTTTTTTTTTTTGACCATCGAAGCGAGAGTAATTTAGTTTAGTAACGCATGTGGAAGCGGGTTACCTCGCTCATTTTCTTGATTTATAGCGGTTCTTGATTCACGAACATAATGAGGCCAAATTAGGCCAAAATCAATCAATGAGTAAAATTATACATGAATATGGCCATAACTTCCAATTAGTTATTTTTACACGAATTTAAACTTACCCAATCATTGTAATACATATATAATAATTACTTAACCCATCTAGCATGATTTTTAACAAGTTACAACACATAATTTGGAAAATCAACACCTTTACTTCCACTTTTCTTGATGTTCTTGAAGGTTTTGAACATAAAACATAATTTCAACACTACGGATTCGTTATAACACCGAATTCGTTCAATTAATGTTTGGTCTCTTCATATTAACATGCATAATAATATACGAGTATAAATTTTAGGGATAATATATGATCAATACATGAAATATCACGTATAAGGCCATATGGCCAAAACCCAAACTCTGTAAATTTTTGAAATAACAATTCATCGTATTATGAAAAAGATGATATAGTTTGTGAAATATATATAATTAAATACAATATGATAACATTTAAGACATATACAACACATAATCCATACCCTTTGTAAATACAGAGACTTTACAGAAAACTTGGAAGCCATTTTCATAAAACTTAAACAACGTAACTTTAAAAATTTGGGAAGGAGGAGATTACCCTGAGTGTAAGGTATAGATTAGAAGGGAATAATTCTTCTCAACTCTTCTTCAATCAAAATTCTCTCTCAACACTTCTCAATCTCTCTCTGAAACTCTCTATGTTTCTACTTTTCTAGACTTAGGAAAAATGAAGAAAGAAAAGGAAGACGTCAATTGAAATAAAGAACTAACGCGCTGAGTGGTCAGTTAACCCAATATTGGGTAACTGCTCCAACTCCCCATAGGGCCTTGTTTGGCTAGAAAAATAGATTTAAAAACCATTTAATTTAATAAAGCTTTATCATATAGTTTAATTAATGTCACACTCATTCATAAAATAAATCAATATCTTATTTATTTTAAATAAAATATAATAATTTCTCATAAATTCACATAGTCACATAATTAATTTTTTCATTAATAAATAATGTCAAATTATTAACTCTCTAATTAATAATTAAATTAATTAAATAACAAAAATCTCGTTCGTCACATCTTTCCCCCCTTAAAAGTATTCTGTCCCCAGAATCACGACTCAATAAATTCGACCCGTTACATTCTCCCCCCCCCCTTACAAAGATTCTGTCCCCAGAATCGTTTACAAATAATTAAGTAAATAAATGAAGGTAGTTCTTCATCATATTCTCTTCGAGTTCCCACGTAGCTTCTTCAGAATTGTGGTTCCTCCAAATTATCTTAACAGAAGGTATAACTTTATTTCTGAGAACTTGTTCTTTTCGGTCGACAATTTGGACAGGAATTTCTTCGTAAGATAAGTCTTTATCAAAATATAGGGGTTCGTATTCAATTACATGCTTGTAATCGACTTTGTAGGGTCGTAACACAAAAACATGGAAGACGTTGTGGACATTCTCGAGTGCTGGAGGTAAGGCTACCTCGTACGCGACTTCTCCGATTCTTCTTAGTACTTCAAAGGGTCCAATAAATCTTGGGCTCAATTTTCCTTTCTTTCCGAACCTGATCTTCCCCTTCTAGGGAGAGACCTTCAAGAAAACATAACTACCTGATTCAAATTCGATATTTTTACGATGTGGATCAGTGTATTTCTTCTGTCGATCTTGAGCCGCTACCAGTCGTTCTCGTATCACTTTGACTATTTCTGCCGTCTATTGTACCAATTCTGGCCCTACAAATTGTCTTTCACCAACTTCATCCCAGAAAAGCGGAGTTCTGCACTTTCTGCCGTATAACGCTTCGTAAGGCGGCATGCCAATACTAGCGTGGTAACTGTTGTTGTAGTCGTACTCTACTAATGGTAGGTGATCATCCCAATTTCCTTTAAAGTCCATCACACAGGCTCTTAGCATATCTTCTAATGTCTTAATCGTTCTCTCACTCTGTCCGTCTGTTTGAGGGTGGTATGCTATACTCATTCGCAATTGCGTTCCCATACATTCCTGTAGACGTTTCTAGAAATTTGACGTGAAGCGCGGATCCCTATCTGAAACAATTGATACCAAAACTCCGTGCCTCGAAACAATCTCTTTTACGTATAGCCTCGCTAATCGATCTAAGTTGAATCTTATTTTATCGGAAGGAAGTGTGGGATTTCGTCGATTGGTCAATACCGATAACCCATCTTTAAGGTCGTAGCCTTTTTGAGTCGTCGGAAGGCCAACCACGAAGTCCATTGTAATATGTTCCCATTTCCATTTTGGGATCTCTAACGGTTGTAGAAATCCACTCGGTCGTTGATGTTCTGCTTTCACTTTCTGACAGGTCAGACACTTGGCAACACATTCTGCAACATCACGTTTCAAATTCGGCCACCAGAAATGTTGTCGAAGATCTTGATACATCTTGGTACTACCAGGGTGAATCAAATATCGTGAACTATGAGCCTCGCTCAAAATATATTCCTTAATCTCTGTGACTGGTGGTACCCAAATTCTACTCTCAAATCTCAGTATTCCTTCCTTATCCATCTTAAATCTCGGTTCGGTTCCTTCAGATATCTTCTTTGTCACCTTTTTGCATTCATCATCCTGAAGCTGAGCCTCCTTTACTTTATCTAGTAGAGTTGTACCAGATTGCATCTGAAATAGCTTCTCATCGATCTCCATAGGATACTTCACTTCCAATTCCAGTTTCTCCATTTCTGTAATTAGCTCCTCCTGAGCAGTCAACATCGTCAATTTCTCCCAACCCTTTCTACTTAAGACATCGGCAACCACATTTGCCTTACCCAGATGGTATAAAATCTCACAGTCGTAGTCCTTAATTAACTCCAACCACCTTCTTTGACGCATATTCAAATCTTTTTGCGTGAAAATATATTTCAGACTCTTATGGTCCGTATATATTTCACACTTCTCTCCGTAGAGGTAGCGCCTCCAAATTTTCAAAGCAAAAACAACTGCAGCTAACTCTAAGTCATGGGTCGGATATCCCTTCTCGTAATCCTTCAATTGTCGTGATGCATACGCAATGACTTTGCCATTTTGCATCAGCACACATCCAAGTCCTTTATGCGACGCATCGCTATAAACAACAAAATTTCCTCTATCATCTGGAAGAGATAACACCGGTGTCGTACTCAACCTCTTCTTCAATTCTTGAAAGCTTTCCTCACACTTATCCGTCCAAATAAATTTCACAACTTTTCGAGTTAAATTCGTTAATGAAGTTGCGATCTTGGAAAAGTCTTGTATGAACCTTCTATAATATCCTGCCAATCCAAGAAAACTTCTTACTTCTGACGGCGTTCTTGGCTGATCCCAGTCAATCATGGCTTCTACTTTGGATGGATCTACCGAAATTCCGTTCTTATCGATTACGTGACCAATAAATTGTACTCGCTCGATCCAGAATTCGCATTTCAAAAATTTAGCGTACAACTTCTCCCTTCTCAATACTTCCAACGTTAACCTCAAATGTTCTTCATGTTCTTTTTTGGTTTTGGAATATACCAAAATGTCGTCTATAAATACCACCACGAATTTGTCCAAAAACGGCTTGAACACACCATTCATTAGTCCCATAAATGCTGCGGGAGCATTCGTTAGACCAAACGACATTACTAAAAATTACGTAATAATCAGTATCGCTGTTACGAACGTTGTCTTGATACATCCTCCGGCCTCACCTTCAGTTGATGATAACCGCTTCTCAAGTCTATCTTGGAAAAGTATCTCGCTCCTTCATTGATAAAACAAAAAATCGATCCTCCAGAATGGATATCTATTCTTAATCGTGACCTTATTCAGGTTCTCTGTAGTCAATGTAGAGTCGCATCGATCCATCCTTCTTTTTCACAAACAACACCGCACTCCCCTACGATCGCTTTCGGTTGAATGTACTTCTTGTCCAATAATTCTTGTAGTTGTACCATTAATTCCTTCATCTCTCTCGGTGCCATTCGGTATGGTGCCTTCGATATTGAGCGATTCCTGGGCACCAAATCGATTCTGAAATCTACCTCTCTATCCGGTGGAAGTCCCGTAAATCGTGCGGAAATACGTCGTGAAGTCCCTCACAATCGGTATTTCTTCTACCTTGGATTCTCTTTTGACTATCGACTATGTAAGCTAAGTATCCTACATAAATTTATCTCAATAACTTCCCGGCTGCATCATCGCTTGAAACTTCGCTTGTCTAGGCGACTTGCTACCATAAAATACAACCTTTAGCCAATTCGTCATAAGGTTATCTGCTTCTTTTGGCAATCAATTACGACCCAGAATTGAATAACGATCCATTCCCAAAATAACGTCAAATTCCCCAAGTCGAATAGGGATAAGATCTCGTTCATGATATTACCCTTAATATCCACTCTACGGTTCTTAAACACGATCTTATGAGAATTATCTCTATTCGCAATTTCTATATTCATGGGATATTCCAACTCATCCATAAGTAAATCTAAACTACTAGCAAAGTCTTGGGATATAAAGGAACAAGTAACACGAATCAAATAAAACATAAGCATTAATTTCATTGATCGAATGATACGACACTACATCACGAGATCGGATTGCATCCTGCTGCCGTCATATTGAAATTCCGGGCGGTCGATCGGTTTGTTGTGGTTGGTCCGGTGATGGTTAAGACATTTCCACTGTTATTTCCCCGGTTTCCTCCTGATCCTGACCCTCCCGATCCCTTCTTGGGACAATCTCTTGCCAGATGGTCCTTCGAACCACAAGTAAAACAAGCACCCTTCTTTGGGTTTGGACAGTTTGGTGTTATGTGGCCTTCCTATCCACAATTGTAGCACACTCTTTTTCCTTTCATACAAACTCCCAGATGGGCTTTCCCGCAAGTCGGGCATGCTTCGATTCTTTTCTTCTGATTACCTTGCTGATTCCCCGATGATGAGCTGTCGTTCCACCTTTTCTTCTGATTGAAATTTCCACCTCATGTGCCACTTCCTCTAGCCTTGTTATTAATTTCACCTTCACTCTTCTTCTTCTTCTGATCTTGATTGTACTTGGTCACCGCATCGCTTCCTCCTTCATGAGGATGGCCTTTTCCGATACTCAAAGAAGCGTGTTTAGTCAAACATTGATACCTTGCTGTACACCCAAGGCTTTAGTCCTTGCTCGAATCTTCTGGCTTTTCTTTCATCCGTGTGTACTTGATACGGGGCGAACCTCGTTAACTCGTTCAATTTAGCCGCGTAGTTAGGTACACTAATGTTTCCTTGCTTCAGTTCCAGAAATTGAACTTCCATCTGATTATGCGAACTAGTTGGGAAATATATTTCGAAAAACATTTCTTTAAATCTCTCCCACGTAATTACACCTTCACCTCCTCGCACTTTATTTGCTTGCCACCAATAGCTAGCCTCAGACTTCAACATAAACGTTGCAAAAGCGGTCTGGTCTTCTCTAACCCTAGCAACGTCGAAAACCTTCTCCATTTCCATAACCCACGTTTGAGCCTCGATTGGGTTCATGGAACCTTTGAACTCTGGCGGTCCCACCGCCTTGAAGTCTTTAAACGTTATGTTTGGTGGAGCTTGAGGTTGGTTATTCATGGCTCCAGTCAGTAAGTTCACCAATCTTTGTTTAGATTAGCGTTAGCATAATTGTTATTATTGGTTGACTATTCCCGAAATTTGGTTGGCGTTGTTGTCTTCTCCTCATGCGGCATTTTTTTGTTAAATAAATGCTTTATTAGAACTTTATTTATTTCTCTAAATAGTTAAGGCATTACTCAACAATTTAACATATCACTTAACACATCATCTCAAACAACTTGATATATTTGCATTCAAATCAAAGTTTTAACATTAAACGATAGCATAACTGCTATTTACATCAACTATCCTGGAATAAAGAATCCACAGGATTTAAAACATTCAAATATTCTTTCGTTCATAAACACGTCAGAATTTACATAAAAAAACTAATTAAGTTCTTCACATAATTAAATAAATCATATCACTGACGATCAAGGTACTAATTAGCCTTGCTACGCTCCTCTTCTAAGATGCGATGCATCGTCATGCGATCCATCATGTATAATGGTAGTCCTTCGAACTAGATTGGGTACCTCAAAACTCGATCTTGGGTCTCATTCATTGCCTTGTTAAGTGTAGAGTACGTTTCCCCAATCTTCGCTTTCTTTGCACGACTATCATCATCTACACGATCAGCTCGACGCGATTCTCTTACCCAGCCTTCCTCTGCTATGTTCAGCCTTTCGGAGGTTTCCTTCAGTTCCTTCTTTAGTTTCTCTATCTCCTCGGTCTTATCTTCAGTTTGACCCTTCTCATGGACCAAATCCCATTCTACATTTGCCAGTCGAGAGTGAAGAGTCAAAATTTCCCTCTCCTTCTACTCTAGAGTAATATGCTAAATAACCGCTCGCTAAGTCAAATCCTGGACCTCGTATCGTAACTCCACATTACGGTCGTATAACGTGTCATACATCTCAGCATCAACGGTGTACATTGGTAACTCCTCTTCTTCCTCTTCCTCTTCCTCTTCCTCAACAAATTCCTCCTCAGGATCAGTCCCGGGCTCATGCTCCTGACCAACAACGGTGATTAATGGAGATGACTCCCTCTGTACCAGCTGCTCCCTAATGACATGAAAGTCTCTGGGCTCCTCCTTTGTCGGTACAATAGGTACACGGGGTTCTTTCTCCCCAGCTTGACTAGCTTCTCCAACATTCGACATCCTGACAACAAAATTTTAAGTTTTAGTTACTAAGTCATATCATCTAACGCATACTTTAACACATAAACACATAAGGTCTTTTATTATCTTCAATGACAAAGAATCACATAAATTCATTTCTTATAACTCGATAAGAGTTTTCCATCACTATCTTCTTTCTATAAGGTTACTACCTAAGGTTGTTCTCCCATCTAATGTTCATAACCTACAGCTTTGATACCAACTTGAGACACCCCCAAATCAAGGTACTTCAATTCCACGGGATTTGGTGTTCACTGTACAAATATCATCTATCTATCTACCCATAATAAATGCAAGCCATGCAATAGATAGAATAAAAATCTTCCCCTTAAGGGTTACAACATCCGGATAATAATAATATAATCCCAGGTTAAACTAACCTTAAACATCTGTGCGGAATCATAAACAAATAAGTCTTAAACAACATCATTAACCCAAGCCTAACATAAATACATCATCAAGTAAAATAACAAGTCTTCATCACTTTTTAACTTTGCCCTTGCCTTTACTAGTGGAAGGTTCATTAGTTCTTTCGTTCTTAACTGCAATGTTATTATTAAGCAACAGTGAGCACTAATGCCCACAAGTATAAAAATGAAATAATAGTATAATAACATGCGGGTAAATCAAAGACATCTGAATAAAAGCTCAACTTTTGAATCAAGAATGAATAACAGGAAACAAAAGAATTCTAAGGGTCATAAGACCTTGAACTATGTCCAAGGTTATCAAGGGTTATACTTGAAACCTTTAACAGTCATATGACTATGGACCTTTCTACTCGTACTTAGGATCAGGGATCCCTCAGTACCATCATCGCGCACAATATCTTAACGCTAATGCATAAGTAACTCCCTTTACAGGGTTGTTCATCTCAGTTTGACATTCGAGTCCGCACCAAAGGAAGTTTGGTTTGGATAATTCAATAAGGGTTCTGAAATTTAGAACGTCCATCAACTAAGGACTAATTGAATCAATAAAGTTCACTAGTCTAATAAGGTTTAACAATAATGATATTTAATTGAATAATAATCTCAAGAAGTATACAATAGAACAATTCAGATAAGCTGAATCATGCTTTGAAAAGATAATAAATCTTTAATATAACATTTGAACTTGAATAATAGTAATGATAATTTACTCGGGTAAATAATAAACATAAACAATAATGACAAGTAGGGTTAGGAAACTTGCCTCGTGCATAGGCTAAACGATTACTACTTCAGTTCACCACAAATCCTACACACATACCATATGTATTCACGACATTCATTAGTTACATTTTCACTTAATTATTTAATATAAACTCCACTTTATTTAACAAATCACTACCCTTCTAATTTAATTACTTAATTAAATTAGAATATTTTTATTCTCTTACTATTATTACACTAGAATAAATTATTTCATAATAATTTCCATCAATATTTATTTTATTCCATAAATATCTCAATTAAAATATTTACTTTATTTTATAAATATTTTAATAATAATTTTCATCGAATATTTATTTTATTCCATAAATATCTCAATTAAAATATTTAATTTATTTTATAAATATTTTAATAATAATTTTCATCGAATATTTATTTTTTTCCATAATATCTCAATTAAAATATTTAATTTATTTTATAAATATTTTAATAATAATTTTCATCGAATATTTATTTTATTCCATAAATATCTCAATAAAAATATTTAATTTATTTTATACATATTTTAATAATAATTTTCAACAAATATTTATTTTTTTTTTTTTTTTTTTTTTTATTTTTTTTTTATTATTATTTTTTTTTACCGGGTCGGGGCTAGGTAATTTAGTTTAGTAACGCTACGTAGAAGCGGGTTACCTAGACTCATTTTCTCCGGTTTAGCTTACATGATTCATGAATATAACAAGGCCAAATTAGGCCAAAAATCAATCACAGGTAAAATTATACATGAATATGGTCATAACTTCTAATTAGTTATTTTTACACGAATTTAGACTTACCCAATCATTGTAATACATATATAATCATTACTTAACCCATCTAGCATGATTTTTAACAAGTTACAACACATAATTTGCAAAATCAACACATTTACTTCCACTGTTCTTGATGTTTTTGAAGGTTTTGAACATAAAACATAATTTCAACACTACGGATTCGTTATAACACCGAATCCGTTTAATTAAAGTTTGGTCTCTTCATATTAACATGCATAATAATATACGAGTATAAATTTTAGGGATAATATATGATCAACACATGAAATATCACGTATAAGGCCATATCATGAAAAACCCAAATTACAGAAATTTTGAAATAACAATTTATCGTATTATAAAATGTATGATATGGTTTGTGAAATATATATAATTAAATACAATATGGTAACATTTAACACATATACAACACATAATCCATACCCTTTATAAATACAAAGACTTTACAAAAAACTTGGAAGCTATTTTCATAAAACTTAAACAACGTAACTTTAAAAATTTAGGAAGGAGGAGATTACCCTAAGTGTAAGGTATAGATTAGAAGGGAATAATTCTTCTCAACTCTTCTTCAATCAAAATTCTCTCTCAACACTTCTCAATCTCTCTCTGAAACTCTCTTTGTTTCTACTTTTCTAGACTTAGGAAAAATGAAGAAAGAAAAGGAAGACGTCAATTGAAATAAAGAACTGACGCGCTGAGTGGTCAGTTAACCCAATAATGGGTAACGACTCCAACTCCCCATAGGGCCTTGTTTGGCTAGAAAAATAGATTTAAAAACCATTTAATTTAATAAAGCTTTATCATATAGTTTAATTAATGTCACACTCATTCATAAAATAAATCAATATCTTATTTATTTTAAATAAAATATAATAATTTCTCATAAATTCACATAGTCACATAATTAATTTTTTCATTAATAAATAATGTCAAATTATTAACTCTCTAATTAATAATTAAATTAATTAAATAACATCATGCTTAACTAAATATTTCATTTAATTCGATAAGCTCACATAATTACATATTTGAATAATAATTATTCTCTACATTAATTTAATAAATGTAACATATAATTAAATTAATCTACCACAATGCATCAATTAATTATTAAATCTAATAATTAAATTATCAAAAAATATTTATTTAATTCAATAAATATTAAAATTAATTTACAAAAATCTCGTTCGTCACATGTAGTGCATAGATGGACTTGGTATGATTATGACCAGGGATTATTCGGTGTAATCATGACCGTAATGTTACAATTGATGTGGTAAAAGTCCTCATTGGCCCGTAATGCATTAATGGACAGTTGTTGGCATGATCATAACCATTAATGAATACACGAATGTCCTTGACCCGTAGTGCATGTCTAATTTGTGGTCGTGATACTAAAGAATATCATTGGCCGTAGTACAGGGGTGATTCGATGATGTGGATTATTTATTAAGCTGAGTCCCAGCGATAAAAATAATAAAAAAATCTTTTAAATCATAGAAGATAGTAGATTTTATTCTTTACTTGACTCTTTTAATGGATTGCTTGTTTCGCTGTAGTTAAACTTGATGTTTGTTATATTTTATCAGTTTAACACTGTTGAAGACTAATGATAACTTATCTTGTATTATCCTAGTCATAATATTTCTTACTTGGCTAGTTGAGCTCACCCTTTTGCTTTCATTGTTCTCTTCAGGAAATGTGAACGTAGCAGGGACTAGTTGGGGAACAGAGTGATGGTCCTAGATGTTGCATTAGTAGTCCTCACTATTCTATAAAATAGTGTGATAATAATTGTAATGAGGACTCCTTTTGAGTTTGTATAATCTCTAGTAGACAATAATTGTATTCAAACTCACAGTTATGTTTTGTCATATTGTACACGACAGTTGTATTAGTAAATTGTATTTGAATTCTGTACCATGTATCTGGCGACCCAAGATAGGTGATGTATACCTAATTTTGGGGGCGTCACAGTTGGTCGTGTCAGAGTTACTATTCATGAGTTTTTATTCACGAGTTACTATTCGTGAGTTACTATTCATGAGTTACTATTCACGAGTTACTATTCACGAGTTACTATTCACTCTAGTATTGTGCATTCGGGTATTTGGGTACAATATTATTCCATGAGGAGATGTGCTAATTTTTTAGACCGTTGGTTGAAGATATAATTGTAAGTCAATATGGACCGCTGGTGGAGTTATAATAGTAAATCAATATGGATCGCTAGTTTAAAGTTTTAATAGTAAATCAGTATGGACCATTGTTTTAAGTTTTAATAGTAAACCAATATGGACCGTCTGTTTAATAGTAAATCAATCTGGACCGTTCATGAATTAGTTACTATTCATTCCATTTTCCTATAAATAGAAGCTCATTCCTTCATTATTTCTTACGAATTCACTGAAACTCTAGAGAGAGAAATTCTAAAAAAGCTATAGAAAAGTATTCTGCTCCTTCCTTACTCTTATATTCAGTTTCTTTTATGGTAAGGGATATTATTTGTTGTACTCGTAAGGGATATTATTTGTTGTACTCGTAAGGGATGTTATTTGTTGTACTCATGAAGATAACTTTTGTTATTCCATTATTTATTATTTTGTTGGAATAACCTGTATACGCGGGCTACCCTATACATGGTCACATTATTCTAATATTCCGTTTTTTATTATTCTGTCGGAATATCCTGTCTGTGCGTTTACGCCAAACCTGGTTCCATTATTTATTATTCTGTCAGAATATCCTGTCTGTGCGTTTACGCCGGACCTAGTTCCATTATTTATTATTCTGTCGGAATATCCTGTCTGTACGTTTACGCCGGACCTGGTTCCATCCTTTATTATTATGTTGGAATAACCTGCCTGTGCGGTCTATCGCATGCATTGTGATTTCTTTTGTTATTCCATTCTTTATTATACGCAGTTGGTTAAAACTTTGACTTCTATACCCATGAAATTAGTGGAATATCTTTGATATTTGCGCTTCATCCAGTATCTTTTCATGGAAATATTCTTCTGAGCATTCTTGAATTTTACTCTACAAAGTAGTATCATGTTGACAATTTGAACATGTTTATATTATGTTGAAAGTGTTAGGTTTGTAATATTTATGAACGCAATCAAATTGCACAAAATAAGCGAAAACGTGAAAAATCAGAGTTTTAAAATTTTACAAACCATATATTTGGATCATCCTTTATGCGCAATTATTAATTAAACGAAAAGATAAAGAACAAGAATCATACCCTTGAAGATTCGAGCTTCCTCAGGTACAAGTTCACCTCCAATCCTTTTCGCGTTCAAATTGAATCCACCGGATTTGGTTCCTTCCTTTGATCAACGTTAGCCACCCAAGTGTTTGGCCTCTAGAGGTGATCCACCAAGGAATAACAAAAATTCAAGAAGATAGGTGTTTGGAAAAACCCTAGTTTTCTATCTCTATAGAAAAAGACATACTCTCCCAACTATTGAAATTACGTATGTTGTTAAAAAGTCAACAACCACACCACCCATAATAAGACTCCTCTTATTTATAGATGTGAGCAACCCTCTTTAACAATTAAGAAATTGGGTTTTATTTTATTAATTAAACTCCTTTAATTAATTAGGCTCCTAATCTTATTAGGAACAAATGAGAGTACTTTTATTAATTAATTCCCAAACTCCTTTAGGAATTAAATAATAATAATAATAGTAATAATAATAAGACTCCTCTTATTAATTTATATTTAATATTTCCAAAATATTAAATAATAAATATTAAGCTATTTAATTTATTCTATCACCATAGATTAAATTAAATATACTTAACTTATTATTACGATTATGACATTATCTTCTTAAATAATTATTCTTCCTTTTATGGTGTGACCCTTTAGGTTCTCCATATTAAACAGGTTGTGAATAAAATCAATTAGAGAAATTCTAATCTTATTTAAATAAATAAATTAAACTAATAATTTATTTAATAAATAATATTTATTCTACAATAGGGATAAGTGTAACACCCTAGTCCCACATCGAAAGATAGGGGGGAAATTTGTCTGTATATGAGGAATTAAGTAACTACCAATAGTACCTTCAAGTCATGACCTTTTGGGAGCCTGTGGTGGGCTAAGATGACTCAAGAAGATACTATTGGGCCAGTAGTTTGAGGCCTTATTGTGATGGATTTGATTCGATTCGGACTTGGGATTTGACCCAAGATTTATTCCGAACTCGGGATTTGATCCGGGTTGTTTCATATGGTATCAGAGCCGACTCTCGAAAGCTCGAGTCGGATCATCCGATGGGGTTGCCGGAGGTGGGGACACGAAGGTTGGTGGTATTATCCCACAATGGAGAGATGGAGGTCCGGAGGTGGGGACACGAAGTCAACCGGTATTATCCCACAATGGCTAGAGAGGCAAAGATCTTTGGGCCGTGTGTGTGATCAATTCTGACGGGGATGTCAGAAATTTAAGTGGGGGAGTTTGTAACACCCCAGTCCCACATCGAAAGATGGGGGGGAAATTTGTCTGTATAAGGAATTAAGTAACTACCAAAAGTACCTTCAAGTCATGACCTTTTGGGAGCCTGTGGTGGGCTAAGATGACCCAAGAAGATACTATTGGGCCAGTAGTTGGAGGCCTTATTGTGATGGATTTGATTCGATTCGGACTTGGGATTTGACCCAAGATTTTTTCCAGATTCGGGATTTGATCCGGGTTGTTTCATATGGTATTTCATATGGTATCAGAGCCGACTCTCGAAAGCTCGGGTAGGGTCATCCGATCGGGTTGCCGGAGGTGGGGACACGAAGGCTGGTGGTATTATCCCACAATGGAGAGATGAAGGTCCGGAGGTGGGGACACGAAGCCAACCGATATTATCCCACAATGGCTAAAGAGGCAAAGATCGTTGGGCCGTGTGTGTGATCGATTTTGACGGGGACGTCAAAAATTTAAGTGGAGGAGTCTGTAACACCCCAATCCCACATCGAAAGATAGGGGGGAAATTTGTCTGTATATGAGGAATTAAGTAACTACCAATAGTACCTTCAAGTCATGACCTTTTGGGAGCCTGTGGTGGGCTAAGATTACCCAAGAAGATACTATTGGGCCAGTAGTTTGAGGCCTTATTGTGATGGATTTGATTCGATTCGGACTTGGGATTTGACCCAAGATTTGTTCCGGACTCGGGAATAGATTTCAATATTAATCATAAAAGAACCTTTGAGTAAATAGTTACCGTATAATTCAATCCTTCCACCACACAATGTCCCAATTAAATATTAGACATGGAATTACTGTCAAGTCTTATTTTATTTAATTATATGTATTTCGACTCTTAAATGCACAACTACAAATAATGCAAATTAGAAACTCCTTTCTAATTTCTTTCTGCCTTGGCCAAGGACTACTGGGTTGTCATTTATCGAATCACATGGGACATTTCTCTTCTTTTACTAGAAGTGATAGATTCTTTATAAATCATACATTATCTCCATGTACAACTTATTATACCTAAGCGTACCCTTTGATATACCCTAAGGGTCTTAAGGAATAAGTCAAAGTATAACTCATCATACACAAGATACTATAATGATCTCAAGTCCAAGGATCACTTGTACTACTATCACTATAGGAATTCCTATTGACAGGCAAGTAAAACTCCATTAGGTATTCCTTAGCGAGCCACGTTCAGTGAACTTATTCTCTAATAAGCACCTACATACTTGCTTTAGTGTCTCCACACAAATGATCATGAGATCAATCATCCTCATCCAATGAGCAAGCAACGTATGTACTATAATACCTGAGAAATTCCTCATATTATTAAATAAATATGCTAATGAAAGTAATATTTATATGAATAAAAGTGTTAACATTTTATTGAGATCAATTGATTCGTATTAGATCAATGTGCATTGAGAAGCTTAGTTTAAGCTTGGAAGATTATGCCTGGTGTGGCATTGAGATGTAAATAATTATTGCATATGATGATAAGCTTAACTTATACAATTTATTATGTGAGTGGAATTATTAATTGAGGGATAACTTAATATTGGATCTAGGATTATCCGAGCCCAACCTTAGTATGTAGATTGGGAGTCTAGCCCAATACCTTAATTGATGGACTTTTGAGTTAGCCCAATAACTTGGAACATTTAAAGACCAATTCGGAACCCAACATAACAATTGGTACAAGGGTTGATTTGTTAAAATATGGCGTAGGCGCGGTGTGACCGACCACCCCATGCTTATGTCCGAGATTGCTTCTCTTGTCTCAAGATTAGGGGTCACCAAGTACAAAGGACGAGCTCCTAAACTCTCTTTACGTAAACTTTCAAGTCGCTAATCCTAGGTAATCATGGCTATTTAATGAGTGGTGGTATGAAGTGTGGTTAAACAACCCTCAAGAACCATTGTTCCTTTCTATTAGCCATGGATCCCCACATTGTGTAAAGAAATGGTCTAGTCCATGCTTTCCTCTATAAATACGAAATGCTTTGCGATGCGTTATATTGTTAAGAGTATTGGAGATATCTCGAGTGAAGAATTCTTAGTCGCTAAGCATTTTCAAGCCAAATCAAAGCGTGAGATATCAAGGTTGAGAAGGTAAAATTTCTACTTAACTTAACTTGAGTCCGGTTTGATCCTTGGTTTTCCTAATTAATAGGTCAAGTATGATGAACTAGCATGTTATAAGGCGTTAGGAAGTTCACTTTTTACATGAACACGTTAATAAAAAAAAATTGTTAGAATTAAAAGTTAGGACTTGATGCTTCCGACATAAGTCGGATGACACTCTACTATCCAAATCATAGTGTCATGTCATATTGGTCTGCCGGTCTTTTGGAAAACACTACGATTGCTCACTTAACATCCAGAGGTTCCGGACTACTCTACGATTCCTAGAAAGGTCCACCATGTAGATGACCACGACCAGTAGAGTAAGATTGTTGATCGTGAAGTGATAGCGGGTAATTCACGCATCGTAGAGTAAGATTGTTGATCGTAGAGTGATAGCGGATGACCACGATCGTAGAGTAAGATTATTGATCGTAGAGTAATGGATGATTGTCGTAGTAGAGTAAGATTGTTGATCGAGAGTAGAGTAATGGCCGATTGTCGATCGTAGAGTAATAATATTATCGATCGTAAAAGTAATAATAATTGGGTTTGGGCGTGTGAGGCCATGAAATAAGAAGTGTTGTCTTGGACAAGAAGTATTGTCTTCTGACAAGAAGTGTTGTCTTCTGGACAAGAAGTATTGTCTTCTTGGACAAGAAGTATTACCTTCAGATAAGAAGTGTTGTCTTGGACAAGAAATGTTGTCTTCTGACAAAAACGTAATGTCTTCTTGGATGAGTCGTAACGCCTCTTGACATGGCCGATGCCCTGGAGATGACAGGATAACTTCTGGGTTCTGGATAGGAGAGATGTCTTGGGACTCCTGAGATGCAGACCATAACTTGAAATAAGGATGAACTTATGTATATCCCTTATTGTTATAAAACCTGCATATCACCCGAACCAAAATATAAAGTTTTACTAGCTTCGAAAACAATTCTAATACACAAAGCATGCGTAGAAAAGGTCATTCAAATCGAGGGGTATGATTAAAGAGATGTTAATGGATGCAATATTCATAGATAGAAGAATGTATAATGAGTACATGTTATTAATATATGTATATATCAAGTGTGTTTGGCTAATGAATACCTATACTTATGTAAATAGGACAACATAGTTCATTGAGGTGATTTTTGCTATAAGTGGTAATCGGTAGCTTAAAGGCAAGTTCCTAACCTTACTCAAATTTCATTGAGCAAGTTTCTAAACCTTATCTTGTTACATTGAGCAAGTTCTTACCCTAAACCTCGTTGACCAAGTTTATTATCCCTACTTATCATAGTTATATAAATTGATTGATTCATCTTTCTACATTAAGCAAGTTATCATTATTATAAATCTAAATTTGCCTCTTGTATATTAAAGTTTATTAATCCTTCAAGCAGATGTTGATATACAATAATTATTCTATTGTATACCTTTGAGATTTTATCCAAGTTGAATTATCTCATTATTGTTAAACATGGTTAGACTAGCGAACCCCTATTGATTCGCTCTAGTCCATAGTTGATGAGCGTTCTAAATTTTAGAACCCTTGATGAATTATCCAAACCAAACTTCCTTGAGTGCGGACCCAAACGTTAAACCGAGATGAACAACCCTCATAGGAGGAAATGATATGTTGCCTCGGAAACCGACGCGCGCCTCCCAAGTATGATTAAATATTATGCATAACATAGGGTACTTTTAGGTCGATCACCGATGTACTCGTTTATTGTGGATTACAACAGTAATACTGTTAATTCGATAAGAGTTCTTAGTCCTTAGTATTTCGCTCGGTACTCATTCATGATGAACCTCGAGAGGAGTAAATCTTTAAAATTGTGATATACTTCATCTATAACGACACCTATTGAATACTCTTGATGTTTCTTGATATTCTGGAACTACTTATCATTTTTGAAATCCTGAGAATTTTAAATGCTATAATTGTTTGTCCCTTACTTGCTGGGCAATTTTGTTGCTCATTCTTGCTTCCTAAAACATTTCAATCGAAGGCAGCAAGGTAGTACTTTCTTATTGACAAGGGAAAGGCAAGGCTGACAGGAATAGCTTAGTCCTTAAGACTAGAAGTATTATTATTATCATGGTTGTTATGATGTATTTAAGAATGATTAAGTTAATCACTGAATTGTAATAGTAATGGTTACGGTACCTTGGGACGTAAATATTTATATTATATCAATGTAATTATTCTATTATTTCCGTTGTTAATGATTTAGCAAGATATTCGTAGTTGTACGTGATGCACCGAATTCGAGATATGGGTGTCTGAATTTTGGGGGCGTCACAGGTTGGTATCAAAGCTTTAGTTATAAACCTTAGGAGCGAGAGCCCTTAGACTATAACTTGGGAGAACTTAGAAGATAGAAGGGAATGAAACTCATATAGAGTTTTCATAGAAAGAGACTTAGCATGTTATAGAATATAACTTCTCTCTATACAATTGACTTATGTTATTTAACATTCTAATGGGGTTGTTGTTTGTTCTGTCTTGTGTTGGTGATTGTAGGATGACTAACATAGGAGGGCCTAGCCGAGTAGTAGAAGAGGATCCGCGTGACATACACGTGGTATGTGAGACACCATTGATAGCAGAGCCTACATCAATTGTAGTCCCTATCGATGATGAGGAAGAGGAGATGGAGCCAATACCCGAAGAGTCTGATCCAGAGGAGGAGCCTATGGAGGAGCGTATGGTGGACGAGTCCATGGAGAACTCTGACGAGACTACTTTTGAGGATAGGATGTCGGGGGAGTATGAGGAGCAGATTTTAGAGTTAGAGGCTGAGGCTAGAGACAGGGAGTCCGAGCTCCAAAAGCTGAAGGACGAAGACCATCGAAGAATGTTAGTGATGCAGGAGATGGAGGTAGAGATTGCTCACCGTAAGGAGGCAGGGATCCAAATGGGGGCTCTGTTTCACAAGGCGGTGGCTAGGAATGTAAAACTGGCAGGGAAATTGGAAGAAATGGAGCAGAGGGAGTTGAGCGAGAGGACAGAGAAGGAAGCTATCCGTACTCAGTTAGAGATGGAGGTAAGGGTTAGGACCCATTTTGAAGAAAAGTGGGAAGGGGGCAATGATAGGGCTAACGATCTAGAGGATGAAGTGAGATGCAAAAGGAGGAAGATGAACAGGATGGGCTATGCAGTACGCACGGCCATGGGGAGACTGATTGATGAGGTGAATCACTACCCGGCAGGGAAGGGACAGACACGACACACCATAAGCCGAGATTTGGTGGTGCACATAACTCAGAGGGAGTACCAGAGCGCTGTGGATCGCGGGATGATGGATTAAGTCTAGGCGTTAAAAGTTATTAGTGGTAGTTCGTTATGTGGTGTATTATCCGTTGTTGTATTTCGACCTTTATGTAGAATGTGAAATAGTTGTAAGCCCCAACTTTTGAGTTAAAGGGGTAGTATGTTAATGATTGTCCCCATCTTTTGTGATATTAGGGGATTAGTTGTGTCATTTATAGAGGTATGCTGGAGATAGCATGTAATGTAACAATTTGGCATATGAATATAAATGATCTTGTTCTGAAATGTGTTCTGAAATCTTATTCCTTCTATGAAGAACTGTTTAAGTAATATGATTAGATAATAAAAATAGAAGTTGGTGATGCAGAAAAATACCGCCCAGACATAGATTAACTGCACCGGAAGAGTCGGTTAATGATGAGAGAGGACAAGTAGACCCCATTCAGAGGCTTGTAGATTTGTTAGGGGAGGCTCTTAGGGGAAGAAATGAACAAGTACCACCCATTCCCCAAGTAGCTCTTGGCCGCAAAACTTTAAGGACTTTAAGAGTGTAGGACCTCCTAATTCATGGGTACTACCTGAATTCTATCAGAAAGCATAAACGTGGATCAAGGAAATGGAGAAAGCCTTTGCCATTGCTCATGTGGGTGAAGACCAAAAACCGTGTTCACTACATATATGATGAGGGGTGAAGCAAACTACTGGTGGGAAACAAATCAACAGAGAGCGGGAGAAGGGACTATAACCTGGGAAAGGTTTAAGACCTTGTTCTTCGAGAATTACTTCCTGAGGAGCATGATGAATAAGATGGAGGTAACGTTCTTAGAACTAAAACAGGGGGAGATGACAGTGGCACAATATGCTGCCAAGTTCAACGAACTCGCACGATTCGCACCACATCAAGTGGACACTGAAGAAAGAAAATCTCGACGCTTCGAACTTGGACTAAAACCTTGGTTGTTCAACAAGGTGTCAGTCCTTCAAATCGACTCGTTCGCCACCTTATTGGAGAAGGCGGTAATTGCTGAGGGAGGTAGCGAGGCATTGAGCCAATACAACAAAGAGAAGAAGAACAAGAATGCTGGGGGAGAAACTCGTGGAGGCAGTAGCAGTGGTGGAAGTTATCTGGGAAAGAGGAAATGGGATAACCGCAACAACAACACCAACCAACGAAACATCAACCAGTCAGGAAATTATCAAGGAGGATTTAAGAAAAGTAGTGAAGCTTGCTCGAAATGCGGGAAAAACCATCAAGGGAATCTTTGGAAGGGCGCAGATCTCGCTACAAATCATGTGGCCAAGAAGGGCACATTTCACCCAACCGCCCAAAGCCAAAAAGATCAAGGGATGTTTCTCGTGGCTCAACCGAGCATCAAATCAAGGATTGCCCAAAGAAGGGGAGCAACGGAGGAAGCGCCAACAGGAGGGGGCAAAGAAGTCGATGATCGGCGGACCAACGCAATCCAACCGATCGACTGCCCGAACATTTAACATGACTGTCCAAGACGCAGTGACTGCAAGGGACGTGGTGTCAGGTATTCTCCCGATCAATAATATAAATGCGTATGTATTATTTGATTCGGGTGCTACCTATTCCTTTATGTCTCAAGAATTTGCTAATCGACTAAACATACCTCCCTAACATTTAGAAAACTCATTGAACGTAGAGATTGCGAATAAGGAAGTAATTCCCATAGAGTTTGTTTACCGAAACTGTTGTGCAAACATTAGAGGTCACGAACTAAATGTAGACTTATTTCCGATTAAACTGGGAGAATTTGATGTGATATTCTGAATGGATTGGTTATCCACCACGCCGCGATAATCAATTGTCGAAGAAAAGTGTGAACCTTCGCACTCAAATCGGTCTAAGGTAGTGTTTTACGAGTAGCTCATCGCCAAGCAATCGTGTTGCCTTACAATGATGCAGGCCAAGAAATTATTAAAGAAAGGATGTGTAGGCTATTTAGCCTATATAGTGGACACTCAGAAAAAGGGAATAGAAATGGAAGTTATATCAGTGGTAAGAGATTTCCAAGATGTATTTCCAGACGAACTTCTTGGCCTTCCGCCAGACAGAGAAATCGAATTTATAATAGACTTAGCACCGGGAACCGCACCAATTTCGAAAGCCCCATATCGTATGGCGCCAGTAGAAATGAAGGAATTGATGATTCAATTGCAAGAGCTACTAGATAAGGGTTACATTCGCCCAAGTGTGTCTCCTCGGGGAGCACCAAAGTTGTTTAGAAGAAAAGGATGGAGCGATGAGGCTCAGATCGATTATCGAAATTGAACCGAGTGACAATTAAGAACAGATATCCATTGCCAAGGATAGAAGACCTTTTCGATCAACTGAAGGGAGCGAAGTGTTTTTCCAAGATAGATTTACGAATGGGTTATCATCAGTTGAAAGTGCGAGAGGAGGACATACCAAAGACGGCGTTTCGAACTCGCTACGGACATTACGAATTTCTAGTAATGTCATTTGGGTTAACCAATGCTCCTAAGCTGAAGATTCATGGACTTGATGAACCGGGTTTTCAAGCCATACTTAGATAAGTTCAGTAGTAGTATTTATCGATGACATTTTGATTTATTCAAAGATGAAGGAAGAGCACGCCGAACACCTGAAGATGGTATTAAAAGCATTGAGAAGGGAGAAGATGTACGCTAAATTTTCAAAATGTGAATTTTGGATGGAAAGGGTTCAATTTCTAGGGCACGTGATAGATCAAAATGGAATTTCCGTGGATCCTGCAAAGGTGGAAGCGAAGAAATCGGGAACAAATACCAAGATGCCAACAAAAGTTAGGAGTTTCTTAGGTCTAGCCGGCTACTATCGAAGATTTATCCAAGATTTTTCTAAGATAGCAACCCCGCTGACCAATCTAACAAGGAAGACAGAGAAGTTCGTGTGGACGGAGAAATGCGAGGAGAGTTTCAAAGAATTGAAGAGGATGTTGAGCGAGGCGCCTGTATTATCATTACCAGATGATACGGGAGGATTTGTGGTGAATAGTGATGCATCACATAGAGGACTTGGTTGTGTGCTAATGCAACATGGTAAGGTCATTGCATATGCCTCACGACAGTTGAAAGATTTCAAAAGACGATACCCTACCCATGACTTGGAGTTAGCGGTAGTCTTTGCATTGAAGATTTGGAGGCACTATTTGTATGGAGAAAATGTGAGATATATACGGATCACAAGAGTCTCAAATATATCTTCACATGTAAGGAGTTGAACATGCGACAAAGAAGATGGTTGGAGCTAATCAAGGATTACGATCACGAAATTCTTTATCACCCTGAGAAAAGCAAACGTGGTAGCCGACGCTTTGAGTAGAAAAGGAAGGGAGAAGTTATTCAAATTGACAACTCAAGAGGAATTAATAAGAGAAATGGAAAAGTTGGAAATAGAGGTGGAGGAACCAAAAGAAGCAGAAGGAAAATTTCTCATAATGAGAGCTCACCCGACGTTATTGGATAGAATAAAGGAAGCACAAGAGAAAGATGAAGAATGTGAGAAAATAAAGAAGAGAATAATAGAAGATAAGGAAGAAAGGTTCAAGGTAGACAAGGACGGTATATTGAGGTTTGAGAGTCGAGTATGGGTGCCAGATGTAATCGAACTGAGAGAGGAAATCCTACACGAAGCACACAATACGCCGTATTCTGTTCATCCAGGAGGCACAAAAATGTACCGGGATCTTCGACACCATTTTTGGTGGCCTAATTTGAAAAGAGAAGTTGCGGAGTGTGTTAGCAGATGTCTTACTTGTCAAAGAGTCAAAGCGGAACACCAGAGGCCCAGTGGACTACTTCAACCGCTGGAAATACCAGAATGGAAATGGGAGCACATCACGATGGACTTCGTGGTTGGACTTCCTACCATACGTAGGGTTATGATGTCATTTGGGTTATTGTAGACCGATTAACAAAAACAGCTCATTTTCTACCCATCAAGATTTGATTCAATTTGAACCAATTAGTGAATTTGTACGTGAAGGAAATCGTATCGCGACATGGAGTGCCGGTGTCGATTGTCTCCGATCGAGATCCGCGTTTCACGTCAAAATTCTGGAAAAGTTTGCAAGAACGAATGGGAACTCAATTGAGATTAAGTAATGCTTATCACCCTCAAATGGACGGGCAAAGTGAACGAACCATACAAACGTTGGAGGACATGCTGAGAGCTTGCGTGATGGACTTCAAGGGGAATTGGGACGACCATTTACCATTGGTAGAATTCGCTTACAATAATAGCTATCATGCGAGTATATCCAGATGTCACCGTATGAAGCTCTTTTTACGGAGAAAAAATGCAGGACACCATTATGTTGGGACGAAGTCGAGAACGACTTACTTTTTTGGGACCCAAATTAGTTCAAAGAAATGGTCGACGTGGTAACAACAATAAGAGGTAGATTGGTTGCAGCTCAAGATCGCCAAAAGAAGTATGCCGATTTACATCGCCAGAACCGAGACTTTGAAGTCGGTAGTTTTGTGTTTTTGAAGGTATCTCCTTGGAAAGGAAAGATCGATTCTAAAGAAAGGAAAATTGAGTCCGAGGTTCATAGGACCATTCGAGATATTGAAACGAGTGGGCGAAGTGGCATACAAAGTTGCTTTGCCACCCGAACTGGAACACATCCACAACGTGTTTCACATTTCCGTACTACGTCCGTATAAGTCTGACTATAGACACGTGATTTCCTATGAGCCCATTCAAGTAGAGAAGAATCGCATATGAAGAAATTCTGCTCGTATAATAGATAAGAAAGAACAAACGCTAAGAAACAAAGTTATATCTTCTGTAAAAGTGCTTTGGCGTAACCACGATGTCAAGGAAGCAACGGGGAATTACGAGATAGAATGATGAGGGATTATCCCCAACTTTTGTGTAAACCTATAGCAATTCCGGGACGGAATTTTTATAAGGGGAGAGGATGTAATACCCGAGAAATTCCTCATATTATTAAATAAATATGCTAATGAAAGTAATATTTATATGAATAAAAGTGTTAACATTTTATCGAGATCAATTGATTCAGATTAGATCAATGTGCATTGAGAAGCTTAGTTTAAGCTTGGAAGATTATGCTTAGTGTGGCATTGAGATGTAAATAATTATTGCATATGATGATAAGCTTAACTTATACAATTTATTATGTGAGTGGAATTATTAATCGAGGATAACTTAATATTGGATCTAGGATTATCCGAGCCCAACCTTAGTATGTAGATTGGGAGTCTAGCCCAATAACTTAATTGATGGACTTTTTAGTTAGCCCAATAACTTGGAACATTTAAAGACCAATTCGAACCCAACATAACAATTGGTACAAGGGTTGACTTTTAAAATATGGCGTAGGCGATGTCGCTCTGATCGACCACCCCATGCTTATGTCCAGATCGCTTCTCTTGTCTCAAGTTAGGGGTCACCAAGTACAAAGGACAAGAGCCTAAACTCTCTTTACGTAAACTTTCAAGTCGCTAATCCTAGGTAATCATGGCTAGTGAGTGGGTCGGTATAAAGTGGTTAAACAACTCCTTAAACAACCATTGTTCCTTTCTATCATTATGCATGGATCCCCACATTGTGTAAAGCAATGGTCTAGTCCATGCTTTCCTCTATAAATACGAAATGCCTTTTGCATACCGTTATATTGTTAAGAGTATTGAGACATCTCGAGTGAAGAATTCTTAGTCGCTAAGCATTTCAAAGCCAAATCAAAAGTGAGATATCAAGGTTGAGAAGGTAAAATTTCTACTTCGCTCTTAACTTGAGTCCGGTT
The DNA here is from genome assembly GCA_020205605.1 of Panax ginseng. Lineage (NCBI taxonomy): Eukaryota > Viridiplantae > Streptophyta > Magnoliopsida > Apiales > Araliaceae > Panax > Panax ginseng. Next base: position 91,100,780 of record CM035148.1, on the reverse strand, counting down.
TGATCCTTGGTTTTTCCTAATTAATAGGTCAAGTATGATGAACTAGCATGTTATAAGGCATTAGGAAGTTCACTTTCGTGCATGAACACGTTAATAAAAAAAAATTGTTAGAATTAAAAGTTAGGACTTGATGCTTCTGACATAAGTCAGATGACACTCTACTATCCAAATCATAGTGTCATGTCATATTGGTGCCGGTCTCTTTTGAAAACACTACGATTGCTCACTTAACATCTGCAAGTGTCTGGACTACTCTACGATTCTTGGAAAGGTCCACCATGTAGATGACCACGACCGTAGAGTAAGATTGTTGATCGTAGAGTGATAGCCAGACTGACTACGACCGTAGAGTAAGATTGTTGATCGTAGAGTGATAGCCAGATGACCACGATCGTAGAGTAAGATTGTTAATCGTAGAGTAATGGTGATTAATTTGTCGATCGTAAAGTAATGGTCGATTGCTCATCGTAGTAATATTGTTGATCGTGAGAGTAACGTAACAATTGGGTTTGGGCGTGTGAGGCCATGAAACAAGAAGTGTTGTCTTCTTGGACAAGAAGTATTGTCTTCTGACAAGAAGTGTTGTCTTCTGGACAAGAAGTATTGTCTTCTTGACAAGAAGTATTTCCTTCGGACAAGAAGTGTTGTCTTCTTCGGACAAGAAATGTTGTCTTGACAAGAAATGTCTTCTTGACAAAACGTAATGTCTTCTTGGACGAAGTCGTAACGCCTCTTGGACATGGCCAGATGCCCTCGGAGATGACAGGATAACTTCGGGTTCGGATAGGGCAAGATGTCTTGGGACTCTGAGACAAAGACCATAACTTGAAATAAGGATGAACTTATGTATATCCCTTTATCATTATAAACTGCTATCACCCAAACCAAAATATAAAGTTTTACTAGCTTCGAAAAATAATTCTAATACCGCAAAGCATGCGTAGAAAAAGTCATTCGTCAAGAGGTATGATTAAAGAGATGTTAATGGATGCAATATTCATACATAGAAGAATGTATAATGAGTACATGTTATTTATATATGTATATATCAAGTGTGTTTGGCTAATGAATACCTATACTTATGTAAATAAGATAGCATAGTTCATTGAGGTGATTTTTGCTATAAGTGGTAATCGCCGCTTAAAGGCAAGTTCCTAACCTTACTCAAATTTCATTGAGCAAGTTTCTAAACCTTATCTTGTTACATTGAGCAAGTTCTTACCCTAAACCTCGTTGACCAAGTTTATTATCCCTACTTGTCATCGTTATATAAATTGATTGATTCATCTTTCTACATTGAGCAAGTTATCATTATTATAAATCTAGCATGTCTTGTATATTAAAGTTTATTAATCCTTCAAGCAGGATGTTGATATACAATAATTATTCTATTGTATACCTTTGAGATTTTATCCAAGTTGAATTATCTATTATTGTTAAACATAGTTAGACTAGCGAACCCCTATTGATTCGTCTAGTCCATAGTTGATGAGCGTTCTAAATTTCAGAACCCTTGATGAATTATCCAAACCAAACTTCCTTGGTGCGGACCCAAACGTTAAATTGAGATGAACAACCCTCATAGGAGGGGAAATGATATGTTGTCGGGAAACCGACGTGCGCTCCCAAGTATGATTAAATGTTATACATAACATAGGGTACTTTAGGCTGATCACGTGATGTACTCGTTTATTGTGGATTACAGTGTAATACTGTTAATTGTAGTAAGAGTTCTTAGTCCTTAGTGACTGCTCAGTACTCATTCATGATGAACCTCGAGAGGAGTAAATCCTGAAATTGTGATATACTTCAGTCTATAACGACATCTATTGAATACTCTTGATGTTTCTTGATATTCTGGAACTACTTATCATTTTTGAAATCCTGAGAATTTTAAATGCTATAATTGCTTGTCCCTTACTTGCTGGGCAAATTTGTTGCTCATTCTTGCTTCCTAAAACATTTCAGTCAGGGCAGAGCAAGGTAGTACTTCCGGACAGGACAAGGGAAAGGGCAAGGCGACAGAATAGCTTAGTCCTTAAAACTAGAAGTATTATTATTATCATGGTTGTTATGATGTATTTAAGAATGATTAAGTTAATTACTGAATTGTAATAGTAATGGTTACGGTACCTTGGGACGCGAATATTTATATTATATCAATGTAATTATTCTATTATTTCCGTTGTTAATGATTTAGCAAGATATTCCTAGTTGTACGTGATGCACCGAATTCGAGATATGGGTGTCTGAATTTTGGGGGCGTCACATGTACCAATCTATCCGGATTCACGAATCCCCAATTTAGTAATCCAACGATTGGAAACTATTTTAGTTTTAAGCTTTCTAAGAATTTAGATCTCATTAGAATGATCATCATCATTATTCTAAAAGCATTGCTTAAAACTATGGGTTTATCACATATTATAAAACAGCATCATGTAGATAATTAAAAGCCTTTAATAAATTAATACTTTTTATTAATAAATGAATAAGATTGTTACAAAGTATATGCTTTATCATCAAACATGATTGGCTTGTGTGCATATTACTTTCAATCTCCCACTTGCACTAAAGCCAATTGCCATTGTATCTCATACCCTTCTTCTATATGTGACGATTATCCTGCTGTTGGATAAGCTTTAGTTAATGGATATGTAATGTTGTTCTTGAGAGTTCACTATCTCTATAGTGATTTTCAATCTTTCAATGATTCTTATAATCAAATGAAACTGCCACAACACATGTTTAGATCCAAGATGAGACTTAGGAACTATTCCTAGTTCTGTAATGAACTTTTCATCCAAACAATCAACTTGTAGCTTCATTTACAGCCATATACTTTGTCTTTATCACTAAACCAGCAACTCTTTGCTGTTTGGAACCTTTCAAATTCGCTGCACCACTGTTCAAGGTAACGCTTTACCTTAAAGTGGATTTTCTGTCGTCTTGGTCTGTCTGAAAAACTTGAGTCTGTTAAGCCCTCTAGTTTTAATTCAGACCCACCATGTATGATCACATCCTTAGTGCTGGTTAAGTACTTTAAGATGTTTTTCACTGTCTCACAGAGAACTTCTCCATAATATGATTGATCAACATCAGGTCTCGTATATTTCATTGTATACATGATAATTACTCATGCGATCTCTCTTTTTGGAGTCTATGGGGACTATTAAGAGAGATACACTCCATGGCTCATCAACATGAGACATCCCATGGAGTTTTCCATGCTAAACGACTTTAGCATCAAATGAATATACGTTCCTTGGGTTAAGCCAATCATCCTTTTAAATCTATCTATATAGATTTGCATCCCCAATTAAGATACTCTTCCAAAATCATTCATGGAGGAATGATTAGACAACTTTATCTTTACTGATTGTAGCATTGATATGTTATTCCTCATCCGTAATATATCAACATATAATACTAGAAAGTTCACGACATTCCCACTGACCCTTTTGTACACACTAGAACTCTTACCTCATCATATGTAACTCTGGATCATCATCTTCTATGATGCATACCTCATCATCATCATCCATGATGAATCCATACCTCCTAGGTATCTTCGGTACTATTCCAGATTTATGATTCAGTTGTAATACAATAGGTCTATCTACAGATTCCTCTAATTTGACTTATAGTGTTTTGTGGTTCTTGAACTCTTCAAGATCTATTATCCTCCCACTAGCCCCTACAATGATAAACACCTTTATCTTAGAAGGCAGCGTGTTTCGCAACAAACACCTTTTGCTAAGTAGAATTATAGAACATATACCATAAACTTACTTTAGGATGTCCGACAAATCTGTACATGTCAAATCGTGTCCCAAGCTTATCCTTTGAAACCGTTTCACATAAGTTGGACAACCCCTTATATTAACATACTTAAGATTAGGAATCCTCCCTGTCCATAACTTTTATGGAGTCTTGGGGCCGGATTTTGAGGTTACCTTTTCGTGAATGTCTGACCATTTCTAGGACATTATCCCAGAAGGATACTAGAATGTCGGTAAAATCATTATGGACCGCACCATGTCCAACAAGGTATGATTTTTCCTTTTAGATACATCAATCAATTATTACGTATCATGAGGCGTCCATTATGAGAAAACCATTTGAGATGATCTAAAAACTTATTGCTCAAGTATTTATTCCTTGATCTAATCAAAGAATGTTAATACTTTGTCAATTTGTTTCACTTCTGAATTCTTTGAACTTTTCAAATAATTCACACTTGTATTTCATCAAATACGCACATTCAACTCTTTGAATGATCATCTCCTTTTCTTATACTAGTTTGTTCAATTTGCAAAATTATTTTCACATAAGTCAAGCATACAAAATCTATTAAGTAACATTCCAGTTCTATACAAAACATTATTATTATAAATAGAACAACAATTGTTCTTAATTATAATACCAAAGATTTCATTTTCCAACAATAAAATAGAAATAATGTTTCTAACGAGAACTGGAATACAATAACAACTTATTGACTTAATAGACTTGCCTGTAGGTAATGCTAAACAATAAGTTCATATGGCTAATGCAGCAACCTTTGCTTCATTTCCCATACATAGGATTACTTATCTTTGTTTAGCTTTCTACTTCTGCTTGGTCCCTTCATAAATCTATATTTATGATAACCAAAGTCGGTATCCAATACCCAAGTTGAACCCTGACTTAAAGAAAAATTTATTTTAATCATGAACAAAAACTATATTTGTTACCGAAACTTCACTAAGCTTCTTTGGTTAGCCTCTTCAAGATGCTTCTCGCAGTTTCTTTCTAGTGTCCAGGCTTATTGCAGTGGAAGCAAACTCATTTGCTATCCGTATCAGTTTTGTTCTTATTATCCTTTGTTTTGCCTTTTTATTTACCTTCTTTGAATCGTTCTTATTTCCAGAAGATCCTTTGGCCCCTATCCTATAAGACATGGTCTTTCTTGGTTGGAAAGTGACTCTCAACATTTTTCAACATGTTAAGCAAATTAGTGACGCTGATATCTAGCTTGTTTAGATGAAAAATTCACAACAATTGTGAAAGGAGTCCGGGAGTGAGTGCAAGATCAAATCTTGGCACAACTCCCCATCCATAACAAAACCCGTTGTCCTAACTGTTCAATCAAATTGATCATCATTAGAACTTTTATCTGTACTGTAGTGTCATCGGTCATTCTAGATCGTAAGAGCTCCTTAGATATCTAATATCTATCAGTCCTACTTTCCTCACCATCAACTACTTGATGTGCAGGAATATAGTAGGAGCATCCATAGTTTCATGCTGACGCTGAAGCTCATTACTCATGGATGTGAGCTTGATGCATTGAGCCAACTGTGCATCATGTTGCCACTTTCTAAAAGTAACAATCTCTTCCTCAGAGGCATTGTCTACAACCATTGCAGGGATAGGCGTATTAAAGACATAAGATAACTTTTCAGTCGTGAGAACTATTCTCAATTTCCTTAACCAATCCGTTTAATTAGGTCCGGTTAATTTAGCATCTAATATGCTATGCAGTGATAGTAATTTTAGGCATTGTAAAATTCTGTAAATGAATTTGTAATTAACAACATTTTAGCATACATTCTTTTATTAATTACCAAAATAATTTAGGTCTTATTTTAAATTGGTATCTCCCACTATTTTCATCAAACTATATTACCCTCACTTATATAGTTCGGCAAAATCTAATTAAAGATATGCTAGTGAGAATAAGGATCCCATTTCAAATGTAGATAGCCTTGTGTGTGCACAACAAACTATATATAAATTAATAGGTAGACAACTCTTATCAATTACATCAACTATGTAACTCCTTGTATTTTGCCTCTTAAATCATAATGGTCAAGTGTGTGCACATCAGAACTAAAATGATTTAAGTTAAGTCAGACCCAGCATTTCCATATAATTGAAGAGAAAACTACAGCCCTTGTGTGTGCACAACAAAGCAATAATGTTCAATTCCTTATAAACATCATATGTAATAAAAACAACATCTTAAATATTTAATACTTGCCTTGTGTGTGCACAACAAACTCATATTAAATATTTAATACTCTATTGTTTCTATCATGCTAGAAGGCGACGTTTGATATTCCAAATATCTTTGAACGTTACAACTTAATATAAAATATTTGAGGGGTTTGTTATTAATTTGTCTCATCTTGTTTAACGCGCATTCACATATATATATATAAAATACGCATCATATTAATGAACATGCGAAGCATGTTTGCATAATATATAATATATATAGTATAAGCATACACATATAGAATACTATATTCTACGGATTGATTATGGACTTTTATTCTAGTTTGGTTCACTAGAGCCACCAAGTGAACCAAAAGGTCAAACCTCTAGGGTGCAAAATTAATATTTAAATATAACTATTACATTTAAACACGGGCTCCATTACAAAGCGGGTCTTCAAGCTCTTTTGCCCTTGATTTCCAATTCTTCAAAATTAATTCTAACTATTCTATTACAAAACTATTTAAAATAAATGGAAACCTTGATCGTGAGTCGAGGAAGTACATAGGAGGAGTTAGAATTTACATTAAGAAAAATTAGAGAAGGCAGTGCAATGACCCCATTTAATAAAACACATACATTCATGCATCCAACTAAAATAAAATCCAATCACATTGGTCAATAGTCCATAATCAATCCCATTTATTATCATACACATCACCATATGCATCAATAAATAATATTCATCTCATGAATAATAAACATTCAATATATATATATATATATATATATATATATATATATATATATATATATATATATATATTGATATCATTTAATGGGAAAATTTAGTTAGTATAAAATCTAATTTTGAATCAAAGTAAACTCCTTTATTTTAATCCAAATTTAAATCAAAATAAAAACTATTTTATTTTAATTTATTCAATTTTGAATAAAATAAACTATTTTATTTTAATCAAAATCTTTAATCAAAATAAACTCCTTTATTTTAATTAATTATGGAATCCAATTCCATATAAAAAAAACTTCATCAAAGGAAACACGGATTCTCTTTCCTATTCACAAATAAACTCCTTTATTTTGAATAACATGAAATCTTATTTTATATCTAAATAAACTCCTTTATTTAAAGAAATACGGATTCTCTTTCCTATTCACAAATAAACTCTTTTATTTTGAATAATATGAAATCTTATTTCATATCTAAATAAACTCCTTTATTTTTGGAAACATGGTATCCAATTTTAACTCTAATTAGTTATCATGGAATCCAATTCCAACTCTAATTAGTTAGCATGAAATTCAATTTTTTAAAATTAAAATAAACCTTTTTATTTTAAAATTAAAATAAACTTTTTATTTTAATTATAAAATAATTAAGAATAATATATATATATATATATTAACCGTATATATTTATATCATATATCAAATATATATATATAATATATACAAACATTTGAATCATGCCTGTTAACATCTCGATTTCGTGCACATGAATCCTTATTTGCAGACTTGCAGTATGATTACCTTAAACATATATATCACGCAAATCACCCACGAAAATCATATCACGCAAATCATGCTAACTAATTAATTAAAAAAAATTAATTAATCCTAATCTGCAGTATGATTCCAAAAAGGGACAAGCCGTGAATCAGATTGACAAAAAAAAAAAAAAAATCACCCACGGAATCGGTAATTTTTTTCATAAAATAATAATTTTATACAACAAAATTATGCCCAATTAAATTGTTTTAAACACATATCAATATACATATTAAATTAAAACAATTAATAATTCGAATAAAGGTTTGGCTCTGATACCACTGTTAAGTTTGTAATATTTATGAACACAATCAAATTGCACAAAATAAGCAGAAACGTGAAAAATCAGAGTTTTAAAATTTTACAAACCATATACCCGGATCATCCTTTATGCACAATTATTAATTAAACGAAAAGATAAAGAACAAGAATCATACCCTTGAAGATCAAGGCTTCCTCGAATGCAAGTTCACCTCTAATCCTTTTCGCGTTCAACTTGAATCCACCGGGTTTGGTTCCTTCCTCTGATCAACGTTAACCACCCAAGTGTTTGGCCTCTAGAGGTGATCCACCAAGGAAGAACAAAAATTCAAGAGGATGGGTGTTTGCGAAACCCTAGTTTTCTATCTCTATAGAAAAAGCGTCTCTCTCCAACTATCAAATTACGTATGTTGTTAAAAAGTCAACAACCACACCACCCATAATAAGACTCCTCTTATTTATAGATGTGGGCAACCCTCCTTAACAATTAAGAAATTGGGTTTTATTTTAGTAATTAAACTCTTTTTTAATTAATTAGGCTCCCAATCTTATTAGGAACAAATGAGAGTACTTTTATTAATTAATTCCCAAACTCCTTTAGAATTAAATAATAATAATAGTAATAATAATAATAAGACTCCTCTTATTAATTTATATTTAATATTTCTAAAATATTAAATAATAAATATTAAACTATTTAATTTATTCTATCACCATAGATTAAATTAAATATACCTAACAATTATTACGATTATGCCATTATCTTCTTAAATAATTATTCTACCTTTTATGGTGTAACCCTTTAGGTTCTCCATATTAAGCAGAGTTGTGAATAAATCAATTAGAACAATTCTAATCTTATTTAAATAAATAAATTAAACTAATAATTTATTTAAATAAATAATATTTATTCTACTAATAGGGATAAGTCTCCTAGCGATCAACGACTTTTCAGGTAATATAGATTTCAACATTAATCATAAAAGAACCTTTGAGTAAATAGTTACTGTACAATTCAATCCTTCCACCATACAATGTCCCCGATTAAATATAAGACATGAAATTCTTGTCGAGTCTTATTTTATTTAATTATATGTATTTCAACTCTTAAATGCACTGACTACAAATAATGCAAATTAGAAACTCCTTTCTAATTTCTTTTACGCCTTATAGCCAAGGACTCTTTGGGTTGTCATTTATCGAATCAAATGGGACATTTCTCTTCTTTTACTAGAGTGGTAGATTCTTTATTGATCATACATTATCTCCATATACGACTTATTATACCCAAGCATACTCTTTGATATACCCTAAGGGTCTTAAGGAATAAGTCAAAGTATAACTCATCATACACAAGATACTATAATGATCTCAAGTCCAAGGATCACTTGTACTACTATCACTACAGGAATTCCTATTGACATGCAAGTAAAACTCCATTAGGTATTTCTTAGCGAGCTACGTTCAGTGAACTTATTCTCTAATAAGCACCTACATACTTGCATTAGTGTCTCCACACAAATGATCATGAGATCAATCATCCTCATCCAATGAGCAAGCAATGTATGTACCAATCTATCCGGATTCACTAATCCCCAATTTAGTAATTCAACGATTGGGAACTATTTTAGTTTTAAGATTTCTAAGAATTTAGATCTCATTAGAATGATCATCATCATTATTCTAAAAGCATTGCTTAAAACTATGTGAATAAGATTGTTACAAAGTATATGCTTTATCATCAAACATAATTGGCTTGTATGCATACTATTTTCGAAAAGTCATACATGGCTGTGGTGCGTAGATGGACTTGGTATGATTATGACCAGAGGATTATTAGGGTATAATCATAACCGTAATGTTACAAATGATGTGGAAAAAAGTCCTCATTGGCCCGTAGTGCATTGATGGACGGTTTTGGTATGATTATGGCTATGGATTCTCTTTGGTAGTAGTGCAAAGATGAATTGTTTTATGGCATGATCGAGCTAGTTGATGAAAAACATGATTATCTTAAGTAGTAGTGCATGGATAATTAAATGGTCGTGATACTAAAGAATATCCTTGGCGTAGTGCGGGGGTGATTCGATGATGTGGATTATTTATTAAAATTTGAGTCCCAAATGATAAAAGTGATTAAAAACCTTTTAAATCATAGAAGATAGAAGATTTTATTCCTACTTGACTCTTCTAATGGATTGCTTGTTCCATGCAGATTAAACTTGATAGTTATTATATTTTATTAGTTTAACAACATGTTGAAGGCTAACGATAAATTATTTTGCATTATCTTAGTCATAATATTTCTTCTTGGGCTAGTTGAGATCACCTTTCTTTCAATTGTTCTCTTGAGGAAATGAGAACGAAATACTGGGACTAGTCGGAGAAACGGTGATGGTCCTAGATGTTGCATTAGTAGTCCTCACTATTCCGTGAAATAGTGTGATAATAATTGTAATGAGGACTCCTTTTGAGTTTGTATAATCTCTAGTAGATAATATTTGTATTCAAACTCACGGTTTATGTTTTGTCGTATTGTACACCTACAGATTGTATTATTAAGTTGTATTTGAATTACATACCATGTATCTGGCGACTCAAGATGGGTGATGTATACCTAATTTTGGGGGCGTCACAGTTGGTTTTTCGAATTATATTTTTGAATATTATGGTATTCATTTGATATAATGTTATAGTTATGGGTAATATTTATAAATTTTGCAAAGTACGCAAGTTGTTATATAATATTCGATTGGTGGGGAATATTCGTTTTAACGGGGAATATTCATTACAACGGCACAATCATTGGTGGACCCATAGCGGAATTATTGTCGGATTGAGAAAACGACAAAAATACTTTATGAAAATAACGGCGGAGGTGTTACTCAATTAAAACCGTTGAACTACCCATTAGTAAAAGTATAATAATACGGCGTAGTTACTTATGCTATCACTACAGTATTGATTATTGATGCTTACATTGAAAGTCACTCATTATACTCATTTATTGCTCGATAATTAACATCATATCTCTCATATTATTGATTCAATTATTGTTACAGTATCATCTACATTATATGATATATTATTAAATCAATAATTGAGATGGCAAAGTTATTCATATTATTATTTATAATATTGACAATGTCTAAAAGTTTTGTCAAGGAGAGGTTTGGTCACCTAATTGCGCGCCAATAAGGAGAAATCCTTATCAGAAAGCCCCCTCTTCCTTGGGAACAACCTGGTTGTTAAATATTGTATTATAATATTAATGATGAATAAGTTCGTGTTGATTAAAGATGAATTTTATAGTTCCATTGTGTTGGACTTATTTGTGTTAGTATAATTGATGTCTGGAGGATATATTTTTCAATTGGGTATTCGGGACACTTTTTGTGTCGAGTTACTATTCACGAGTTACTATTCATGAGTTACTATTCACCCAATTACTATTCACTCTAGTATTGTGCATTCGGGTATTTGGGTACAATATTATTCCATGAGGAGATGTGCTAATTTTTTCGAATAGTTGGTTGAAGATATAATAAGTAAATCAATATGGACCCATTTGGTGGAGTTATAATAGTAATCAATATGGATCGCTGGTTTAAAGTTTTAATAGTAAATCTGTATGGACCATTGTTTTAAGTTTTAATAGTAAACCAATATGGACCATCCGTTTAATAGTAAATCAATCTGGACCGTTCATGAATTAATTACTATTCATTCCATTTTCCTATAAATAGAAGCTAATTCCTTCATTATTTCTTACGAATTCACTGAAACTCTAGAGAGAGAAATTATAGAAAAGCTATAGAAAAGTATTCTGCTCCTTCCCTACTCTTATATTCAATTTCTTTTACGGTAGGGGATATTATTTGTTGTACTCGTAAGGAGTACTATTTCTTTCTTATTTATGAAGAAAACTTCTGTTATTCCATAAAACCATGAACTTTGAGGTTTAGGGTATTTCTACCTGCTACCCCTTTCAATTAAGAAATAAAGGTACTCTACCTCTGAAATATTTTATATTTGGTATGTTTAAAATCACAAATAAGGTAAACTACTGATCACGGTACTTTAGAGGATCGATCATTGTACCTTAGTAATCGAAATGACTATATGCGTTCTTAGATTGGAGTATTTTATCCAATTAGTATATCCCCATTTTCGGGTTGTTCACCTCAGGACTTATCATAAGATTCCTCACCAAAACAATTTAGTTCTAAGATAAGCTTTCAAAGAATACTTTGAATTCCATAAACATTTGTCTAAATTGAATCAAATAAGCTTAGACAGCATATCAATAATTCAATTTCAATCGAAACATTTACGACCAAAATTAGTTGGCAATAATTTACCTTTAAAATTCATAAAATCATTCTATGACATCATGATCTGCCTTTGTATTTACTGATCCAGTTTGAGGATTCCGTCATTTTGTGACTTTGTCATACTACATCATACTATAGTGGGCTGATGATCTTTAGATCACATCTGACACTAAGTAATTCTGCATTGATAACTCCATCATTTTTATCATCTTTGCACCAGGTTACATGATGCATTAATGATATAAAAATACATTTTGATAATTCAAATCATTTTTGTCTAGCCGAATCAATTAGCATAGACTCTTCTCTAAACAGTTCAAAAAAACTTTAAAAATCATCTTTGGTGTCATCATGCCACAATAAGTAATGATGTGTTAGTGGCCCGAAGTCCACACCTACACACTTGTCACCATGTGTTGAGGATAACAAAATTTAATTTTTAAAGACACATCAGTGCGAATTTAGCCAGATGTCAAAAACTTTGAAGTCTAGCATAGCTAGAAGATTTGGAATACCTATGTTTCCACCATCAACTTCACTTTCTCTACTGATCCATTTCTTAATAATTTTATCTATTTCTATCATCCTCAATTCTCTATTTACAACTTTCCCATACCCAGTTCATCAAATTTACCACACATTATGAGTTCAGTAACTTGCCACAATCATATGGGTTTAAGAACTTATCCTAGATAGACCTTAGGCGTCCATTCACTGAGGGGTTCAAAACATACCATATGATTATGAGTCATGAACTTACCATAAGTATGAGTTTTAAGAACTCGCAACAATCCTTATATTCTCTACCTATTTGTTATACACATGAGAAAAAATTCACCTTATCAACATGCATATAGTAAATAGCGCGACATCAGGTTCCAATGATTATCAATGTAAGAAACTAAGTGGTTGCCAAACCAAACTCGGCCACTAATTAATATAGGAAGCTAATCATACAATTCCCCGCCCATACAAAGAATTGGTCAACCTAACCACTATATCGACAAGGAAGCTAAGTGATTCTAAAACCAAGTATAAATTCCCCGCCCATACAAGGAATCATATAACTCAGCTACCGACATGAGTCCTCAATTGAAATCCCTCATCATTCTTACTTTCTCTTTTCTTAATACAAATTTTCTTTAATCCGTATCTTAACATTTACCACTCTTTTCTGAGTTTACATTGTACCATTTCATAGTACCTTCTCTTTATAGCGTCAAGCTATATCATTCCAATCACTTAACATATCATATGTTATTCAACGATTTAATCTTATCACGTCGTGATCTTATTTTGTAATCATTTCTCCTTATACTTACGATCGTTTTATTTTACGATCTTCTTATTCTTCTCTTTAATCATATTATCTTATGATTTTATTTTCACTTTTCATCTTATAGACATAGTCTATTTATTTTCACTTTTCATCTTTATTACTGGAGTCAGGTAACTCCAGATTCTTATCTTTATAGCTTTTCAAGATTCTTCTTTGAATCTTATTTATCTTCATCTTTAATTAATAATGAATTTCCAAAAATTCATCTCTTATCGCTTAAACTCTATTCGAGTTTATTGTTTATCATCATCTCCGCGGGTATAGCCTAAGGTACACCTACCTAAGGTTTATAACCTACGGCTTTGATACCAACTGTAGCATCCCCAAATCCGGGTACTTTTTATCACGAATCTGGTATACTAATTCTATAATTATTGCGGAAGATATAAACATAAATTGTTTATACATTAAACTTTTACACACCATTCCCAAGGTCTACAATCTTAACTTAATACACACATTCAATATCTTAAATGTTTACAATACTATTTTTGTTAGAAGATTTAATAAATCTAACTACATCATAATTTAATCTTACACTTTTGCCTTTGCCTTTATGTCTTTACTCGAGCATTCATCTAAATCTGAAAATTTTATCATGATATAGCAAGGGTGAGCAACAAATTTTCCCAAAAGAAGTTTAAATTACAATGAGGATATATCATGATTGAAAAGAATTGAATAATAAGCTTTCAACTCTTCAACAATATAATACATTGTGAAATAACATGAATCAAATTTCAATAATTTTATGATTGAATCAATAATGTGGATGGTCAAACATGACCATAAATAATTTAACTAAACCAAATGGTAATGAAGGTGATCGACCTTTCATACGATGAACATATACAATATGCACTAAAATGCGAATCAATAATCAATATAGACGTGAATAATCATCAATAATCATTCACTAACATGCTTTGAAATATAACTCAAGTTTGAGTTAAGGAAACTTGCTTGATTCGTTGACTCTTGCTAATCAGATAAGTTAACTTCTTTTGGTAAGACCTATCATTAATAATAAGATTGATCTTTAATTAACATATTTTACTTTGTATCATAATGCTATTACTTTATTAATAGATTATCTACACTAAATCAAATATTAAATAACATCTTAACACATTAGTATTATTATCATCCTTTGATAATTCTTTAATCACTATATCATATCCATTATGATTTAAAACTCTAATAATCATTTACCAAGTTATTCTTTCAACATCTATTAAATCAAATAGATGGTCTCCCTAAACCGAATACAGGATTCTAATCCAACAACTAGATTGCAATCCGAAGCTAGATCAAACAAATTTTCATTCAATAGACTTTTTTCAATCCAAAGTTGGATTCATGGATTTTCATCTAGCATCCCATATCCTTTTACGAAAATATTAAAACAACTTATTATTTTCTATCCTTTTACCAAACACATATACATATATTTCATACACAAAAAGTATTTTTCCATAATTTTCCAACTTCCTTTTAGTATTTTCAAAAATCATTTTAATCGTTCCTTAAGAAATTAGCTCCATCTGCTCAACTAACTCTAAATTCCCATCTCTTGACATAATCTTATACATGTTAACGAGCTCTCGATTTAAATTTTGTGGCCATCGAGTTATAGAACTCAGGTTATAGCGATTTTGTCCAAAAATCACAAAAATTGAAATGGTCATAACTTGGTCAATATAACTTTCGGAATGAGCTCATTTTTGGACAGGAGGTACGTTAATACCATATATTTTCACTTTCCAAAAGGCGAATTTTTCTCACAATTTAAATTGCCGAAACAGCCCCTGGAAAATTCTTTCATAGCAGTTTATTTGGCGTTTCTGATTTTGGAGTCCTTTGGTAAAACTTAAATAAATGAGATCTATAACTCCAATTAACGATCCGTCAATTTTGTTGGATTCGTATCTTTCTGATATACAATTTTCATCTTTCACAATCTTTATTTGGACATGTTAAGCTCCCGGAAATTAGCACGGAAGTGGCTGGTCAAAACAGTGGTTCTAACAGTTTTTCTTAGCTTTGAGTTGTTTGGGATAAATTCCATAACTTACTCATTTTTCAACCTAATTGAGTGATTCCAAAGGGGTTTTATCCTTAATACATAGATCTAGCATCCCAAGATAATAAATCACAAATATCCATCATAGATTTCAAAAATGAAAAGCTAGATCACACTTTCAAGTTTAAGTTTTCCTAAAAATTCTAATTTTCTAATCATTTTGATTCCAACCAAATAAACACCCAATATGGGTGAATCTAAACATAAAAACACTCATCAATATGGATACCCATGATTTTGAGTTTATAAACATAAATCAAGATTTGATTTGGAAAAACTAAAATCAATTATATAAACTAGTTTTAGGATTTACCTTTTTCTCAAAAATCTTCCTTCCTTCTTCTTCTTCTTCCTCTTTCCATGGAGGATCCTTCTATCTCCTCCTCTCTCTTCTTCCTTCCATTAATGGCGACCATCTCTTTCCTTTTTTCTTTCTAAGTGCTTTGAATTGCTCTCTCTCTCTCTCTTGGTTTTCTTTTTGTTAGAAAAAAATAATAATAAGAGATGAAAGATATAATTAGATATTTGTTTGTTGGAGATTTAATGTATAAATATATTTTTTATATCTAGATACATCCCCAATCTCATCTCTTCTTCTATTCCTTAATCATTATCTAGTTGCTTGCACTCTTGAATAAAATAAGTGGCCAAGTTAATTAGTGACACCTAAGCTAAAGGATAATGAAAGAAAAAAATAATCATTGCTCTCCCTATTTTTTTTCCTTCTTATCTCTTTCTCTTCATGGCCATGTGGCCTTATCATCTTCTACATATCCTTTTCTTTTTTCTTTAATTGTTAATTTACTTAATAAGTGACTAGATAGCCCTCCTTAATTAGGTCAAAAATTGGGCCACTTATCAATCAAATTCTATTGGCTTTGTACTTTTATTATTTTGCTTACTAACAAAATAAATTTGGGCTTCCACCAAAAAAAAATGTAATTGGGTCATTATAATACTTGTCCCACACATATATATTTGGGTTAGATTAATAATTTAATCGCCTTTAATCACTTTATCCACAAGTCAAATAATTAAATAATTAATTAGACTTGTTTAAATAATATAACCTCATTAGTACATTAAATCTAATTCTTTTGGACTCTAAATAAATTATTGGGCTATGATATTATTATAATCCATTACTCTTAATTCTATTTTACCCTAATTATTTAATTAGTGTTTTTATTTCTCACACTAGAAAATAAATTCCTTACTTATGCCTTTTCTTGTCCAAAAATATCCCCCCATACTTGGATCAAATTTTTGGGCTTTTTAAATTATTGATTGGGCCAACTCTTGGACCACCATATTTAATCTCTTTTGGGCTTTCTACTAAACATATTTGGGCCATGTAATTTAAATAGTCCACTACCTTTAATTCTATCCTTATCATTTAATATGGTTTTTATTTCTCACACTAGAAAATAAATTCCTTACTTATCCCTTTTTAAATTTCATAACCCAACTAGACTTGGTTATAAAATTAATTATTTGAGATATATAACATAAATCTCTTAATGTTAGTATATATATTTATATATTAATACTCTACCATATTATAACCTCTTAGGTTAATTAATTACCACACCTAATATATATATATATATATATATATATATATATATATATATATTATATATAAGGTTACATAACTTAATTCTTAATTCACTTGAATTAATTCTATGACCACTAAATAAAAGTAACCCTTTAGGTCATTTAAATCTCATATCATGTTTAAATAACTTATTTAAGTTATACAATTTATATTGTATAATTAAATTTAATTTCCTCCTCCTCTCCATAAATTGTTTTCAAACAATTTATTTATATAATAAATATATAATTTAATATATTCAATCATTTATTCAAATATGAATTTAATTTACTAACTATTTTGATACCAATATACATATTTGCATATTGGATCTCCTCTCATATTTTTACTTTACATCCTTTGGTATAATATTAAATATTATATCATTATCCATATAACATATTTCACTTCTCACACTAATTTTGACTTTTCTCCATAAAAAGTCAACTTTTAACTTTGACCAAAAGTCAACATTTACACATTTTGTGTTTACTGTCCATTCTAACTAATCTTGGCGTTTTTGACATGGCAAAGGATTCATGCTTTAAAATTCTATTTCTAACTCAAACTTTGAGTTTTAAATTACTCCTTCTTATTGCTAATCGTATTAACTAACGACTTTATACTTATTCAAATTCTTATTTGCGGTCGAGAGGCCAACGCTTAAGCTATGTTAATTACTAACATAGTTTTATCTTGATCCTTATATCATTAACTTAATTCATCACTCCTCTTTAAAATATATATAGCACTTACTAAGTATATATATATATATATTTCTATACATATATACTCATCTTCGTTTAACCTTATAGCATCTCTTCATGTGAAATCTTATTTTCTTAATAAAATTTCCATATGTACTTATATAACATTTCCTAGACTATTCAATTCACATCAATTTACTGGTATCGTAATACCTTATTCTTGATATTCCTTGAAGTACATATTAATTCATTTCTAGGATTTAGAAATTTTATAACCCGTATTTTCTCTTATTCTCATTCGAATAGCAAACCATATAGGTTTTACTTGAAAGTTTTAAATAAATCCACAAATTATCTTCTAGGTTTTATTCTTTAACCTTTATTCTAATCATTCAAGATTTTATAAATTTTCGGGTTGTCACAGAGAGAAAGCTTATGATTCTGGTGTGATTTTTAATTCTAACTAAGCACCCTATTTATAGGAAAATACTTAGAAGCATACAATGATAACTAACTGCTACTAATGGCTTTACCTATTTATTCACCCCACCACTTTTGAATAAAATTTCAGCACATTTCTCACGAACCAAAAGCGGGGCCCACCCATATTTTAAATAAAACATTTATTTTCGAAACTTCAATAATTTATAATAAATAGCACTTTTATCAAAAAAAAAATACAAATTTTATGTCCATCCCATAGAAAATCGAATTCTTTACAACTTTGTAGAAGAAAGCTTTTCCAAATTCCAAATTCCAAATAGAAAATGCCCGAAATCGACATACGGACGATTTTTAATACCTCCATTCTGACAAAATACTGATAAAACACCTCAACATTAATTCATTCAGAAATATCCACACAAAATAAATATTTCCCTATCCATCCACATAAAATAAATATTTCCTTATCATATAAATCAATAATTAATTATTCACAAATAATATTACAGAATCACAATTATGACAACCATGTCGTTCCCAGGAAAGAGGGGCTTTTCAGGTAAGGATTTCTCCTTATTGGCGTATGATTAGGTGACCAAACCCCCTTTCTGAGCATGAACTTCCTTGAACATTGCTAATAATGTTATCGACAATATTATTCAATTAATATGAATTATGGATCTGATAATGGAGATAATGTGCAGTGATAATTATTGGAACAACAATAATATAAAATATCAACGTAGCAATTATTGAATCAATAAAATAAAATATTGAGCAATAATTACTTTGTAACAATTATTGAAATCTTTGCCTTCTTACGTAAGAATTAATAATTCAAAAATAATGTGCAATCTGAGGTAACTTTCTATGCAACCACAGCGTATTCAGTATTTTAACCACCGGGTATTCCAATAATGTTAACGGTAATAACTACGCCATTAGTTATAAAAACTCAAACTTGTCGTTTTCTTCATCCAACCATTTTCGTTATGGGGCCCACAAATGGAAGCGCCATCGTACGAATATTCCCCGACATCAAGAATATTCCACAACCAAACGAATATTCCCCGACAACAATATTGAATATTTTATAACCACTTGCATATTTTGCAAAATTTGCACATTTCACCCATAACCAAAGCATTATATCAAATTAACACCCTATTATTCACAATAATAAATAGAAAAAATTCAATTTTATTTATAAAAAGTTGGGGTTTTACATGTGACCCTATAGGTTATTATTACGTTGACAATAATTTTAAAATCATATTATAAAATTAAAAACAGTGAGCAACATCTAGTAATGCATCATTGTTATCCAAGTAATAATAATATTGATGATTCGATGCAACCTTTTCGTGACCAATGTTTTAATGTAACTTAATCCTTTTAACCTTAATATCCTAGATTAAACTCGAGTCATGGAATGTGTCATACTCTTCATAATTTAATCTGAGTTTTTCTTGATTAATGAGTAGACTATATGAAATAAATCACTATTTGAGCATGGACATGCATTTCATAGTCCTACTCAATCAAGAGGCCTATGGATATCACCCCTAATAAATAGGAGGGTTAAATTCCATCTAGATCACTCATATTCCTCACACGATTCATGATGTACCCAATAATCACCTTTATAGTCCACCCTATTAAAGGTGACCTTTGATGATATCAAAGTACATAAATTCTCGTGTAGTAATATAGTGATTTCAGGTCAGAGGAGCATTACATCATTGACACTATGAGAATTGCTAATGACACTTCGCATAATGCCCCACATAGAATTCTCATGGTGGGTCTGTCTAATACATCGTTCTCTAACACGTACCTATGCATTGACTTAATATCTCATATATTTATGACCAATGAGATTTGATCATCAGTCAATCCACATACTAGTCTCGATGCATCATTGTTGTCCTATTAAAAATGATACTCATTGGGACATTTAAAAATGATACTAATTGTAATTATATAATCTCATGTTCAAGTCACATACTTGAAACTATATAATTTGTATCACTATTCTAAGGAATTTTATTATGTTAACATTTATATAACGCAATAAATAAAACAATAATAAAATCATTCATTTATTCAATCAAATTTAATATCAAAATGTTAAGCAATTATATCAAATAATTGGCCTCTAGGGCATAAACTCTAACATATACAACCTTCATACTCAACTGTGTTACTAGTGCTGACAAACTGTAATTTAAGGGCAACGGGATACTACTCCCCCGAAATGGATACCAGAACTACTCCAGCT
Organism: Panax ginseng; assembly: GCA_020205605.1. Lineage (NCBI taxonomy): Eukaryota > Viridiplantae > Streptophyta > Magnoliopsida > Apiales > Araliaceae > Panax > Panax ginseng. Next base: position 91,080,183 of record CM035148.1, on the reverse strand, counting down.
CCAGAATCCTCCATGTTTACAGCTCTATCAAAATACATTTTCCATGGATGGTGTATACTATTCTGATGGTGTTGCTGAACTATAATTACCCCTTCATCGGGGAAGTATGTTTCCAAAGGTTTGAAATCCCCTAAAGGTGCGGAGGCCAGTTGATCCGTAATTCCTTGACCTCTGATAGACTTTTGAGTCACGTAGATGATGTCAAACTATTGTAGGGTCAACTGCCATTTGGACAGTCAAAAATTCAACATGGGTTTGCTGAACACGTACTTGAGAGGATCCATATGAGATATGAGATGGGTTGTGTGACCATGGAGATAATGATGCAATCTCATGGAAGCCCATGCTAAAGCACAACAAGTTTTCTCAATTAGAGTGTACTTGTTTTCACTGATGTTGAATCTTTTGTTGAGGCAATAGATAGCTCTTTCTTGGCCTCTATCATCTTTCTGCCCGATCATGTAGCCCATGGCATTGTCATTGATTGATAGCTAGGTACATAAATAGGGGAACACCATCCCTGGAAGGTACCAAAACATGAGCCTTGATTAACAGCTATTTGATGAGAAGGAAGGATTTTTGGCACTCATTAATCCATTTCATGGATGAGTTCTTCCTTAGCAATTTGAAGACGGGTTCACAGGTTGCTTTGAGTTGGGAGATGAATCGGCTGATGAAGTTAGTTCTTCCAAAAAATCCCCATATTTTCCTCTCTATCTCAGGTATGGGCATTTCCATGATGGCATGGATTTTGGCAGGATCCAGCTCAATCCTTTTTGTGGCTAACTAATAATCCTAGTAATTTGCTTGATTTGATGCTAAAGGCGTATTTGGCTGGATTTCTACAAATTGTACTTACGCAAAATGCTGAAAAGCTTTTTGAGATGATCTAGGTGATCTTCCTCCCTTCGGGACTTGACAATGATGTCATCCACATAGATTTCTATCTCTTTGTGCATTAGATCATGGAAAAGAGCCATCATGGCTCGCTGATAGGTAGCTCTGACATTGATGAGGCCGAATGATAACCGTCTATAGCAACAGGTTCCCCAAGGAGTGATGAATGCAATTTTCTCACGATTCTCTTCAGCAACCATGAATTTCTGGTACCCAGCAAAGCAATCAGCAAAGGAGTACATGTCATACTAAGTTGTATTGTCAATAAGTATGTGGATGAACGGTACGTGAAAGCTATCCTTGAGACAAGTTTTGTTCAGATCCATGTAATCCACGCAAAATTGCACCTTCCCTCCGGGTTTAGGCACGAGGACTATGTTGGATAGCCACACAGGGTATATTGATACCATGATGATGTCGTCTTGAAATTGTTTCACAATTTCTTCTTTGACTTTTAAACTCCACTCAGGTTTTAATCGCCTGAGTTTCAGTCTGACTGGTTTGAATCATTTTTTGATAGGAAGGCGATGAATGAAGATGTTAGGTTACAAATCGACCATGTCTTCATGAGACCATGCAAACACATCCTAGAATTGGGTCAATAGCGTAACCATGTCAGTCCTTTGGTTTGGAGTAAGGTCTGTACCAATCTGGATTTGTTTAGGGTTTTCTGAGGTTACAAGGTTAACACAGGTGGATTGATCAAGATTTTGATTGGGTTTGTCTTCGACCCATTCTTTGATCTCCTGAGGTATCTCATAGTCCTCTTGTTCAATCTCCATCAAGTTCGAGTCCAACTTTACATCAAAGTTGTAGTCCTTGTGAAGAATAGGTACCTCATCAACAAGTTTAGGCATATCTAACTTTAGAGTCTTGAAACAAAATGCTTTCACTTAATATATGAAATTGTTCAATCATACAAAGTGTTAGCATGAAATGACTAAAATAACTGTTAATATTATGCAACAAAAGTAAGAAATTATTGCTATCTATATGGTAGAGGGTGTTTTTGCCCTTTTTACCCTTGTCGGCAAATGCAAGGAGTGCTGCTCCAATTGGCAAGGGTCAAGTCCTAGTGGACAGCTGTGATGAAGGGACTGTTATCATCCTCATTCTCTTGAATGATTACCATGATGTCTGGACAATCATCATCTAGGATGTCTCTGTTCATACCCTCCGTATTGATCGGGATGCGCATATTTGACAAATGTCTCTTTATCTCTTGTTTGTGCCTTTTATTCATTTCTTCCGTATCCGGATCTGGAATCAGGACTTCCTTTCCTTTAATCGGTATAAGCTTAGGGTATAGCATGGCCACCACAGGGGCAGAAACCTTTAATGAAGGCTGGACAAGATTATCACCTGTAGGTTTAGGCAATAGCCTTGTAGATGAAAGAACCGGTTTATGCTTGTGTGGGTTCCTGTGAGTGGAGCCGAAGGAGTAGCCTAGTCCGGTTGTCCCTGTCTAGCAGAGAACTTAAATTGGGCATTTGATTCCCTGATGATCCTTTCCTAACCTTTGTCCAGGTTGAAAACCCAATTATATCATCTCTTGACTTGCCGACATTACTTCGACAGAAACTTTGGGTTTTAGAGGTGGAGCCCAAATGGGATATTAGTGAGTGTTGCTCACCTCAAAGGTCTGGAAGCTGACATGCTCAACTTCTTCATTAAAACTGATAAGGGGTATATCTCTTTAAACATGACATTCTAGCTCAACATTGATAGTGACCAGATTACCGTTGATGATATACTTGAGCTGTTGATGAAGAGTGGATGGGACAGCCCCCGCCAAATGAATCAAAGGTCTTCCCAACAGTAAATTATATCTTGTAGTGCTCTTAAGCACTTGTAAGGATATGTAGAATGTATGTGGACCGATTTCCACAGGTAGTTCAATCTCTCAGACAACATTCACCGAGATCCATCAAAGGCTTTGATGATTATATGGCTTATTCGAATCCTGTTGAGATTGATGTTCATTTTATCTAATATGGCATAGGGGAAGATGTTTAGAGATGATCCTCCATCTATTAGCACTCCTCCGACCACATATCTGGAAGATATAACCGCTATGTGCAACAGTTTATAATGACCCATCCCTTTGAGAGGTATATCATCATCGATGAAGGATATCACATTGCTATTGAAGATGGGATCAACTAGATGATGGAATTTTTCAACATCCACTATCTTTGGCAAGTTGGATTCTTTTAATATTTTCAGTAAGACCTTCTAGTGATCTTCTGAAGAGAAAACCAAGTCCAGAATAGAGATCTATAGTGGAGCTTCTTTCAAGCTTTGAACCACCTTGGCTTCATTGTGTCCCATCTTGAGGAGGAATTCTTCAATCTTCTCCATGAGCACTTTCCCTTTAGATCTGATGATAGGCTTCATCACTCGTTGAGGGAGATACAATGGATTTTCTTTAGACATTGCATTAGTTATGTTTGATGTCAATCCTTCAGCCTCTCCATAATTCCATGGCACTTTCTTAAGGCTGATGACATGATATTGTGGCCTAAATGGCAATATAATTGGCTTTGGTGCAGCCACTTTCAAAGGGTTTTCAACGCCCTTGAGCTGAATTGGTTGAATTGTAAGTGGTGTGGCAGCGAAATCTCCTTCAGAGGATATACCTGCTACAACTTCCTTCCATCATGGAGGAAATGTGTCCCCACTCTCAGATGATGCAGCGTCAATGTCTGCCATTTGTAGGTCACCGTTGTCAATCATGTTTTAAATAAGATGGTGGAGTGCCCAACATTCCTCAATGTTGTGATCGCGAGAGTGGGAGTGGTATTGGCATACTCCAGTAGCATCAAATCTTTTTGATCGTGGGTTGACTAGAGGTAGTAGTGCTGTAATGTTTCCCTCACTGATCAACATCTGCAACATCTCTTCCATCATTTGGCCAAAATAGGTGAATTCCCTTTTGTTGGCGAAGTCCCGACAGGCTTTAGCTTTTGCTTTTCTAGCAAGCTTTTCCCCCAATGTTTCACTTTCTGGAGTAAGTGGTGGAGTACTTGTGATGAGAGAAAGGAGGCTATCATGCTCCTACTGAACAACTAACGTGTGACTTGGTGTTGATGAATCACCAGTTTTGCCAATTAATTGACTTGTTCGCCAAGAGCCTTTAACTCTCGTTCCATCATGAACTAGAACTCTGAATAATCCCATCTGTCGACACTATCCTCGCTGATTTGGGATGAACCATCCACATATTTGAAGTTTTTGGAGCTCTTTTAACTGCCACAGTTGATCATTTTAACCTCCTCTTCCTTGTGTTGAGGGAGATAGTTATTTTGAACATGTGGTTGGTCGGGCTTGGTCACCACGATCTCACCATTGTCAATTAAGTCCCGAATCTTATGCTTAAGGGCCCAACAATCCTGAGTGTCATGGCCTGGAGCTCCAGCGTGGTAAACACACTTCTTGCTTATGTTGAAACCTTTTCCACTCGGGTTGGCTGGTGGAAGGAGATGAGTGATTTTCTTTTGATCTGTCAGAAGTTTGAGAAAGTTTTTGAGTGAATCCCCTAAGGGTATAAACACTCTTGTACGTCTGACTTCTCCACTCTTTGGCAATGGAGGGTTTGAAGACTGCGCTTGAAAAGGGGAATAGTTTCTCCTCTAAATAGGCAAGTTTTGATTGCCTTTTTGTCCTTGCAGTATGCTCAGCTACGGCTTTTAATGCGGCGAGGTCTTGAATCTTCCCAGATTTCAATCATATTTCAGCCATTTCTCCGTGATTAATCATTTTTGAGAATGGCTTTCCTATTCCAGCTAGGACCCTCTAATAAAATGGAGCTTCTTGAATGTCTATGAAGGTCATCACCATTTCAGACTTTGTCATGGATGTGATAACTTGAGCAGCCATACGCCTCCATCTTTGGGCATACTCTCTGAATGACTCATTGACTTATTTCTTATCCTTGGTAATTTGATACCGGTATGGAGATATCTGAGTTTGAAAGCTGTATTGACTAAGGAAAGCATGGACTAACTCCTCCTAGCTGTGAATTTTGGAGTTATCCAATCTGGTGTACTATGCTCTGGCTTCTCCAGTTAGAGTTTTCTGAAATAGCTGCATTCTGAGCATTTTATTCTCGGTATAGGATCCTAGCTCTCCAATGAACACTTTTAAGTGGGTATAAGGATATCCCAATTCATCATATTTCTCAAAATCAAGAGTCTTGAATTTCTCCGGATAATGAACCCCAGGGAAGATGCAGAGGTCTGAGTGTGAAACACTCCCGTGTGTTCCAATCCCTTTGATGGACCAAATGGTCTCTTCCATTTATAGAAATTTCTTCTGAATATCACCGATGTCTTGATCTTCTTTAAGATGGGTGATTTCAGGGGTTTTGTTGGTTTTATCAGACTAAGACTCAGGTGCTGGAACTTCTCTGTCCGGACCCTGTATTCCTCCATGTGCAGAGGGTTCTGTGTGGATGGGTACTTGTGGACCATGAGTTGACTTGTGTAATTATTTGAGCAGAACAACCAACTCTGTTATTTGATTAATTAATCCTTCAAACTCCTAACGAGAGACATGAGTTGAATTAGGCTGGCCAGATGTAGCCATGTTTGGCTGTAGGCTTAATGCCTTCTTGGACTTTGAACGGGTAACGGGACCAATCACTTCCCTACAAAAAGACTTATATAGTTTAGTATGGGGAAACGTGGTAATGTTACATGCTATGTGATGTGTCAATTTTTTAGGAGTATTATCCAGCAAAATGAATGTCAGCTATTTTAATGACATGATATCATGACAGGTTTTGATATGATAAGGGAATGCATGTTCACATACTCCTTTATATTTTCCATTACATTGAGATTGACATGAAAATGAAACTACAAGTAATTAAAATTACAAGTAATTGAAATGGGAAGGTATGAAGAGACTTCCTTCTGCGTTTGGTTTATTAGAGGCTGACCTATCTTAGGTTACTCTCGTGACTTTTCGGCATGAAGGTCCCCAGATCAACGCAATTTACTTGATGGGAAATTAATCCGATCTTTCAACTGGAGCGAATCTGGGTGGTGCCTTTCCTGAGCCTTATGGAATTAGTCTCCTGACGAGTCCATTAATTAAACACCGATGGGATAGCCTCCTGATGGAGGGACCACATAACATACATTCACATACATCGCGTCTCACCGTATGGAAATGATGACATGTGCTAAGCACTAATATCACATGCAGATATGGTGCGAAGCACTAAGGTGCAATAAGTAAAGCATTAGTAAACATTCATTCAAATGTAAATGCAACATCCCCACACAAGCAGATAAAAGTTTTGAAAAGATTTGAATAGAGGCTTAAGCCCTCTTACTGAAGTCCCCAACAGAGTCGCCACATGTCGACGTCGGGATTTTTATTTGTCCCTTTCCGTTCTTGCCTTTTGATGTTCTTTTGTTAGGTGAGATTTGTTTGAAAAAATAAGGTTAAAAAGGTCCAGCATGTATATGTCAACGATTTGACTGTAAGAGTCGCAAGTTGGTATTTTTAAATGGTTGCACCAACTCAACCAAGTAAAGATTTGCACAAAAACCTATTGATGTGACATTATTTAACTGATCTGTAAAACCAAAATTCGTTAGGGTCCGAGGGCTTGATTAAGAGGAGGGAAGGTGTTAGACACCCCCCAACTTCTGTGATAACACGGTTACTGCCACTTTTCAATTTAATTTTTTATCTGAATATGTGTGTAGGTCTATGTGCAGTTGTCTGGATGTAGTGCAATGCCTCGTTTGCACCTATATACAAAGGGTTTGACTTTTGTATAAAAGTATAATTTTAACTAGATATAGCAGTGATGTTTTGTAAAACAAGTTTTTCCAAACCCTTGTTCTCAATAGTAATTGAGGCCTTTGATACTTCCATTTTATTATGTGTTTGGCTTGGTTGCTTTTACTTTCGAGATGTGAAGCATCTTCTAGAAAATAAGATACATAGCATTACCGAACTACTTGTGGGCATGGGAGCCATCTAAGGAAATTCAGACCTCGTGAATAATTTATAAAATTGGCTGCATTTGAAGCTATAACGACCAGAAATTGGATCTTATTATAAAATGATTTTATTAAATTAAATAATAATAAAATCATATTCCATGTTTATCAAGATGGTTGTTGTGAGGTCCCAGATCCGGGATACTTGAAACCCGAACTTCGGTGCTTCACGATACCATTTCTATAGGCGGAATAATACTAATAATAATAACAATAATATAAAACTTAAACTTAAATTTACATATACATGAGTCTTTCTCCCAAATCGTAACCTTTAGTCATTCATTACATGATATTAAATAAATAGATATCATAGTCTTCATAATCATATAAAACTATTACAAATCTTCGCATGAATTCTTATTTGGTTAGCTTTCCTTTTCCTTTATCTCGGCTGAACTTTACGGTCCTTCACACTTAAATGAAAACATTTAAATTAAGCGAGGATGAGCATTTGAGTGCCAACAGAAGTATTATATATATATATATAATTGAAAGAATTTAAATATTTTCCTTATAATATTCTTCTACAACCATGCAATAGTTGTGAAGTAATCTGTACAATAATAATTCATAACAACCCTCTTTTCAAATTTTTGAAACTACGTATTATTTGTATATGGGGTTTACTGTGACATACCATGAACATTGTTTTCATTTTGAAAAGGTTTAAGCGAAAATTCATCACATGGCAAAATGCATGACTTCTACGAGTGCGGAGGTGATCGATACTGTTGTACCTGTATTGATCAATACTACATGTACATGAGCGATGTTATCGTTAAACTCTGTCACTTGCCCAGGCGCAAAAATTTTCCCATTTTCGGGATGTTCATATACATTCGGGTTTTCATAACAAAGGTCTTATATAATTCAACATATATGTATATCGAAGGTGTATCGACATGCGATTAAATCTGATGATTATCCAGTGGGGACACTTGTATAATCATTTCTGAAAATGTGAGCGAATATATATCCAAATTATCATATACTAACATCTTTGATAATCAATGAAACTTATATAATATAGCTTTAACAATGCATGCATTAATAATAATAATATAATTTTGAAATATTCTTACACTTGTCCATTCGTAAAGAAAATGCAAAGTTAGGATACTTGCACGATCTTGCACTTAGTATTCTCAACTTAGTTTTTATCTTTTATGAAATCACCTATCATTAATCGGATCATTTCTTGATTAGTATATCATAACGTAACACATAACACGCTTTATTGCGATTAAAGACATTCCTAATCACATTGCCACCATGACTTTAACAACCATTGAATCACAAATAAATATTTATCTAGCCAATTATCTAAGTCGGATCAATTTACGAAACATGTCGGTCTAAACGACTTTATCGGTAATAATCGAGTCTAAGACTCTTTCTCAAAGTTCAACATTAAGTAAATATCGGTCATATAATGACTTATAATAATTTTTAAATAACTATTATCATTTATCATAATTTTGAAATATCGAATCATTATTAAATGACTTAAGTATCACATAATTCTATTATCATTAACATTTAATCAATATTAAATTATTAATGAAACCATTGCCAAAATATTAAAGTTATGTATAATAACTCAAAATATATTTTATCGTATTTATTATTACCCTTAAATGATTTTTTAAAACATTTAAAATCATTTTAAAATAATTACCATTAATATTTAATTATTAATGAACTATTATCTAAATATTAAAAGTCATTAATTATAACTTAAAATATTTTTAATCCATTTATATCCTTTGTAAATGATTTTAAAATTAATAAAACCATTTATAAACTATTTATTTAATATAATTATTAAATAAATTTAATATCATTAATCATTAAATAAATATCATTAATATTAAATTATTAATGAAATTATTCTTTAAATATTAAAAGTTATATTTTATAACTTAAAATATTTTTACACACTTTATTTTCATTTAAAATGATTTTAAAATAATAAAATCATTTTAAACTAAATTATTTAATATAATTATTAAATAACTTTAATATCATTAATTAATTAATGAATTTAATCTTTAAATATTAAAAGTTATATTTTATAACTTAAAATATTTTTAAATAACTTATTATTATTTAAAATAATTTTTAAAATAATAAAATCATTTTTAATTTAATTACTTAATTCATTTAACAAATAACTTAATTATCATTAATATTCATTTATTAATGAAAATTATCAAATAATATTAAAAGTTATTAAAAATAACTTAAAATATTTTCTTATATCATAATATAATTTTAAATGATTTTCATGAATTAAAATCATTTTTAAATAATTTATTTAATATTATCATTAAATAAATTAATTACTTTTGATATTCAAAAATATTAAATATTTATGAAATATATTTAAAATAATTAAAATATAATTTTAGGATATTAAAATAATTTTAATAATTTATTTTGTATTTTTAATAATTTAAAACTAATTTTCTATAATTATTAATTAATTTCGAGAAAATAATATTACATGCATAAGCTAAAAGGCCACCTATAGCGGCGAGAACCGTCATATAAATTGTTCTTCATGTTAATACATAAACTTCGAGATCTTCATGGCGATTCTTAGGGTGGCCGTTATTTGACCCACTTTAATTCTTTGTGTATTGTGTTTCTAATTACAAAAGCTAGATTTTGTAGACAAAGTTCAAGACTACATTTTCTAACAAACAACATGATCAAACAACCTAACAACAAGAAAGCTAGATCTACGCGTCCCGAAGATGTTGTCGAAGCTGTTCTTCATTTAGGTTTACCAAATGAAAAACACATTCAATATTTCCACTGATCGACTATAACGTGCGACACATGAAGGCTGTTCTTGTGATATAAAAGGTTCGAGGTTGTAGCTAGCATGCAAGAGAAGTAGATCTATTACATAAAATACAAATAACATGAACAAAATCCAAAAGTTACGACTTCGGTCAAACCATGTCGATCGACGTGTTAATATGTTTTACTGGGTTACCCGAAAAGGAGAGAACATCTTTCGACGACCTTGCTAATTGATTAGTCCGTCAATCCAACCTGTTTACGAAATAAGTGATATTAAGGCATGATGATGTAGTCTAACAAACATACTACAACTTAGATGCAAGAACCATAACGATACATCAAACCACTTTGATGAGATCGAGCCACAAATCTATTGTCAACCGCGGGCAGGTTACAGGGTTACCTGAACTTAATGCGGTCGAGTTCGATTAACTCACTTTGACCTTAAATAACTTTTGATTTATAACAGATATGACCTTGATTCTTGTACGGATAAAAGATCACATACTTTAGAATACAAATCCAACACTTAAACAACAAAAACACAAAACACACTTCTGATCTACGTACGACATTTGATGTCGAACACAAAAAAATAATTTCCAGATTTTGAAAATCTTTAATTTGAGAGCACTTTAATGTTATGGATTTGAATACTACCAACCCGGATCATCACTAGAGACTAAATACAACATATTACAACAACAAAACTAACATCTAACACAAAAAAAAAATTGGGCCAGAATTTGAACTAGGGTTTTATACCTTTTATGCTCGATTCTTGATTTACGGCTATTGATTTGTTGTTGGATTTAAATGGGAGAACTTCAATTGTGGTGATATACTATATAATTAATTAGGTTTTTAGAGAGAAGTTCTAGGTTGAGCTTGGTGAATAAATTGAGCAATAATGCAACATTTTCTCTCTAAATCTATATATACATTAATCTAGATGCATGTATTGTTTGGAAATAAGTGGTGATCGGTTGGTATGAGTCACGTGGGGTTGTTGGTTTTGGTGAACAACTTCACCAATTGTCAAAACCTACAAGCTAGCCTCAATTATACACTTAGGGGCATAATGGTCATTTAATTTTCCAATTTAATGGCAAAATTGAAATCATGCAAACCCTTAGGGTTTTACCCTTAGGGTTTAACCCTAAAGTTTAGCACAAAACATTAATAAGATTTAGCAATTTAGGGTTTGTACAAAAATAATAAAGAAAAATTAATTAAACTTTAGTTTCTAAAATTTTTAAATTAGGGTTTCATAATTATGATTATTTTTCTAATTACGCTATACATGAACATTAGGGTTTAATATCTCTCATTATAATTAACTTTGCTAATTTAGCAATTAGGGTTTATTCTTTTGGTAATTAGGGTTACCAAATTATCATTAGGGTTTCTAATTACTAAATTAGGGTTTTATTAGGGTTTCCAGAATTTTAATTAGGGTTTACCGAATTAATACATTTAATACACGACATAAATTGTATTACACGCTTATAAAACAATCTCACACTCTAATTTGGATCTCAAATTAGGGTTTAACATTATTACTAGGGTTTGGTCAAAATACACCGTACATATTTATAGCACTGAAAAATCAAAATATTATAAAAATATAATATTATATTATTATTCTCATACCTTGACAATAATCCAAAATTAGGGTTTGGATTCCATATCTGATTTATCCTTTCATAATTAACCTTATTAATTAAGTAAAAATAATTTACTTAATAATCTGTACTAAAATTCATATAATAAAATTATTATAATTATTCTAAAATCACTTCATATATTATTTAAATAATATATGATTATATATTCATGGGAAGTAATTAATAAAAACATTTTTTATCTTAAAATTAATTATTATAAAATATACTTTATAATAATCAATAATTCTAAAATAAATTTACTTGTAAATATTCATGTAATAAATATATTTTTATTTACCACATAAATACATATACACATAATCTTGTACAAATCCTCATCCTTAAAATAAAAATAAAAAAATTATACGAAAAATTTGTGATTTATTTATATAGAAAATATCGGGTTGTCACAGTTGTCATTGTATAACCTATTGATGTTAGAATGTCGTAGTATTTGAGCTACGTGGATGAATTAAAGTGTTTGAATTTCCAAGATGAAAATAAAAGTTTTTCGAGAAATTTTCCGAAAAACACTATTCATCAGTATTTGCTCGGGATATAATTTTGAGTTTCCGAGAAATACGTAATGATGGAATAACAAGGTAAGATGGATTATGTAATAAAAATCTAGTTATGGAAAAGCGTAATAATTAAACTTGTGGACTTAATTTTGTAAACTTTAAGTAAAAAGCGAAGTGGTAAGGAATAAGTAATAATTGTATGATACTTGGTATTGTTATGCGAAGAAATGAAAGCGAGTATAATCGAAGTATTATACAAGATTTAATATGAAGGATGAAATATCGTATATAAATTCTATATGAATTAGAATACAAGAATAATGCATCAACTATATGTGTATGTATTATGGAATGTTAAAGGACTTGGAAAGATTGATAAGAATTAATATAAGTCCAAGTGAATTAAAGAGAGAAGCCCAACTATTAATTAATGAACCAACTAGTGGTTATTAATGCAGACCCCAAAGAGTGAATTAATGCAAGCCCAAGCTAGAATCCATGGGTGGTATGACCCATGGGGCAAACCATAATGATATGGTTATTGTGGTGATCAAGTAAGTGTGATGCCCAAGGCTTAGGAGTAATGACCAAGACTTTGAAATAATGGCCAAGTATAAGATAAGAGAGTGGTTAGCAAGTAATGAATAGTAAGGAGGTGGCTTAAGGAGGTGGGATGATTTAATGACCAATCTACCCTAACCTTGGAAAGTCTATAAATGAAGAGCTTTTGCTAACCATTTAACAATTGTTCAAGCAATTAATCCAACACTTCTAAAGTGCTTAAATGTTAAAGAGAATAAGCTAGCAATAAGTCAATTCCATAAGCCAAGAAGAAGAAGAAGAAGCTATTTATCAAAGACTTCAAGAGTAAGACCTCTTCTACAATTACCTTCTATCTCTACCATGATAGGATGATAAGAAAAGTTGGATTAAGAAACATGAATGAATAAGTAATGAACTTAAGCCAATTAAGTTGGTAATAAGTCATTTAAGCTAGCATAAGTTATAAACTTATGTGAAAATAATATGAACTTGTAAGAAGTTTATTAATAGAAATGATATTAATGTAAAAGAATTTATATGATCATATGTATCATGTATACCTAAGTTAAGTTATATGTTAAGAACATATAAGAAATGATGTTTAAGAAACTTTAATTGTCATAAGTAATTAACAATGAAATCTTAAGTAGTTTATAGTTGACAAGTTATAAACTTATGAAGAATAAGTCAAAATCCAACAATGAATCTAAGTTGTTGTATTAAGTATGTTAAAATGTTCACATGATGAATGAAATTCATTTATAATGTTGAAAAAATCATAAGAAGGAAGAATTGCCGGAATTTGCACTATTGGATGATAATCGTCGAATTTGTAAAATTCTCGAAATGGAAGTCAAATTTTGTGTTTGAACTCGGAACCATTGTTTTCCAATGGAGACAATTTGGTATCAAAGCCTAGGTTATAAAATTAAGGGGGAAATTAGAACCTTAAGTCATAACCTTACGAAAGAATAAAGAAGTAAAAGATGAAAAGTAACCTTATAAAAATGCATTATATTATGTTATGTATTTTTATTATTTTACTGACGTGTACTAATCAAACTAAATTGTTTTATTGTAGATGTCGGGAGAAAATGATATGTATAGAGATAAACATGTAATAAGCGAGATTCGATTAATCGGTAGAGATCTACCAATCCCGTAGTCGTAGAACCGAGTTCGTGACCATCGAAGTCGGGAGACTCGGGCGATTTAGACTACATGTCTATATTTAATGGCATGCTAGAGGAGGAGGTGGACGTGATGTCCTTTGATCAGGTTCCACCTACAGAGGACCAGGTTCCACCTACAGAGGAAATGTCAATGGGGGAATCAATGAAGGCACTGTTTATGTCGGTATTGGATAGGAATGTCCATTCTTGCCAAGAGGTTGAGGAGTTGAAAAGAAGAACTCCAAAGTCAGTCAGTGAGGACAAGGCTAACATGGAGGAAATGTGGGAAGAGGAGAATGATGATAGAGTTTTAGCTAAGGACAAGGTCCGAGAGCTGAAATGTGAAGTCTTTGAGCTCAAGCAGGAGCTAAAGACTAAAAAGAGGAGGTTGGAGAGGATGTCCTATATTCATAGGAGTTCTCACGTAGATTTCAATGACGGTAGGCGGATATCGAGGATAAATGAAGCGGACTGACACACTATCGGTAGAGATGTTATTCTTAGATCACGGCCGGCCAAGGATTTCGAGAATGCCCTACAACAGATGTAGTCTAGCAATGGCTAGAGTAGAATAGATATGTAGATATTATGTATCTAGTAGTGACGTAAAACCCTCTTTTGTATAACAAAGGGTAGTCTTTTGTAAATCCCAATTTTTGGAAAGTAATTACGGGATGGTAATGTAATCAGCTAAGGCTGAGTAAGGTAAAAAATGTAGTGTTATACTACAAGTTATGAATCAATATAGATCTTTTTATGGAATATTTGAGTAATGGGTATAAGTTATTGTTGTATTACAAATAATAACAAATCAACAAGAATAAATTAATAATGATGTGTTGTTTTCTTAACAGCGAAATGCCGCCAAGAAGACAACGAAATCGTATTTAATGTTAACCAACCTGAGGGTGGTCCTGATTAATCAATGCGGGAGTTCGTTAATGCATTAGCAGCATTTAATAGAACGAGGTTAATGTACGTGATTCACAGGAGTAGTATGAGCTACTACTTTTAAGGATTTCAAAAGTGTAGGTTTCTTGGGAGTTCAAGGAACTACGGACCTATAAAGCCAGACTTGGGTAAAAGAAATCGAAAAAGCATTTGTAATAGCAAATGTTGAGGAGGGTCAAAAAGGTTGCCTTTGTAACCTATTTGATGAAGGAGAGGCCAACTTACGGTGGGAGGCAAACCAGTTAGGGCCTATATAGGAAACCTAACGTGGGAGAGGTTCAGGAGATTTTCTTGAGAACTATTTTCCCACCAGTATCTGAGGAGGATGGAGATGAGGTTTACGGAATTGAGACGAGGGATATGAGCGGTTCCCAGGTATCTTTGCCAAGTTTAATGAATCGCACGTTTTGCTCCACATCAAGTGGACAATTTGAAGTGAGAAAGGATAGAAGGTTCGACGGGGCTTGAAACCACAGCTCTATAAATTAAGAATCTCTGTGTTCAAAGTACTTCCTTGAACCATACTAGAAAAGGAAATTATTGCCAAAGGTGGGAATGAGGCTCTTGCTTGATACCACAAAGATAAGAAGACCAAAGGTAGGGTTGATGGAGGGCCAGGGCCGAGGGGGCGCCGTGTGGAAGTGGCGGCGGTCGGGAAGAGAAAGGGATTTAACTGCAGGGAATACTGGGAGTAAAATAAGGGGACTCTAAGAGGAGAATGGAGGCATGTAAAACCTGCGGGAAGACTCACTTAGGAGTCTGTCTCAAAGGTAAGGCAGTATATTATAATTGTGGACAGGAAGGGCACATTTCGCCTAACTGTCCCAATCTGAAGAAGAATCACGAATGCTTTGTATGTGGGTCAACTGACCACATAGCAAAGAAGCGCCTCAAGAAGGGATAGAAGGAAATAAAGGGAACTAATAGCGAGAAAGTTAGCTATTAGTGGTCCACTCAATAGGAAATCAATGGCCCGTACTTTTAATATGATGGTCCCGAATCATGCGGTGGCATCGAGGATGTAGTTAAGGTATTATTCCAGATCAAAAATATAAACGCATACATGTTATTTGATTCGGGTGCTACTTGTTCGTTTATAACATGTGATTTTGCTAGAATTATTTCCTGAAAAATTGCCTATATCTTTGAACATTAAGGTAGCAAACGAAGAGATAATTCCTGTTGAAGATATTAATAGGAGTTGTTGCGTAGATGTACGTGGTTGTAAGTTATCGGTAGATCTAATACCGTTAAAGTTAGGAGAGTTTGACGTAATTCTCAGAATGGATTGGTTAATTAACCATGGAGCAATTATAGATTGCCAAAAGAAATGTGTGAGCATCGAGGATGTTGAAGCAACCTCCTCTTAGTATTTCTGATGTAGTAAATTCTTGGAGACGTTCGTGTTGCCTTACGATGACACAAACTAGAAAACTTTTAAGAAAGGGTTGTGTAGGTTACCTATGCCATGTTGTTGATACCCAGAGAGTGGGAGCAACCATGGATCAAATACCTATAATAAACAAATTCATGGATGTATTTCCAAGTGAATTACCGGGTTTACCGCTAGATAGGGAGATCGAATTTGTGATAGACATTGTGCCAGGAATGGCATCGGTCCCAAGGGCACCGTACCGTATGGCGCCTGTGGAAATGAAAGAACTAATGGTTCAGCTACTCAAACTATTGGACAAGAAGTACATTCAACCAAGTGTTTCACCGTGGGGAGCACCTTAAGTTGTTTGTCAAGAAAGAAAAGGCGGATCGTTAAGGCTTTGTATCGACTATCGGGACTTGAACAAGTTAACGATAAAGAATAAATACCCATTGCCGGGATCGATGATCTCTTTGATCAATTGAAAGGGAAAAGTATTTTTCTAAAATAGATTTAAGACCGAGGTATCATCGGTTGAAGGTTAGGAAGGAAGATGTACCAAAGACGCATTCGGGACTCGTTATAGTCATTATGAGTTTACGGTGATGTCATTTTGGTTGACGAATGCTTTTCGCATTTATGAATATGATGAGCAGTGTTCAAATTATATTTGGACAACTTAAATCGTCTTTGTTTATCGATGATATTCTAGTCTATTCTAAGGCGCTTGGGAAGATCATCTTAGAAACGATTAAGATTAGTGTTGGAGACACTAAGGAAGGAGAAGTTATATCTGAAATTCACCAAATGTGAATTTTGGTGGAAAAATGCGACTTTTTAGGTCATGTCATTGACCAAGAGGGATTCGGTGGATCCGGTGAAGGTGGAAGTAGTAATGAATTAAACAACCAAAATGCCGGTGAGCGCGCGGAGTTTCCTAGGGTTAGTAAGTACTTGTCGAAGATTTATCCAAGATTTTTGAAGATAGCTACCTCGTTGACTAATTTAACAAGGAAGATGGTGAAATACGTATGGATGGATAAATGTGAAGACAGTTTTCAAGAACTGAAGAAAATATTAAGTGAAGCTCCTATTTTGTAATTGCTAGATGACACGAGAAATTTTGTAGTGTATAGTGATGCTTCGCATAGAGGACTTGGTTGTGTGCTTATGCAACATGGCAAAGTCATTGCGTATGCATCACGACAGTTGAAGGATTATGAGAAAGTTTATCCTACTCATGATCTGGAACTGGTCGCGGTAGTGTTTGCCCTAAAGATATGGAGACATTATCTTTATGGGGAAAAATGTGAGATATATACGGACCATAAAAGTCTAAAGTATATCTTCACTCAGAAGGAGTTGAATATGAGACAGAGAAGATGGCTAGATTTGATAAAGGATTATGATTGTGAAATCCTGTATCACCCTGGAAAGGCCAATGTAGTTGTCGATGCCTTAAGTAGGAAGGGTCGGGAAAAGTTGTCTATGTTAACGGCTCAAAATGAGTTAATAACTGAGATGGCTAGGATGGAAATAGAAGTAAAGATGCCGAGTGATTCGGGGCAATTACTCTTTGCGACGGAGATGCAATCTACCATCGTGGAAAGGGTCAAGGGGGTACAACTCAAGACGGATGAGTGTAACCAAATGAAGAAGCGGTTATCCGAGAAGGAAGAGGTTAAGTATAGTCTTGATAATGAGGGATTATTAAGATTTGATGGAAGAATTTGGGTTCCGAATGAGACGGAATTAAAGGAGCAAGTGTTATAAGAAGCTCATAGTTTGAGGTACTCGATACATCCTGGTAGCACTAAGATGTATCAAGACCTTCGATAGAGTTTTTGGTGGCCAAACATGAAGAGAGAAATAGCAGAGTATGTGAGTAGGTGATTAACTTGTCAAAAGTTAAGTAGAACATCAACGACCAGTGGGTTTATTACAGTCATTGGAGATTCCGTAATGGAAGTGGGAGCATATCACGATGGACTTCATGGTGGGACTTTCGACGACGCAAAAAGAGTACAATTCGATTTGGGTAATAGTGGACCGGGTTGTGAAAGTCGGCTCACTTTTGCCAATTAGGGTCAAGTATAACTTAGACCGGGTTAGCTAAACTTTATGTTAAGGAAATCATTTCGAGACATGGAATCATTATCGATTGTGTAAGATCGTGATCCACGATTCACATCAAACTTTTGGAGGAGTCTGCAAGAACAGTTGGGAACACAGCTGAAGTTAAGCACGGCTTATCATCCACAAACCGATGGGCAGAGCGAAAGGACAATTCAGACGTTAAAATACATGTTTAGGTCTTGCGTCATGGATTTCAAGGGTAGTTGGGATGATCACCTACCACTAGTAGAGTTTGCATATAACAACCGTTATCATGCAAGCATAGGTATGCCGCCGTACGAAGCTTTGTATGGAAGGAAGTGCAAAACACCTTTGTGTTGGGATGAGGTGGGAGAACAGCGGGATGCTAGGACCCGGTGTGTGCGGCCGAATGGCGGATAATGGTAAAGATTAATTCGGATCGTCTCTAATCACACAAACGGGACGTAGACGAGGAAAGTATCACGGACTCACATAGACTAAGTTGAGAGTTTGAGGTGGACTCGTATGTGTTTCTAAAGGTATCTCCACGGAAAGGAAAGATACGCTTTGGAAAGAAGGAAAGTTAAGTCCAAGGTTTATAGGACCTTTTGAGGTGTTAAAAGCGGGTGGGAGAGGTAAGCGTATATGATAGAATTACCTCCGGACCTAGAACGAATACATAACGTGTTTCACGTGTCGTATTACGATCCATATAAAATAGGACTATAAGCATGTAATCGGTATGAGCCGATTCATATCGAGAAAGACTTAGCGTATGAAGAGTCATGCCA
This sequence comes from Panax ginseng, assembly GCA_020205605.1. Classification (NCBI taxonomy): domain Eukaryota; kingdom Viridiplantae; phylum Streptophyta; class Magnoliopsida; order Apiales; family Araliaceae; genus Panax; species Panax ginseng. The sequence continues at coordinate 91,061,335 of CM035148.1, read as the reverse complement.
TGAAGATCATTGATAGAAAGGAGAGCGAAGTTACGAGGAACAAGGTAATACCATCGGTGATGGTATTATGGAAGAACCACGATCTTTGAAGAAGCGGCGTGGGAACTAGAAGAAAAAGATGAAGAAAAATTTTCCTCATCTATTTGATTAAAATAGGACGAGATTCAGGGGACGAGAATCTTTATAAGGGAAGAATGTAACGGCCAGAAATTCGGATCTTATTGTAAAATGATTTTATTAAAGTAAATAATAATAAAATCATATTCCATGTGTTATCAAGATGGTTGTCATTGTATAACCTATTGATGTTAGAATGTAAATAGTATTTGAGCTACGTGGATGAATTAAAGTGTTTGAATTTCCAAGACGAAAATAAAAGTTTTTAGAAATTTTCCGAAAAACACTATTCATCGGTATTTGCTCGGGATATAATTTTGAGTTTTTAGAAATACGTAATGATGGAATAACAAGGTAAGATGGATTATGTAATAAAAATCTAGTTATGGAAAAAGTAATAATTAAACATGGACTTAATTTTGTAAACTTTAAGTAAAGCGAAGTGGTAAGGAATAAGTAATAATTGTATGATACTTGGTATTGTATGCGAAGAAATGAAAGCGAGTATAATACGAAGTATTATACAAGTTTATATGAAGGATGAAATCTAGTATATAAATTCTATATGAATTAGAATACAAGAATAATGCATCAACTATATGTGTATGTATTATGGAATGTTAATGGACTTGGAAAGATTGATAAAAATTAATATAAGTCCAAGTAAATTAAAGAGAGAAGCCCAACTATTAATTAATGAATCAACTAGTGGTTATTAATGCAAAGCCCAAAGAGTGAATTAATGCAAGCCCAAGCTAGAATCCATGGGTGGTATGACCCATGGGGCAAACCATAATGATATGGTTATTGTGGTGACCAAGTAATGTGGTGATCAAGTAAGTGTGATGACCAAGGCTTAGGAGTAATGACCAAGACTTTGAAATAATGGCCACGTATATGATAAGAGAGTGGTTAGCAAGTAATGAATAGTAAGGAGGTGGCTTAAGGAGGTGGGATGATTTAATGACCAATCTACCCTAACCTTGGAAAGTCTATAAATAGAAGAGCTTTGCTAGCCATTTAACAATTGTTCAAGCAATTAATCCAACACTTCTAAAGTGCTTAAATGTTAGAGAGAATAAGCTAGCAATAAGTCAATTCCATAAGCCAAGAAGAAGAAGAAGAAGCTATTTATCAAAGACTTCAAGAGTAAGACCTCTTCTCCAATTACCTTCTATCTCTACCATAATAGGATGATAAGAAAAGTTGGATTAAGAAACATGAATGAATAAGTAATGAACTTAAGCCAATTAAGTTGGTAATAAGTCATTTAAGCTAGCATAAGTTATAAACTTATGTGAAAATAATATGAACTTGTAAGAAGTTTATTAATAGAAATGATATGAATGTAAAAGAATTTATATGATCATATGTATCATGTATACCTAAGTTAATTTATATGTTAAGAACATATAAGAAATGATGTTTAAGAAACTTTAATTGGCATAAGTCATTAACAATGAAATCTTAAGTAGTTTATAGTTGACAAGTTATAAACTTATGAAGAATAATTCAAAATCCAACAATGAATCTAAGTTGTTGTATTAATTATGTTAAAATGTTCACATGATGAATGAAGTTCATTCGTAATGTTGAACAAATCATAAGAAGGAAGAATTGCCAGAATTTGCACGATTGGACGATAATCGTCGAATTCGTAAAATTCTCGGAATGGAAGTCAAATTTTGTGTTTGAACTCAAAACCATTGTTTTCCAATGGAGACAAGTCATATTTGGTATTTAAGAATTGCGGACTCAAAAATAATCGGATTCCGACTTAGAACAAAGAAACGAGTGTTGAACGTTCACGAACGTTTATCGTTTTCGTTAAAAATGAACCAATAGGTAAATTTTTAGCAAACAAAGTCAAATAGATAAAATTCTTGAATGATCATGTAGATTACGTAATTTGTGAACCGTAGGCTTTTGAACGAGCCAATTCGGACTTATAACGAAGAAGTTATGCATCCGAGAAGTTCACAAAATTCACAAAATGAATTTAGTATCTGGTGCCTGCGAGTTGGTAATGGCATTTCTCACCCTAAACAAAAAGACACCATTGCATGACGCAAGAGAATAATGTGAGCACACTACAAGAGTTCACCAGTAGCGAACTATAGTACATATTGTGGTACAATTTCCATGTCTGATGCAAAATCCTCGAAGAGTGGTATGCCAGTACGACCATTAAGCAAATACTGTACTCGGTAGCAACGTAAGTCCGGACGATCATACATTAAGAGCTCAGCATGCGGCAAGAGAGATGTAAGCATAGAAATTTGGCACCCATGACCTTGATCTCGAGAACAAAGATAGTAATGAAGGTTTTTAAATACAAAGAAAAGAAAAGGAAGTAAACACAACTTAAGGAATGTAATGTAACATTGTTAAACCTTAATGAATGTAACGTAAAGGTTGAAATAACCTAGTCGAATATAAATGTAAGGGTAATGATAAACCGGAACGAATATTAAATGAATCTAATACACAATTAGATTGAAATAAAGGGTATGATATAGTCATATACATACTTGATTATATGTGACCTAATGTAAGGCATTATGTGATCATGTATTGTAGAGACTCGAAAGACTTGAACATAAAGTTAATATACCGTAGCAGACGCTAAAGGCAAGTATTCTAACTCTTGTCTCAGTTCAATCTGAACAAGTTTTTGAGGTTCATGTATTCTTTCACATGAATTGAGGTATGTTGAAGTTGAAGCCAATTCCTTTGGCTAGACTTGATGTATTGATAATCTATTCATGTATTATCAAATGTTGCTATCTTTTGTCAACTACTTGATATGGTTTTCAAAAGAAGACTGAAATATTAAACAAATGTTTTGTCGGTAAAACGACAGGCACATGAGGTTGCCAAATGCTTAAACGTGCATACGTTTAATGGATGTAGTGTTGATCAACATAGAGTACAATATGCTGATCACCTAGAAGTGCTCGTAAGTGATATCGGGCTTACGGACTTGTTTCCAGGTTGTCCTTTTTCAATAAAGAATGAATACTCGAGGTCTTTGACCGGAGTGAATGTTTTACTAAATATGGTTGTATTGTAAAACATTTTGAAAGAAAAGATGAAGTGCTATTTTGAATTATCAATAGTACTTCATAACTATTGTTTATTATTGAAGATATCTGATTTGTATGTGTCAAGCATGTTGTTATTAAATTGTTATACTTGTTTGAGCTAGTTATGCTCACTCTTGCTTGAACCATATGAATGCATTAAAGATTTGAACATCCAGAAGGATCGAAAAAAAAGATAAAGGGAAAAGCTAAAATGATTACTAAAATTTGTTTTGTAATAGTATAGGTCTATTGTTGTAATGTAATCGATAATATGACAAAAGAACCTTTGTAATGGGTATAGAACACAGGAAATGTAAATATTACTTTAAATATATAGAAGTTATGTTAGTTCTTTGAGACTTTTCAATTGAATGAATGTATGAATGTTGTCTGATATAGCACCATCACATCGGGTTGGAAGATACCGGATTTGAAGGCGCTCTGAAGCTATCCATCACGAGAACTGAATCTAGATTCAGAAACTGAATCCGTGATCACATGATTCTTAGGCTCACATAACAAAGCAATATGTACAAAACCTAGAAAATAGACTAGATTTGAGTAAATATAAGCTTTCTAGCTTCAACGGTTCTAGTTTAGTCACCATGAACCGTTTAAAGTGAGAAATTGCCATATTTACGCAAATCTAACCCGCATGCAACGGTTCCATTATATATATATATATATATAAGCGGTAAACCCTACGATATCACACCCTCTGCTCGAATCGAACAAAATGCGATAATAGTATATATATATATATATATATATATATATATATATATATATATATATATATATATATATATATATAGCGATAACACACATAGGATGTATATCCGGGCTCCCATAGAAAAAAGTTCGATAACAAGATATATATATATATATATAGTATGTAAGTATATAAGTATAAGTATTTATATATATAAAAGCGATAAAAGCAGGATGTATACCCGGCTCAATCAAGCAGAGTTTGATGAAATGACATATATATATATATATATATATATATATATATATATATATATATATATATATATATATATATATAAATATTTATATATATAAAAGCAATAAACGCTCTGAATATTATATTCGGGCTTAATCGAAGCGTAGTTCGATAATAATATATATATATATATAAGTATTTATATATATATAAGCAATAAAAGCCACGGATCGACGATCCGAGGATACCCACACGACGCGACTCTCAACGTGAGTAGATATATATAAAGAATTGAGAAAAAGCTTAAAAATATGAAATATCTTACAGTGGGCTGCCAAGAAGACTTCAAATAGTTTTTGACGCCTGAAAACTCGATTTCCACCGGTTAAATTTCCGTATGTAGAAAACATAAACTTACAAGTGCTTAGAAAGAAGAATCACTCAGTTTAGAGCACTCTAGAGGTGGTTATGAGTTGAAATGGATAGGGTTTCCTTGCTGTTTTATTTTTTAAAATGGCCAACCTAAGGCCTCTATTTATAGAACTGATGGCCGCGGGTCTACCTGCGGCTGCCCGGGTTGCCCAGAACCATGTGGGTCCTACCATCTCGAAGAACGCATACTCGTGCAACGTACTGTCAGCTCAAACTTTAATAACTTTCAATCTGGGCATCCAATGGAGGCTTGCTATACCTTTTCAGAATGTTGTTGTCGAGAGCTACATAATGACATAGGATAAGAGGTTATACGAAGCCGGGAAGATGGGTCCATGACCAGATCTTCAAGTCTTCAAATTCTATCTGGTGTGCTGTTTTATGTAGTAGTCACTCGGGATTTTGAGCTATGGTTTTTGTGGGACACTTATGTATGAAATGTGGGTTGAAATGGTGTTGAGACGACGTGAATGTAGTATCGAGGTGGAAAAATGATAATTTTTCCCCTCACCGGGGTTACCTCCGGCTCTATGCAGATATAGGAGTCGTTGCTCAGGGTTATCTTTAAGATTGGGCTACTGTGAGTATTGAATGACCTCAGCGTTGTCTCTGAGGTGCCTTGACCTCCTGGGGTTATCTCTAGGGTTGGAACTGAGTGTCCCGGGGTTGTGTCCAGGGTTGTAAAGTGACTACTCCAGGGTTATCTCCGGAACTGGAACTACTTCCCTCAGGGTTATCTCCGAGGTTTGGAACTGAGTATCTTGGGATTGTCTGAGTATCTCGGGGTTGTCTCCGAGATTGAAAACTAAGTATCCCAAGGTTATCTCTGGGATTGAGCTGATTTGACTTTAAGGGTTATCTCTGGAAGACGATTTTGCCCTCCTGCAGGGTTAGTAACATGAATTCAAAATTTTGAATGTCTACAAAGAAGTTAGTTTAAATAAAATTTATGTTGTCTCTCATTTACAATTATATCATATAGCTTGGTTGAGTAGTTTCTTAAAGTTATGAGGCTAAGATTTTGAGTTCAAATTTTGACGGAAGCAAGTTAATTAGTCTTAGTTTACCTTACTTTATATGTCATCATTGCCACGTAGGATGGTCAATGCTCAGATATCACATAAAGGTTTATTATCCAAATTGTTCTATAGTAGAGAGTTTGTTTTTCATTGATCAATAAAAAGGGACACAATATCCAAATATACTAAGAATACAATGGTTACTTTTGCATTTTACTCTTATATATTATATCAATTGTACTTTTATAATAAAAGAAGTATAATTATATAACACTATTATAATACGACGAGATTTGGTTCGTGGAATAAGATTTGTGTGACGTCCCCAAATCCAAGTATCTTCCAACCCGACAGATGGTGATACACGGTGCTACAGTTCACATAATCATTCAATTGAAATACATCAAAAGAATGAATATGTCATATATATATTCAAAGTAATATTAACATTCTCCCAAGTTCTTTATAACCATTACATCTGTTCTTGTCATAATATAAAATATTATCATTACAATACCTATACTATTACATAACTAAGCTACAGGTTCGCCTTAGCCTTCCCTTTATCCTTGTCGGATCCATCGGTCAGTTCGATCTTAGATGCATTCATATGGTTCAAGCAAGAGTAAGCCTAACTAGCTCAGAAAGTACAACAATTCTAATAAAACTTGCATGCTTGAAACATAGGAATCGTATATCTTCAATAACTGAACAATAGTTAAGAAGTACTTTCGATGATTCAAAATAGCACTTCTTTTCATTCAAAACGTTTTACAACAACAATATTCACTAAAACATCAATTATGGTTCAAGGCCGTAGTGAGTATTTCATAAGTACTTTGAAAAGGGCGTCCCAACACTAAGTCAAGTAAGTTGGCGTAGCTTACGAGCACGTCTAGGTGATCGACTATAGTACTACTATGTTGATCAACACTACATTCATTAAATGTGTATATGTTTAAGTTGTGGAAACCTCATGTGCACATCGTTTGACGACAAAACAATTTAGCATATTAGGTCTCCTTTTGAAAACCACAACAATATTAGTTTGGTAAATCATTATACATACTTGAAAGATTAAAAGAATCCAACATATCGTGAAAGTCAGCCTAAGGAATTGGCGTTGACTTCATCGAGACATTAACTCATGCGAAGAATACATGAATCACAAAGACTTGTCGAGCGAATGGAACAAGGGTTAGAATACTTGCCTTTAAGCGTGCGCTACGAGGATATAACACGTGCACTTTAAGTCTTTAAGGTCTCTACGATAAATGATAACATCACATAGCACATTAGGTCATGAATAAACATACATGGTTCTAAAGAATCTTACCCTTCTTCTCAATCTAATTACGTATTAGATTTGTTAGTATTAGTTCCGTGTTAGTTACATCATTCTTACCTTCATATGTAATTGACTTAACTTAACCATAAGTGTTCATACTTAAGGCTTAATTATGTCTTAACAGTGTTTCATTAAGATCCTTATTTAATTGCTCATCAATTACTCTTCATACTCAACATGTAAACCTTTTTCATTATCTAGGTCATGAAATTTGGTGTTGCGGTACATTACTCTTAATTAATAAGCGTTGCGGCATCACCTATTATTATTGACTTAGGACTCGGCGTTGCGGCGCGAGTCCCTTTGTTACTGTCGCCTTTATGACGAAGCGTTTATAAAGTGAGGCTCACTTTTTATTGTTGCGGCTGCCGATTAATTGCCTTGGAGTCTGCCATGTAGCGAACTCTCGAGCCACAAAAATGTTTGTGATTTTTTCAAATGGTGAGATTCCGGACTCGTAACTCCTTTGTTATAAGTCAAGATTGACTACGATTCGAGAGCTTCACGGTTCTAAATTACATACTCTGCGTGCTCGTGCAAAATTTTATCTATTAAACTTCGTTTGCTAAAATTACACCAATTAGTCCATTTTTAACGAAACGATAAATATTCGCGAACGTTCAACACTCGTTTCTTCGTTCTAAGTCAGAATCCGGCCATTTTCGAGCCTGAACTCTATAATGCCAAATATGACTTGTCTCCATCGAAAACCAACGTTTCTGAGTTCAAATACAAAATCGACTTCCATTCGGAGAATTTCATGAATTCGATGATTATCGTCCAATCATGTGAATTACGGTAAAACTTCATTACTAGTGATTTGTTCATCATTCCAAATACATTCATTTCATTATCTGGACACCTCAACTTATATGATGCAACAACTTATATTAAAATTAGGTTATGGCTTATTCTTCATAAGCTCAAACTTAACAATTTCTTCACTACATGATTTTCATTTCATTATGACTTATTATTGATTTAAGTCCTTTTACTCATTGTTCTCACATCTTATCCAACATACTAATTCATCGACAATCATATGACAAGTTCATCATAAGTTAATAACTTATTTAGGTTCAAGTTACTTATTCATAAATTTATTAAACAAGTCCATTTTGCTTATCCACTTCTCTTATATTCTTAGCAACTAAGTTCATTTAGATTACACTTCTCTTATCACCCTACTATGATAGAGATAGAAGAGACAAGATCAATTACCTTTGAAGACTACTTCTCTTTCTTTGGAAATCTAACAATGGAAGCTTAAGCTTCAAAGTGCTTATTCTCTCTACAACGATAAGTTAATTAATGTTGTATGAAAATAACAAGCAACAAATGAATAAAAGGGCTTGATATTTATAGAGGAGCTAAGGTTAGGGTATTAAGGTCATTAGGCATCCCACCTCCTTAACTAACCTCTTTCTTATTGATATCTTGCTCATTAAGTAATCTTTGCCATCACTCAAAGTTCTTGCCCTCTACACCCATGGGTTGCCCATGGATCTTATTCAACTAGTGGATCATCATTTGGGCTTAGTTCTTAATCTAATCAATTTATCTTTTGGGCTTGAATTTATTTGCTTTGGGCTTCATAGCATTAACCTCTTGGAAGCAATATAAATCTCACATGGGCTTACACTTTTAATCTAGTTGGATTTTTAATTCATACTAGATTACATTAATCCTTTCATTAGATTTTTAATACTTACATTCTCAATTTAAGTCGCATGCGAAATATTGCGTTTTCCATACTTAGATTATTATTACATAATCCATCTCACCTTGATATTATAACGTTACATATTTTTCGGAAGTTCAAAAATAATTCCCGAGCGGTAAACGGTGAATAGTGTTTTTCAGAAACATTCTCGGAAAACTTTTATTTTCGTCTTGGAAATTCAAACACTTTAATTCATTCACATGTTTCAAATATTACGATGTTCTGACGTTTCTAGGTTATAGAACGATGTTCATCTTACTAACACATAATAATAATAATAATAATAATAAATAGTATTATTTTATTCATTATAAACGTGTTTACAATTGGCTCGATTTTTTGGAGCGTTACAATTTTAATGCAATTTAATAAGCTTCGTTGTGTAAATCCTTAAAATATGAATGAAGCATGTTTACGAAAAAAATGGTGACATGTGGAACTCCTCAAAAAAGAAAGCAAAAGATTAATTCAAAATTGGGTCGTAAAAGTCCAATCTAGACCCGAAATGACGACTTGATGCCCACATACATTGTGGTCCCATTTTGAGATGAATTTAGTCTACTATTATATTTATTGTGCTTTATATCTTTGGGATAAGGGAAGAAGGCCCATAGAGGTCTGGGGTCTAATCCCCTTAATTTGGGAACATGTGATATGGTTTGGTAGGTGAAGAGTAGAGTTCGCTGAGAGTTGTCCATATTATATGGGTGGACCTAAAGCTTAGATGAGGTATTTGTGGACTTGTTATTATATAGACTTGTGTCCCATTAAGAGGCCTCAAAATGATGACTATGTAAAAAGCGAGATGCTCATTTTTGGCTCTCTCAAGATAAAAAACAAGATGGAGAATCTCTTCTACATAGATAGAATTTTGACCCCATCTTAGTCCATAATCTAAGCTTTTCTTCTCTTCCCCGTTATTTTCCCTTTGATAACCCCTTAGAGATTCCTAACCTCTCTAGCTCATTTAACCCCTTAGATACATTTTTGGCTACTCTGATTTATCTTTATATATGAATGGGAAAAGTTAGTTTTTTACTTACGAAATGTTATCACTATTGAACTTCTAAGCGAGATCAAAAGATTACCTTGATTGAGGCAACCACAAATGAAATCCATGGAGATTTCATAAGATCTAAACAAGATTTTAAAATCTTTCAAATATAACTCGGTGACTTTCTTTACTTCACATCTTAAAATCAAAGAAAATCGGGGGCACGTTGGACTTCATAATCTCTAGTTATCGTACCTGTGACACCCCCAAATTTAGGTATCTCTACCTCGAACTTGGTGCTTCACATTAAAACTCATACTATAACTAAATATCAACTCGTTGCAGAATAATATAAGGTTTTTATTAATTAATATAGCATAACATCATAATCCCAGGTCCTCACTACCTTCACTATTACAAAACATAACTTAGGAAACCTAATACAAATAACTAATATAAGTCTTAATATAAACAGTCCACATTTCTTCTTAATAGTTAAAAAGTCAAAGCTAATCTGAAACCTTTGCCTTCCCTTTTCTTTCCCGAACTCTTTGCCTACTCGGTAACTATAATGTTTATGAAAAAGCAAGGTTGAGCAACGAGCTCAAAAATTTCAGAATTAAGTTTAATCAATTGGAAGGTAGTTTATGAAGTAATATGAACACAATAGAATCATCTGAGATATTTATGATTTCAAAGGTGAATATTTTCCAAAACTAAGTGGTCACTTTAAGGATCATGAGCACGTAGAAGGATTAACAACTATTCATGCCTTAATCCTCCAAAATGAGCCATGCGATGTGATCATCCCGTAGTCTTTTACATTATCGTAACATTCAAACATAATGTGTGAGTCGGTTCCTCGACATAATTAATAATAATACCCCTTATTGTGAGGGTTGTTCATCTCAACACAAAATAGAAGTCCACACAAAGAAATTGTGTTGGATAGCTTTTTCTCCACGAAATTTGATTGATTTCAATCTACTATTCACTAGTCTAGCAGCTAGAATAAAGTGGCTTAGACATACTTCTCAAAATAATCTCATGTATAGAAAAACTTCTAATATCAATGATAATTGAAAGGATTCTCAATATATTTAATCTAGGTTTTCATGTTTAAGAAGGTAGAATGAAAGCATATTCAACATAGTAATGAAATATAACATTTAATTTTGTGTATGAATAATAGTGTACAAGTAAAGGATCTTTCATATAACAATAAATCTTTATCGGGAATATGCATGTCAATGTTATTCCTTTATTCATATAATTTGATAATGAAGTTAATGAATGAATACATAAAAATATACGTATTGATAAAAAGCTGTAAAGTCCTTAATAGATGATAAATAATATGAACAATGACCTGAATTAAAATGATCAAATGTGTTAGGTAGATCTATTACGAATGAACAACTTTGTAAAGTCCTTCAAAAAGATCATAATGTACAAGGACTATAATTAGAAAGATCAAACTTGTTAGGTTGATCTTATAAATCTATAATAGATAGAAACATGCGAGCGAAGAACCTTTGCACCAACCAAGCCAAAGGATAATCGTACAAAGCTATCACATCGGCGCTACCTACCAAGCGAAAGGATAATCGTAGACTACTTTCAAAATCGTATAGTCAATTAGCCTAGTACACATCAAGCAAGAGTAGAATCGTAGTCTCTGAACTAGAGCCAAAATCATAGACCACTAAGTGCTTACGAGAACTAAGTGAAGAATTATAGAGTCTACCCAAGTAATCGCGAGAATCGCGAGAGTTTGTCTAAGCAAAAAAGCTAAGCTGCGAGAATCATAGAGTGCACACTGGCAATCATGAGAATCGTAGAGTATGCACGAGCCATCACAGTTTGTCTCTAAGTAACTCTAGCAAGATTGTAGAAGCGGTCGAGTTTCGAATGTAGTCTACTTGAAGATTATCAAAAAACATTCTCTAAATGACTAGCAAGCAAATAAAAGATCAAAGAACAAACTCTATCAGTAAGACTGATTGAGAAGTGAAGAGCCAATCAGAAGGAGTCTCCTACAAGTATTCATTAGGAGACAACGATCATAGTATTAAGACAACAATTGTATTGTTTACCAAACAACAGAAGAGTGTGATAAATAAACTACAGAGATAATGGCAAACCTGTCATAGAGTAAGTAGAGGACAATCGAGGAGGATGCCAATGCTCAACCTCACCATGAAGTATGATCAAAAGATCACAAGGCTGAAAATTAAGGAAACTGAGCATAACTAATCAAAAGAGACATGTAAACCAAAGGGCCAAGCGATCGATGAACTTACTAGTTCACGAAGCAAGGTAAGCCATCATGATCGTGAGATCAAGCTGCAAAGCTAAGTACAAGATGGTACAATGTTGAGCACTCTCGAGAATCATAAGAGATGTCAGAGGTCCGAGTCGACCTCGATTTCCACAGACAAGCTACGACCATATAATAAGTAAAGTTCATGAAGGTCAATATCAGAATCGTAGAAGACATTTGTCCGATCAGTGAGAATGTCTAAACAAAGAAGACTGACATTCAAACGTTTTGAATTTAGGATCCCAATATACTCTCCAAAAATCCTTGGTCTAAATCGAGGAAACAAAAGAAAAGGGTGACTACCTACTAGTCAGCTAAAAATGACATTTCCGAAGTGTTAGGTGAAAAAGCAGACTGATGTGTCAGGCAAGTAAACAAGGAGTTATCACATAAACCCAGTATGTCTACATCAAAGATATCAGAATATCTGAAGCATTAAATGCTCAGAAGGAAGCTCTTCAAATAGTACTAAATGGCTATGTCTCCAGACTCAACCATCACTATCTCGGGATCTGCTGCTATGGGGTTCGATATAATCTCTACCTGATTAACCGATCCTTCGCTGACTACCTGTATGTCTCTATTTTCTCCTGACATCTACAACAATACAAAAGTTTGATTAGTACATGTTAGTAGAATAATAAAAACACATAACATATATAATGCATTTTTATAAGGTTATCTTCCATCTTTTATTCGTTGACTTTTCTTAAGGTTATGACTTAAGGTTTTATTTCCCCCCTTAAGTTTTATAAACTCTTTCTTTGATACCAACTTTGGCGCTTTAATCCCAAATCGGGTATCTTCCAACCTACGAGATGGTGTTACGGTCTTTCTGATTCACACAATCATTCAATTGAAATAACTCGAAAGAATGAATATGTCTTATATATATTCAAAGTAATATTAACATTCTCGGGTTCTTTATAACCATTACATACATTCTTGTCATAATATAAAATATTATCATTACAATACATATACTATTACATAGGTAAGCTACTACGGTTTGCCTTAGCCTTCCTTTATCCTTGCCGGATCCATAGATCCAGTTTGATCTTAGTTGCATTCATATGGTTCAAGCAGAGAGTGAGCCTAACTAGCTCAAACAAGTACAACAATTCTAATAAAACTAGCATGTTTGAAACATAGGAATCGTATATCTTTAATAAGCGAAACAATAGTTACGAAGTACTTTCGATGATTCAAAATAGCACTTCTTTTTTTTTCAAAAAGCGTTTACAACAACAATATTGATAAAACATCAATCCGGTTCAAGGCGTGAGTATTTCATAAGTACTTTGAAAAGGGCGTCCGGACACTAAGTCAAATAATTAATAGCTTACGAGCACGTCTGGGTGATCGACTATAGTACTCTATGTTGATCAACACTACATTCATTAAACGTGTATACGTTTAAGTTGTGGCAACCTCACGTGCCTGTATTTTGACGACAAAACAATTTAGCATATTCAGTCTCCTTTTGAAAACCACAACAATATTAGTTTGGTAAATCATTATACATACTTGAAGATTAAAAGAATCCAACATATAAATAAGTCTAGCCAAGAAGGAATTGGCGTTGACTTCATCGGACATTAACTCATGCGAAGAATACATGAATCACAAAGACTTGTCCAGAATGAACTAGAACAAGGGTTAGAATACTTGCCTTTAGCATCTGCTTACAGATATAACACGTGCACTTTAAGTCTTTAAGGTCTCTATAGTAAATGATAACATCACATAACACATTAGGTCATGAATAAACATACATGGTTCCTAAAGAATCTTACCCTTCTTCTCGATCTAATTCGTATTAGATTTGTTATTATTATTAGATTCTGGCATTAGTTTTAGGTCATTCTTACGTTCATATGTAATTGACTTAACATAACCTAAGTGTTCATACTTAAGGCTTAATTATGTCTTAACAATGTTTCATTAAGATCCTTATTTAATTGCTCATCAATTACTCTTCATACTCGACATGTAAACCTTTTTCATTATCTGGGTCATGAAATTAGTATGACTGTAATGCGACTTATTACTCTTAGTTGCCATGTATTGGCGTCACCTATTATTGCCCACTGGGACTGGTATTGCTGGCCGTGAGTCCCTTTGTTACTTATCGCGTTGTGGCACAAGTTTGCGGTGAGGCTCACTTTGGTGTTATGTGGCACCAGGCTAATTGGCTTGGAGTCATGTGCCAGCGGCCTCTGAAACACAAAATGTTGTGATTTTTCAAATGGTGAGATTCCGGACTCGTAACTCCTTACGTTATAAATGCGAATTGGCTCGTTCAAGAGCATACGGTTCTCAAATTACATACTCTCTACGTGTTCATGTAAAATTTTATCTATTAACTTCCGTTTGCTAAAATTACACCTATTAGTCCATTTTTAGCGAAGCGATAAGCGTTAAGCTAACGTTCGGCAACTTTCGTTTCTTCGTTCTAAAATCCGAATCCGGCCATTTTGAGTCAGTAACTCTATAAGGCCAAATCGACTTGTCTCCATCGAAAACCAATGTTTACGAGTTCAAATACAAAATCGACTTCCATTCAGAAATTTCACGAATTAAGCGATTATAAATCGATCATGTGAATTAAAGCAAAACTTCATTACTAATGATTTGTTCATCATTCCAAATACATTCATTTCATTATCTGGACACCTCAACTTATATGATACAACAACTTATATTAAAATTAGGTTATGGCTTATTCTTCATAAGCTCATAACTTAACAATTTCTTCACTACATGATTTTCATTTCATTATGACTTATTATTGATTTAAGTCATTTACTTAATGTTCTCACATCTTATCCGACATAATAATTCATATGACAATCATATGACAAGTTCATCATAAGTTAATAACTTATTTTGGTTTAAGTTACTTATTCATAACTTTATTCGGCTTAAGTCCATTGCTTATCCACTTCTCTTATGTTCTTAGCATCTAAGTTCATTTAGATTACACTTCTCTTATCACCCTACTATGATAGCGATAGAAGAGACAAGATCAATTACCTTTGAAGACTACTTCTCTTTCTTTGGAAATTTAACAATGGAAGGTTAAGCTTCAAAGTGCTTATTCTCTCTAACCAATAAGTTGATTAATCTTGTATGAAAATAACAAGCAACAAATGAATAAAAGGGGTTGTTAGTTATAGAGGAGCTAAGGTTAGGGTATTAAGGTCATTAGGCATCCCACCTCTTTAACTAACCTCCTTCTTATTGATATCTTGCTCATTAAGTAATCTTGGCCATCACTCAAAGTTCTTGCCCACTACTTACCCATGGGTTGCCCATGGATCTATTCAACTAGTGGATCATCATTTGGGCTTAGTTCTTAATCTAATCAATTTATCTTTTGGGCTTGCATTTATTTGCTTTGGGCTTCATAGCATTAACCTCTTTGGCTTAATATAAATCATACATGAAACTTACACTTTTAATCTAGTTGGATTTTTAATTCATACTAGATTACATTAATTCCTTTCATTATATTTTAATACTTACATTCTCAATTTAAGTCCGCATGCAAAATATTGCATTTTCCATACTTAGATTATTATTACATAATCTATCTCACCTTGATATTATAAAGTTACGTATTTCTCGGAAGTTCAAAAATAATTCCGGCGATAAGCGGTGAATAGTGTTTTTTAGAAACTTTCTCGGAAAACTTTTATTTTAAGTCTTGGAAATTCAAACACTTTAATTCATTCATGTGGTTCAAATACTACAATGTTCGATGTTTCTAGGTTATAGAATGATGTTCATCTTACTAACACATAATAATAAAAATAGTATTATTTTATTCATTATAAACGTATTTACAATTGGCTCGATTTTCGAGGCGTTACACTCTCCCCCCCTTATAAGGATTACATCCCCGAGAATCTCGCTATAAAAAAAATTACTCAAACAATTGAGGTAATCCTTTTCATCTTGTCTTCCAATTCCCGTTGCTTCTTCGACATACGTGGTTCTTCCATCTTTACCTTCTGAGATGATATAACTTTGTTAGTAGAACTTGCTCTTTTGATCGATAATTTGAATCGGCATCTCCTCATAGGTTAAGTCCTTCTCGATGTAAATCGGTTCATACTCTATTACGTGCTTGTAATCGGGCTTATAGGGTTACATAATCTTGATCGTGAAATCGTTATTTATTAGTTCTAAAATGCGGAGGTAATGCTACCACGTATGCTACCCCTCCACTTTTCTAATATCTCAAAGGTCCTATAAACATGGGACTTAACTTTCCCTTCTTTCCAAAGCATCTTTCCTTTCGGGGAGATACCTTTAGAAATACATCTGAGCCTACCTCGAACTCCTATTCACTTGATGCAAATCATAAACTTCTTTTATGCATCTTGAGCTGCTACCAATCGCATTATGTATTAGCTTCACTATATCCATTTTGTTTCTTTGCACCAATTTTGGTCCTAGCATTCTGCGTTCTCCCTTCATCCCAATCTGATGGTGTTCATCACTTTCTTAGTATAAAGCTTTGTAGAGGCGGCATACCTATGCTTGCATGATAAGCTGTTGTTATCATAAAACTCTACTAATGGTAGATGATCATCCCAACTACCCTTAAAATCCATGGCCCTTGAAGATCTTAAAATATCTTCTAACGTATGAATTGTCCTCTCGCTCTGTCCATCGGTTTGTGGATGATATGTGGTACTCGACTTCAAGCTGTGTCCCCAAGCTGCTCTTGAAGACTTCTCCAAAGTTCGATGTGAATCGTGGGTCACGATCGACACAATCGAAATTGGTACTCCATATCTGGAAATAATTTCTTTAACATAAAGTTTAGCTAAGCGATCCAAGTAATACTTAATCAGAATTGGAAAAAGTGAGCCGACTTAAATCAATGGGTCCACTATCACCCAAATCGCATCATACCCTTTTCCGAGTGGTCGGAAGTCCCACCACAAAGTCCATCATGATATGCTCCCTTCCACTCTCGGAATCTCTAATGAGTTGTAGTAAGCCACTTGGTCATTGATGTTAGGCCTTAACCTTCGACAAGTCGAGCACCTACTTATATACTCTGCTATTTCTCTCTTCATGTTCGGCCACCAAAAAACTACATCGGAGGTCTTGAAACATCTTAGTGCTACCGGGATGAATCGAGTACCTCGAGCTGTGAGCCTCTTGTAAAACTTGCTCCTTTAATTAGTCTCATTGGGAATCTAAATTCTTCCTTCAAATCTTAATAATCCCTCATTATCAAGACTAAACTTAATATATTTTCATTGGTCGACCTCTTCTTCATCTGGTCACACTCATCGGTTTTGAGCTTGCACCTCCTTAACTCTCTCTCTGATGGTAGATTGAATCTCCATCACAAGCGATGTCTACGATCCACCTCACTTGGCAACTTCACCTCTATCTCCATCCTAGCCATCTCTGTTGTTAACTTTCGGTTTGAAATTTGTTAACATAGACAACTTCTCCAGAGCCCTTTCTACTTAAGGCGTCGGCAATTACATTGCCTTTTCGAGGGTGATCTGAGTTTCCACGGTCGTAATCCTTTATCAACTCTAGCCATCTCTCTCTGTCTCATATTCAACTCCTACGTACGTGAAGATATATTTTAGACTCTTGTGGTTAGTGTATATCTCACACTTTTCCCCATAAAGATAATGTCGCCATATCTTTAAAAAGCAAACACTCTACGTGACGAGTTCGGATCATGAATAGGGTAAAATTTCTCATAATCCTTCAACTACCTAGATGCATCTGTGATGACCTTGACATCTTTGCATGAGCACTTGACCAAGTCCTCTATCTGAAGCATCGTTTTAAACTATGAAATTTCTGTGTCATTGGGTAATGACAAAATAGTAGCTTCACTCAACCTCTTCTTTAGTTCTTGAAAATTGTCTTAGCATTTCTCGGTCCATCGTACTTCATAGTCTTCCTTGTCAAGTTAGTCAGATGGAGTAGCTATCTTTGAAAAGTCTTGAATGAATCTCACGATGAGTAACTTCGCTAACCCTAGGAAACTCTGCACCTCGTCGGTGTCTTGGTTGTTCCCAATTCATCCACGGCTTCCACCTTCATTGGATCTCTGAAAATACCCTCGTGGTCAATGACATGACCTAAAAATTGTACCCTCTCTAACAAAAATTCACACTTAGTGAACTTCATATAACTTCTCCTTCCTTAGTGTCTCCAACACTATCCTTGGAGGTGTTCAACATGATCTTACGGCATCTTAGAATGACTAGAATATCATCGATAAACACCACGACAAACTTGTCCAAATATTGTTTGAACACTCTGTTCATCATATCCATAAATCATTTGGTGCATTAGTCATTAAATGACATCATCGAAACTTCGTAATGTCCATAACGAGTCACGAATCTTTGTCTTGACGCGTCTTCATTCCTAACCTTTAGTTGATGATACCACATCCTTAAATCTATTTTGGAAAAATACTTTACCCCTTTCAAGTGATCAAAAAGATCATAGATCCTTGGCAATGGATACTTATTCTTTATCATCAACTTGTTCGACTCTCGGTGAGTCGATACATAGTCTTAATGATTTGTCCTTCTTCTTGACAAACAATCTGGGGTGCTCCCCACGGTGAAACACTTGGCGGTGCCACAGAAATTGGTGCCAGCGGTTCTTTACCATTGCACCATCAACTCCTTCATCTCCCTTTGGCGCCCATACGATCTGGTGCCACAAGCTAGTACCACTCACGGCACAATGTCTATTACGAACTTCGGTCTCCTGTCCGTGGAAGACAAACCAATTCACTTGGAAATACATCCATGAATTCACTCACTATAGGTATTTGTTCCATGGTGGCTCCCCTCTCTGGGGTATCAACCACATGACACAAATAGCCTACACACCTTCCTCAATAATTTCCTAGTTTGTGTCATAATAAAAGACAACCGAGCGTCACGATGATTTATTCTCGTAAAATATTACATGAGGTTGTCTTAATGTTTTTAATATTTACGCATTTCTTTTGACAATCTATAATTGCCCCATGATTAACCAACCAATCCATTAGAAATTACGTTGAATTCTCTAACTTTATCGGTATAAGATTCTGAGTAATTTACAACCTCGAATGTCTATGCAACAACTCTATGAATATCTTCAACATGAATTATCTTTTCATTTGCTACCTTAATATTTAAAGGTATATGCAACTTTTAGGAAGTAATCCTAATCGTCTAGCAAAATCACATGCGATAAATGAACAAGTAGCTTTTAAAGTCAAACAACACATATGCATTTAGGTCGTTGATCGAATAATACTGCTGACTCGTCCCCAAGAGGCCATCGCGTCTTAGATGGTCATGTTAAAGGTACAGGCCATCGCCCTACCCGTCTGCGTTGGACCCCCAATAGTTAACTTACCACTATTGGTGCCCTTATTCCCGTTCGTCCCCTTCTTCGGGTAGTTCTTTGCCATGTGGTCAGTTAACCCACATACAAAGCATTCATGGTTCTTCTTTGGACTTGGATAGTTTGGCGCAATGTGCCCCTCTCATCCATTTATAACCTGCGACCTTACCTTTGAGATAAACTCCTAAATGAGTCTTCCATGGTCTTCTTGGCCTCCATCATGCTCTTGGTCTCCTTGTTTCACTCAGGTATTCCCAGGCTAACTACCTTCCTCTTATAACCTTCGTCACTCCATTGGCACCTTGACCTTTATTACCCCATCCATTTTTCCCTTGTTTTTCTTATCCTTGTGGTATTGGCTTAGCGCCTCGCTACCACCTTGACAATTATTTCCTTCTCTAAAATGACTCCAAAGGAAGTACTTTGGAACACGAAATCTGGTTATAGGCCAAGAGTTTCAAGACACCTTTAGAGCAAATCGAGCTTTCTCACCTCGGTATCTACTTGGTGTGTGGCGAACCTTGCCCGATTCATTAAACTTGGCGGCGTGTTGAGGAACCGTCATGTCCCCTTGCTTTAACTCTAGAAACCGCATCTCCATCCTTCCCTGCATGCTCGTGGGAAAATAGTTCTCGTAGAATATTTCCTTGAACCTCACCCGTTATCACATCTATTAAAATACCTAGCACGATTGGCCTCCACCAAAGTTGGCCTCTCCCTTCATCATGTAGGTTGCAAAGGCAACCTTACGGGCCTCGTCGACATTTGCTATCACAAATGCCTTCTCAATTTCCTTCACCCACGTTTGGACTTGATAGGGTCCGTAGTTCCTTTGAACTCCGGTGGACCCACACTCTTAAAGTTCTTAAGCGTAGTAGCTTCGTACTACACCCGAGTTTATGGGGATGCTAGCCCAGTTCTATTAAATCTTTGCATTTAATAGATTCTGAACTCTTGCATGGGGTTAACAGGACATCCCTTTGGTTGGTTTGTGTTATGACTTTGATTACGTGGTACTCTTCTTGGCGACATTTTCTTGTTACAATAAACAACACATTTCGTTATTATTCAATTCTGTTAGTTAATTATTATTCAATTTTTTAAACAATAACTTAAACATTCTTTTACTCAACATGTTTGAAAAAAAAACTTATATAGATTTATTGTAGTATAATACTACATCCGGTTACATTACCTGACCTAAAATTGATTAAAATACTTTCCGTGACTACTTTCCAACAATTGGGATTTACAAAAGACTACCCTCGATTATACAAAGAGGTTTTATATCACTACTAGATACAAAAAATATGTACATATCTAACTACTCCGACCACTACTAGATCACATTTGCCTTAAGGCATTTTTTAAAATCCGCCTTTGGCAAGGCCAGGCGATAATATCACGGTGATAGTATCTACGTCTACCTGCCTCGACAGGATAACCAACTACTGCGGTTTGGAAATCCTCATGAGAACTCCTATGGATATAGGACATTCTCCCTATCTTACGCTTCTTGGTCTTTAGCTCCCCCACAGAGCTCAAAGACCTCTGTTTCGACTCATGGACCTTGTCCTTGTTGAAAACCCTTTCATCGTGCTCCTGTTCCCATATGGACTCTCGTCCAGTCTTGTCCTCTATAACATCTTGGAGCTCTGCCTTTAACTCCTTAACCTCCAGACGGTAGTGGATGTTTCTATCTACTGCGACATGAATAACGACATCATTGACTCCCTGGAGCCATCTCTGCTTTATTTTTCTCGAGGTTGAAGGACACTACCTCCACTTCTTCTTCTTCAACATCTTAGTCAAACACGGACATGAGGTCTAGGCTCTCTGAGGTCTCGGACTCAACCATCACTATCTCGGGATCTGCTTTGCTGTATGGGGTTCGATATAATCTCTACACGATTAACAGATCCTTCACTTGACTACACATGTCTCTATTTTCTCGACATCTACAACAACACAAAAAGTTTGATTAGTACATGTTAGTAGAATAATAAAAACACATAACATATATAATGCATTTTATAAGGTTATCTTCCATCTTTTATTCTTTGACTTTTCTTAAGGTTATGACTTAAGGTTTATATTTCCCCATTAAGTTTTATAAACTCTTTCTTTGATACCAACTTTGTGGCCTTCAAATCAGGGTATCTTCCAACCCTACGAGATGGTGTTTGCATGGTGCTTCTGATTCACACAATCATTCATTGAAATAACTCGAAAAGAATGAATATGTCTTATATATATTAAAATAATATTAACATTCTCCCAGGTTCTTTATAACCATTACATCTGTTCATGTCATAATATAAAATATTATCATTACAATACCTATACTATTACATAACTAAGCTACAGGTTCGCCTTAGCCTTCCCTTTATCCTTGTCGGATCCATCGATTCCATTCGATCTTAAATTTGCATTCATATGGTTCAAGCAAGAGTGAGCTAACTAGCTCGAGAAAGTACAACAATTCTAATAAAACTTGCGTGCTTGAAACATAGGAATCGTATATCTTCAATAACTGAACAATAGTTAAGAAGTACTTTCGATGATTCAAAATAGCACTTCTTTTTATTCAAAACGTTTTACAACAACAATATTCACTAAAACATCAATTATGGTTCAAGGCGGTGAGTATTTCATAAGTACTTTGAAAAGGGCGTCCCAACACTAAGTCCAAGTAAGTTCGGCATAGCTTACGAGCACGTCTAGGTGATCAGCCTATAGTACTCTATGTTGATCAACACTACATTCATTAAATGTGTATATGTTTAAGTTGTGGAAACCTCATGTGCCTGTCGTTTGACGACAAAACAATTTAGCATATTCAGTCTCCTTTTGAAAACCACAACAATATTAGTTTGGTAAATCATTATACATACTTGAAAGATTAAAAGAATCCAACATATCGTAAGTCTAGCCTAAGGAATTGGCGTTGACTTCATCGAGACGATAACTTCGTGCGAAGAATACATGAATCACAAAGACTTGTCCAGAACGAACTGGAACAAGGGTTAGAATACTTGCCTTTAGCGTCTGCCTACAGATATAACACGTGCACTTTAAGTCTTTAAGGTCTCTACAGTAAATGATAACATCACATAGCACATTAGGTCATGAATAAACATACATGGTTCCTAAAGAATCTTACCCTTCTTCTCGAATCTAATTACGTATTAGATTTGTTAGTAATGATTCGGTGTTAGTTACATCATTCTTACCTTCATATGTAATTGACTTAACTTAACCATAAGTGTTCATACTTAAGGCTTAATTATGTCTTAACGATGTTTCATTAAGATCCTTATTTAATTGCTCATCAATTACTCTTCATACTCAACATGTAAACCTTTTTCATTATCTAGGTCATTAAATTTGGTATTTGCTATTTTATTACTCTTAATTCCGTGATTGCGGCATCACCTATTATTGCTTGAAGCTTGGGACTTGGCGTTGCGGCGCAGTCCTTTGTTACTGTCATCATTTGCTGAAGGCGTTTTATGAAGTGAGAGCTCACTTTTTGCTTGTGGCTAGCCTGGCTAATTGCCTTGGAGTCACCTGCCATGGCCTTGAACTCAAAACCACAAAATGTTTGTGATTTTTCAAATGGTGAGATTCCGGGACTTTCGTAACTCGCCGTTATAAGTCCGAATTGGCTCGTTCAAGAGCCTACGGTTCTAAATTACATACTCTGCGTGCTCATGCAAAATTTTATCTATTAAACTTAGTTTGCTAAAATTACACCAATTAGTCCATTTTTAGCGAAGCGATAAACGTTACATGAGCGTTCAACACTTTCGTTTCTTCGTTCTAAAAGTCGAGAATCAAGCCATTTTGAGTCACTGAACTCTATAATGCCAAATATGACTTGTCTCCGCCGAAAACCAACGTTTACGAGTTCAAATACAAAATCGACTTCCATTCGAGAATTTCATGAATTCGATGATTATCGTCAATCGTGTGAATTAAAGTGAAACTTTCATTACTAGTGATTTGTTCATCATTCCAAATACATTCATTTCATTATCTGGACACCTCAACTTATATGATGCAACAACTTATATTAAAATTAGGTTATGGCTTATTCTTCATAAGCTCATAACTTAACAATTTCTTCACTATATGATTTTCATTTCATTATGACTTATTATTGATTTAAGTCCTTTACTCATTGTTCTCGCATCTTATCCAACATACTAATTCATATGACAATCATATGACAAGTTCATCATAAGTTAATAACTTATTTAGGTTCAAGTTACTTATTCATAAATTTATTGACAAGTCCATTGCTTATCCACTTCTCTTATATTCTTAGCATCTAAGTTCATTTAGATTACACTTCTCTTATCACCCTACTATGATAGAGATAGAAGAGACAAGATCGATTACCTTTGAAGACTACTTCTCTTTCTTTGGAAATCTAACAATGGAAGCTTAAGCTTCAAAGTGCTTATTCTCTCTAAACAATAAGTTAATTAATGTTGTATGAAAATAACAAGCAACAAATGAATAAAGGGCTTGATATTTATAGAGGAGCTAAGGTTAGGGTATTAAGGTCATTAGGCATCCCACCTCCTTAACTAACCTCTTTACTTATTGATATCTTGCTCATTAAGTAATCTTTGCCATCACTCAAAGTTCTTGCCCTCTACTACACCATGGGTTGCCCCATGGATCTTATTGACTAGTGGATCATCATTTGATCTTAGTTCTTAATCTAATCAATTTATCTTTTGGGCTTGAATTTATTTGCTTTGGGCTTCATAGCATTAACCTCTTGGGCTTAATATAAATCCCATGGGCTTACACTTTTAATCTAGTTGGATTTTTAATTCATACTAGATTACATTAATTCCTTTCATTAGATTTTTAATACTTACATTCTCAATTTAAGTCGCATGCGAAATATTGCGTTTTCCATACTTAGATTATTATTACATAATCCATCTCACCTTGATATTATAACGTTACATATTTTTCGGAGTTCAAAATAATTCCGGCGATAAGCGGTGAATAGTGTTTTTGAAAACTTTCTCGGAAAACTTTTATTTTAATCTTGGAAATTCAAACACTTTAATTCATTCACATGTTTCAAATATTACGATGTTACGGCGTTTCTAGGTTATAGAGCGATGTTCATCTTACTAACACATAATAATAATAATAATAATAATAAATAATAATTAATTTTATTATTTTATTCATTATAAGCGTGTTTACAATTGGCTCGATTTTTGGGGCGTTACAATTTTAATGCAATTTAATAAGCTTAGTTGTGTAAATCCTTAAAATATGAATGAAGCATGTTAGCGAAAAAAATGGTGACATGTGGAACTCCTCAAAAAAGCAAAAGATTAATTCAAAATTGGGTGCGTAAAAGTCCAATCTAGACCCGAAATAGCGACTTGATGCCCACATACATTGTGGTCCCATTTTGAGATAATTTAGTCTACTATTATATTTATTGTGCTTTATATCTTTGGGATAAGGGAAGAAGGCCCATAGAGGTGCAGGGTCTAATCCCTTAATTTGGGAACATGTGATATGGTTTGGTAGGTGAAGAGTAGAGTTATTTGAGTTGTCCATATTATATGGGTGGACCCTAAAGCTTAGATGAGGCTATGGACTTGTTATTATATAGACTTGTGTCCCATTAAGAGGCCTCAAAATGATGACTATGTAAAAAGAGAGATGCTCATTTTTGGCTCTCTCAAGATAAAAAACAAGATGGAGAATCTCTTCTACATAGATAGAATTTTGACCCCATCTTAGTCCATAATCTAAGCTTTTCTTCTCTTCCCCGTTATTTTCCCTTTGATAACCCCTTAGAGATTCCTAACCTCTCTAGCTCATTTAACCCCTTAGATACATTTTTGGCTACTCTGATTTATCTATATATATGAATGGGAAAAGTTAGTTTTTTTTACTTACGAAATGTTATCACTATTGAACTTCTAGAAAGCGAGATCCGAAAAGATTACACTGATTGAGGCAACCACAAATGAAATCCATGGAGATTTCATAAGCTCTAAACAAGATTTTAAAATCTTTCAAATATAACTCGGTGACTTTCTTTACTTCACATCTTAAAATCAAAGAAAATCGGGGGCACGTTGGACTTCATAATCTCTAGTTATCGTACCTGTGACACCCCCAAATTTAGGTATCTCTACCTCGAACTTGGTGCTTCACGTTAAAACTCATACTATAACTAAATATCGACTCGTTCTTGCGAGAATAATATAAAGGTTTTATTAATTAATATAGCATAACATCATAATCCCGGTCCTCTCTTACCTTCATTTATTAAAAAACATAACTTAGGAAACCTAATACAAATAACTAATATAAGTCTTAATATAAACAGTCCACATTTCTTCTTAATAGTTAAAAAGTCAAAGCTAATCTGAAACCTTGCCCTTCCCTTTTCTTTCCCGAAACTCTTTGCCTCTTTCGACCTTAACTATAATGTTTATGAAAAAGCAAGGTTGAGCAACGAGCTCAAAAATTTCAGAATTAAGTTTAATCAATTGGAAGGTAGTTTATGAAGTAATATGAACACAATAGAATCATACAGATATTTATGATTTCAAGACTGAATATTTTCCAAAACTAAGTGGTCACTAAGGATCATGAGCACATAGAAGGATTAACAACTATTCACCTTAATCCTCCGAAATAGGCACGCGATGTGATCATCCCCGTAGTGCGCACATTATGCATAACATTCAAACATAATGTGTGAGTCGGTTCCTCGACATAATTAATAATAATACCCCTTATTGTGAGGGTTGTTCATCTCAACACAAAATAGAAGTCCACACAAAGAAATTGTGTTGGATAGCTTTTTTCTCACAGAATTTGATTGATTTCCAATCCACCTATTCACTAGTCTAGCCGAATAAAGTGGCTTAGACATACTTCTCAAAATAATCTCATGTATAGAAAAACTTCTAATATCAATGATAATTGAAAGGATTCTCAATATATTTAATCTAGGTTTTCATGTTTTGAAGGTAGGACAAAGCATATTCAACATAGTAATGAAATATAACATTTAATTTTGTGTATGAATAATAGTGTACAAGTAAAGGATCTTTCATATAACAATAAATCTTTATCGGGAATATGCATGTCGATGTTATTCCTTTATTCATATAATTTGATAATGAAGTTAATGAATGAATACATAAAAATATACGTATTGATAAAAGCGTAAAAGTCCTTAATAGATGATAAATAATATGGACAATGACCTAGATTAAAATGATCAAATGTGTTAGGTAGATCTATTACGAATGAACAACTTTGTAAAGTCCTTCAAAAGATCATAATGTACAAGGACTATAATTAGAAAGATCAAACTTGTTAGGTTGATCTTATAAAGCTATAATAGATAGGCATGCGAGCGAAGAACCTTTGCACCAACCAAGCGAAAGGATAATCGTTACAAAGCTATACATCGGCCTACCAAGCGAAAGGATAATCGTAGACTACTTTCAAAATCGTATAGTCAATTAGCCTAGTACTGTCAAGCAAAGTAGAATCGTAGTCTCTGAACTAGAGCCAAAATCATAGACCACTAAGTGCTTACTGAACTAAGTGAAGAATTATAAAGTCTACCCAAGTAATCAGCGAGAATCGCGAGAGTTTGTCTAAGCAAAAAAAGCTAGCTGCGAGAATCATAGAATGCGCCTAAGCAATCAGCGAGAATCGTAGAGTATGCGAGCCATCACAGTTTGTCTCTAAGTAACTCTAGCAAGATTGTAGAAGCGCGTCGAGTTTGAATGTAGTCTACTTGAAGATTATCAAAAACATTCTCTAAATGACTAGCAAGCAAATAGAAGATCAAAGAACAAACTCTATCGAGTAAGGCGATTGAGAAGTGAAGACCAATCGGAAGGAGTCTCCTACAAGTATTCATTAGGAGACAGCGATCGTAGTATTAAGACAACAATTGTATTGTTTACCAAACAACGGAAGAGTGTGATAAATAAACTACGGAGATAATGGCAAACACATCGTAGAGTAAGTAGAGGACAATCGAGGAGGATGCCATGCTCAACCTCACCATGAAATATGATCAAAAGATCACAAAATTTGAAAATTAAGGAAAGCGAGCATAACTAATCAAAGAGACATGTAAACCAAGGGCCAAGCGATCGATGAACTTACTAGTTCACGAAGCAAGGTAAGCCCGATCATGATCGTGGATCAAGCTGCGAAAGCTAAGTACAAGATGGTACAATGTTGAGCACTCTCGGAATCATAAGAGATGTCGAGTCGAAATCGACCTCGATTTCCCAGGACAAATTTCGACCGTATAATCGTAAAGTTCATGAAGGTCGATATCGAGAATCGTAGAAGACATTTGTCCGTCGGTGAGAATGTCTAAACAAAGAAGGCCCGACATTCAAGCGTTTTGAATTTAGGATCCCAATATACTCTCCAAAAATCCTTGGTCGTCGATCGGGAAACAAAAGAAAAGGATGACTACCTACTTAGTCGATTAAAAATGACATTTAGAAGTGTTAGGTGAAAAAGCGGTGATGTGTAGAGGCAAGTAAACAAGGAGTTATCACATAAACCCAGTATGTCTACATCAAAGATATCAGAATATACGAAGCATTAAATGCTTTCGAAGGAAGCTCTTCAAATAGTACTAAATGGCTATGTCTCCGGACTTCGACCATCATTATCTCGGGATCTGCTTTGCTATAGGGTTCGATATAATCTCTACACGATTAACTTAGATCCTTGATTGACTACTGTATGTCTCTATTTTCTCCGGCATCTACAACAATACAAAAGTTTGATTAGTACATGTTAGTAGAATAATAAAACACATAACATATATAATGCATTTTATAAGGTTATCTTCCATCTTTTATTCGTTGACTTTTCTTAAGGTTATGACTTAAGGTTTATTTCCCCCTTAAGTTTTATAAACTCTTTCTTTGATACCAACACCTTGGCCTTCCCCAAATCAAGGTATCTTCCAACCCTACGAGATGGTGTTACGGTCTTTACAATTCACCTGATCATTCAATTGAAATAACTCAAAAGAATGAATATGTCTTATATATATTCAAAGTAATATTAACATTCTCCCAGGTTCTTTATAACCATTACATCTGTTCTTGTCATAATATAAAATATTATCATTACAATACATATACTATTACATAGGTAAGCTACGGGTTTGCCTTAGCCTTCCCTTTATCCTTGCCAGATCCACCGGTCCGTTTGATCTTAGTTGCATTCATATGGTTCAAGCAAGAGTGAGCCTAACTAGCTCAGCAAGTACAACAATTCTAATAAAACTAGCATGTTTGAAACATAGGAATCGTATATCTTTAATAACTGAGCAATAGTTACGAAGTACTTTCGATGATTCAAAATAGCACTTCTTTTAATTCAAAAAGCGTTTTACAACAACAATATTGATAAAACATCAATCCGGTTCAAGGCGTGAGTATTTCATAAGTACTTTGAAAAGGGCGTCCAGGACACTAAATCGTAATTAAGGCGTAGCTTACGAGCACGCGTCTGGTGATCGACTATAGTACTCTATGTTGATCGACACTACATTCATTAAGCGTGTATATACGTTTAAGTTGTAGCAACCTCACGTGCACGTATTTTGACGACAAAACAATTTAGCATATTAGGTCTCCTTTTTAGAAAACCACAACAATATTAGTTTGGTAAATCATTATACATACTTGAAAGATTAAAAGAATCCAACATATAAATAAAATCTGGCCAAGAAGGAATTGGCGTTGACTTCATCATACATTAACTTCATGCGAAGAATACATGAATCACAAAGACTTGTCGAATGAACTAGAACAAGGGTTAGAATACTTGCCTTTAGCATCGCTTCACGGATATAACGTGCACTTTAAGTCTTTAAGGTCTACTATAGTAAATGATAACATCACATAACACATTAGGTCATGAATAAACATACATGGTTCTAAAGAATCTTACCTTTCTTCTCAATCTAATTACGTATTAGATTTGTTATTATTAGTTCTGGCATTCCGTTTACGTCATTCTTACGTTCAGATGTAATTGACTTAACTTAACCCTAAGTGTTCATACTTAAGGCTTAATTATGTCTTAACAATGTTTCATTAAGATCCTTATTTAATTGCTCATCAATTACTCTTCATACTCAACATGTAAACCTTTTTCATTATCTAGGTCATGAGGCTAGTGTTTGCGGCATTGGCTATTACTACTCTTGGTGCCCGTGTAGCATCACCTATTATTACTTGGCTTAGGACTAAGCGTTGGCCCAGTCCTTTTACTTGTCGCGTTGTGGCACAAGTTTGCGGTTTGAGGCTCACTTTGGCGTAGCCGCAGATTAATTGGCTTGGAGTCGCAGCAGGACTCTGAAACCACAAAATGTTGTGATTTTTCAAATTGTGAGATTCCCGGACTTCGTAACTCCTTCGTTATAAAATCTGAATTGGCTCGTTCAAGAAACATCGGTTCTCAAATTACATACTCTACGTGTTCATGTAAGAATTTTATCTATTCGACTTACGTTTGCTAAAATTACACCTATTAGTCCATTTTTAACGAAAGCGATAAGCGTTACGCTAACGTTCAGCGCTTTCGTTTCTTCGTTCTAAGTCGAATCGGCCATTTTGAGTCCAGTAACTCTATAAGGCCAAATCGACTTGTCTCCATCGAAAACCAATGTTTACGAGTTCAAATACAAAATCGACTTCCATTCCGAGAAATTTCACGAATTCGACGATTATCGATCGAATCATGTGAATTAAAATGAAACTTCATTACTAATGATTTGTTCATCATTCCAAATACATTCATTTCATTATCTGGACACCTCAACTTATATGATCTGAACAACTTATATTAAAATTAGGTTATGGCTTATTCTTCATAAGCTCATAACTTAACAATTTCTTCACTACATGATTTTCATTTCATTATGACTTATTATTGATTTAAGTCATTTTGCACTCAATGTTCTCACATCTTATCAACATACTAATTCATGTGATGATCATATGACAAGAGTTCATCATAAGTTAATAACTTATTTAGGTTCAATTTACTTATTCATAACTTTATTAGGCTTAAGTCCATTGCTTATCCACTTCTCTTATGTTCTTAGCATCTAAGTTCATTTAGATTACACTTCTCTTATCACCTACTATGATAGCGATAGAAGAGACAAGATCAATTACCTTTGAAGACTACTTTTCTTTCTTTGGAAATCTAACAATGGAAGGTTAATCTTCAAAGTGTTTATTCTATCTAACCAATAAGTTGATTAATGTTGTATGAAAATAACAAGCAACAAATGAATAAAAGGGCTTCTTATTTATAGAGGAGTTAAGGTTAGGGTATTAAGGTCATTAGGCATCCCACCTCTTTAACTAACCTCCTTCTTATTGATATCTTGCTCATTAAGTAATCTTGGCCATCACTCAAAGTTCTTGCCCTTTACTACACCCATGGGTTTGCCCCATGGATCCTATTCAACTAGTGGATCATCATTTGGGCTTAGTTCTTAATCTAATCAATTTATCTTTTGGGCTTGCATTTATTTGCTTTGGGCTTCATAGCATTAACCTCTTTGGCTTAATATAAATCGCATATGAAGGCTTACACTTTTTAATCTAGGTTGGATTTTTAATTCATACTTTAGATTACATTAATCCTTTCATTATATTTTTAATACTTACATTCTCAATTTAAGTCCGCATGCGAAATATTGCATTTTCCATACTTAGATTATTATTACATAATCTATCTCACCTTGATATTATAAAGTTACGTATTTCTCGGAAGTTCAAAAATAATTTCCGAGCGGTAAACGGTGAATAGTGTTTTTTGGAAACTTTCTCGGAAAACTTTTATTTTCGTCTTGGAAATTCAAACACTTTAATTCATTCATGTGGTTCAAATACTACAATGTTCCGATGTTTCTAGGTTATAGAATGATGTTCATCTTACTAACACATAATAATAAATAGTATTATTTTATTCATTATAAACGTGTTTACAATTGGCTCGATTTTCCAGGGCGTTACACTCTCTCCCCCTTATAAGGATTCTGTCCCCAGAATCTCGCTATAAAAAAAAATTACTCAAACAATTGAGGGTAATCCTTTTTCATCTTGTCTTCCAATTCCCACGTTGCTTCTTGACATCATTGGTTCTTCCATAACACCCTTCTGAGATGATATAACTTTGTTAGTAGAACTTGCTCTTTTGATCGATAATTTGAATCGGCATCTCCTCATAGGTTAAGTCCTTCTCGATGTAAATCGGTTCATACTCTATTACGTGCTTGTAATCGGGCTTATAGGGTCTTAATCTTTGATCGTGAAATCGTTATTTATTCGTTCTAAATGCGGAGGTAATGCTACCACGTATGCTACCCTCCCACTTTTCTAATATCTCAAAAGGTCCTATAAACATGGGACTTAACTTTCCTTCTTTCCAAAGAGTATCTTTCCTTTCGAGGAGATACCTTTAGAAATACATCTGAGCCTACCTCGAACTCCTATTCACTTGGTGCCGTCATAAACTTCTTTTATGCATCTTGAGTATTTGCTACCAATCGCATTAAGTATTAGCTTCACTATATCCATTGTTTTCTTTGCACAATTTTGGTCCTAGCATTCTGCGTTCTCCCACTTCATCCCAATACTGATGGTGTTCATCACTTTCTTAGTATAAAGCTTTGTAGGGCGGCATACCTATGCTTGCATGATAAGCTGTTGTTATCATGAAACTCTACTAATGGTAGATGATCATCCCAACTACCCTTAAAATCCATGACGCAAGATCTTAAAATATCTTCTAACGTATGAATTGTCCTCTCGCTTTCATCCATCGGTTTGTGGATGATATCGCCGTACTCGACTTCAACTGTGTCCCCAATTGCTCTTGAAGACTTCTCCAAAAGTTCGATGTAGATAAGTGGGTCGGCGATCGACCTGATCGGCCCTGGTACTCCATGTCTGGAAAGAATTTCTTTAACATAAAGTTTAGCTAAGCGATCCAAGTAATACTTAATCGAATTAGGAAAAAGTGAGCCGACTTCGTCAATGGGTCCTTTATCACCCAAATTGCATCATACCCTTTTCGGTGGTGAAGTCCCACCACAAAGTCCATCATGATATGCTCCCCACTTCCACTCAAGGAATCTCTAATGACTGTAGTAAGCCACTTGGTCATTGATGTTAGGCCTTAACCTTCTGACAAGTCAAGCACCTACTTATATACTCTGCTATTTCTCTTTTCATGTTCGGCACCAAAAACTCTGTCAGAGGTCTTGAAACATCTTAGTGCTACCAGGATGAATCGAGTACCTCGAACTGTGAGCCTCTTGTAAAACTTGCTCCTTTAATTCCGTCTCATTCGGAATCTAAATTCTTCCTTCAAATCTTAATAATCCCTCATCATCAAGACTAAACTTAATATATTTTTCATTGGTCAACCTCTTCTTCATCTGGTCACACTCATCAGTTTTGAGCTACACCTCCTTAACTCTCTCTACGATGGTAGATTGAATCTCCATCACAAACAGTATCTGATCCACCTCACTTGGCAACTTCACCTCTATCTCCATCCTAGCCATCTCTGTTGTTAACTCAGTTTGAGCTGTTAACATAGACAACTTCTCCCGACCCTTTCTACTTAAGGCGTCTTGCAACTACATCGTGCCTTTTCGGGGTGATCTGAGGATTTCCACAATTAAGTAATCCTTTATCAACTCTAGCCATCTCCTCATCTCATATTCAACTCCTACGTGTGAAGATATATTTTAGACTCTTGTGGTCCGTGTATATCTCACACTTTTCCCCGTCAAAGATAATGTAAGCCATATCTTTAAAAGCAAACACTCTGCATGACCGGTTCGGATCATGAATAGGGTAAAATTTCTCATAATCCCTCAACTACCTAGATGCATACGCAATGACCTTGACATGCTTTCATGATGCACGCCAACCAAGTCCTCTATGCAAAGCATCGTTTTAAACTATGAAATTTCTGTGTCACGGGGTAATGACAAAACAGCGCTTCACTCGGCCTCTTCTTTAGTTCTTGAAAATTGTCTTCGCATTTCTCGATCCATACGTACTTCACTTGCCTCTTCCTTGTCAAGTTAGTCAATGGGTAGCTATCTTTGAAAAGTCTTGAATGAATCTCACGATAGTAACCTAGCTAACCCTAGGAAACTCACACCTCACGTCGGTGTCTTGGGTTGTTCCCAATTCATCACGGCTTCCACCTTCATTGGATCTCTGAAAAATACCCTCGTGGTCAATGACATGACCTAAAATTGTACCCTCTCTAACCAAAATTCACATTAGTGAACTTCACATATAACTTCTCCTTCCTTAGTGTCTCCAACACTATCCTTAGGTGTTCAACATGATCTTCTGGCATCTTAGAATAGACTAGAATATCATCGATAAACACCACGACAAACTTGTCCAAAAATTGTTTGAACACTCTGTTCATCATATCCATAAATGCAGCTGGTGCATTAGTCAACCCAAATGACATCATCAGAAACTCGTAATGTCCATAACGAGTCCTGGATACTGTCTTCGGCACGTCTTCATTCCTAACCTTTAGTTGATGATACCCTGTCCGCAAATCTATTTTGGAAAAATACTTTACCCCTTTCAACTGATCAAAAAGATCATAGATCCTTGGCAATGGATACTTATTCTCTATCATCACTTTGTTCAACTCTCGGTAGTCGATACATAGTCTTAACGATTTGTCCTTCTTCTTGACAAACAATCTTAAGGTGCTCCCCACGAAACACAACTTGGCGGTGCCCTGGAAATTGGTGCCAACAGTTCTTGCAACTGCACCATCAACTCCTTCATCTCCATTTGGCGCCCGTACGATACGGTGCCTGACAGGCTGGTACCACTCCTGGCACAATGTCTATTACGAACTCGGTCTCCCTATCCGATGGAAGACCCGACAATTCACTTGGAAATACATCCATGAATTCACTCACTATAGGTATTTGTTCCATGGTCGCTCCCCTCTCTGGGTATCAACCATATGACACAAATAGCCTACACACCCTTCCTCGATAATTTCCTAGTTTGTGTCATAATAAGACAACCACGAGCGTCCACGATGATTTATTCTCGTAAAATATTACATGAGGTTGTCTTAAGGTTTTAATATTTACGCATTCCTTTTGACAATCTATAATTGCCCCATGATTAACCAACCAATCCATTCCGAGAATTACGTCGAATTCTCCTAACTTTATCGGTATAAGATTTACCGATAATTTACAACCTCGAATGTCTACGCAACAACTCCTATGAATATCTTCAACATGAATTATCTTTTCATTTGCTACCTTAATATTTAAAGGTATATGCAACTTTTCGGGAAGTAATCCTAATCGTCTAGCAAAATCACATGCGATAAACGAACAAGTAGCACCCGAGTCAAACAACACATATGCATTTAGAGTCGTTGATCGAATAATACACGCAACTCACGTCCCCAAGGCCATCGCGTCTTAGATGGTCATGTTAAAGGTACAGGCCATCGCCCTACCCGGCTGCGTTGGACCCCCAATAGTTAACTTACCACTATTGGTGCCCTTATTCCCGTTCGTCCCCTTCTTCGGGTAGTTCTTTGCCATGTGGTCAGTTAACCCACATACAAAGCATTCATGGTTCTTCTTTGGACTTGGATAGTTTGGCGCAATGTGCCCCTCCTGTCCACATTTATAACACACGACCTTACCCTTGAGATAAACTCCTAAATGAGTCTTCCCGCAGGTCTTGCTGGCCTCCATCATGCTCTTCAGGTCTCCTTGTTTCACTCCGGTATTCCCAGAGCTAACTACCTTCCTCTTATAACCCTCGTCACTCCCGCTGGCACCTTCAACCTTTATTACCCCATCCATTTTCCCTTTGTTTTTCTTATCCTTGTGGTATTGGCTTAACGCCTCGCTACCACCTTCAGCAATTATTTCCTTCTCTAAAATGACTCCAAAGGAAGTACTTTGGAACACAGAAATGCGGTTATAGAGCCAAGGTTTCAAGACCTGCTAGAACCGTCGAGCTTTCCTCACCTCGGTATCTACTTGGTGTGTAGCGAACCTTGCCAGTTCATTAAACTTGGCGGCGTATTGGGGAACCGTCATGTCCCCTTGCTTTAACTCTAGAAACCGCATCTCCATCCTTCCCTGCATGCTCGTGGGAAAATAGTTCTCGTAGAATATTTCCTTGAACCTCACCCACGTTATCACATCTATTCCATACTAGCACGATTGGCCTCCCACCAAAAGTTGGCCTCTCCCTTCATCATGTAGGTTGCAAAGGCAACCTTCTGGGCCTCGTCGACATTTGCTATCACAAATGCCTTCTCAATTTCCTTCACCCACGTTTGGACTTCGATAGGGTCCGTAGTTCCTTTGAACTCCTCGGACCCACACTCTTAAAGTTCTTAAACGTAGTAGCTCGTACTACACCAGATTTATAGGGATGTTAGCCCGAGCCTCTATTAAATGCCGCATTTAATAGATTTACTGAACTCTTGTATGGGGTTAACCGGGACATCCCTTTGGTTGGTTTGTGTTCGCAACTTTGATTACGTGGTACTCTTCTTGGCGACATTTTGTCATACAATAAACAACACATTTCGTTATTATTCAATTCACCATTAGTTAATTATTATTCAATTTTTAAACAATAACTTAAACATTCTTTACTCAACATGTTTGAAAAAAGAAACTTATATAGATTTATTGTAGTATAACACTACATGGTTTACATTACACAACCTAAGTTTGATTAAAATACTTTCCATGAACTACTTTCCAACAATTGGGATTTACAAAAGACTACCCTCGATTATACAAAAGAGGGTTTTATATCACTACTAGATACAAAAATATGTACATATCTAACTACTCCAGCCACTACTAGATCACATTTGCCTTAAGATATTTTAAAAATCTGCTTTGGAAAGACCGGCGATAATATCACGGCTGATAGTATGCCGCGTCTACCCTGCCTCGACGGGATAACCAACTACCTGCAGCTGGAAATCCTCATGAGAACTCCTATGGATATAGGACATTCTTTCTATCTTCTGCTTCTTGGTCTTTAGCTCCCCCCTGAGCTCAAAGACCTCCTGTTTCAGCTCATGGACCTTGTCCTTAGCCAAGACCCTTTCATCATGCTCCTATTCCCATATGGACTCTACGTCCGTCTTGTCCTCTATAACATCTTGGAGCTCTGCTTACAACTCCTTAACCTCCTGACAGTAGTGGATGTTCCTATCTAGCACCGACATGAATAATTTGACATCATTGACTCCCTGGAGCCATCTCTCTGCTTATTTCTCACGAGGTTGAAGGACACTACCTCCACTTCTTCTTCCAACATACCGTCAAACACGGACATGAGGTCTAGGCTCTCTGAGTCTCCAGACTCAACCATCACTATCTCGGGATCTGCTGCTATGGGGTTCGATATAATCTCTACATGATTAACCGATCCTTCACTGACTACCTGTATGTCTCTATTTTCTCCTGACATCTACAACAACACAAAAGTTTGATTAGTACATGTTAGTAGAATAATAAAAACACATAACATATATAATGCATTTTTATAAGGTTATCTTCCATCTTTTATTCGTTGACTTTTCTTAAGGTTATGACTTAAGGTTTTATTTCCCCCCTTAAGTTTTATAAACTCTTTCTTTGATACCAACCTGTGACGCCCCCAAATCCGGGTATCTTCCAACCCTACAGATGGTGCTACACGGTGCTACAATTCACACAATCATTCAATTGAAATAACTCAAAAGAATGAATATGTCTTATATTCAAAGTAATATTAACATTCTCCCAGGTTCTTTATAACCATTACATCTGTTCATGTCATAATATAAAATATTATCATTACAATACCTATACTATTACATAACTAAGCTAAGAGTTTCGCTTTAGCCTTCCTTTATCCTTATTTGGATCCATCTACGGCCGATTCGATCTTAGATGCATTCATATGGTTCAAGCAAGAGTAAGCTTCTAACTAGCCTGTAAAGTACAACAATTCTAATAAAACTTGCGTGCTTGAAAACATAGAATCGTATATCTTCAATAATCGAACAATAGTTAAGAAGTACTTTCATGATTCAAAATAGCACTTCTTTTTATTCAAAACGTTTTACAACAACAATATTCACTAAAACATCAATTATGGTTCAAGACCGTGAGTATTTCATAAGTACTTTGAAAAGGACGTCCCAACACTAAGTCCGTAAGTTCGGCATAGCTTACGAGCACGTCTAGGTGATCAGCCTATAGTACTCTATGTTGATCAACACTACATTCATTAAATGTGTATATGTTTAAGTTGTGGAAACCTCATGTGCCTGTCGTTTGACGACAAAACAATTTAGCATATTCACTCTCCTTTTGAAAACCACAACAATATTAGTTTGGTAAATCATTATACATACTTGAAAGATTAAAAGAATCCAACATATCGTAAGTTCTAGCCTAAGGAATTGGCGTTGACTTCATCAGACATTAACTCATGCGAAGAATACATGAATCACAAAGACTTGTCCGAACGAATCGGAACAAGGGTTAGAATACTTGCCTTTGGGGCCCCGCTTTCACGAGATATAACACGTGCACTTTTAAGTCTTTAAGGTCTCTACAAGAAATGATAACATCACATAGCACATTAGGTCATGAATAAACATACATGGTTCCTAAAGAATCTTACCCTTCTTCTCAATCTAATTACGTATTAGATTTGTTAGTATTGGTTCCAGTGTTCCGTTACATCATTCTTACCTTCATATGTAATTGACTTAACTTAACCATAAGTGTTCATACTTAAGGCTTAATTATGTCTTAACAGTGTTTCATTAAGATCCTTATTTAATTGCTCATCAATTACTCTTCATACTCAACATGTAAACCTTTTTCATTATCTAGGTCATGAGGTCATTTCATATTTTGGCTATTATTACTTACTCTTAATGTCGCTATGTGCACATCACCTATTATTGCTCAGTAAACCTGACTCTACATTGCACGAAGTCCTTTTTACATTGTCGTCCGCGACGAGCGTGCGTTTTGTAGGGCCGAGGCTCACTTTTAGCCATGCATACTGACTAATTGCCTTGGAGTCACACCGCGGCGCGGACTCTGAGCCACAAAAATGTTTGACAGATTTTTCAAATGGTGAGATTCCCGGACTCGTAACTCCTTCGTTATAAGTCCGAATTGGCTCGTTCAAGAGCCTACGGTTCACAAATTACATACTCACGTGCTCATGCAAGAATTTTATCTATTCGACTTCGTTTGCTAAAATTACACCAATTAGTCCATTTTAACGAAACGATAAACATTCATGAACGCTCAACACTCGTTTCTTCGTTCTAAGTCAGAATCCGGCCATTTTCGAGCCTGAACTCTATAATGCCAAATATGACTTGTCTCCATCGAAAACCAACGTTTCTGAGTTCAAATACAAAATACGACTTCCATTCAGAGAATTTCATGAATTCGATGATTATCGTCCAATCATGTGAATTCCGGCAAAACTTCATTACTAGTGATTTGTTCATCATTCCAAATACATTCATTTCATTATCTGGACACCTCAACTTATATGATGCAACAACTTATATTAAAATTAGGTTATGGCTTATTCTTCATAAGCTCATAACTTAACAATTTCTTCACTACATGATTTTCATTTCATTATGACTTATTATTGATTTAAGTCCTTTACTCATTGTTCTCGCATCTTATCCAACATACTAATTCATACGACAATCATATGACAAGTTCATCATAAGTTAATAACTTATTTAGGTTCAAGTTACTTATTCATAAATTTATTCAGCTTAAGTCCATTGCTTATCCACTTCTCTTATATTCTTAGCAACTAAGTTCATTTAGATTACACTTCTCTTATCACCCTACTATGATAGAGATAGAAGAGACAAGATCAATTACCTTTGAAGACTACTTCTCTTTCTTTGAAATCTAACAATGGAAGCTTAAGCTTCAAAGTGCTTATTCTCTAACCAATAAGTTAATTAATGTTGTATGAAAATAACAAGCAACAAATGAATAAAAGGGCTTGATATTTATAGAGGAGCTAAGGTTAGGTATTAAGGTCATTAGGCATCCCACCTCCTTAACTAACCTCTTTACTATTGATATCTTGCTCATTAAGTAATCTTTGCCATCACTTTCAGTTCTTGCCTCACTACTACACCCATGGGTCGCCCTATGGATCTTATTCAACTAGTGGATCATCATTTGGGCTTAGTTCTTAATCTAATCAATTTATCTTTTGGGCTTGAATTTATTTGCTTTGGGCTTCATAAAGATTAACCTCTTGGGCTTAATATAAATCCCATGGGCTTACACTTTTAATCTAGTTGGATTTTTAATTCATACTAGATTACATTAATTCCTTTCATTAGATTTTTAATACTTACATTCTCAATTTAAGTCCGCATGCGTAAATATTATGCTTTTCCATACTTAGATTATTATTACATAATCCATCTCACCTTGATATTATAACGCTACATATTTTTCTAAGTTCAAAATAATTCTGTGCCAGCGGTAAGCAGTGAATAGTGTTTTTCGTAAACATTCTCTTGAAAACTTTTATTTTCGTCTTGGAAATTCAAACACTTTAATTCATTCACATGTTTCAAATATTACGATGTTCTGACGTTTCTAGGTTATAGAACGATGTTCATCTTACTAACACATAATAATAATAATAATAATAATAATAATAATAATAATAATAATAATAAATAGTATTATTTTATTCATTATAAACGTGTTTACAATTGGCTCGATTTTTCGGAGCGTTACAATTTTAATGCAATTTAATAAGCTTCGTTGTGTAAATCCTTAAAATATGAATGAAGCATGTTAACGAAAAAAATGGTGACATGTGGAACTCCTCAAAAAAGAAAGCAAAAGATTAATTCAAAATTGGGTCGTAAAAGTCCAATCTAGACCCGAAATGACAACTTGATGCCCACATACATTGTGGTCCCATTTTGAGATGAATTTAGTCTACTATTATATTTATTGTGCTTTATATCTTTGGGATAAGGGAAGAAGGCCCATAGAGGTCTGGGGTCTAATCCCCTTAATTTGGGAACATGTGATATGGTTTGGTAGGTGAAGAGTAGAGTTCGCTGAGAGTTGTCCATATTATATGGGTGGACCTAAAGCTTAGATGAGACTGTGGACTTGTTATTATATAGACTTGTGTCCCATTAAGAGGCCTCAAAATGATGACTATGTAAAAAGAGAGATGCTCATTTTTGGCTCTCTCAAGATAAAAAACAAGATGGAGAATCTCTTCTACATAGATAGAATTTTGACCCCATCTTAGTCCATAATCTAAGCTTTTCTTCTCTTCCCCGTTATTTTCCCTTTGATAACCCCTTAGAGATTCCTAACCTCTCTAGCTCATTTAACCCCTTAGATACATTTTTGGCTACTCTGATTTATCTATATATATGAATGGGAAAAGTTAGTTTTTTTTACTTACTTAAATGTTATCACTATCAACTTCTAGAAAGCGAGATCCTAAAAGATTACACCGATTGAGGTAACCACAAATGAAATCCATGGAGATTTCATAAGCTCTAAACAAGATTTTAAAATCTTTCAAATATAACTCTTGACTTTCTTTACTTCACATCTTAAAATCAAAGAAAATCTAAGGCACGCTGACTTCATAATCTCTAGTTATCGTATTCTGTGACACCCCCAAATTTAGGTATCTCTACCTCTAACTTGGTGCTTCACGTTAAAACTCATACTATAACTAAATATCAACTCGCTAAGTAGTAATAATATAAGGTTTTTATTAATTAATATAGCATAACATCATAATCCTGTGTCCTCACTACCTTCACTATTACAAAACATAACTTAGGAAACCTAATACAAATAACTAATATAAGTCTTAATATAAACAGTCCACATTTCTTCTTAATAGTTAAAAAGTCAAAGCTAATCTAGAGCACTGCCCTTCCCTTTTTCTTTCCTGTAACTACCGCCTCTACTCAAATTTTTAACTATAATGTTTATGAAAAGCAAGGTCGAAAGAACGAGCTCAAAAAATTTCGTAATTAAGTTTAATCAATTGGAAGGTAGTTTATGAAGTAATATGAACACAATAGAATCATACATGATATTTTATGATTTCAAGACCTAATATTTTCCAAAACTAAGTGGTCACTAAGATCATGAGCACATGTAAGGATTAACAACTATTCATCTTAATCCTCCTAAATAGGCACGCCGAGGTGATCATCCTCAGAAAAGACATTATTATGCATAACATTCAAACATAATGTGTGAGCTCTGCCTCTACATAATTAATAATAATACCCCTTATTGTGAGGGTTGTTCATCTCAACACAAAATAGAAGTCCACACAAAGAAATTGTGTTGGATAGCTTTTTTCACGTAGAATTTGATTGATTTCAATCCACTCTATTCACTAGTCTAGCCAATAATAAAGTGGCTTAGACATACTTCTCAAAATAATCTCATGTATAAAAAACTTAATATCAATGATAATTGAAAGGATTCTCAATATATTTAATCTAGGTTTTTCATGTTTAAGAAGGTAGGACAAAGCATATTCAACATAGTAATGAAATATAACATTTAATTTTGTGTATGAATAATAGTGTACAAGTAAAGGATCTTTCATATAACAATAAATACCGCTCAGAATATGCATGTCAATGTTA
The DNA here is from genome assembly GCA_020205605.1 of Panax ginseng. Lineage (NCBI taxonomy): Eukaryota > Viridiplantae > Streptophyta > Magnoliopsida > Apiales > Araliaceae > Panax > Panax ginseng. The sequence continues at coordinate 91,019,107 of CM035148.1, read as the reverse complement.
TTCCTTTATTCATATAATTTGATAATGAAGTTAATGAATGAATACGCAAAATATCTCAGATTGATAAAAACCGAAAGTCCTTAATAGATGATAAATAATATGGACAATGACCTAGATTAAAATGATCAAATGTGTTAGGTAGATCTATTACTTAATGAACAACTTTGTAAAGTCCTTCAAAAGATCATAATGTACAAGGATTATAATTAGAAAGATCAAACTTGTTAGGTTGATCTTATAAATCAGAATAGATAGGCTTGTCTCAACGAAGAACACCGCACCAACCAAGCCAAAGGATAATCGTATGTTTATCTCATCGTCGAGCGCCTACCAAGCCAAAGGATAATCGTGAGATTACTTTCAAAATCAGATAGTCAATTAGCCTAGTACCTGCCAAGCAAGAGTAGAATCGTAGTCTCACGTAATCAGAGCCAAAATCATAGACCACTAAGTGCTTACAGTAACTAAGTGAAGAATTATAGAGTCTACCCAAGTAATCGCAGAATCGCAGAGTTTGTCTAAGCAAAAAGCTAATCTACAGAATCATAGAGTCTCGCCAAGCAATCGCAGAATCGTAGAGTATGCCTGAGCCATCACAGAGCTGTCTCTAAGTAACTCTAGCAAGATTGTAGAGCAGTCAAGTTTCAGAATGTAGTCTACTTGAAGATTATCAAAAAACATTCTCTAAATGACTAGCAAGCAAATAAAAGATCAAAGAACAAACTCTATCAGTAAGACTGATTGAGAAGTGAAGAGCCAATCAGAAGGAGTCTCCTACAAGAATTCATTAGGAGACAACGATCATAGTATTAAGACAACAATTGTATTGTTTACCAAACAACAGAAGAGTGTGATAAATAAACTACAGAGATAATGGCAAACCTGTCATAGAGTAAGTAGAGGACAATCGAGGAGGATGCCAATGCTCAACCTCACCATGAAATATGATCAAAAGATCACAAGGCTGAAAATTAAGGAAACTGAGCATAACTAATCAAAAGAGACATGTAAACCAAAGGGCCAAAGCGATCAATGAACTTACTAGTTCCTGAAGCAAGGTAAGCCAATCATGATCGTAGATCAAACTGCAAGAGCTAAGTACAAGATGGTACAATGTTGAGCACTCTCAGAATCATAAGAGATGTCAAGGTCAAGTCAACCTACGATTTCCACAGACAAGCTACGACCATGTAATCGTAAAGTTCATGAAGGTCAATATCAGAATCGTAGAAGACATTTGTCCGATCAGTGAGAATGTCTAAACAAAGAAGACTGACATTCAAACGTTTTGAATTTAGGATCCCAATATACTCTCCAAAAATCCTTGGTCTAAATCGAGGAAACAAAAGAAAAGGATGACTACCTACTAGTCAGCTAAAAATGACATTTCCGAAGTGTTAGGTGAAAAGCGCATCGATGTGTCGTGCAAGTAAACAAGGAGTTATCACATAAACCCAAAGATATGTCTACATCAAAGATATCGTAATATCCAAGCATTAAATGCTCGTAAGGAAGCTCTTCAAATAGTACTAAATGGCTATGTCTCCAGACTCAACCATCACTATCTCGGGATCTGCTGCTATGGGGTTCGATATAATCTTCTACCGATTAACTCGATCCTTCACGACTACTGTATGTCTCTATTTTCCCTCGACATCTACAACAATACAAAAGTTTGATTAGTACATGTTAGTAGAATAATAAAAACACATAACATATATAATGCATTTTTATAAGGTTATCTTCCATCTTTTATTCGTTGACTTTTCTTAAGGTTATGACTTAAGGTTTTATTTCCCCCCTTAAGTTTTATAAACTCTTTCTTTGATACCAACCTGTGACGCCCCCAAATCCGGGTATCTTCCAACCCTACAGATGGTGTTACACGGTGCTACAATTCACACAATCATTCAATTGAAATAACTCAAAAGAATGAATATGTCTTATATATATTCAAAGTAATATTAACATTCTCCCAGGTTCTTTATAACCATTACATCTGTTCTTGTCATAATATAAAATATTATCATTACAATACATATACTATTACATAGGTAAGCTACGGGTTTGCCTTAGCCTTCCCTTTATCCTTGCCAGATCCACCCTATTCCGCTTTGATCTTAGTCAGATTCATATGGTTCAAGCAAGAGTGAGCCTAACTAGCTCAAAGCAAGTACAACAATTCTAATAAAACTAGCATGTTTGAAACATAGGAATCAGATATCTTTAATAATCGAAAGCAATAGTTACTAAGTACTTTCGATGATTCAAAATAGCACTTCTTTTTTAATTCAAAACGCTTTTACAACAACAATATTCAAGAAACATCAATCCCGCTTCAAGACCGTGAGTATTTCATAAGTACTTTGAAAAGGACGTCCCACACACTAAGTCTCAGAATTCCTAAGATAGCTTACGAGCACGCCTAGGTGATCAAATTTATAGTACTTATGTTGATCAACACTACATTCATTAAACGTATACGCTTAAGTTGTGGCAACCTCACGTGCGGCTCAGATTTTTTCGACGACAAAAACAATTTAGCATATTCACCTCCTTTTGAAAACCACAACAATATTAGTTTGGTAAATCATTATACATACTTGAAAGATTAAAAGAATCCAACATATCGTAAGTCTAGTCAAGGAATTAAGCGCTTTTCATCATACATTAACTCATGCGAAGAATACATGAATCACAAAGACTTGTCCGTAATGAACTAGAACAAGGGTTAGAATACTTGCCTTTAGCATCCGCTACATGTATATAACACGCAACTTTAAGTCTTTAAGGTCTCTATAGTAAATGATAACATCACATAACACATTAGGTCATGAATAAACATACATGGTTCCTAAAGAATCTTACCCTTCTTCTCAATCTAATTACGATTAGATTTGTTATTATCAGTTACTGTATTCCGCTTCGCCATTCTTACGCTCATATGTAATCGACTTAACATAACCCTAAGTGTTCATACTTAAGGCTTAATTATGTCTTAACAATGTTTCATTAAGATCCTTATTTAATTGCTCATCAATTACTCTTCATACTCAACATGTAAACCTTTTTCATTATCTAGGTCATGAGATCAGTATCATGCGGCTACGGGCTATTACTTTGGTGTACAACATGGCACACCTATTATTGCCTGTAAACCTGACTAAAATACATGTACATGAGTCCCTTTGTTACTTGTCACGTCGTAGGCACAAGTTTGTAATTTCGAGGCTCACTTTGGCACTGTGGCACCGATTAATTGGCTTGAGTCGCATGGCGGCTTTAACTCGAGCCACTAAATGTTTTGATGATTTTCAAATTGTGAGATTCCTGACTCGTAGAATCTCCTCAAGTTATAAGTCCGAATTGGCCTCGCTCAAGAGCATACGGTTCTCAAATTACATACTCTACGTGTTCATGTAAGAATTTTATCTATTCGACTTCGTTTGCTAAAATTACACCTATTAGTCCATTTTTAACGAAACGATAAACGTTCGCTAACGTTCAACGCTCGTTTCTTCGTTCTAAGTCGGAATCTGGCCATTTTTGAGTCCGTAACTCTATAAGGCCAAATACGACTTGTCTCCATCGAAAACCAATGTTTCTGAGTTCAAATACAAAATACGACTTCCATTCCGAGAATTTCACGAATTCGACGATTATCGTCCAATCATGTGAATTCCGGCAAAACTTCATTACTAATGATTTGTTCATCATTCCAAATACATTCATTTCATTATCCTGACACCTCAACTTATATGATGCAACAACTTATATTAAAATTAGGTTATGGCTTATTCTTCATAAGCTCATAACTTAACAATTTCTTCACTACATGATTTTCATTTCATTATGACTTATTATTGATTTAAGTCATTTACTCAATGTTCTCACATCTTATCCAACATACTAATTCATATGACAATCATATGACAAGTTCATCATAAGTTAATAACTTATTTAGGTTCAATTTACTTATTCATAACTTTATTCGGCTTAAGTCCATTGCTTATCCACTTCTCTTATGTTCTTAGCATCTAAGTTCATTTAGATTACACTTCTCTTATCACCCTACTATGATAGCTGATAAGAAGAGACAAGATCAATTACCTTTGAAGACTACTTTTCTTTCTTTGGAAATCTAACAATGGAAGGTTAATCTTCAAAGTGTTTATTCTATCTAACCAATAAGTTGATTAATGTTGTATGAAAATAACAAGCAACAAATGAATAAAAGGGCTTGCTATTTATAGAGGAGTTAAGGTTAGGGTATTAAGGTCATTAGGCATCCCACCTCTTTAACTAACCTCCTTACTATTGATATCTTGCTCATTAAGTAATCTTGGCCATCACTCAAAGTTCTTGCCCACTACTACACCCATGGGTTGCCCCATGGATCCTATTCAACTAGTGGATCATCATTTGGGCTTAGTTCTTAATCTAATCAATTTATCTTTTGGGCTTGCATTTATTTGCTTTGGGCTTCATAAAGATTAACCTCTTTGGCTTAATATAAATCGCATTATTAGGCTTACACTTTTAATCTAGTTGGATTTTTAATTCATACTAGATTACATTAATTCCTTTCATTATATTTTTTTAATACTTACATTCTCAATTTAAGTCCGCATGCTAAATATTGCATTTTCCATACTTAGATTATTATTACATAATCTATCTCACCTTGATATTATAAAGTTACGTATTTCTCAAGTTCAAAAATAATTTCCGAAGCAGAACTATGAATAGTGTTTTTGGAAACTTTCTCTAAAAAACTTTTATTTTCGCCTTTGGAAATTCAAACACTTTAATTCATTCATGTGGTTCAAATACTACAATGTTCCGATGTTTCTAGGTTATAGAATGATGTTCATCTTACTAACACATAATAATAAATAGTATTATTTTATTCATTATAAACGTGTTTACAATTGGCTCGATTTTCCAGTATGCTACACTTCTCCCTTTATAAGGATTCTGTCCCCAGAATCTCGCTATAAAAAAAAATTACTCAAACAATTGAGGGTAATCCTTTTTCATCTTGTCTTCCAATTCCCACGTTGCTTCTTCGACATCGTGGTTCTTCCATAACACCTTTACAGATGATATAACTTTGTTCCGTAGAACTTGCTCTTTTTGATCGATAATTTGAATCGGCATCTCCTCATAGGTTAAGTCCTTCTCGATGTAAATCGGTTCATACTCTATTACGTGCTTGTAATCAGGCTTATAGGGTCGCAATACTGATACGTGAAATACGTTATTTATTCGTTCTAAGTCTGGAGGTAATGCTACCACGTATGCTACCCCTCCCACTTTTTCTAATATCTCAAAAGGTCCTATAAACATGGGACTTAACTTTCCCTTCTTTCCAAAGAGTATCTTTCCTTTCTGTGGAGATACCTTTTAGAAATACATACGAGCCTACCTCGAACTCCCTATTCACTGGTGCAAATCAGAACTTTTTTTCTGTCGTCTCGAGTCGCTACTAATCGTGATTCAGATAGCTTCACTATATCCGCCAAGCTTGCGCACCAATTTTGGTCCTAGCATTCTGCGCTCTCCCACTTCATCCCAATACAATGGTGTTCATCACTTTCTTCCCAGATAAAGCTTTGTAGGGCAAAGATACCTATGCTTGCATGATAATCTGTTGTTATAATGCAAACTCTACTAATGGTAGATGATCATCCCAACTACCCTTAAAATCCATGACGCAAGATCTTAAAATATCTTCTAACGTATGAATTGTCCTCTCGCCTCATCCCATCGGTTTGTGGATGATATGCCGACTCAACTTCAACTCGTGTCCCCAATCGCTTCAAGATTTCTCCAAAGTTCGATGTGAATCGTGGGTCACGATCCGACACAATCGAAACTGTACTCCATGTCCGAAAGAATTTCTTTAACATAAAGTTTAGCTAATCGATCCAAGTAATACTTAATCCGAATTAGGAAAAGTGAGCCACTTTCATCAACCTCCATCCACTATCACCCAAATCGCATCATACCCTTTTCGAAAGTAGTTTAAGTCCCACCACAAAGTCCATCATGATATGCTCCCACTTCCACTCCTAATCTCTAATGACCGTAGTAAGCCACTTGGTCGCTGATGTTAGGCCTTAACCTTCCGACAAGTCAAGCACCTACTTATATACTCGCTATTTCTCTTTCATGTTCGGCACCAAAAACTCATGAGGTCTTGAAACATCTTAGTGCTACCAGGATGAATCGAGTACCTTCGAACTCATGAGCCTCTTGTAAACTTGCTCCTTTAATTCCGCCTCATTCTAATCTAAATTCTTCCTTCAAATCTTAATAATCCTCATCATCAAGACTAAACTTAATATATTTTTCATCGTCAACCTCTTCTTCATCCTGTCACACTCATCGCTGAGCTACACCTCCTTAACTCTCTCTCACGATGGTAGATTGAATCTCCATCACAAACAAAGATCTCCATCCACCTCACTTGGCAACTTCACCTCTATCTCCATCCTAGCCATCTCTCTTGTTAACTCATTTGAGTCATTAACATGACAACTTCTCCCAATTCTTTCTACTTAAGGCGCTTAAGAATTACATCGCTTTTTCCGTGGTGATACAGATTTCACAACAGAATCCTTTATCAACTCTAGCCATCTCCTCCGTCTCATATTCAACTCCTTCCGTGTGAAGATATATTTTAGACTCTTGTGGTCCGTGTATATCTCACACTTTTCCCCAGTGAAAGATAATGTCGCCATATCTTTAAGGCAAACACTACCGCCACTTAGCCTCCAGATCATGAATAGGGTAAAATTTCTCATAATCCTCAACTACCTAGATGCATACGAATGACCTTGACATGCTACATGAGCACGCAACCAAGTCCTCTATGCAAAGCATCGCTTTTAAACTATGAAATTTCCCCGTGTCACCGTAATGACAAAACAGCGCTTTCACTCAACCTCTTCTTTAGTTCTTGAAAATTGTCTTCGATTTCTCACCCATACGCATTTCACCGCCTTCCTTGTCAAGTTAGTCAATGGAGTAGCTATCTTTGAAAAGTCTTGAATGAATCTCCGATAGTAACCTATAACCCTAGAAACTCGTGACCTCCGCTTCTGTCTTCTGGTTGTTCCCAATTCATCACGGCTTCCACCTTCATTGATCTACAGAATACCCTCGTGGTCAATGACATGACCTAAAAATTGTACCCTCTCTAACCAAAATTCACACTTAGTGAACTTCACATATAACTTCTCCTTCCTTAGTGTCTCCAACACTATCCTTAGGTGTTCAACATGATCTTCCGGCATCTTAGAATGTACTAGAATATCATCGATAAACACCACGACAAACTTGTCCAAAATTGTTTGAACACTCTGCTCATCATATCCATAAATGCAACATTGGTGCATTAGTCAACCCAAATGACATCATCGAAACTCGTAATGTCCATAACGAGTCCTCGATACCGCCTTTCTAGACGCCTTCATTCCTAACCTTTAGTTGATGATACCGTCTCATAAAATCTATTTTGGAAAAATACTTTACCCTTTCAATCGATCAAAAAGATCATAGATCCTCGGCAATGGATACTTATTCTCTATCATCACTTTGTTCAACTCTCGTAGTCGATACATAGTCTTAACGATTTGTCCTTCTTCTTGACAAACAATACCGCAGTTCTCTACTGAAAACACAACTTGGCGGTGCCCTGGAAATTGGTGCCAACAGTTCTTGCAACTGCACCATCAACTCCTTCATCTCCACTGGCGCCATACGATACGGTGCCCTGGAAACTGGTACCACTCCTGGCACAATGTCTATTACGAACTCGGTCTCCCTATCCGATGGAAGACCCGACAATTCACTTGGAAATACATCCATGAATTCACTCACTATAGGTATTTGTTCCATGGTCGCTCCCCTCTCTGGGTATCAACCACATGACACAAATAGCCTACACACCCCTTCCTCAATAATTTCCTAGTTTGTGTCATAATAAGACAACACGAACGTCCTGATGATTTATTCTCGTAAAATATTACATGAGGTTGTCTTAAGGTTTTAATATTTACGCATTCCTTTTTTGACAATCTATAATTGCCCCATGATTAACCAACCAATCCATTCCGAGAATTACGTCAATTCTTCCTAACTTTATCTCCAGATAAGATTTACCGATAATTTACAACCTCGAATGTCTACGCAACAACTCCTATGAATATCTTCAACATGAATTATCTTTTCATTTGCTACCTTAATATTTAAAGGTATATGCAACTTTTCGAAGTAATCCTAATCGTCTAGCAAAATCACATGCGATAAACGAACAAGTAGCACCCCGAGTCAAACAACACATATGCATTTAGGTCGCTGATCGTATTAATACTCGCAACTACGCCCCCGAGGCCATCGCGGCCTTAGATGGTCATGTTAAAGGCATGTGCCATCGCCTCACCCGGCCAAGTGCTGGACCCCAATAGTTAACTTACCACTATTGGTGCCCTTATTCCCGCTCGTCCCTTCTTCGGGTAGTTCTTGCCATGTGGTCATTAACCCACATACAAAGCATTCATGGTTCTTCTTCGACTTGGATAGTTTGGCTTAATGTGCCCCTCCCCGTCCCACATTTATAACACACGACCTTACCCTTGAGATAAACTCCTAAATGAGTCTTCCCGCAGTCTCTTTGGCCTCCATCATGCTCTTCTTCAGTCTCCTTGTTTCACTCCTATTCCTGCAGCTAACTACCTTCCTCTTATAACCCTCGCCACCTCTTACCGCACCTTCAACCTTTATTACCCCATCCATTTTCCCTTTGTTTTTCTTATCCTTGTGGTATTGGCTTAACGCCTCGCTACCACCTTCAAAGAATTATTTCCTTCTCTAAAATGACTCCAAAGGAAGTACTTTGGAACACGTAAATGCTAAGATAGAGCCAAGGTTTCAAGACCTGCTAGAACCGGCCGAGCTTTCCTCACCCCAGATCTCTACTTGGTGTGTAGCTAACCTTGCCAGCTTCATTAAACTTGGCGGCGTATTGGGGAACCGCTATGTCCCTCGCTTTTAACTCTAGAAACCGTGATCTCCATCCTTCCCCATGCTCGTGGGAAAATAGTTCTCGTAGAATATTTCCTCGAACCTCACCCACGCTATCACATCTATTCCTACTTCTAGCCTCGATTGGCCTCCCACCAAAAGTTGGCCTCTCCTTCATCATGTAGGTTGCAAAGGCAACCTTCGGTTCTCATTACATTTGCTATCACAAATGCCTTCTCAATTTCCTTCACCCACGCTTTGATTTCGATAGGGTCCGTAGTTCCTTTGAACTCCCATGACCCACACTCTTAAAGTTCTTAAACGTAGTAGCTCAGACTACACCAGATTTATAGGATGTTAGCCCCAGCCTCTATTAAATGCCGCATTTAATAGATTTACTTAACTCTCGCATGGGGTTAACCGACATCCCTTTGGTTGGTTTGTGTTCGCAACTCGATTACGTGGTACTCTTCTTGCTTACATTTTGTCATTATAATAAACAACACATTTCGTTATTATTCAATTCTCGTTAGTTAATTATTATTCAATTTTTTAAATAATAACTTAAACATTCTTTTTACTCAACATGTTTCAAAAAGAAACTTATATAGATTTATCAGTAGTATAACACTACATCTGCCATATTACACAACCTAAGTTTCGATTAAAATACTTTCCCGCAACTACTTTCCAACAATTGGGATTTACAAAAGACTACCCTCGATTATACAAAAGAGGGTTTTATATCACTACTAGATACAAAAATATGTACATATCTAACTACTCCAGCCACTACTAGATCACATTTGCCTTAAGATATTTTAAAATCATTTTGAAAGATTCCCATGATAATATCACTACCGATAAGATGCCAAGCTCACTCCCCGCCTCGACGGATAACCAACTACCCGCAAATGAAATCCTCATGAGAACTCCTATGGATATAGGACATTCTTTCTATCTTCTGCTTCTTGGTCTTTAGCTCCCCCCTGAGCTCAAAGACCTCCTGTTTCAGCTCATGGACCTTGTCCTTAGCCAAGACCCTTTCATCATGCTCCTATTCCCATATGGACTCTACGTCCGCCTTGTCCTCTATAACATCTCGGAGCTCGCTTAAACTCCTTAACATCCCCGACAAAGAGTGGATGTTCCTATCTAGCAATCGACATGAATAATCTACATCATCGACTCCCGGAGCCATCTCTCAAGCTATTTCTACGAGGTCAAGGACACTACCTCCACTTCTTCTTCCAACATACCGTCAAACACGGACATGAGGTTCAGGCTCTCTCGAGTCTCCGCACTCAACCATCACTATCTCTTGATCTCGCCGCTATGGGGTTCGATATAATCTCTACATGATTAACCGATCCTTCATCGACCACCAGATGTCTCTATTTTCTCCCCGACATCTACAACAACAACACAAAAGTTTGATTAGTACATGTTAGTAGAATAATAAAACACATAACATATATAATGCATTTTTATAAGGTTATCTTCCATCTTTTATTCGTTGACTTTTCTTAAGGTTATGACTTAAGGTTTTATTTCCCCCCTTAAGTTTTATAAACTCTTTCTTTGATACCAACCTGTGACGCCCCCAAATCCGGTATCTTCCAACCCTACAGATGGTGCTACACTATACACAATTCACACAATCATTCAATTGAAATAACTCAAAAGAATGAATATGTCTTATATTCAAAGTAATATTAACATTCTCCTGTGTTCTTTATAACCATTACATCCGTTTCATGTCATAATATAAAATATTATCATTACAATACCTATACTATTACATAACTAAGCTACAGTTCGTTCGCTTTTTTAGCCTTCCCTTTATCCTCGTTTGATCCATCTGGCCGGGCCTGATCTTTAGTCAGATTCATATGGTTCAAGCAAGAGTAAGCCCGACTAGCTCGTAAAGTACAACAATTCTAATAAAACTTATGTGTTTGAAACATAGGAATCAGATATCTTCAATAATCGAATAATAGTTAAGAAGTACTTTCGATGATTCAAAATAGCACTTTTTTTATTCAAAACGCTTTTACAACAACAATATTCACTAAAACATCAATTATGGTTCAAGACCGTGAGTATTTCATAAGTACTTTGAAAAGGACGTCCCAACACTAAGTCCGTAAGTTCGATAGCTTATTTATAAGCACGCCTAGGTGATCAAATTTATAGTACTCTATGTGTTGATCAACACTACATTCATTAAATGTGTATATGTTTAAGTTGTGGAAACCTCATGTGCCTGCTGCTCGACGACAAAAACAATTTAGCATATTCACCTCCTTTTGAAAACCACAACAATATTAGTTTGGTAAATCATTATACATACTTGAAAGATTAAAAGAATCCAACATATCGTAAGTCTAGCCTAAGGAATTGGCGTTGACTTCATCAGACATTAACTCATGCGAAGAATACATGAATCACAAAGACTTGTCCGTAATCTAACCGGAACAAGGGGTTAGAATACTTGCCTTTTAGCTGCCCCTTTCACAGATATAACACGTGCACTTTTAAGTCTTTAAGGTCTCTACAAAGAATGATAACATCACATAGCACATTAGGTCATGAATAAACATACATGGTTCCTAAAGAATCTTACCCTTCTTCTCAATCTAATTACGTATTAGATTTGTTAGTATTGGTTCCAAGTGTTCCGCTACATCATTCTTACCTTCATATGTAATCGACTTAACTTAACCATAAGTGTTCATACTTAAGGCTTAATTATGTCTTAACAAAGGTTTCATTAAGATCCTTATTTAATTGCTCATCAATTACTCTTCATACTCAACATGTAAACCTTTTTCATTATCTAGGTCATGAGGTCGGCCATACACACGCTTATTACTCTTGGTGTCACTACAAGGCCACCTATTATTGCCTGTAAACCGGACTTGCTGCAAGCACATGAAGTCCCTTTGTTACTTGTCACAAGCGACGAGCTGCTTGTAGGGCCTCGAGGCTCACTTTTTAGTCATGCACACCGACTAATTGCCTTGAGTCACATCACACTCTCGAGCCACAAAAATGTTTGATGATTTTTCAAATGGTGAGATTCCCTGACTCAGAATCTCCTTCAAGTTATAAGTCCGAATTGGCTTGCTCAAGAGCCTACTGCTCACAAATTACATACTCACAAGCTTTCATGCAAGAATTTTATCTATTCGACTTCGCTTTGCTAAAATTACACCAATTAGTCCATTTTTAACTAAACGATAAACATTCGCGAACGCTCAACACTCGCTTTTCGTCGCTCTAAGTCGTAATCCTACCATTTTCGAGCCCTCGAACTCTATAATGCCAAATATGACTTGTTCCATCGAAACCAACGCTTCGAAGTTCAAATACAAAATACGACTTCCATTCGTGAGAATTTCATGAATTGATGATTATCGTCCAATCATGTGAATTCCTAAAAACTTCATTACTAGTGATTTGTTCATCATTCCAAATACATTCATTTCATTATCCGACACCTCAACTTATATGATGCAACAACTTATATTAAAATTAGGTTATGGCTTATTCTTCATAAGCTCATAACTTAACAATTTCTTCACTACATGATTTTCATTTCATTATGACTTATTATTGATTTAAGTCCTTTACTCATTGTTCTCAAGATCTTATCCAACATACTAATTCATACGACAATCATATGACAAGTTCATCATAAGTTAATAACTTATTTAGGTTCAAGTTACTTATTCATAAATTTATTCAGCTTAAGTCCATTGCTTATCCACTTCTCTTATATTCTTAGCAACTAAGTTCATTTAGATTACACTTCTCTTATCACCCTACTATGATAGAGATAAGAGACAAGATCAATTACCTTTGAAGACTACTTCTCTTCTTTGAAATCTAACAATGGAAGCTTAAGCTTCAAAGTGCTTATTCTCTCTAACCAATAAGTTAATTAATGTTGTATGAAAATAACAAGCAAATAAAATGAATAAAAGGGCTTGATATTTATAGAGGAGCTAAGGTTAGGTATTAAGGTCATTAGGCATCCCACCTCCTTAACTAACCTCTTTACTATTGATATCTTGCTCATTAAGTAATCTTTGCCATCACTCAAAGTTCTTGCCCACTACTACACCCATGGGTTGCCCCATGGATCTTATTCAACTAAAGGATCATCATTTGGGCTTAGTTCTTAATCTAATCAATTTATCTTTTGGGCTTGAATTTATTTGCTTTGGGCTTCATAGCATTAACCTCTCGGGCTTAATATAAATCCCATATGGGCTTACACTTTTTAATCTAGTTGGATTTTAATTCATACTAGATTACATTAATTCCTTTCATTAGATTTTTAATACTTACATTCTCAATTTAAGTCCGCATGCTAAATATTATGCTTTCCATACTTAGATTATTATTACATAATCCATCTCACCTTGATATTATAACGCTACATATTTTTCTAAGTTCAAAAATAATTCTTAGCTGCAGAAATCTGTGAATAGTGTTTTTCGTAAACATTCTCTAAAACTTTTATTTTCGCCTTCGGAAATTCAAACACTTTAATTCATTCACATGTTTCAAATATTACGATGTTCGACGCTTTAGGTTATAGAACCATGTTCATCTTACTAACACATAATAATAATAATAATAATAATAATAATAATAATAATAATAATAATAAATAGTATTATTTTATTCATTATAAACGTGTTTACAATTGGCTCGATTTTTCGGAGCGTTACAATTTTAATGCAATTTAATAAGCTTCGTGTGTGTAAATCTTAAAATATGAATGAAGCATGTTAACTAAAAAATGGTGACATGTGAACTCCTCAAAAAAGAAAGCAAAAGATTAATTCAAAATTGGGTCGTAAAAGTCCAATCTAGACCTGAAATGACAAACTTGATGCCCACATACATTGTGGTCCCATTTTGAGATGAATTTAGTCTACTATTATATTTATTGTGCTTTATATCTTTGGGATAAGGGAAGAAGGCCCATAGAGGTCTGGGGTCTAATCCCCTTAATTTGGGAACATGTGATATGGTTTGGTAGGTGAAGAGTAGAGTTCGCTGAGAGTTGTCCATATTATATTGGTGGACCTAAAGCTTAGATGAGACTGTGGACTTGTTATTATATAGACTTGTGTCCCATTAAGAGGCCTCAAAATGATGACTATGTAAAAAGAGAGATGCTCATTTTTGGCTCTCTCAAGATAAAAAACAAGATGGAGAATCTCTTCTACATAGATAGAATTTTGACCCCATCTTAGTCCATAATCTAAGCTTTTCTTCTTCTTCCCTGTTATTTTCCCTTTGATAACCCCTTTAGAGATTCCTAACCTCTAGCTCATTTAACCCCTTAGATACATTTTGGCTACTCGATTTATCTATATATATGAATGGGAAAAGTTAGTTTTTTTACTTACTTAAATGTTATCACTATCAACTTAGAGCTAGATCCGAAAAGATTACACCGATTGAGGTAACTACAAATGAAATCCATGGAGATTTCATAAGCTCTAAACAAGATTTTAAAATCTTTCAAATATAACTCTTGACTTTCTTTACTTCACATCTTAAAATCAAAGAAAATTTGGGGCACGCTGACTTCATAATCTCTAGTTATCGTATTCGATGACACCCCAAATTTAGGTATCTCTACCTCTAACTTGGTGCTTCAATGTTAAAACTCATACTATAACTAAATATCAACTCGCTATGTAATAATATAAGGTTTTTATTAATTAATATAGCATAACATCATAATCCTGTGTCCTCACTACCTTCACTATTACAAAACATAACTTAGGAAACCTAATACAAATAACTAATATAAGTCTTAATATAAATAAATTCACATTTCTTCTTAATAGTTAAAAAGTCAAAGCTAATTCTAGAGCACCGCCTTTCCTTTTTCTTTCCCGTAACTACCGCCTACTCAAATTTTTTAACTATAATGTTTATGAAAAGCAAGGTCGAAAAACGAGCTCAAAAATTTCGTAATTAAGTTTAATCAATCGGAAGGTAGTTTATGAAGTAATATGAACACAATAGAATCATACGATATTTATGATTTCAAGACCAATATTTTCCAAAACTAAGTGGTCACTAAGGATCATGAGCACATGAATGATTAATAAACTATTCATCTTAATCCTCCCAAATAGGCACGCGAGGTGATCATCCTCAGAGTGCGCATTATTATGCATAACATTCAAACATAATGTGTGAGCTCTGCCTCTATTATAATTAATAATAATACCCCTTATTGTGAGGGTTGTTCATCTCAACACAAAATAGAAGTCCACACAAAGAAATTGTGTTGGATAGCTTTTTTCTCACAGAATTTGATTGATTTCCAATCCACCTATTCACTAGTCTAGCCGAATAAAGTGGCTTAGACATACTTCTCAAAATAATCTCATGTATAGAAAAACTTCTAATATCAATGATAATTGAAAGGATTCTCAATATATTTAATCTAGGTTTTTCATGTTTAAGAAGGTAGGACAAAGCATATTCAACATAGTAATGAAATATAACATTTAATTTTGTGTATGAATAATAGTGTACAAGTAAAGGATCTTTCATATAACAATAAATACTGTCAGGAATATGCATGTCAATGTTATTCCTTTATTCATATAATTTGATAATGAAGTTAATGAATGAATACGCAAAAATATCTCAGATTGATAAAAAACCAGAAAGTCCTTAATAGATGATAAATAATATGGACAATGACCTTTAGATTAAATGATCAAATGTGTTAGGTAGATCTATTACGTAATGAACAACTTTGTAAAGTCCTTCAAAAGATCATAATGTACAAGGATTATAATTAGAAAGATCAAACTTGTTAGGTTGATCTTATAAATCAGAATAGATAGGCTTGTCTCGAACGGGCAACACCGCACCAACCAAGCCAAAGGATAATCGCATGCTATCTCCGTCGAGCGCCTACCAAGCCAAAGGATAATCGTAGACTACTTTCAAAATCGATAGTCAATTAGCCTAGTACCGCCAAGCAAGAGTAGAATCGAGTCTACGTAACTAGAGCCAAAATCATAGACCACTAAGTGCTTACGTAATCTAAGTGAAGAATTATAGAGTCTACCCAAGTAATCGCAGAATCGCAGAGTTTGTCTAAGCAAAAAGCTAATCATAGAATCATAGAGTCCGCCTAAGCAATCGCAGAATCAGAGAGTATGCCCCGAGCCATCACAGTAGTGTTTCTAAGTAACTCTAGCAAGATTGTAGAGCAAATAAGTTTCGTAATGTAGTCTACTTGAAGATTATCAAAACATTCTCTAAAACGACTAGCAAGCAAATAAAGATCAAAGAACAAACTTATCAAGAAGACCGATTGAGAAGTGAAGAGCTAATCGTAAGGAGTCTCCTACAAGAATTCATTAGAGACAACGATCATAGTATTAAGACAACAATTGTATTGTTTACCAAACAATGTAAGAGTGTGATAAATAAACTACAAGTAGATAATGGCAAACCCGCTATAGAGTAAGTAGAGGACAATCGAGAGGATGCCAATGCTCAACCTCACTATGAAATATGATCAAAAGATCACAAGGTCAAAAATTAAGGAAACCGAGCATAACTAATCAAAAGAGACATGTAAACCAAAGGGCCAAAGCGATCAATGAACTTACTAGTATCTTCCAACCCTCATGATGGTGTTACACTACGGTATACAATTCACACAATCATTCAATTGAAATAACTCAAAAGAACGAATATGTTTTATATATATTCAAAGTAATATTAACATTCTCCTGTGTTCTTTATAACCATTACATCTGTTTTGTCATAATATAAAATATTATCATTACAATACATATACTATTACATAGTAAGCTACTACGGTTCGCCTTTAGCCTTCCTTTATCCTCGCTTGATCCATCTATCTCGCTTTGATCTTAGTCGCATTCATATGGTTCAAGCAAGAATGAGCCTAACTAGCTCAAAGAAGTACAACAATTCTAATAAAACTAGCATGCTTGAAACATAGGAATCAGATATCTTCAATAATCGAACAATAGTTACGTAAGTACTATCGATGATTCAAAATAGCACTTCTTTTCATTCAAAACGCTTTTACAACAACAATATTCAAGAAAACATCAATTCCTGCTCAAGACCGTGAGTATTTCATAAGTACTTTGAAAAGGACGTCCCGACACTAAGTCCGTAAGTCCGAAGATAGCTTACGAAAGCACGCCTAGGTGATCAAATTTATAGTACTCTATGTCGATCAACACTACATTCATTAAACGTATATACGCTTAAGTTGTGGCAACCTCACGTGCCTCGCTGCTTTAACGACAAAACAATTTAGCATATTCACTCTCCTTTTGAAAACCACAACAATATTAGTTTGGTAAATCATTATACATACTTGAAAGATTAAAAGAATCCAACATATCGTAAGTCTAGCCTAAGGAATTGGCGTTGACTTCATCAGACATTAACTCATGCGAAGAATACATGAATCACAAAGACTTGTCCAGAACGAACTGGAACAAGGGTTAGAATACTTGCCTTTAGCATCCCGCTTATGTATATATAACACGTGCACTTTAAGTCTTTAAGGTCTCTACAAAGAAATGATAACATCACATAACACATTAGGTCATGAATAAACATACATGGTTCCTAAAGAATCTTACCTTTCTTCTCAATCTAATTACGATTAGATTTGTTATTATTGGTTCCTAGATTCCGCTTCATCATCATTCTTACGCTCATATGTAATTACTTAACATAACCCTAAGTGTTCATACTTAAGGCTTAATTATGTCTTAACAATGTTTCATTAAGATCCTTATTTAATTGCTCATCAATTACTCTTCATACTCAACATGTAAACCTTTTTTCATTATCTAGGTCATGAGGCTCAAGTCATGCAAGCTTATTATTATTTTGGTTCCACATCAAGGCACACCTATTATTGCCTGTAAATCGACTCTGGGCTCATGCATGAGTCCTTTGTTACTTGTCGCAACAGGCACAAGTTTGCAAGGGCCGAGGCTCACTTTAGTCCAAGCACCGACTAATTGGCTTGAGTCGCCACGCCACGGACTCGAGCCACGTAAATGTTTGATGATTTTTCAAATTGGTGAGATTCCCAACTCAGAACTCCTTCATTATAAGTCCTAATTGGCTCGCTCAAGAGCCTACTGTTCACAAATTACATACTCTACGTGTTCATGCAAGAATTTTATCTATTCGACTTCGCTTGCTAAAATTACACCTATTAGTCCATTTTTAACGAAACGATAAACGCTCATGAACGCTCAACGCCGCTTTCTTCGTTCTAAGTCGAATCGCATTTTTGAGTCCGCAACTCTATAATGCCAAATACGACTTGTCTCCATCGAAAACCAATGTTTCGAGTTCAAATACAAAATACTTACTTCCATTCCGAGAATTTCACAAATCGATTTATTATCGCCCAATCGTGTGAATTCCTAGCAAAACTTCATTACTAATGATTTGTTCATCATTCCAAATACATTCATTTCATTATCTAGACACCTCAACTTATATGATATAACAACTTATATTAAAATTAGGTTATGGCTTATTCTTCATAAGCTCATAACTTAACAATTTCTTCACTACATGATTTTCATTTCATTATGACTTATTATTGATTTAAGTCCTTTACTCAATGTTCTCACATCTTATCTGACATACTAATTCATATGACAATCATATGACAAGTTCATCATAAGTTAATAACTTATTTTGGTTTAAGTTACTTATTCATAACTTTATTCTATTTTTAAGTCCATTGCTTATCCACTTCTCTTATGTTCTTAGCATCTAAGTTCATTTAGATTACACTTCTTTATCACCCTACTATGATAGAGATAAGAAGAGACAAGATCAATTACCTTTGAAGACTACTTTTCTTTCTTTGGAAATCTAACAATGGAAGGTTAAGCTTCAAAGTGCTTATTCTATCTAACCAATAAGTTGATTAATGTTTGTATGATGAAATAACAAGCAACAAATGAATAAAAGGGCTTCTATTTATAGAGGAGAGCCAAGGTTAGGGTATTAAGGTCATTAGGCATCCCACCTCTTTAACTAACCTCCTTACTATTCCTTTATCTTGCTCATTAAGTAATCTCTGGCCATCACTCAAAGTTCTTGCCATCACACAAAGTTCTTGCACTACACCCATGGGTTGCCCCATGGATCCTATTCAACTAATGGATCATCATTTGGGCTTAGTTCTTAATCTAATCAATTTATCTTTTGGGCTTGTATTTATTTGCTTTGGGCTTCATAAAGCATTAACCACTTTGGGCTTAATATAAATCCCACATAGGCTTACACTTTTAATCTAGTTGATTTTTAATTCATACTAGATTACATTAATTCCTTTCATTAGATTTTAATACTTACATTCTCAATTTAAGTCCGCATGCAAAATATTGCATTTTCCATACTTAGATTATTATTACATAATCCATCTCACCTTTGATATTATAACGTTACGTATTTCTCGAAGTTCAAAAATAATTTTGCTTATAAAATGGTGAATAGTGTTTTTTTGAAACTTTCTAAAAACTTTTATTTTCGCCTTTGGAAATTCAAACACTTTAATTCATTCACGTGGTTCAAATACTACAATGTTCCGATGTTTCTAGGTTATAGAATCCATGTTCATCTTACTAACACATAATAATAAAAATAGTATTATTTATATTCATTTAATTTTTTCAAGTATTTTACAATTGGATCGATTTTCCGTATGCTACATTCTCTCCCCTTATAAGGATTCTCGTCCCTTAATCTCGCTTATAAAAAAAATTACTCAAACAATTGAGGGTAATCCTTTTTATCTTGTCTTCCAATTCCCACGCCGCTTTTCTCGACATCGTGGTTCTTCCATAACACCTTTACCGATTTATATAACTTTGTTCGTAGAACTTGCTTCTTTTCTATCGATAATTTGAATCTCCAAGATCTCCTCATATGTTAAGTCCTTCTCGATGTAAATAGGTTCATACTCTATTACGTGTTTATAATCCGCTTATAGGACGCAATACCGATACGTGAAATACGTTATGTATTCGCCTAAGTCCGGAGGTAATGCTACGACGTATGATACCCCTCCCACTTTTTCTAATATCTCAAAAGGTCCTATAAACCTGGGACTTAACTTTCCTTCTTTCCAAAGCGTATCTTTCCTTTCCAGGAGATACCTTTAGAAATACATACGAGCCTACCTCAACTCCCTATTCACTTCGATGTAAATCAGTAAACTTCTTTATCCGTCTCGAGTCGCTACCAATCGCATTCAGATTAGCTTCACTATATCCACTGCTTGTCGCACCAATTTCTCGTCCTAGCATTCTGCTGCTCTCCCACTTCATCCCAATACAATGGTGTTCATCACTTTCTTCCATATAAAGCTTCAGAGTAGGCATACCTATGCTTGCATGATAACCGTTGTTATACGCAACTCTACTAATGGTAGATGATCATCCCAACTACCCTTTGAAATCCATGACGCAAGATCTTAACATATCTTCTAACGTCCTCAATTGTCCTCTCGCTCATTCCCATCGGCTTGTGGATGATATGTCGACTCAACTTCAATCACGCCCCAATCGCTTCTTGAAGACTTCTCCAAAGTTCGATGTGAATCGTGGGTCACGATCCGACACAATCGAAATCGGTACTCCATGTCCGAAATAATTTCTTAACATAAAGTTTAGCTAATCGATCCAAGTTATACTTAATCCGAATTGGAAAAAGTGAGCCAACTTCACAACCGGTCCACTATCACCCAAATCGCATCATACCCTTTTCGAGTAGTCAAGTCCCACCACAAAGTCCATCGTGATATGCTCCCACTTCCACTCCGGAATCTCCAATGACCGTAGTAAGCCACTTGGTCGTTGATGTTCTACCTTAACCTTCCGACAAGTCAAGCACCTACTTATATACTCTGCTATTTCTCTTTCATGTTCGGCCACCAAAAACTCATTCGAGGTCTTGATACATCTTAGTGCTACTAGGATGAATCGAGTACCTCGAACTCGTGAGCCTCTTGTAAAACTTGCTCCTTTAATTCCGCCTCATTCTAACCCAAATTCTTCCTTCAAATCTTAATAATCCTCATTATCAAGACTAAACTTAATATCTTTTTCATTGGTCAACCTCTTCTTCATCCGGTCACACTCATCCGCTTTTGAGCTACACCTCCTCGACTCTCTCTACGATGGTAGATTGAATCTCCATCGCAAATGTCTCCATCCACCTCACTTGGCAACTTCACCTCTATCTCCATCCTAGCCATCTCTCATTATTAACTCAGCTTTGAGTCATAACATAGACAACTTCTCCCGACCCTTTCTACTTAAGGCGCTTGGAATCTACATCGCTTTTCCAGGTGATACAGATTTCACAAATGTAATCCTTTATCAACTCCAGCCATCTCCTCTGTCTCATATTCAACTCCTTCTGTGTGAAGATATATTTTAGACTCTTGTGGTCCGTGTATATCTCACACTTTTCCCCGTAAAGATAATGTCGCCATATCTTTAAGGCAAACACTACCGCGGCCAGTTCCAGATCATGAGTAGGGTAAACTTTCTCATAATCCTTCAACTGCCTAGATGCATACGCAATGACCTTGCCATGCTGCATGAGCACGCAACCAAGTCCTCTATGCGAAGCATCGCTATAAACTACGAAATTTCTTGTGTCACCTGTAATGACAAAACAGCGCTTTCACTCAACCTCTTCTTCGCTTCTTGAAAATCGTCTTCGATTTCTCACCCATACGCATTTCACCGCCTTCCTTGTCAAGTTAGTCAACGGAGTAGCTATCTTCGAAAAGTCTCAATGAATCTCCGATAGTAACCCGCTAACCCTAGAAAACTCCGCACCTCAGCTTGCATTCTTCTTGCTTTCCCAATTCATCACGGCCCACCTTCATCGATCTACCGAAATACCCTCGTGGTCAATGACATGACCTAAAAATTGTACCTCTCTAACCAAAATTCACACTTAGTGAACTTCACATATAACTTCTCCTTCCTTAGTGTCTCCAACACTATCCTTAGGTGTTCAACATGATCTTCCGCATCTTAGAATAGACTAGAATATCATCGATAAACACCACAACAAACTTGTCCAAATATTGTTTGAACACTGCTCATCATATCCATAAATGCAAATGTGCATTAGTCAACCCAAATGACATCACCGTAAACTCAGAATGACCATAACGAGTCCCCGAATGCCGCCTTTTGGCACGCCTTCATTTCTAACCTTTAAATTGATGATACCCCGCCCTTAAATCTATTTTGAAAAATATTTTTCCCTTTCAACTCGATCAAAAGATCATCGATCCTCGGCAATGGATACTTATTCTTTATCGTCAACTTGTTCAACTCTCAGAGTCGATACATAGTCTTAACGATCCGTCCTTCTTCTTCTCGACAAACAATACTCTAAGGCCTCCCTACTACGAAACACACTTGGCATTGTATGTAAATTGGTGCCAAATAGCTTCTTGCAATCGCACCATCAACTCCTTCATCTCCACCGGCGCCATACGATACGGGCCTCTCGAAACCGGTGCCGCCTCCCCGCACAATGTCTATTACTTAACTCTGGCCTCCTATCCGATGGAAGACCCGACAATTCACTTGGAAATACATCCATGAATTCACTCACTATAGGTATTTGTTCCATGGTCGCCCCACTCTCTCCTCGGTATCAACCACATGACACAAATAGCCTACACACCCCTTCCTTAATAATTTCCTAGTTTGTGTCATAAGAAGACAACACTTAACGTCCCGATGATTTATTCTCGTAAAATATTACATGAGGTTGTCTTAATGTTTTAATATTTACGCATTTCTTTTGACAATCTATAATTGCCCCATGATTAACCAACCAATCCATTCCGAGAATTACGTCAATTCTCCTAACTTTATTTCCAGATTATTTCTACCGATAATTTACAACCTCGAATGTCTACGCAACAACTCCTATGAATATCTTCAACATGAATTATCTCTTCATTTGCTACCTTAATATTTAAAGGTATAGGCAACTTTTCGGAAGTAATCCTAATCGCCTAGCAAAATCACATGCGATAAATGAACAAGTAGCACCCGAGTCAAACAACACGATGCATTTAGGTCGCTGATCGAATAATACCTCGCACTACGCCCCCCGAGGCCATCGTGCCTTGATGGTCATATTAAAGGTACGTGCCATCGCCTACCCATTGGTCAGGCTGGACCCCCAATAGTTAACTTACCACTATTGGTGCCCTTATTCCCATTCCGTCCCTTCTCTTCTGGGAAGCTTTTCCATGTGGTCACTGACCCACACAAAGCATCCATGGTTTTTCTTCTGGACTTGGATAGCTTAGGCGCAATATGCCCTCTCCCATCCACATTTATAACACACGACCTTACCTTTGAGATGCACTCCTAAATGAGTCTTCCCACAGTCTTTGCGGCCTCCATCCTCCTCTTCGTCTCTCCTTGTTTCACTCCTAGATTCCCAGAGCTAACTACCTTCCTCTTATAACCCTCGCCACTCCCACCGCACCTTCAACCTTTATTCCCCCATCCACCTTCCCTTTGTTTTTCTTATCCTTGTGGTATTGGCTCAACGCCTCGCTACCACCTTCTAATAATTATTGCCTTCTAAAAATGATTCCAAAGGAAGTACTTTGAACACCAGAATACTAAGTTATAGAGCCAAGGTTTCAAGCCCCGCTCAACCGCCGAGCTTTCCTCACCCTAGATCCACTTGGTGTGGAGCTTAACCTCGCATACCATTAAACTTATGCGATTGGGGAACCGCTCATGTCCCCTTGTTTCAACTCTAGAAACCGTGATTCCATCCTTCCTCGCATGCTCGTGGGAAAATAGTTCTCGAGAATATTTCTTCAACCTCACCCACGCTATAACATCTATTCCTACTTCTAGCCGATTGGCCTCCCACCAAAAGTTGGCCTCTCCTTCATCATGTAGGTTGCAAAGGCAACCTTCTGGCCTCATCGACATTTGCTATCACAAATGCCTTCTCAATTTCCTTCACCCACGCTTGGGCTTCGATAGGGTCCGTAGTTCCTTTGAACTCCCAATGCGACCCACACTCTTAAAGTCCTTAAACGTAGTAGCTCAGATTACACTGTGATTTACGGGATATTAGCCCCAGCCTATTAAATGTCATGCATTTAATAGATTTACTTAACTCTCGCATGGGGTTAACTGGACCTCCTCCTGTTGGTTTGTGTTTCGCACTTTGATTACGTGGTACTCTTCTCTTGCGTGCATTTTGTTGTTACAAATAAACACATATTTCGTTATTATTCATTTCCTCGTTAGTTAGTTATTATTCAATTTTAAACAATAACTTAAACATTCATTACTCAACATTTTTCAAAAAGAAAAAACTTATATTAATTCATCATTGTAGTATAATACTACATCTACTATATTACACAACCTAAGTCGATTACATTACTTTCCGCAATTACTTTCCAAAAATTGGGATTTACAAAAGACTACCCTTTGATTATACAAAAGAGGGTTTTACGCCACTACTAGATACAAAAAATATGTACATATCTAACTACTCCAGCCACTACTAGATCACATTCGCCTTTAAGGCATTTTCAAAATCCTCTTTTTGCAAGACCGAAGATAATATCACTACCGATAAGATGTCATGGCCCGCCTCGCCTCTCAGGATAACCAACTCACCGCAATGAAAATCCTCATGAGAACTCCTATGGATATAGGACATTCTCCCTATCTTCTTTTTTGGTCTTTAGCTCCCCCGAGCTCAAAGACCTCCCTGCTTTCAGCCTCATGACCCTTGTCCTTAGCCAAAACCCTTTCATCATGCTCCTGCTCCCACATGGACTCCACGTCCGCCTTGTCCTCTATAATAACTTGGAGCTCGCTTTTAGCTCCTTAACCTCCCGACAAGAAGGATGTTTCTATCCAACACCGACATAAATAACGACATCATCAACTTCTCGAGCCATCTCTCTCACTGCTATTGCTACGGGGTCAAGGACACTACCTCCACTTCTTCTTCCAACATGCCACCAAACACGGACATGAGGTCTAAACTCTCCGAGTCTCCGACTCAACCACCACTATCTCGGATCTCGCCATGCATGGGGTTCGATATAATCTCTACCGATTAACCGATCCTTCACCGACTACCTCAGACGCCTCTATTTTCTCCCCGACATCTACAACAACACAAAAGTTTGATTAGTACATCGTTAGTAGAATAATAAAACACATAACATATATAATGCATTTTTATAAGGTTAATTTCCATCTTTTATTCTTTTCGATTTTTCTTAAGGTTATGACTTAAGGTTTTATTTCCCCCCTTAAGTTTTATAACCTAATGCTTTGATACCAACCTCGTGACGCCCCCAAATCGGTATCTTCCAACCCGACAGATGGTGCTACACGGTGCTACAGTTCACACAATCATTCAATTGAAATACCTCAAAAGAACGAATATGTCTTATATATATTCAAAGTAATATTAACATTCTCCTGTGTTCTTTATAACCATTACATATGTGTTCTTGTCATAATATAAAATATTATCATTACAAAACCTATACTATTACATAGGTAATCTACGTGTTCGCTTTTTAGCCTTCCTCCTTTATCCTCATTTCTTGATCCATCTATCCATTCTTTGGCCTTAGTCGCATTCATATGGTTCAAGCAAGAGTGAGCCTAACTAGCTCAAAAGTAAGTACAACAATTCTAATAAAACTAACATGTGCTTGAAACATAGGAATCATATATCTTCAATAATCGAACAATAGTTACGTAAGT
The DNA here is from genome assembly GCA_020205605.1 of Panax ginseng. Classification (NCBI taxonomy): domain Eukaryota; kingdom Viridiplantae; phylum Streptophyta; class Magnoliopsida; order Apiales; family Araliaceae; genus Panax; species Panax ginseng. Next base: position 90,993,191 of record CM035148.1, on the reverse strand, counting down.
ACTATCGATAATTCAAAATAACACTTCTTTTTCATTCAAAAACGCTTTTACAACAACAATATTCAAGAAAACATCAATTTTGGTTCAAGACCGTGAGTATTTCATAAGTACTTTGAAAAGGACGTCCCAACACTAAGTCCGTAAGTTCTGAGATAGCTTACGAAAGCACGCGCCTAGGTGATCACTTTATAGTACTCTATGTTGATCAACACTACATTCATTAAACGTGTATACATTTAAGTTGTGGCAACCACGTGTTCGTGCTGCTCGCTGACGACAACAAAACAATTTAGCATATTCACCTTTTTTGAAAACCACAACAATATTAGTTTGGTAAATCATTATACATACTTGAAAGATTAAAAGAATCCAATATATCGTAAGTCTAGCCAAGGAATTGGCTTTGACTTCATCGTACATTAACTCATGCGAAGAATACATGAATCACAAAGACTTGTCCGTAATCGAATCGGAACAAGGGTTAGAATACTTGCCTTTAGCTACCTTATGCTTATAACACGTGCACTTTAAGTCTTTAAGTCTCTCTACAAAGAAATGATAACATCACATAGCACATTAGGTCATGAATAAACATACATGGTTCCTAAAGAATCTTACCCTTTCTTCTCAATCTAATTACGATTAGATTTGTTATTATTGGTTCCTGCTGTCCATTACATCATTCTTACGCTCATATGTAATTGACTTAACTTAACCCTAAGTGTTCATACTTAAGGCTTAATTATGTCTTAACAATGTTTCATTAAGATCCTTATTTAATTGCTCATCAATTACTCTTCATACTCAACATGTAAACCTTTTTCATTATCTAGGTCATGAGGTCGAAATGCCATGCCACGGCTATTACTATTGGTGTCACACATACTGGCCACCTATTATTGCCCAAAACCGGACTCATGGCAAGGCATGAGTCCTTTTTTACTTACTTGTCGCACAAGCAATGAAGTTTGGGGGCGAGGCTCACTTTTAGCGCATGGCGCCGGCTAATTGGCTTGAGTCGCATGCCATGACTCTGCGACTGAGCCACAAAATGTTTGACAATTTTCAAATGGTGAGATTCCCTGACTCAGTAACTCCTTCGTTATAAGTCCGAATTGCCTCGCTCAAGAGCCTACGGTTCACAAATTACATACTCTACGTGTTCATGCAAGAATTTTATCTATTCGACTTCGCTTGCTAAAATTACACCTATTAGTCCATTTTTAACGAAACGATAAACGCTCGCGAACGCTCAACGCTCGCTTTTTCGCTCTAAGTCGAATCCTACCATTTTCGAGTCCGCAAACTCTATAATGCCAAATACGACTTGTCTCCATCGAAACCAACGCTTTTGAGTTCAAATACAAAATACGACTTCCATTCCGAGAATTTCATGAATTCGACGATTATCGCCCAATCGTGTGAATTCCTAAGAAAACTTCATTACTAGTGATTTGTTCATCATTCCAAATACATTCATTTCATTATCTAGACACCTCAACTTATATGATACAACAACTTATATTAAAATTAGGTTATGGCTTATTCTTCATAAGCTCATAACTTAACAATTTCTTCACTATATGATTTTCATTTCATTATGACTTATTATTGGTTTAAGTCCTTTACTCAATGTTCTCACATCTTATCCAACATACTAATTCATATGACAATCATATGACAAGTTCATCATAAGTTAATAACTTATTTAGGTTCAAGTTACTTATTCATAACTTTATTCAACTTTTAAGTCCATTGCTTATCCACTTCTCTTATGTTCTTAGCATCTAAGTTCATTTAGATTACACTTCTCTTATCACCCTACTATGATAGAGATAGAAGAGACAAGATCAATTACCTTTGAAGACTACTTCTCTTCTTTTTGAAATCTAACAATGGAAGGTTAAGCTTCAAAGTGCTTATTCTCTCTAACCAATAAGTTAATTAATGTTGTATGAAAAAAATAACAAGCAAATAAATGAATAAAAGGGGCTTGATATTTATAGAGGAGCTAAGGTTAGGGTATTAAGGTCATTACGCATCCCACCTCCTTAACTAACCTCCTTACTACTTTTGTTATTGATATCTTGCTCATTAAGTAATCTTTGCCATCACTCAAAAGTTCTTGCCCACTACTACACCCAATGGGTTGCCCCATGGATCTTATTCAACTAATGGATCATCATTTGGGCTTAGTTCTTAATCTAATCAATTTATCTTTTGGGCTTGAATTTATTTGCTTTGGGCTTCATGTTATTAACCTCTTGGGCTTAATATAAATCCCACATGGGCTTACACTTTTTAATCTAGTTGGATTTTTAATTCATACTAGATTACATTAATTCCTTTCATTAGATTTTTAATACTTACATTCTCAATTTAAGTCCGCATGCAAAATATTATCAAGGTTTCCATACTTAGATTATTATTACATAATCCATCTCACCTTGATATTATAACGTTACATATTTCTCGAAGTTCAAAATAATTCCTTGAGAACGGTGAATAGTGTTTTTCGTAAACATTCTCGAAAAACTTTTATTTTCGTGAATAAACACTTTAATGTTTTTCGTGTTCGAACTTTCTCTAATGAAACTTTTCTTTTCGCCTTAATAATAATAATAATAATAATAATAATAATAATAAATAGAAATTCAAAAACTTTTAATTCATTCACGTGGTTCAAAATACTACGATGTGTTCCTTAAAATATGAATGCTTTAATCTAGGTTATAGAATCAAAAAATAGCAAAAGATTCATTCTTATTAACACATACAACTAATAAGATAATTTAATACGATTATTTTCCTTTGATAACCCCTTAGAGATTCCTAACCTCTCTAGCTCATTTAACCCTTAGATACATTTTTTGGCTACTCTGATTTATCTATATATATGAATGGGAAAAGTTAGTTTTTTTTACTTACGAAATGTTATCACTATTGAACTTCTAGAAAGCGAGATCCGAAAAGATTACACTGATTGAGGCAACCACAAATGAAATCCATGGAGATTTCATAAGCTCTAAACAAGATTTTAAAATCTTTCAAATATAACTCGGTGACTTTCTTTACTTCACATCTTAAAATCAAAGAAAATCGGGGGCACGTTGGACTTCATAATCTCTAGTTATCGTACCTGTGACACCCCCAAATTTAGGTATCTCTACCTCGAACTTGGTGCTTCACGTTAAAACTCATACTATAACTAAATATCAACTCGTTGCAGAATAATATAAGGTTTTTATTAATTAATATAGCATAACATCATAATCCCAGGTCCTCACTACCTTCACTATTACAAAACATAACTTAGGAAACCTAATACAAATAACTAATATAAGTCTTAATATAAATAAATTCACATTTCTTCTTAATGCTAAAAAGTTAAAGCTAATCAGAAACCTTTGCCTTCCCATTTTCTTTCCCGTAACTACGCCTCTACTCAAATTTTAACTATAATGTTTATGAAAAAGCAAGGTTGAGCAACGAGCTCAAAAATTTCAGAATTAAGTTTAATCAATTGGAAGGTAGTTTATGAAGTAATATGAACACAATAGAATCATACAGATATTTATGATTTCAAGACTGAATATTTTCCAAAACTAAGTGGTCACTAAGGATCATGAGCACATAGAAGGATTAACAACTATTCACCTTAATCCTCCGAAATAGGCACGCGAGGTGATCATCCCCGTAGTGCGCACATTATGCATAACATTCAAACATAATGTGTGAGTCGGTTCCTCGACATAATTAATAATAATACCCCTTATTGTGAGGGTTGTTCATCTCAACACAAAATAGAAGTCCACACAAAGAAATTGTGTTGGATAGCTTTTTTCTCACAGAATTTGATTGATTTCAATCCACCCTATTCACTAGTCTAGCCGAATAAAGTGGCTTAGACATACTTCTCAAAATAATCTCATGTATAGAAAAACTTCTAATATCAATGATAATTGAAAGGATTCTCAATATATTTAATCTAGGTTTTTCATGTTTAAGAAGGTAGGACAAAGCATATTCAACATAGTAATGAAATATAACATTTAATTTTGTGTATGAATAATAGTGTACAAGTAAAGGATCTTTCATATAACAATAAATACTGTCAGGAATATGCATGTCAATGTTATTCCTTTATTCATATAATTTGATAATGAAGTTAATGAATGAATACGCAAAAATATCTGTATTGATAAAAACTGTAAAGTCCTTAATAGATGATAAATAATATGGACAATGACCTAGATTAAAATGATCAAATGTGTTAGGTAGATCTATTACGAATGAACAACTTTGTAAAGTCCTTCAAAAGATCATAATGTACAAGGACTATAATTAGAAAGATCAAACTTGTTAGGTTGATCTTATAAACTGTAATAGATAGGCTTGTCTGAACGAAGAACACTGCACCAACCAAGCCAAAGGATAATCGTACAAGCTATCTGTCGAGCGCCTACCAAGCCAAAGGATAATCGTAGACTACTTTCAAAATCGTATAGTCAATTAGCCTAGTACCTGTCAAGCAAGAGTAGAATCGTAGTCTACAGAACTAGAGCCAAAATCATAGACCACTAAGTGCTTACAGAACTAAGTGAAGAATTATAGAGTCTACCCAAGTAATCGCAGAATCGCAGAGTTTGTCTAAGCAAAAAAGCTAACTGCAGAATCATAGAGTCTGCCTAAGCAATCGCAGAATCGTAGAGTATGCCTGAGCCATCACAGAGCTGTCTCTAAGTAACTCTAGCAAGATTGTAGAGCAGTCAAGTTTCAGAATGTAGTCTACTTGAAGATTATCAAAAAACATTCTCTAAATGACTAGCAAGCAAATAGAAGATCAAAGAACAAACTCTATCAGTAAGACTAATTGAGAAGTGAAGAGCCAATCAGAAGGAGTCTCCTACAAGTATTCATTAGGAGACAACGATCATAGTATTAAGACAACAATTGTATTGTTTACCAAACAACAGAAGAGTGTGATAAATAAACTACAGAGATAATGGCAAACTGTCACATGCAGTAAGTAGAGGACAATCGAGGAGGATGCCAATGCTCAACCTCACTATGAAGTATGATCAAAAGATCACAAGGTTGAAAAATTAAGGAAATCGAAAGCATAACTAATCAAAAGAGACATGTAAACCAAAGGGCCAAAGCGATCAATGAACTTACTAGTTCCTGAAGCAAGGTAAGCCAATCATGATCGTAGATCAAACTGCAAGAGCTAAGTACAAGATGGTACAATGTTGAGCACTCTCAGAATCATAAGAGATGTCAAGGTCAAGTCAACCTACGATTTCCACAGACAAGCTACGACCATGTAATCGTAAAGTTCATGAAGGTCAATATCAGAATCGTAGAAGACATTTGTCCGATCAGTGAGAATGTCTAAACAAAGAAGACTGACATTCAAACGTTTTGAATTTAGGATCCCAATATACTCTCCAAAAATCCTTGGTCTAAATCGAGGAAACAAAAGAAAAGGGTGACTACCTACTAGTCACTAAAATGACATTCAAGTGTTTGTGAAAAGCGCATCGATGTGTCGCAAGTAAACAAGGAGTTATCACATAAACCCAGTATGTCTACATCAAAGATATCAGAATATCTGAAGCATTAAATGCTCAGAAGGAAGCTCTTCAAATAGTACTAAATGGCTATGTTCCAATGGGAAGATGATGGATGAACCTTTAAATGAGCCAAAGCTTCAAAGCTAAAAATATGAGAATAAGTATGAAAAACTAAGCTTAGCGAAAAAAGGTCTCAATAAGAGTGAGACTACCTAAGAGTAAGTGAAGCATATTCAATGAGAGTCTTACACTGCTAAAGCTTCACTCAATGAAAAGGAGTATGCCAACAAAGTGGCATCTATGCTGAGAGCCGGTAAGCCAAGAAAATAAAAACTAGAGTGGCATATCAGAAAGCAGAATACAAGAGCCAGTCTATGTTTCATCCTGAACACTCTAAGCTGAAGAGAAGAAGATATAGAGCCAAATCTGTGCACTCAAAAACCAGTGTTTAAAGACTTCTAAGAAACATAAGGAGTCGAGCTGATATGCAAGACTTAGCAGTACCTCAATGGTGATAGTGTGCAATACTGAATACCAGATGAAGTCAAACATCAACAACAAAGATCAACAGCACCAAAGGTATGAGCCAGACTGCTAAGTACAACACGATGTCAAACAAAACATAATTCTTAGTAGTCCATCAGTTGTGATTAAGTACAAATGTTGAATGCTATATGATCACAAGAAGTTGTTAAGTACCATAAGATGAATAAGCTAAATGTCATCTTAGCAGCTAAACAACAACAACAAACAACTATCCAAACACACAGGGCCTGAGGGGTCCTTATCTTAGTGACTAAACCAAAGTCAAGTCTGTTGGGCTTGCTGAGTACCAAAAGGTACAAGAGATTCTAAGTCTACTAGGCTTAGTCAACACTTTCCAAGTCTGCTAGTCTTGAAGAGTTCTTATGAACTGGAGGGTCCTCGGGGTGTTTATCTTAAGTGACTAAATATTTTAAGTGTTATGGGCTTAGTTTGAGTTCCGAGATTGTGGGTCCTGAAGGAATCATTGTGATTCAGAGAAATAATCAAATCCTTAGTGGAATCCCTGCTTTTTGAAGCAGAAGAGTGGAGTGGGAGCATTTAGTCTCTGAACCACTTAAAACCCATGGTGTCACTTAATTTATGTCATTTACATTCAGCACTATAATTGTTATATCTGTGTGCAACTAATCTAACATTAGAACTGTGTTTAATGCTATATCCTTGAAGGGGATCTAAACCTATTCCGTTGTGCATGAATTAATTCTATTATCTGCTAATCACTTAGCAAGAAAAGAAAAGGAAAATGTTTTAAAGGATCTATTCAACCCCCCCCCCCCCTTCTAGATCTTTTTGTGCCTCTGTGAACTAACAATTGGTATCAGAGCAGGTTTTCATGAATCTGTTAAAGCTCACACTTTGAGTTTGATCCATGGCACAAATAATTTCTAAACTTGGTATTAGTTTTAAGTTATTTCTAAATGAAGTTGAGCTCACAATTTGAAAATTGTATGTGTAGGTAAACATATATATCCACCTAATGCAATCCAGGTTGGCCCTTGTTCTTAAATAAAGTTACTATCAGGCAAATCTAGCAAAGTCTGCAGTCAATCAACAGTTTATATTCCACGAATGGAAAGTCCATATACAGCAAGAACTGAGAACCTTTTGTTCAAAGTTCAGGAAGACAAAATGACTAAACTTACTATAAGCTGCATCTTCAATGACGTAGTTAGATAAACTCTTCAAATATACATTTGGTAAGATCTATGAGTCTGAATTTTGAGGGCAAAAAGTTTTAAAGAATTTGAGATACCAAGACTTTCCTCTGTTCATAATTTAAAGGCTCTACTTGATTGATCTAAAGCTTTATGGAGCAACAAATGGTGTCATTACTAACACTATAATGATGTGCACACCATTGCCTCATACCATTGTGCAAACAAATAGAATAACTAACTGTCAAGAGACTAACAGTAACAAGATATGTATCCTCATCATTGTTTACATAACCTTATGTGATATAACAATATTATATCAAAAGATCATTTTCTTCCTCAAAAAGTGAAAAGAGAGAAGTACATGTGTAGTTGGAAACTATTCATTGAAAAACTCTCTCCTCCCATGTTTGTAGTTGAAAATAACGTTTTGGAAAATATTTGTTGTATGCCTTAAGAAAATTAAAATCTAAGTTTGCTGAATGGGTTGGTAAATCAATGTTTTGTGCTTTTGATAATGAATAGAGTATGATCAACATCATAGCTATATCTTGAAGGTTCTTGGAGATTGATTAACTCTACGAACCAACCATATGCAGACTATAGAACTGATCCTTATTCTATGAAAGTTTAAAACCATTGAACGTAGTGAAAGAAAAAGAATTGTATCAACCAAAGAGAAGGCTCAATCAATCAGATCTACTTAAATCATACACACATTCACAATCATGCATTATAACTGTCATCATACCTAGTATTTATATATGTATCATGATTATCAATACCTATCTTCATTCACACTATGAACCAAAAGTTTAAATGACTAGAGCTTTTTAGAAAACTAACCTAGCAGGACCCAAATTGCAATGGTTACCAAAATAGAAAATCATTTAAACTGCAGGTATCTTATCTATCTGACCATGCTGAAATCTATCCAAGAGAAAGGATGAGGTTCATAACCTCAGTCATCATGCTTCTACAAGCTACAAGATCAAGATTCCTCAGCTATGCTCTCTTTTAAGATCATCAAAGGCCAGAACTTTCTCTAGAAGACATGTTGCCACTACTAAAAAATAGTAAATAGATAATGCATAAAAAACATTGTAGAAGGTCTTACAGAAACATCGTGGTTAAGGGTATCATCTATTTGACACATTTATACAACGTTTTTAAAACATTGTAGTTTGACACATTACACAACGTTTTTTTCTTAAAAAATGTTGTATATTTATTTACCACTCCTCTAAGGATGAAGGAATATCATGAGAATGTTATGAGACCCTAAAACTCATAGTATGATCATCATGATTCTTAGATTATGGAAGTCTACAATTCATGCCAAGAAGTATTAGACCTTCCAAGCTCATTCATACAAAGTACCTCAGCTCAAGAAGGAAAATCATACCCATGACCATCTGCCAATAGTGGTAAAGTATGAGTCGTAGAGTGGGAACTCCACAATGTAGAAGATCCTGAAGTCCCAATAATATACCTTAAGCTCGTAGTGTCTAATTAGGAAATCATGGAGAAACCAGTTCTGAAGAAAATACTCTATGATCCAATAGAGCTGATTTAACCATGAAGATGTCATTCCAGCTAGAAGGAGAAGTGCAAGGCAACCTTAAAAAAATCTATATATAGAAGTTAACCCATCTACCTCTAAGATGGATGTATCAACTATAACAATCCAGAATCTTATGTGTAATTTCAAATATTTATTGAATTAAATAAATATTCTAGTTAATGTGTTTATTGTTATATAAATATTTGTTTAATTTGATTATGTATTAGTTAAATAAATAATTTATGAGTTGTTGGGAATTCACTTTATTAAGGTAATATGTTAATTTAGTTGATAATTGGTAATTTGGTATGTTGAAGTTAACTAAAATAAAAGAGTGATAAATTATGTGGTAATATTCTAATTTAATTTAATAATTAAATTAGAGAGTTGATAAGGATTAAATAAATTGTTATAATGTTGTATTAATTTAATTTAGTATTGAAAGTAATTAGAAAACCCTATTCTAATTACGAAATCTAATTTCTAAATTAGAAAATTATTTTTCTATTAGAAACCCTAATTTTTGGGTTGTAAACCCTAATGCATGATTTTGACCCTAATTTCTAAATTAGCAATTTTAATTAGGAAATAATAATCCTAATTAGCAAGCTTGGATTATGATTAGGAAATTTTAATATAAATATAGAATCCTAATTATAATTTTGGAAATATTAATTTAATATTTTGAAAACCCTAAACTTGAAATCCTAGAAAATGGATTATGGAAACCTTAGGTTATAACCCTAAGGGTTAAACTCTAAGGGTTAAACTCTAAGGGTTTGCATCAAATGACAATTCTAGAATTAAAATTGTATAGAAATGACCATAATGCCCTTTGTTGCATTATTGGAAATAACTTGTAAATCTAGAAATATTTGAGTTGGTAACTTAACCTAACCACTCCATGTGACTCAAATCTTCAGCTACCAGCCATATATCTCAGCCACAAGCATTGTATTATAACATATATAGATTAAAGGGAGAGAAAACCTACTTTATTTCTCATTTTTGCCAAAGCAATTCTCTCTCTTCATTTTCGAGATTTAGAGTGAGAGAGTGAGATATGGTAAGCCAATATCAGCTCTTAACTCTCCAAGAACAGGAATCAAAAGTCAAAAATCAAGATCAAAGCATAATAGAGGTATAAACCCTAATTTCAAAAATCTTATGATTTGTTGTTAAATGTTGTTAATGATTGGTTGGATGTGTGTATTAGGGTGTCTTTTAGTGATCTGGGTTGTTAGATCATAGATCTATAACATCTAGAGGCACGAAAATTAAGTTTTCATAACTGACCAAGAACCCTAATTTTAAGGCCTGACAGTCATATGTCAAGGCCTCTATGTGAGATCCCTGATTTTATGAAATAAAAGTATTCAATTTTTCTATTTTGGTAAATAGTTAAATTGATAAAAGTTTAAAGTTAAGGGTGATATTTGAAAATTTTGCAAATTAAGCAAGTTGTTATAAAATATTCGTTGTGTCGGGAAATATTCGATTAGGCGGGGAATATTTATTTTAACAAGGAATATTCGTACGACGGCACAATCATTGTTGGACCCCATAACGGAAGTATTGTCGTAGTTAGAAAATAACAGAAATATCTTTTTATAAAAATAACGGCGAAAGTTTTACCGTTAAACTGTTGAACTACCCGGTAGTAAAAGTACAGTAATCACTACACCAAAAATGGTCTCTAGTGAAGGACAAAACCTTCACTAGAGGCCTATATCACTCACAAGTGATTTATTGCGAAGAAATATTTCCTTCACACGAGTGCTCACATTAGACCTCCTCGTAATTGCGTATCCTTCGCTAAGTAGTAACTAAATATTTTTTGTGAAGAATTTATAAATCATTGATTTCATATTTATTATTATTATTAATCTCTATAAGAAATATTAAATTTATTTTTCAAGTAAATATAAATATTGCCATACTTTTTTCAAACTAATTGATAAGCTAATACATAAAGAGCTAATAAAATCAAAACTTCTCATATAAATAGATCATAATACTCGAGTCATAATAACTACAAAATTTGTTATTGTATCTTGGTCTCACAAGGACCATAGTACCTACAAAATTTATTAACTAACATAAGAAAACTGAAAGAATAACAATGAACTAGAAGGAATAAAGTGTGACATGTTAGATCCACTTCATCATCATTTTCTTCAAGAAAATCAAGGTTAGGCATGTAAACTTCATGCTGCAATAGAAACATTAAAATTTAATTTCAATAAGACAAGGAATAAAAAAAGATGAAACTGATGAACTTAAATTAAAAAAGAAAATAAAATAAAAACCTCTTTTGGCAACAGACAATGATCCTAAACTAGTACAGAGAACTCACAAGACAGCTTTTGTGAAAATATAAAGAAGTAACAGGTGAAAAGTAAAATAGTAGTGTTTTAAAAATTTATACCGGATGTGTGCACTTGTGTTGCACTATCATTTGTACCGGATGTGTGCACCTGGATCACCATGTCCTCCCAAACCTGTTAAAGACACTTCAAGATTAGCAAACAAAAAGATCAATAGTTTGGTGCTTACCAAAAAAAATTAGCATAATGGAGTTATTAGATGAGGAGTTTGGAGTTATTAGATGAAGACTTGAAATTTAATCAGTTTTAGAAATATAGATATCATTTCTAAATTTTACAATGATGAGTAACACAAGAAAGGTTAGTATGACACTCAATTCAGGATTAAGTAATATCAAGATAACATATATCAAATGTTAATAAACTGAAGTTATAGTGAAATACAGTAAAACAGCATCCCAAATCATTTATTAACAATGCTTTCACTAACAGATGTGTAATATAATTTGTATGAACAATCAGGTACAGGAAATTAAATATTTTAGAGCTACAAGTTACTAGAAATGATCTTTGACTATAGTGAAGAACACGAATCATATAATAACAAATGCTAAGCCAATATCAGTCATTGCAAATGCTCAAAATCTCTTCATGTTGTGAAAAGAAATTATCCCATCAGTGTATAAGCCCATATACTCTCTCCAATACATATAATAAATTCCAAGTATGACCTACGAAAGTAATAGGAGGAGAAAAAAATAGGAAAATCAAGTGACAATTGTATGATAATTTTCTGTAGATAAATGTAGAGATTTCTTCCCTACGACCATTTATATGGTTTTTACAAGGAAATCACCACTACACTGCTTCTGGATAATGACTTTCATAGGGTTTTCAAATAGGATAGTAAAGTTTCAGACTAATGATGTTTTTTCACTTTTCACTCGCCATCAGTTTTCCGTAGGTCTCTTACATTTCCACATATAACTACAAGAAAAATGTATCATACAATAACAAGAAAAATATAACAGCTAGATCTCACCATTATATCTTTCTGTTGTCCATCAAAGATCATCTGGTGTTTTAGAGATCTTCTTTTTAATTCCTCATCAGAGATATAATTGTTGGGAAAACATTGCTCTTTTTTTGAAAGTGTGACATTTCTTTCTTCAATCTTAATTTTGCAACAAAAACAAAAAAGAGAGGTCAGATAATTAATATCATCTTTGCACTCAATTTCAAGATGTGCTTTCTCTAGAATTCAATAGTATTTTGCAAATGTAATATTCTACAAGCTGTTACAAGTAGAAAAAAGCATGGTGACTAAGAATTTATAAAAGCATAGTAAGTTAAAATGTTGACTAAAATCAAAGCCAATGCCCCCCCCTTGAAGTTAGATTGCCAACGAAATTTTTTGAGCTATTCACCTAATCCATAATATAAAAGAAAAGAAATGCAGCTAGGCAATCCATTTAGAATAATTAACTATTTAACTGTGATAAATAGTGAACATGAAACAACAAGCTAATTTCTCATGCTGCCACTCCAATGCTCACCCTGCCACCCATAATCTCAAAAAACCTTCCACCAAGACCAGTGAGGAAGTTTCTTTGAAAAAATAAATAGCAATTGGCACACTTGTACTTACAGTGGGAACTTCTTCAGCCTTCTTATCTAATAGAACTGCACGAACAAACATACTTAAGGGTGAACTAGGCTACATATGATAATACAAACTAGTAGTCACTTTCTGCATTTAGAGAATTGCCTAACTGCATATACAATATTTAGTTAGTACTGTTCACGTACCATTTTATTAGATTCACTATCAGGGCAAAGAGCACTTAAACTTTTTTCATTCATTGACATATTCCTAGACAAATAACTTGTGAATGGCTCTGAGTTTTTGCGTACATGCTTTTTGAGAGGTGTGGAGGGTTTTAAAGTTCCACCAAATTTCCATACTCCATTGCCACCAGTCTGTTTCCAGTCATTATATGATTTGAGTCCCAAAACGCAATTGACAATCCTTGCGCTTTTCCTCCCCGCAAAATTATACATGACAACATGATGTTATTTGACATAATTGTGTTCGCAATAGCATCCGTGAAATCAAATCCCAAGTCGATTTATACAATTTTACTCTTATATAACAACTCCTAAAGTCTTTATAAATTAGCAAAAGAAATTCAAATAACACCTAATAAAATCTTTGCAGACTACTGAAGGTCTACACCTGCCCAAATCGAGATGCTTCAAAGGTCGGAAGTCTCATCTTTTGCATGATATACAAGAAAGTTTCTCACCTTTTTGAAATCTTGATATGCAGATAATCTTCGCTCCATTAGGTATAAGAGTAGAATCACCTGAGCTCTCAACGACACGAAAATTGATGGCCTAATGTTAATCTTATCACATCATTTTCCTTGTAGTTTATGTTTAAGAAATTCAAGAGAGAAAGATGAAGTTTTTACCTTTGATACAGCTCCTGGTTGAATCTTATTCAGAACAATGCAGAGAATTTGCCCACTTCTCAAACCAAGCATAAACTCTTCCTCGGAAGGCTCTGCAGGCAAATCAATATGAAGAATAGTTTCCTGAATTTGATTTAAAAGTAAATAGTTAGTGATCTAAAAATCATACACACTATGTGTTGGTGAAAGTTGAAGATATCTTCACTCACATCACATCTAGTTTTTTGGTTGGATGTATAGCATGTGTACTGGTGTTGTTTTCAAGTGAGGGTAGGACCAATTTGTCTCTTGTTCACTGCTGTTGCGGTAACATCTTCTTTTTCCAAACTCTTAGGCATGTATTTGAGTCAAAAACTATTCAGAGAATGGAGATTTTGGTGTTGTAAACTCTGAAATGGAAGATGAATCATGTGACCCCACTTTCATTTCTTAATTATTTTACAAGGAGGCTAGGCCTAACAATATCAAAAACCCACAAATCATAATTCAATTTTGTTCACTAATTAATTATTTATGTATGTCTTCTTTTGAAATTACTAATTACACAACCTTCTTTTGAAATTACTAAGACTATAGCTGAACAATGCCTAAGAATTATTTAACTAGCCAAGTTTATATTTGTCTTGAATGATCAATGTGACGCCCCCAAATTCAGGTACTTGCAACCTGAACTCGGTGCTTCACGATACCATTTCTATGAGCGGAATAATACTAATAATAATAACAATAATATAAAAATCAAACTTAATTTACATTTATCAGAGTCTAATCCAAAGTACGCAACCTTTACTATAATTCATTACATGATAGATAATATATGTATCATTGCCCTAATACAGTCTATTACAAAAGATATCATTACACATATTCAATTTGCTTTCCTTTTCACTTGTTCTTGTCTGAACCTTCAGTTTGATCACGATTAGCTGAAAACATTTAAATTAAGCAAGGGTAAGCATTTGAGTGCCCAGCAAGTAATAACAATTAGAAATATAATTAGCTGAAAGATATAAATGTTTTCTTTGTACATCACTTCTACAACGAATTTATAGTTGTGAAGTAAACTGAACCGATAATTAATAACATAACCATTCTATCTCAAATATTTTAAACTACGTATAGACTATATATATATAGGGTAGTCGACATACTATGAACATTGTTTTAAATTTTCGATAAGGTTAGATGAAACTTCATCATAAACCGTCATTAACTTACTTAGACGCGGGTGTACATCCAATAGGCCTGTGATGATCAATACTACATTGCTAGAACTATATTATCGTTCATCCTTTGTCCGCTTTGAAAGCGTAAAAAATTTTCCCGTGATCGGGATGTTCATACTTAGACTGGAATCCGAACTAAAATAATTTGATTGGATACAAAAAGGTTTTATCTTATTCAACGATATTTCTGGATATGTGTCTAGCTGGTCAAGTAGCATAGACGGCTTATATATATATATATATATATATATATATATATATATATATATATATATATATATATATCAACAACATGTGATTAATTACAATGATTATCCAAGTGGGGACACTTGTGTAACCATGTTTAGAAATTAACGAATAGAATATATATATCCGAATTATCATATACTAACATGTTGATAAACAATGATAGGATATAGAATATATCACAATAAGGTTAATAATATAGCATAATAATAGTATAATTTCGAAACTTCTTCACTAATGTCCATTGGATAAAGGAAATGCAAAGGTAAGATACTTGCACGATCTACCGCTTTACACAATTTAAGTAATTTAGTTCTATCCTTTATATCACGACTTATCATTAATCGATCATTCGTTCGATTAGAATAATATACTATAACACATAACAATTTGCATTTAGCAATCGACCACATAACCTAATCACATTATTACCCATGTTTAATAACCATTGAATCACAAATAATCACATATCTAATTAACTTATCTAAGTCCAGATCAATTTTTTTGAAATGTGTTAAATTATCTGAAACAACTTTATCGAGTAATTATCGAGTCTAAGACTCTATTCATGTAACTCAATAGTAAAATGACGTATCCTATCATTTATTTTTAAATGACTTATATTAATTTTTAAAACATTTATTATAATTTATCATGAATTTTCAAACATAGGAATCATTATTAAATGATTTAAATATTAATCAATTCTATTATCATTAATATTTAATTAATATTAAACTATTAATGAAATCATTTCCAAAGTGTTAAAGTTATTTATAATAACTCAAAATACTTTTAAAGTATTAATATTACACTTAAATAATTTTTAAAAGAATTAAAATCATTTTAAATAATTATCATTAATATTTAAGTATTAATGTATTACTTATCAAAATATTAAAAGTTCTTAAGAATAACTTAAAATATTTTTAATTCATTTATATCCTTTTTAAATAATTTTTTTAAATAAATAAAACCATATTAAAACTATTTATTAAATATAATTATTAAATATCATTTATTATTAAATTAATATCATTAATATTAAATTATTAATGAGATTATCCTTTAAATATTAAAAGTTATATTTAATAACTTAAAATATCTTTAAACACTTTATTTTCATTTTAAATAATTTTTATAATATTAAAATCATTTTAAACTAATTTATTTAATATAATTATTAAATAATTTTAATATCACTAATAGTAAATAATTAATGAAATTTACCTTTAAATATTGAAAGTTATATTTTATAACTTAAAATACTTTTTAAACAATTTATTTTCATTTAAAATGATTTTTCTAATATTAAAATCATTTTAAACTAATTTATTTAATATAATTATTAAATAAATTTAATATCATTTAATATTAAAATATTAATATTTTTCATGACAAAATATCAAAAGTTATATTTATAACTTAAAATACTTTTATAACCTTTAAATCATTTTTTAAAATTTTTAAATCATTAATTCTATTTTTCATAATTTATTTAATATATTAAATAAATAACTTAATTATCATTAATATTAATTAATTAATGAAATTCATCACAAAATATTAAAATTTATCAAAAATAACTTAAATTATTTTCTTATACCATAATATAATTTTAAATGATTTTTCATGTATTAAAATCATTTTTAAATAATTTATTTAATATTATAATTAAATAAATTAAATACTTTTAATATTCCAAAAATATTAAATATTTATGAAATATATTTAAAATAATTAAAATATAATTTTTGGACCTTAAAATAATTTTTAATAATTTATTTTGTATTTTTTATAATTTAAAACTATTTTTTTCTATTTATTTAATTAAATTAATTAATTTTCAGAAAATAATATATACTGTCTGTCGCTAAAGCCTTTGGCGACAGACAAACGTCGCCTTAGGTGTTCTTGAGCCCTCAAGAACATTCATAGCAGTGTACGAGTTGCCTTGTTTGACCACGAATCGTGACTTCTGTAATGTGTTTCTGGGTTTTGTTTTGGTCAGAGATTGTATTAATAAGGTTAGTCTAAAAGATCCAACATCAAACATAATCATACAACATATAACGAAGGAGTTCGGATCGTCTAAAGTGGCTGTCAGAGTTGTTCTTCATTTCTGGGTTTGCCCAGAAATGAAGAACAGTTCGATTGCTCATCTTTGGACCTCCACTACGTTTTAATAGTGCACTATTTTTGTGATCTATAAACTTAAGTATGTAGACCATATGTAAATGAAGAGATCTAATACAAAACATCAACAAAATATCAACAGATCAAACAGATAATAGCCGGTCAAAGCTTGTTAGAAAATCTGCACAAACGTTTTCTAGGTTACCCAGAAAACGGTACTTGTGATCGTTTTGCCTGCTTTGACCGATTGCTACATACAATATATACATTATTTAGATGATCTAGAAGCTTTAAACTGTAGTTCATATACCAGGATACCCATCTATTACAACAACAACAACAACAAATAAACTAAAACCAGCAAGATCTAGCCACATGAACATTCTGTCAGAGCATTCTGGGCGATTTCTGGGCTGCCCAGAAACTGTCGGTCAAAGCCGGTCAACGGTATTTGACCGTTAATAACTTCCATTCTAGACATCAAATGACTTAATTGCTTTTTGCAGATTAAAGACAACATGTCAGGCTAAACATATCAACTTAAAAAACATAAATCATAAATAAGAAAGGATCTGTGGCCACTGACATTCGTTGTCAGACCACAGATCTATCTTTTTTCAGATTTTTCAAAAACACAAATCTGAGCTTCTAAATGTTATGGATCCAACATTTAGCAACCCAGATCGTCAAAATGGACTACAAATAACATATTCTAACACTCAAAACTAACATCTAACACATAATTTTTTGGACAGATTTGAGGCTAGGGTTTTTATACCTTTCTTTGATTAATTTCTGATTTTGGCTTCTAAATCTGTTAGTGTACTTCGTGGGGCTTGAAAATAGGACTGAAATGTTACTAATTTCGGAGGTGTGGAGCTTGAGAGAAAAGGTTTGAGTGTTGGACAAAATGTAAGTAAGTAAATGGCTTTCTCTCTCCTCCATATATATATATATATATATATATATATGATATTGGATATATGATGTTGGATAGTGATATCTAGAGCTAAGTGTCACAAATAATATCACATGGAGTTGTTAGGTTAGGCCAACCACTCCCACACTTGGCAAAATTGTACAAGTTGCTTAAAAAAAACTAAAGGGCATTTTGGACAATTGATTTGTGATTTTAAGGGTATTCTTGTAATCATGCAAACCCTTAGGGTTTGACCCTTAGGGTTTAGTACATAACATTTGTAAGATTTCCATTTTTAGGGTTTGCTCAAAAATAAAATTAAATAAATTTTAGTTTCTAAAATTTTGAAATTAGGGTTTTCTAATTATGATTAATTTTCTAATTATACTATACATGAACATTAGGGTTTAGATCATATAATTATCATTGACTTTGCTAATTTAATAATTAGGGTTTATACTTTTGGTAATTAGGTTTTTATAATTTCTAATTAGGGTTACTAATTATAGAAATTAGGGTTTCTAAAAATTAATATCTCAAAATGTTAATTAGGGTTTACCTAATTTTTTATAAAATCATATAATATCATTACATAATAATCTCGAACTCATAATTGAGTTTCAAATTAGGGTTTAACACTTAAAATTAGGGTGTCTAGCACTTTAATTAGGGTTTACCTAATTAATACATTTAATACATGACATAAATTATATAACACACTTATAAAACAATCTTGTACTCTAATTTGGATCTCAAATTAGGGTTTAACATTATTACTAGGCTTTGGTCATAATACACTGTAATTGACCAATCATTATCAATACGGACATACATTACATATTCATAAAACTGAAAAAATTAAAATATAATTAATATTATATTAATATCCTCATACCTTGATAATAATTCAAAATTAGGGTTTGGATTCCATATCTGATTTATTCTTCATATTTAACCTTAATAATTAAGGTAAAATAATTAACTTAATAAAGCGTACTAAAATTCATATAATAAAATAATTATTATAATTATTCTAAAATCACTTCATATATTATTTAAATAATATATGATTATATTTTATGGAAAATAATTAATAAAAACATTTCTATCTTAATATGAATATACTTTATAATAATCAATAATTCTAAAATAAATTTATTTGTAAATATTTATGTAATAAATATATTTTTATTTACCACATAAATACATATACACATTATCTTGTACAAATCCTCATCCTTAAAATAATAATAAAAAAATTTATATGCAAAATTTATGATTTATTTAAATAGAAAATATCGGGTTATTACATTCACCCTCCCTTATAAAGATTCCGTCCCCGAAATCACTGTTTTCAAACCTATACATACCAGGGTACATAGCATACACAATCATTGCGAGTAGATCTCGATCAAAATTGATCGAACTGATCTTTAACTATTCAGCCAAAAAGCTTATCTATCTTATTAAACGGAAATTTGATTTCTAAGAGAACTCAAATTCCTCCTTCAAAATAATTTATAAAATAATTTACTATATATAAGAAGATAATATATAAGAAATAAAATCAGTTTGAGTAATACCTGGAGTTGCATCCCCGGCTGCTACAGTTTCTTGAACGGTTATGTTGAAGACTCCTTCGGTTGGTTCTGTTGGTTTGTTTGTTGATGTTGGTCCCGTTGTCGCCAATGTCCTGCTACCTTTTTCCGTATTCGCATTCCTTGTTTCCCTACTCCTTCTTGAAAAGTCTTTCACCTTATGCTCCATTGATTCACACTTAAAACACACAGACTTTCCCTTTATCTCCTTTCCTTTTATCATATAGGTGACAAAACTATCTTTTGTCCCTTCGTTATCCTAGATATCACAAATGTTGCTACAGGGTCAGTTGGCCCTCTAAATCCTGGCAGTACGATAGCCTTGAAGTCTTTGACGTTCGTCTATCGATTATCTGACTGATCTTCCCACGACTGGTATTTCGTTCTGTATAGCTTGATCGTCCATATTCGCAAAATTCTGTATCGGGTCTGGTTGTCTTCCAATTTTGTTGGCAGGTTCTTCTGCCCGTGTATTTTGTTTTTGTTTCCTTGACGGCATTATCACAATTTATTCTTTATTCTAAGCCTTATCGTATACGTATATTCATATAACGCAAAACATTCTATTCGAATAATCATGTACTCAAAATATTAGATTTTGAAAATTTGGTTTTCTGTATTAACCAATACTCATATAATTAACTACTATCTTTATACCAACTTATTTCATTAATCCCATATAAATTCATACTCATATCACTTGACATACCACAGCACATATTGCTTTAATCATCCGCTATCCCTTTGTGACTCAAAAGTCAGAAATCGCTGACACAACTAGGGGTGTTCATTCGGTTATAACCGAACCGAATAAGCTATTCTATATAATCAAAAAACCAAATAATGATGATTTTGCTATCCGAATCTAATAACCAAAATTTAACAATAACCAATTCATAGAATAATAGAATTATCAATTGTAATTTCGGTTTATTAGAAAAAACCAATTCTTCATTATTATTATTATTATTATTATTATTATTATTATTATTATTATTATTATTATTATTATTATTATTATTATTATTATTAATTATTATTATTATTATTATTATTATTATTATTATTATTATTATTATATTATAAAATTAATTTTTTAATAAGTAAGGTTCTATTATTCTTGATACTAGAATAACTTTATTTTCCAAACCAAAACTAATAACTTAATAATAGTGAATAATAATTCGGATATAACCAAAATTGTAAAAAAAACCGAAAAACCAAAATAATTCGGTTAAAAAATTTTGGTTCGGTTTGGTATTTCGGTTTTATCCGTTTTTTGCTCACTCCTAGACACAACTTATACAAAAATTGAAAAATTTTACCTTATACAAACATACCTATCATATACATAACATAGAATCATACCTATTCAAGTAATACTAGTACTACTTATTTCTTACGCCTCCACTAAGAATCAACTGCTTAGAAATCTGTCTATTCCCATTATCCTCAATAATCCTTTTACACCTAACTACACCTAGTTCGTCCAATTTACCATACATTATGAGTTTAAGAACTCACTACAAACATATGAGTTTAAGAACTCGATATTGCCCACATATTCTTTAACTATAATTTACCTATCAGTCATACTATCGTTTCAGGGTCCGGTACTATATTTTTCAAAATAACCACCTCATTGAGGTAGCTTTCAATGTGAGCCTCTATTTCAGCTATTGGCTTTGATATTGGTTCGGTTATGGAGGTTGACTTCTTCTTTAAGACCTGAGGGTATCCTAATCCTTATCCTTTTTCTACCTGACATCTACATATAAATTATCTTGGCTATCACTTAATATATACACATAACAATTAATAGTTTTATACAAGTTATCTTTTATTTGATTTGTCGATGAACTTATTCAATTCATCTCCTTTTTAAACTCTATATGAGTTATTTGTATTTTCAACGTTTCCCTCTGTTCCAAGGTTATAGCCTAAGGTCTAACCCACCAAAGGTTTTTAACCCTAAGCTCTGATACCATGATGTGACGCCCCAAATTAAGGTACTTGCAACCTGAACTCGGTGTTTCACGATACCATTTCTATGAGCGGAATAATACTAATAATAATAACAATAATATAAAAATCAAACTTAATTTACATTTATAAGAGTCTAATCCCAAATGCATGAACCTTTACTATAATTCCTTACATGATAGATAATATATGTATCATTGCCCTAATCTGATCTATTACAAAAGATATCATTACACATATTCAATTTGCTTTCCTTTTCACTTGTTCTTGTCTGAACCTTCAGTTTGATCACGATTAGCTGAAAACATTTAAATTAAGCAAGGGTGAGCATTTGAGTGCCAAGCAAGTAATAACCATTAGAAATATAATTAGCTAAAAGATATAAATGTTTTCTTTATACATCACTTCTACAACGAATTTATAGTTGTGAAGTAAACTGAACCGATAATTAATAACATAACCATTCTATCTCAAATTTTTGAAACTACGTATAGACTATATATATATAGGGTAGTCGACATACTATGAACATTATTTTAAATTTTCGATAAGGTTAGACAGAACTTCATCTGCAAACCATCATTGCTTACGGGCACGAGGGTGTACATCCCATAGGCCCTATATTGATCAATACTACATTGCTAGAACTATTTTTTTCTATTTATTTAATTAAATTAATTAATTTTCAGAAAATAATATATACTGTCTGTCCCTAAAGCCTTTGCCGACAGACAAGCGTCGCCTTAGGTGTTCTTGAGCCCTCAAGAACATTCATAGCAGTGTACGAGTTGCCTTGTTTGACCACGAATCGTGACTTCTGTAATGTGTTTCTGGGTTTGGTTTTGGTCAGAAATTGTAGTAATAAGGTTAGTCTACAAGATCCAACATCAAACATAATCATACAACATATAACGAAGGAGTTCTGATTGTCCAAAGTGGCTGTCAGAGCTGTTCTTCATTTCTGGGTTTGCCCAGAAATGAAGAACAGTTCGATTGCTCATCTTTGGACCTCCACTACGTTTTAATAGTGCACTATTTTTGTGATCTATAAATTTAAGTGTGTAGCCCGTATGTAAATGAAGAGATCTAATACAAACATCAAAAAAATATCAACAGATCTAACAGATAATAGCTGGTCAAAGCTTGTCAGAAAATCTGCACAAACGTTTTCTGGGTTACCCAGAAAACGGTACTTGTGATCTTTTTGCCTGCTTTAACCGATTGCTACATCAAATATATACATTATGTAGATGATCTAGAAGCTTTAAACTGTAGTTCATATACCAGGATACCCGTCTATTACAACAACAACAACAAATAAACTAAAACCTGCAAGATCTAGCCACATGAACATTCTGTCAGAGCATTCTGGGCGATTTCTGGGCTGCCCAGAAACTGTCGGTCAAAGCCGGTCAACGGTATTTGACCGTTAATAACTTCCATTCTAGACATCAAATGACTTAATTGCTTTTTGCAGATTAAAGACAACATGTCAGGCTAAACATATCAACTTAAAAAACATAAATCATAAATAAGAAAGGATCTGTGGCCACTGACATTCGTTGTCAGACCACAGATCCATCTTTTTCCAGATTTTTCAAAAACACAAATCCGATCTTCTAAATGTTATGGATCCAAAATTTAGCAACCCAGATCGTCAAAATGGACTACAAATAACATATTCTAACACTCAAAATTAACATCTAACACATATTTTTTGGACAGATTTGAGGCTAGGGTTTTTATACCTTTCTTTGATTAATTTCTGATTTTGGCTTCTAAATCTATTAGTGTACTTCGTGGGGCTTGAAAATAGGACTGAAATGTTACTAATTTCGGAGGTGTGGAGCTTGAGACAAAAGGTTTGAGTGTTGGACAAAATGTAATTTAGTAAATGGTTTTCTCTCTCCTCCAATCTATATATATATATATGATGTTGGATGCATGTATGCTGATATCTACACCTAAGTGCTGTCAAATAATATCACATGGAGTTGTTAGGTTAGGCCAACCACTCCCACACTTGGCAAAATTATACAAGTTGCTTAAAAAAATACTAAAGGGCATTTTGGACAATTGATTTGTGATTTTAAGGGTATTCTTATAATCATGCAAACCCTTAGGGTTTAACTCTTAGGGTTTAACCCTAAGGTTTAGTACATAGCATTTGTAAGATTTTCATTTTTAGGGTTTGCTCAAAAATAAAATTAAATAAATTTTAGTTTCTAAAATTTTGAAATTAGGGTTTTCTAATTATGATTAATTTTCTAATTATACTATATATAACATTAGGGTTTAGATCATATAATTATCATTGACTTTGCTAATTTAGTAATTAGGGTTTATACTTTTGGTAAGTAGGTTTTTATAATTTCTAATTAGGGTTACTAATTATAGAAATTAGGGTTTCTAAAAATTAATATCTCAAAATGTTAATTAGGGTTTACTTAATTATTCATAAAATCATATAATATCGTTACATAATAATCTCGAACTCATAATTAAGTTTCAAATTAGGGTTTAACACTTAAAATTAGGGTTTCTAGCACTTTAATTAGGGTTTACCTAATTAATACATTTAATACATGACATAAATTATATAACACACTTATAAAACAATCTTGTACTCTAATTTGGATCTCAAATTTAAGGTTTAACATTATTACTAGGGTTTGGTCATAATACACCGTAATTGACCAACCATTATCAATACGGACATACAGTACATATTCATAGCACTGAAAAATCAAAATATAATTAATATTATAGTAATATCCTCATACCTTGACAATAATCCAAAATTAGGGTTTGGATTCCATATCTCCATTTATTCTTCATATTTAACCTTAATAATTAAGGTAAAATAATTAACTTAATAAAATGTACTAAAATTATATAATAAAATAATTATTATAATTATTCTAAAAATCACTTCATATATTATTTAAATAATATATGATTATATTTTATGGAAAATAATTAATAAAAACATTTATATCTTAATATGAATATACTTTATAATAATCAATAATTCTAAAATAAATTTATTTGTAAATATTTATGTAATAAATATATTTTTATTTACCACATAAATACATATACACATTATCTTGTACAAATCATCATCCTTAAAATAATATAAAAAAAATTATATGCAAAATTTATGATTTATTTAAATAGAAAATATCGGGTTATTACAATCAAAATTTCAATCATTTGAGCCTGAGCAAGACCTCAAGCACACAAATCTAACTTCAGTTTAGTATTTTTCTTTGAAATTTTAAAGTGAATGTCAAATAGCACTCAATTGTTCCAGGCCATCGAATTTCTTCTTATTAAAATGAGCAAAAGATGGAATGAAAAATTTGCACTAACAACCTCTCAAACCATGTGACTCCAATTTCTGGAAACTTCTTAATTAACAAAGAGATGCCTAGGTTTTTGTTTGTTCTATTAATGACCCATGGCCTTTCAGGAAACCTATTTTTAAGTCTAAATAACTAGTAGGGGTTCACTTCTCTAAAGACTGGAGTACATATCGAACCTTCTCTTTGTACTATTGATAGAAAAATGAACAAAAATATGACACTTTATTTGGGTAAAACATTATACATACATGAATTGATACATAAGGATTAATCAAAGTAAAAAGGTCAAAGAGATGAGAGTTCTCCATCTTAAACAACATGCATTTCAATCTTGATAGTGAATGAAAATTTACCTAAACTCGGAACTCAGCAGAGGTCGAGTCGTCGAGGTTGAAGAACTCGAAAGAGTTCGCAACTCGCAGGGAGACATGGTGAGACCAGAGTCCAGAAAGACGGAGGCCGGAGAGGATGTCGGTGAAACTGAGAAGAGGGAGAATTGGAAAAGAAAGAGGAATTGGGATCTGGGAAGCGGGAACTGAGATTTGGAAATTAGGGGCTACTGTACTGGCTAGGGCAAAATGTGAATACATAATATACAAATTTGACATTACAGACAGACACGCATTGTTGGTACTTGGTGTAGGTGGTGTATTATTTTTTATTAGGATATCCCTGTTTTTTAAAATCAAAACTGAATACCGAGTATTAAATCGAATATAACTGAAATTAGGAAAAAAAAACGAAAAATCGAAATAATTCGGTTAAAAAAATTCAGTTGTGTTCGCTAATTCGGTTTTATCAAATTTTTTTCTCACTCCTAGCGGTGGCCGATGGGAGAGGCTCAGAGCAGTCCGAGGTTGAGAGTTGGGAGTTGGGATTTGGGAGCAATCGAGAATTCGAGATGGAGAAATGCAAAGAGTTTCATACTTTGATTTGGGAATAAATTGAAATTAAATTTACTATTGTAAAAAAATTAAGGAATTTATATTCACCACAATTAATTCAAAAAAAATTATTTAAAACAAGATAGCGACCAATTTTATCCATCGCAAAAAACTTCTGAATAATGATATATAGTGAGTAATAATTCATTCACTAAATAGATTTTTTCCTCGCAAATTTTCATCATAAATTGGCTCCAAAAATTTTTCTATCGCCCCAATTTTGCGAGAAAAAAAATATAAATTGTGAAGGATGTTTCTTTCGCTAATAACTATATTGTCACTATACTTTTTTCCTTCACTGTTCCTTCGCTAAATAACTCCTCATGTGAAGGAATAAATTCCTTCACAAAATTTCCTTCACTAGAGGCCATTTTTGGTGTAGTGAATATGCGTGGTTGCATAGTAGCACACGGTATTGATTATTAATGCTTACGTGAGAAGTCACTCAGTTATACTCAATTATTGCAACAGTAATTGCTGCATCATATCTCTAATATTATTGATTCAATTATTATCATAGTATCATCTGCATAATAATAATAATAATTAAATAAATAATTGAGACGAAAAAGTTATTAATATTATTATTTGCAATATTGACAATGTCTAGAAGTTCTATCAAGGAGAGGTTTGGTCACCTAATTGCGTGCCAATAGGGAGAAATTCTTATCGGAAAGCCCCCTCTTTCCTGGGAATGATCTGGTTGTTAAATATTGTGAGATATAATATTAATGATGAATAAGTTCGTGTTGATTAAAATGAAATTGATAGTTTCATTGTGTTTGGATTATTAGTGTTAGTGGAAATCGACATTTATTTCGATGATAATTGATGTCTGGAAGTTATATTAACCAATCGGGTAATTAATCGGATAAATGAGCAATTAATTGTTATTAAATCACATGCTTATAACTATGTGTTCACATATGTGTACTATTGATTCACATGTATGTACTATTAGGGGAGGTGGTGCAAGATTAATAATACTTGCATGACTAAATTAAAAATGGAGGTATAGATGAATGTACTATACTGTAATTATTTTTTTCACATGATTGTACTATTGAGTCACATTATTGTATTATTGATTCACATGATATACTATTAGAGGAGGTGGTGCAAGTTTGATAATACTTGCAGGACTAAATTAAAAATGAAGAAAAAGAGGAAGGTATTATACTGTAATATTTCGAGCCCCAAAACGTGCAATTAACGAAATTATATTTTCCTATAAATAGAAGGTCATTCTTCTTTTATTCTCATCAATTCACTAAGTCTCACAAGAGCAATTATTATAGAGAGAAATTATAGAGAGAAAGAATAAAAGAAGTCTGCTACCTCACTAGTCCAGTATCCAGTTTCTTCTAAGGTAAGGGATATTATTTTTTCAGTATTCATAAGAATAATATTGTCTTTCATACTTTGTATTATGTGAGTAATATTATTTCGTCTCGTATTCCGGATTATACCCTCATTTTGTTAAAGTATTGCTTCTACACTCCGTGAAATTAGTAGAATATCCTTAAAAAATTTGCGCTTCATCTAGTATCGTTTCTTGTTAAGTTTTTTGCACATTCTTGTTAAATTTTAAGTTTTTCATGTCAGAGTACTGTCCATGAGTAGTATTCATTTTTATGGTACTATTCACAAAGTACTATTCACGAGATACTATTCACAAAGTACTATTCATGGGTACTATTCATGATGTACTATTCTCGAAGTAATATTCACAGGGTACTACTATTCACGGGGTACTATTCACCCGAAAAATATATTTCTTTTCTGTCCAAGTTATTTTTGATACATGAATATTATTCTTGAATTTTACTCCACAAAGCAGTATCATGTTGACAATTTGGATATTTATAAACTCTGGGTAAATTTAAAGTCTTTAATATTTATCATTGATTTCGTTTGATTAATGCTTATATCATTTTCATCATCCTCATGCTTATATTGTGATGAAAGTTATCTTTGGCTTACGTGCAAAGATGGACAGTTGATTATTAGTTGTACAGTTGTATATCTTTGGCTTACGTGAAAAGATGGACTATTGATTATTGGTTTTATAGTTGTATATCTTTGGCTTACGTGCAAAGACGAACTGTTGATTGATAGCTTTGGCCTGTAGTGCAAAGATGGACAGGTGTATGACATGATCATGACCACTGGTGATAATAACGAATATCCTTGGCCCGTATTGCATGGATAATTTGATGATGTGATTGGTAGGATCATGACCATTAGTTAACGATGAGAATGTCTTTGGTCAGTAGTGCCTTTGACAGTATTAATTGATTGGTATGATCATGACCATTAGTTTTATAGTTGAATATCTTTGGCCCGTAATGCAAAGGTAGACAACTGATTGGTATGATCATTGTTATTACATTTGAATATCTTTAGCCATTGGGGTAAGGATATTGAGTAAACGTTCTATTAAGCCTTTGTGGCAAGGAGAAACTGTTGATTTACATGATTATAAATATGAATTGTGGATTTAACTATAATTTTTGGTGGTTCAGGTGAAGACAGGTGATGAGAGTTCTTTTTGTCTTGAGTATAACAAAGAACTGTTGATGAGTATTAAAGGAATGAAATATTAACGATGGACTTTAATCTAGAGAAGATAATAGACATTATGTTCTACTTAACTCTTCTAATGGATTGCTTATTCTGCTGCAGTTGTTGATCTAAAACTTATTGTCTATTGTATTTTATCAGTTGTTATACTCTTGAAGGCTAAGAATAATTTATTCTGCATTATCTTAGTCATAATATTTCTTACTGGGCTAATTGAGCTCACCCTTTCTTTCACTGTTCTCTTCAGGAAATGAGAGCGTGAGTCAGACTAGTCTGGGAGCGGGTGTGACGGTCCGGATGATAGCATTAGTAGTCCTCACTATTCATTAAATAGTGTGACAATAAATGTAATGAAGACTCCATTGAGTGTGGATATTGTCTAGATGACAATATTCTTATTAAAACTCTTAGATTATGTTTTGTCAGATTTTTTACGATTGTTGTATAATTAAGTTGTATTTGAATTTTGTACCTGTTTTGGTGGCGTCACACTCTAGATCTTTCTGTGTTTAGTATTATGTGTGTTTAAAGTTATATATTTGTTCTTTACTATGAGGAGAGTAGACTGGAAGTGGAATCTGTGACGAACGAGATTTTTGAAAATTAATTTTTAATATTTATTGAATTAAATAAATATTTTTCGATGATTTAATTATTGGATTAAATAATTATTTGATGCAATTGTGGTAGATTAATTTAATTATATGTGTTACATTTATTAAATTAATGTAGAGAATAATTATTATTCAAGTATGTAATTATGTGAGCTTATTGAATTAAATGAAATATTTAATTAAGCATGATGTTATTTAATTAATTTAATTAGAGAGTTAATAATTTGACATTATTAATTAATGAGAAAATTAAATATATAACTATGAGAATTTATGAGAAGTTATTATATTTTATTTATATTAAATAAGATATATGAATTATTGGGCAAGTGGGTGTGACATGATTTAAACTATATTATAAAGGCTTTATTAAGTTAAATGGTTTTGTAATCTATTAATCTAGCCAAACATGGCCTTAGGGGGAGTTATGGGCAGTTAACCCATGATGGGTAATTGACCATAGTGCGCATCAGTCGATTCTTATTATGCGTATTCTTTTTTCTCTTCTTCATTATTTTATTAAGTTTGATAAAACATCACAGAGAGAAAATCAGAGAGAGTTTGTCAGATAGAAATTGTGAGTCTGTGAAAGAGAATTGAGAGTGAGGAAACTAAGCCTACTAAATTATACTCTACAGGGTAATCTCCTCCTTCCCAAATTCTATTTTTACGTTATTTGAGTTTTATGAAAATAGCTTTCATTCATACTGTAAAGACTCTGTAATTGGGATAGGAGTAACGATTATGGGTTTTGTATGTGTTATGGCACATCACATCGTATTTAATTATATATATTATGTAAACCATATCATCGGTTTATGAAAACACACGTCGCGTATATGTTTTTCATAAATTACAGAGTTTGGGTTTTGCCATATGGCCTTATACGTGATATTTCATGTGTTGATCGATATTATCCCTAAATTTTACACTCGATGTTTGTTATGCATGTTGATACGAAAGAGACCAAAAGTTTAAACAAACGGATTCGATGTTATAATCGAATCCGTAGTAATAATTTTCATGTTTTATTTTAAAACCTTCAAGAACATCAAAAGTCGTTGAAATTCACATATATTAGTTCTGTGATTATGTGTTTTAATGGGTTAAAACCATTCTATAAATGTTAGGTTATGTTTATGCATGAATTACATCATATGGGTATGTCTAATTTCGAGTAGAAAATAAGAAATTGGGAGAAATTGGCATGTTCTGCGATATTTCATGAATCGCCATTTCTACTGGTATATCTGGTATCTTGTGCATACTCGCTTATTTCCTATTTCATAATGCCATGTATACCACCGCACTACAACGCCTTATGTCTCGAGTCAAGATACGCCATGATTGTATGAGTCCAATCCGTAAATTGTGAATACCAAGTAATAACGATTCTTGTGCAATACTACTCTCCGTAAAGTTCAAGAATATAATTTTTTAATTAATTAAGTCTAGCAATGTGTTAGTAACTTTATGTAATGAACATGTAAACATGTTAGAAGTATAATGTGATGATAAAATAGATGTTTAACATGTAAATAACATAATTACATGTTGATTGAATTATTGAATTCATAATTAGCTTGTTATTTGTGAAATGTAAATTATGTGACAATGAATGTGATAAATTGACTAAGTATAGTCATAACCAAAGTTTAGATAAAAAGAATGAATTTATGGTGGTTAATTATATTATAATTAACTGGTTTTGTGAATATGAATGGTATGTAAGATTAAATTCAAAGAACGTGTTTAGTAAAAGTATAATCTACGCACGAGGCAAGTTTCCTAACCCTACTTGTCATTATTGTTCAAGTTTATTAGTTACCTCGAGTAAATTATCATTACTATTATTCAAGTTCAAATGTTATATTAAAGATTGATTATCTTTTCAAAGCATGATTTAGTTATACAATAATTGTCCTATTGTATACTTCTTGAGATTATTATTCAAATCAAATATCATTATTGTTGAACCTTATTAGATTAGTGAACTTTATTGATTCAACTAGTCCTTAGTTGATGAACGTTCTAAATTTCAGAACCCTTATTGAATTATCCAAACCAAACTTCCTTTGGTGCGGACTCGAATGTCAAACCGAGATGAACAACCTCGCAAAGGGATTTACTTATCGTTAGCGTTAAGATATTATGTGCGAAGATGGTACTAAGGGTTGATCCCCCTAAGTACGAGAAGAAAGGTCCATAGTCTTATGATCATTAAAGGTTTCAAGTATAACCCTTGATAACCTAGGACATAGTTCAAGGTCTTATGACCCTCAGAATTCTTTTGATTCTTGTTATTCATTCTTGATTCAAAAGTTGAGCTTTTATTCAGATGTCTTTGATTCACTCGCATGTTATTATACTATTATTTCATTGTTATACTTGTGGGCAATAGTGCTCACTCTTCCTTATTAATAACATTGCAGTTAAGAACGAAAGAACCGATGAACCTTCCACTAGTAAAGGCAATGGCAAAGTTAGCAAGTGATGAAGACTTGTTATTTTATTTAATGATGTATTTATGTTAGACTTGAGTTAATGATGTTGTTTAAGACTTATTGTTTATATTTCCGCACAGATGTTTAAGGTTAGTTTAACCTGAGATTATGTTTATGATTCAGATGTTGTAACCCTATAAAGGGAATATTTTATTTCTATCTATTGCATGGTTTGCAATTATTATGGGTAGATAGATAGATGATATTTGTCTGATGAACACCAAATCCAAGTGGAATCGAAGTACCCTGGATTTGGGGTGTCAAAGTTAGTATCAAAGTGAGTTATGAACCTTAGGTGGGGGAACAACCTTAGGTAGTAGCCTTATAGAAAGAACATAGTGATGGGAAACTCTTATCGAGTTCTAGGAAATGAATTTTTGTAATTCATTAAAGATAATAAAAGACTTTATGTGCTTATGTGATAAATTATGTGCTCACTAGTACGACTTAGTAACTAAAACTCGAAATTTTGTTGTCAGGATGTCTGACATTGAAGGAACTAGTTGAGCAGGGGAGGAGGAACCTCGAGTACCTACAGTACCTACAGAGGAGGAACCCCGAGACAATCATGTTGTTAGGGAACAGCTGGTACAGAGGGAGTCATCTCCATTGATCACCGTTGTTGGTCAGGAGCATAAGCTCGAGACTGATCCTGAGGAGGAATTTGACGAGGAAGAGGAAGAGGAAGAAGAGGAGTTACCACGGTACACGTTGATCTTTGAGATGTATGACACGTTATACTGCACCGTGTAACGTGGAGAGTTACGAGACGAGGTTCGAGGACTTGGTGACGGTATTGTTCAGCGATCTATTCTCGAAAGCGAAGGAGAGGAGATTGACTCTTCACTCACGATTGGGAAATGTAGAATGGGATTTGGTCCATGAGAAGGGTCAAATCGAAGATAAGACCGAGGAGATAGAGAAGTCAAGAAGGAATCAAGGAAACCTCTGAAAGACTAAAATAGCGAGGAGGAAGGATGGGTAAGAGAATCACGTCGAGTGATCGATGCGTAAGATGATGGTCGTGCGGCAAAGAAGGCGAAGATTGGAGAGACATACTCTACACTTAACAAGGCAATGAATGAGACCCAAGATCGAGTTTTGAGGTACCCAATCCAGTTCGAAGGACTACCATTGTACATGATGGATCGCAGGACGATGTATCGCATCTTAGAAGAGGAGCGTAGCAAGGCTATTCAGCACCTTAATCGGCAGTGATATGATTTGCTTAATTATGTAAAGAACTTAATTAGTTTTTAGATGTAAATTCTGACATGTTTATGAACGAAAGAATATTTGAATGTTTTAAATCCTGTGGATTCTTTATTCCAGTATAGTTGATGTAAATAGCAGTTATCGTTTAATGTTAAAACTTTTGATTTGAATGAAAATATATATCAAGTTGTTTGAGATAATGTGTTAAATGAGTATATGTTAAATTGTTAAGTAATGTCTTAACTATTTAGAGAAATAAGTAAAGTTCAAATAAGCGTATATTTAATGAAATATGCCATGAGGAGAAAACAAAGAACGTCAATGGCACGGAAGTGTCTACCAATAATAACAATAACGCCAATGCTAATCTCGTTTCAATTGGTTAACTTGCTAAATTGGAGCAATGAATAATCAACCTCAAGCTCCACCAAATACTACGTTTAAAGATTTCAAGCGGTGGAATTTGCCAGATTTAAAGGTTCCATGAACCCAATCGAGGCTCAAATGTGGGTTATGGAAATGGAGAAGGTTTTCGGCGTTGCTAGGGGTTAGAGAAGACCGAAGACCCGCTTTTGCAATGTTTATCTTTTGAAGTTTGAGGCTAGCTCACGGTGGCAAGCAAACAAAGTGTGAGGAGGTGAAGGTGTAATTACGTGGGAGAGATTTAAAGAGATGTTCTTGAAAATGTATTTCATGACGATTCCACGTAACCGGATGGAGTTCAATTTCTAGAGTTGAAGCGAGGAAATATGAGCGTGCGACTATGCGGCTAAATTCAACGAGTTAGCGAGGTTAGCCTCGTACCAATACACATCACACGAGAGAAAAGCGAGAAGATTCGAACAAGGACTAAAGCCTTGGGTGTACAGCAAGGTATCAATGTTTCAGCTAAACACGTTTGCTGGAGTACTGGAGAAGGCCATCCTCGCTGAAGGTGGAAGCGATGCGGTGACCAAGTACAATCAAGATCAGAAGAAGAAGAAGATAGAGGTGAAGTAAATAATAAGGCTAGTGGAAGTGGCACAGGAGGTGGAAATTTTAATCAGAAGAAAAGGTGGAATGACAACTAATCATCGGGGAATCAACAAGGTAGTCAGAAGAAAAGAAATGAAGCATGCCTGACCTGCGGGAAAGCCCATCTGGAAGTTTGTATGAAAGGAAAAAGAGTGTGCTACAATTATGGTCAGGAAGGCCACATAGCACCTAACTGTCCTAACCCAAAGAAGGGTGCTTGCTTTACTTGTGGTTCAAAGGACCATCTGGCAAGAGATTATCCTAAGAAGGGATCGGGAGGGTCAGGATCAGGATCAGGAGGAAACTGGGGAAACAACAGTGGAAATGCCTTAACTATCACCGGACCCACCGTAACAAACCGAAATATCGCCGGGACTTTCAACGTAGACGGTGCAGGTGATGCGATTCAATCCGTGATGTGGTGTCGGTATCATTCCGCTCAATAAAATTAATGCTTATATTTTATTTGATTCGGTACTTCATGTTCCTTTATATCCGAAGTGATTTTGCCAAGAATTTAGATTTGCCTAAGGATGAATTAGATTACCCATGAACATAGAAATTGCGAATAGAGAAATAATCCATGTTAAGTAATGCATGCATAGAAGCTGTAGAGTGGATATTAAGGGTAATATCATGAATGTAGATCTTATCCCTATTCGACTTGGGAATTTGATGTTATTTTGGGAATGGATCTGTTATTCAATTACGGAAATTTGTAATTGATTGTCAAAAGAAGCGTATTAACCTTATAACTCCGTCAAAGGTTGTATTTTATGGTAGCAAGTCGCCTAGAAAAGCAAGTTGTCTGACGATGATGCAGGCCAGGAAGTTATTAAAGTAAGGCTGTGTAGGATATTTAGCTTACACAGTCGACAGTCAAAAATAGAATCCGAAGGTAGAAGAGGTAGATTTTGTGATCGATAAAATAGATGTTTAACATGTAAATAACATAATTACATGTGGATTGAATTATTGATTTCATAATTAGCTTGTTATTTGTGAAGTGTAAATTATGTGACAATGAATGTGATAAATTGACTAAGTATAGTCATAACCAAAGTTTAGATAAAAAGAATGAATTTATGATGGTTAATTATATTATAATTAACTGGTATTATGAATGTGAATGGTATGTAAGATTAAATTCAAAGAACGTGCTTAGTTAAAGTGTAATCTATGCACGAGGCAAGTTTCCTAACCCTACTTGTCATTATTTTTCAAGTTTATTAGTTACCCTGAGTAAATTATCATTACTATTATTCAAGTTCAAATGTTATATTAAAGATTGATTATCTTTTCAAAGCATGATTCAGTTATACAATAATTGTCCTATTGTATACTTCTTCAGATTATTATTCAAATCGAATATCATTATTGTTGAACCTTTTTAGACTAGTGAACTTTATTGATTCAACTAGTCCTTAGTTGATGAACGTTCTAAATTTCAGAACCCTTATTGAATTATCCAAACCAAACTTCCTTTGTAGTGCGGACTCGAATGTCAAACCGAGATGAAACAACCCCTGAAAGGGATTTACTTATCGTTAAGCGTTAAGATATTGTGCACATTATGGTACTAAGGGTGATCCCCTAAGTGCGAGAAGAAAGGTCCATAGTCTTATATCATTAAAGGTTTCAAGTATAACCCTTGATAACCTAGGATATAGTTCAAGGTCTTATGACCCTCAGAATTCTTTTGATTCTTGTTATTCATTCTTGATTCAAAAGTTGAGCTTTTATTCAGATGTCTTTGATTCACTCGCATGTTTTTATACAATTATTTCATTGTTATACTTGTGGGCAATAGTGCTCACTCTTGCTTATTAATAACATTGCAGTTAAGAATGAAAGAACCGATGAACCTTCCACTAGTAAAGGCAAGGGCAAAGTTAGCAAGTGATGAAGACTTGTTATTTTATTTGATGATGTATTTATGTTAGACTTGAGTTAATGATGTTGTTTAAGACTTATTATTTATATTTCCGCACAGATGTTTAAGGTTAGTTTAACCTGGGATTATGTTTATGATTCAGATGTTGTAACCCTATAAAGGGAAGATTTTATTTGTATCTATTGCATGGTTTGCATTTATTATGGGTAGATAGATAGATGATATTTGTACAGTGACCACCAAATCCCATGGAATCGAAGTACCCGAATTTTGGGGTGTCACAGAATCACATCCATAGCAAGTCTAGATCTCCAGATATGAACGGTCAAAACACGTTGACCGATCACGAAAACCGACTTCAAGGCAACCTGCAATTTCCCAGAGAGTCTCGAAAAAGATTTTAAAGCGTCTGATCTTGCTTTTTTACACGTGTTTTGGCTAAGTTGTTGTTTGATCTGTGTAGACTGTCGGTTGAACTACATTTCCAAGTCCTTAGAACAACCAGATCGATAACAGGAGCAAAGATAATCACGGTCAAAACCGCGTTGACCACAAACTTTTGACGAAATCTGGGAAACCCAGATTTCTTAAGAACAACCTCTGACCCTTACTTTGACCAGCCTTGATATGTCATGTGTTATGTTATTATGATGATCTGTTGTAATATAAATTTTCTATGACATGAGGACAACATGTTTAAAGCCTAAGAACACTTATTTAATGCCCAGAACGTATATAAAATCGAGCTTGAAAGTAGGCACTCAAGACTGCCTGGGTTTCTGGGTTACCCAGAAAACCCAGGATGCTCTGACAACTAGTTTGGATGGACAGATCTTCATGTTGTGGAATGATATGACCAAGATGATGGTTTAATATTGTAGTGATACATCTCTACTACAAGATCACTATCTTGAATGTCCCAGAATCATTGAGATCAAATAAATATAATTGGTCAAAGTATGCACCCGGTAACTGACATGAAGATCTAAAGAACACTCAAGAACAGGCCAATAACACCTATATCGATGGGTCTATCGCTATAGGGCCCTTTATTATTTATTAAATTCCGAAAATGATTATTTTAATTAAATAAATCAAAATATATGGTTTTTAATTATTACAAATACAAAATAAATTCCTAAAAATTATTTTAAAGTTTGAAAATTAGTTTTTAACTATTTTGAGTATATTTCATAAATATTTAATGTTTTTGAAATATAATTGGTATTTAATTTATTTATTTATAATATTAAATAAATTATTTAAAAATGATTTATATACATAAAAAATCATGAAAAATAATATTATGGTAAAAAAAATATTTTAAGTTATTTTCTATGACTTTTAATATTTTGTGATAAATTTCATTAATTAATCAATATTAATGATAATTAATTTTTTAATAATATATTAAATAAATTGTGGAAAAATAGAATTAATGATTTAAAAATCATATAAAAATGATTTAAGAGTTATAAAAATATTTTAAGTTATAAAATATAACTTTTGATATTTTTCATGAAAATATTAATATTTTAATATTAAAAGCAATTACCGATAATAATTTAAGTGTTTAAAAATCAAATAAATATAATTTTAAGGTATTAAAAATACTTTGATATATTATAATTATATTATGCTATGATTGTCATTAATATTTAATATTAAATAAATATTAATGATAAAGAGAATAATGTGATATTTATATTAATAATGAGTTATTGAATAATATTTTTAATTACTTTAAAACATTTAAAGGAAATAATAAAGTATTAAAAATACTTTGAAATACTATAAATATATTATAATATTATGACATGTATTTCATTAATATTTGATAATAAATAAATATTAATGATAAAGGAATTATGTGGTATTTTAATTAGATAAATCGTTATAAATGATTGAAAAACATGATAAATGATAATAATTATTTAAAAAATTATTACGAAACATGAAAATTATTTTGACTAATATTAAAATTATTTGAGATAATTGTTAAGTGTTAGGCAGAATTTAATTGAACTTAGACTCGATAAAAGTCCGACTAGACCGTCGGGATGTCAGATTTGTGTCGGGTTCAACTTTCGATCGCAATAGTTTGACTTGATCTAAAGTCTTATATGTGTTATAGGTGATAAGGTTATGTGTTATGTGTTTGGTTATTTTATGTATATCTATATATATAATAGTATTATATTGTGACGATATTATTCTAATATCGGAGATCTATATTACTAATATTAGGTCTTAGGATAAAGCGTCATAAATTGTGTAGCGGTAATCAATAGTTCAGGCAAGTTTTACTTAACTCTACTTAGAGTTGTTTCATTCAGATATGCTTATGGATAATCATTGTTGATTGCCATTGTAGAATTGTACTCTCAGACATATTGTGTGGCGCCCCAAAATGGTATACATCACCCATCTTGGGTCGCTTGAGATCAAGTCTTGAATACAAATACTACTTAATTATACAAAAGTCGTAAAAAAATACGACAAAACATAGTCGTGAGTTTTAATACAAATATTGTCATCTAGACAATATCCACACTCAATGGAGTCCTCATTACATTTATTATCACACTATTTCACGTAATAGTGAGGACTACTAATGCACCATCTCTAGATCATCACTCTTGTTCCCGACTAGTCCCGACCACGTTCTCATTTCCTAAAGAGAACAAAGAAAGAAAGGTGAGCTCAACTAGCCCGAAGAAAAATATTATGACTAAGATAATGCGAATAAATTATCATTAGCCTTGACGGTGTTAAACCGATAAAATATAATAAAAATCAAGTTTAAGCTGCGGTGAACAAGCAATCCATTAAAAGAGTCAAGTAGAGAATGAAATCTACTATCTTCTATGATTTAAAAGGTTTTTCATCACTTTTATCGCTGAGACTCAGCTTAATAAATAAAATCGAATCATCCCTGCTCCACGGCCAAGGATATTCATGTAATCATCAATGGTCATGACTATCTTAGAATAATCCTCGGTGTCATAATCATACCAACAACTGTCCACTAATGAACTACAGGCCAATGAGGACTTTAACTAATCATTCGTCACATTACGGTCATGATTATACCGAATAATCCCTGGTTATAATCATACCAAGTCCATCTATGCACGTAAGCCAAAGATGACTTTCAACATAATATAAGCATGAGGATGATGACAATTCAATAAAACAAGTTCAATAATAAATTGTAAAGATTTATAAGTTAATTTATCCTGAACTCAATAACGTCCAAATTTTCAACATGATACTGCTTTTGTGAAGTAAAATTCAAGAATGCTCAGAAGAATATTTTCATGAAAAGATACTGGATGAAGCGCAAATATCAAGGATATTCCACTAATTTCGTAGAGTATAGAAGCCAAAGCTTTAACCAACTAAGTATAATAGAACATATGAAACTGCAAATGGATTTTCGCTCGCCATGCAGTAATCCACATAGACAGGTCATTTCCACAATTTAATAAGGAATGAATACGAAGGATCATTCACCATGCATGTGGTAATCTACATAGACAGGTTATTCTAACAGAATAATAAAGAATGGAATAACAGAAGGATTCACCATGTGTGCGATAGATTTGCCGCATGCAGTTATTCCCAATGTAATAATAAATAATGGAACGAAGTCCCAAGAAAGCGCATAGATAGGATATTGGGACATAATAATAAATAATGGAACCCGAGTCCGGTAAGAACGCATACAGACATGATATTCTACGAGAATAATAAATAATGGAACCTAGTCCGGCGTAAACGCACAGACATGCTATTCCGACAGAATAATAAAGAATGGAATATTAGAAGAATTTTACCATGTATGCGGTACTGCGCATAAAAAGGTTATTCCAACATAATAATAAAGAATGGAATAACAACAGAATTCACCGAGGCATCGATAGGCCATGCATGACGGAGTTATTCAATATAATAATAAAGAATGCAATAACAAAAGAATTTCACCATGTATGCGGTACTTCGCATAATCAGGTTATTCCAACATAATAAAAAAGAATGGAATAACATAAGAATTTCACCAAGTATAGGGTATCCCGCGTATACAGGTTATTCCAACAAAATAATAAAAAATGGAATAACAGAAGTTCTCTTCACGAATAAGAAAGAAAGAATACCCCTTACGAGTATAACAAATAATATCCCCTACCTTAGAAGAAACTAGATATTGGAGTAGTGAAGTAGCAGAACACTTTTCTTCTTTCTCTCTATAGTTTCTCTCTCTAGAGTTTCAGTGAATTCTTAAGAAATAATGAAGGAATGAGTTTCTATTTATAGGAGAATGGACTGAATAGTAACTAATTCATGAACGGTCCAGATTGATTTACTTTTAAATGGACGGTCCATATTGATTTACTATTAAAACTTAAAGCAACGGTCCATACTGATTCACTATTAAAACTTTAAAGCAACGGTCTATTCTAATTCACTATTAAAACTTTAAAGCAATGGTCCATACTGATTCACAATTAAAACTTTAAACCAGCGATCCATATTGATTTACTATTAAAACTTTAAACCAACGATCAATATTGATTTACTAATATAATTTCAACCAACGGTCTAAAAAATTAGCACATCTCCTCATGAAATAATATTATACCCAAAAATGATTTGGACCAAAAAGAAATATATCTTGCAGGTGAATAGTACCCTGTGAATAGTAACTCATGAATAGTAACTCATGAATAGTAACTCGTGAATAGTAACTCATGAATAGTAACTCATAAATAGTAACTCGTGAATAGTAACTCAAGAATAGTAGCTCGTAAATAATACTCTGACACGAAAAGTGTCCCGAATACCTAATTGAACAATATAACCTCCAGACATCAATTATACTAACACAAATAAGTCCAATACAATGGGACTATAAAATTCATCTTTAATCAACACGAACTTATTCATCATTAATATTATAATTCACAATATTTAACAACCAGGTCGTTCCCAGGAAAGAAGGGGCTTTTCGATAAGTAATTCTCCTTATTGGCGCGCAATTAGGTGACCAAACCTTTCCTTGACAGAACTTCTAGACATTGTCAATATTGCAAATAATAATATGAATAACTTTGTCGTCTCAATTATTGATTTAATAATATATCATATTATGCAGATGATACTGTGACAATAATCGAATCAATAATATAAGAGATATAATGCAACAATTATTGTAGCAATAATTGAGTATAACTAAGTGACTTATCACGTAAGCATCAATAATCAATACCGTGTGCTACTATGCAACCACACATATTACTGTACTTTTACTACCGGGTAGTTCAACAGTTTTAACGGTAACACCTCCGCCGTTATTTTTATAGAAAGATAATTTTGTCGTTTTCTAACTACGACAATACTTCCTTTGTGGGGTCCACCAATGATTGTGCCGTCGTACAATATTCTCTGTTAAAACGAATATTCCCCGACCAATCGAATATTATATAACCACTTACTTACTTTGTAAAATTTATAAATACTATCCACAACTATAACATTATATCAAATCTACACCATAATATTAAAAAATTATTTCGAGAAAATTAAATATTTATTCATAAAATCTGGGGTCTCACAATCTCCCCTCCTTATGGAATTTCGCCCTCGAAATTTACGTACGTACCTGGTATGCTGAAAAGATGAGGATACCTTGACTTCATTTCAGATTCTAACTCTTGATGTATAACCTTTAACTGTTGAATACGATCCTTCTTATCCAAGATTTTAACATGTATCTCCTCATACGTTAAATCTTCTACTATCTCATCTATTTCTAATTTAATAATCTGGTTCGAGTCGTCCCCGTATTTACGTAACGTCGATACGTTAAAAACATTAAGAACACGCGACATACTTCGCCGTAAAACGAGTCTATAAGCCATAGTTCCTACTTTATCGAGGATTTCAAATGGGCCAATTAAATCGAGGGTTGAGATTTCCTCTCTTCGTCGATTCTTGCTTCAAGAATAACGCCCTCTTGAACCTTCTTAATTCTTCACATTCATCAGCTCCGGTTGTGTAGCTTAAGCGACTTTAACTTTATCGATTAAAGTCGATTCTACTCGTATATTCGTTATCTTCATGTGGGTTCGTATATTCGCACTTGTAAACGCATACGATCTTCTACTCAACGCGTCAGCTACCAAGTTCGCTTTTCCACGATGGTATTGAATGATATGATCGTAATCTTCAATAGCTTGAGCCAACGTCTTTGGCACATTACATGTTCGTTTTGGGTGAAGAAAATATTTGAGGGTTTTAGAAATGGGTTTTTGTCTTTGATCGATACAAAATTCGAAGTTCACGCTCTAGGGGTAGGCTAAGAAGTCTTCAAGAATCGTCAAAAATTTATTAACAATAGAAATATCATTCAAAATCATACCCTCATCCAAGACTTGGATAATCGTCACATTGATACCCATCAACTTGCCATCGTCATTCACGACGTCGCCTACAGAAAGTCTGGCTTCGGTGCATTTCACACAAGGAAGTCAACAACGAAAGGACCGGGGCTCTTTACTTATGGCTTGATATGATAATGATTGAATTTATTGTTTTAGTTGCTTGGACTCACATAACAGGTTGGTTAGGAATATGAAAGCTAACAACCTTACGAAAAGCATGATGAGTAGTTAACCAATCGATTCCTAAAATCACATCAAATGCAAGTATTTTCAAAGAGATAAGATCGACAGGTAACGTAAAAGTGTCGATTTGAATTAAACAAGATTTATAAATAGTAGATGTAACGAAGGTTTCTCCCAACTGAGTTTCAACAGATAAATCAAAATCTAACTTCTCCGTAGTTAAATTTAAACATTGAACACAACTAGGTGAAATAAAAGAGTGCGTATAACCGGTATCTAACACGGTATAGACTTCGCAAGAGTTTATGATTAACGTACCCGCGATAATTTTATTCAGGTTCCTCGTCAAAAAAAAA
Source organism: Panax ginseng (assembly GCA_020205605.1). Lineage (NCBI taxonomy): Eukaryota > Viridiplantae > Streptophyta > Magnoliopsida > Apiales > Araliaceae > Panax > Panax ginseng. The sequence goes on along the minus strand of CM035148.1, from coordinate 90,950,324 downwards.
TGCTCTCTCTTAAACTACCGGCTTTGGTTTGTCTGGGACATCCTTTGGCATCACTATCCCAGCTAGACTTGACTTTGGTGCACGACAAAATTGGGCTAGGTGACCTTCTTTTCCACAATTGTAACATGCTTTGGACTGAATCACGCAGTTTGGACTGATATGTCCCTCCCCTCCGCATTTGAAGCTTACTACCGGTGGTTGTTCTCCTTCCTTAACAGGTGCTGGTGCTGCTGTCTTTCCATCATTATTGAACCTTCTCTTCTTGAAATTTCCACATTTATTATCTTGGTCATGATTACCACCGAAGTGGTTACCATTCTTGAAGTGATAATTTCCCCCATTATGGTTATCATTGTTCCGATGGCTGTTGCCACCGGTACTATTATTATCGTGTTGTTGGTCGTTACCTTTTGGATATGCTGAATCATTATCGCAGTCCAATAACTGAGCCCTATTCACAACATCTAAATATAAACAAAGTTTATGAGAAATGAGGTATTGACGTATATCGGGTTTCAAACCTCTTAGAAACATTCGCGTCATTCGCTCCTCATTATCGACCAAATGGGATGCAAACCGGGATAACTCGGCCAACTTAGCTTCGTAATACGACACGTTCATATTGTTTTGCTCCATGGCACATCTCAAAATTTTTATATGTTATTCTCAAATACTATCACAAAACAAGGGTTAATTAACATGTCACATATTATCCATATACTCTGACCGACTAATTAAATACCAAATAAACTTAGGTAGGTTATAATATCGAAGGAATTCCCCGTCTCTCCCCTCCTAGTTTTGTCTCACATCTCGGCCGAGGATCATATCCCTAAGCTTTGATACCAACTATAGCGCCCCAAAACAGTATATATCACCCATCTTGTGTCGCCAGATATACAGGTAATCTTTGATACTGAAATACAACTTAATTATACAACGATCGTGTAAAATACGACAAAACATAGGTCATGAGTTTTAATACAAATATTGTCATCTAGACAATATCTACACTCAATGGAGTCCTCATTACATTTATTATCACACTATTTCACGTAATAGTGAGGGACTACTAATGCACCATCTAGGATCATCACTCTGTTCCCACTAGTCCCAAATTCGTTCTCATTTCACGAAGAGAAACGGTGAAAGAAAGGGTGAGCTCAACTAGCCTAGTAAGAAATATTATGACTAAGATAATGCGAATAAATTATCATTAGCCTTCAAATGTGTTAAACCCGATAAAATATAATAAACATCAAGTTTAACTGCAGCGGAACAAGCAATTCATTAGGAGAGTCAAGTAGAGAATAAAATCTACTATCTTCTATGATTTAAAAGGTTTTTCATCACTTTTATCGCTGAGACTCAGCTTAATAAATAAAATTGAATCATCCCTGCTCCACGGCCAAGGATATTCATGTAATCATCAATGGTCATGACTATACCGAATAATCCATGGTCATAATCATACCAACAAGCTGTCCCACCAATGAACTACGAGGCCAATGAGGACTTTTACCACATCATTCGTCACATTACGGTCATGATTATACCGAATAATCCCCGGTCATAATCATACCAAGTCCATCTATGCACGTAAGCCAAAGTTGACTTTCAACATAATATAAGCATGAGGATGATGACAATTCAATAAAACAAGTTCAAGAATAAATTGTAAAGATTTATAAGTTAATTTATCCTGAACTCAATAACGTCCAAATTGTTAACATGATACTGCTTTGTGAAGTAAAATTCAAGAATGCTCAGAAGAATATTTTTATGAAAAGATACTGGATGAAGTGCAAATATCAAGGATATTCCACTAATTTCATGGAGTATAGAAGCCAAAGCTTTAACCAACTGAGTATAATAGAATATATGAAACTGCAAATGGATTTTCGCCCGCCATGCGGTAATCCACGTAGACAGGTCATTTCCACAATTTAATAAGGAATGAATATGAAGGATCATTCACCATGCATGTGGTAATCCACATAGACAGGTTATTCCAACAGAATAATAAAGAATGGAATAACAAAAGGATTCACCATGCGTGCGATAGGCTATCGTACAAGTTATTCCCAATAGAATAATAAATAATGGAACCGGTCCCACAGAAAGCGCACGACAGGATATTCCGACATAATAATAAATAATGGAACGAAAAGTAGGCAGAACGCATGCAGACGTGGATATTCCGACGTAATAATAAATAATGGAACACGTCCCAAAGGTAACGCATGCGGACATGATATTACTGACGTAATAATATAGAAAGGAATATTAGAAGAATTTCACCATGTATATGGTATCACAGCATAAACAAAGTTATTCCAACATAATAATAAAGAATGGAATAACAACAGAATTCACCGAGCATGCGATAGATCATGATAGCGGAGTTATTCCAATAGAATAATAAAGAATGGAATAATAGAAGAATTTCACCATGTATACGGTGCCTTGCATAATCAAAGTTATTCGAACATAATAATAAAGATTGGAATAACATAAGAATTTCACCAAGTATAGGGTATCCACGATTATCAAAAGTTATTCCAACAAAATAATAAAAATGGAATAATGAAGTTCTCTTCACGAATAAGAAAGAAAGAATACCCTTACGAGTATAACAAATAATATCCCTACCTTAGAAGAAACTAGATATTGGAGTAGTGAAGTAGCGAGAACACTTTTCTTCTTTCTCTATAGTTTCTCTCTCAGAGTTTCAAGTGAATTAAAAGAAATAATGAAGGAATGAGCTTCATTTATAGGAAAATGGACCTGAATAGTAACTAATTCATTAACGGTCCAGATTGATTTACTTTTAAACGGATGGTCCATATTGATTTACTATTAAAACTTAAAGCAACGGTCCATACCGATTCACTAATAAACTTTAAAGCAACAGTCTATCTTGATTCACTATTAAAACTTTAAAAGCAACAGTGAAATCTTGATTCACTATTAAAACTTTAAACCAGCGATCCATATTGATTTACTATTAAAAATTTAAACCAACAATCAGTATTGATTTACTAATATAATTTCAACCAACGGTCTAAAAAATTAGCACATCTCCTCATGGAATAATATTGTACCCAAAAATGATTTGGACCAAGAAGAAATATATCTTACGGGTGAATAGTACCCCGTGAATAGTAACTCGTGAATAGTAACTCATGAATAGTAACTCATGAATAGTAACTCATGAATAGTAACCCGTGAATAATAACTCATGAATAGTACCCCGGCACGAAAAGTGTCCCGAATACCTAATTGAACAATATAACCTCCAGACATCAATTATACTAACACAAATAAGTCCAACACAATGGGACTATAAAATTAATCTTTAATCGACACGAACTTATTCATCATTAATATTATAATTCACAATATTTAACAACCAGGTCGTGCCCAGGAAAGAGGGGGCTTTCCGATAAGGATTTCTCCTTATTGGCGTGCAATTAGGTGACCAAACCTCTCCTTGATAGAACTTCTAGACATTGTCAATATTGCAAATAATAATATGAATAACTTTGTCGTCTCAGTTATTGATTTAATAATATATCATATTATCCAGATGATATTGTGACAATAATCGAATCAATAATATGAGAGATATGATGCAGCAATTATTGTAGCAATAATTGAGTATAACTGAGTGACTTCTCACGTAAGCATTAATAATCAATACCGTGTCTACTATGCAACCGCAGCCATTCTTCAGTACTTTTACTACCGGGTAGTTCATGTTGGGCTTGACGCGAAACGCACAAATGAAATTAAAATTTTAAAGCAATTTAAAACCTAAAACAGGATCCATGCGAAAAATCAATTAATTCAGAGGCTTAGAGATTATACCAGATATGAAAACGAGAATCAAACCGATTGCGCCTCGAATGTCCAACGCAATACAAACCGATTAAGCCTCTACAGATATCCACATCGAACGCCGCATCAACCGTCGAGCGATTCTGCAATAAGAAGGACTTACAGATCTTAGCCACCAAAAGGAATGGATTTTTGAAACTGTTTTCTCTCTAGTCTCTCTCTAAGAAGCGGCCAGGTTTTTCAATTATGATATCTTACCCTAAGTAGTCGCTATATATCATATATATAGTAGTTAAAAGGAATTAATCAAATCAAAACCTAATTTTATAAAATCCGAATTTATATATATATATCTCTTAATTAAGTCTTACTTAATTAATATACATATATACAAAATTATCCTTTTAATTTAAATTAAATGATTTAAATACTATTAATCATATTAATATATTTAAATCCTTAAAATTTAAATTAATTCCCTTTTAAATAACGCTTATGTGTGTGACCTATAGGTTATTATTACGTTGGCAATAATTTTAAAATCATATTATAAAATTATAAACAAAGTGAGCTGACATCTAGTAATGCATCAACGCTACCCAAGTAATAATAAGATCGATGATTCGATGCAACCTTTTAAGTGACCAATGTTTCAATGTAATTTAATCCTTTTAACCTTAATATCCTAGATTAAACTCGAGTCATGGAATGTGTCATACTCTTCATAATTTAATCTGAGTTTTCTTGATCAATGAGTAGACTATATGAAACAAATCACTATTTGAGCATGGCCATGCATTTCATAGTCCTACTCAATCAAGAGGCCTATGGATATCACCCATAATATATAGGATGGTTAAATTCCATCTAGATCACTCATATTTCTCACACGATTAATGATGAACCCAATAATCACCTTTATAGTCCACCTATTAAAGGTGACATTTGATGATATCAAAGTACATAAATTCTCGTGTAGTAATAATATAGCGATTTCGTGCTCGGAGGACCATTACATCATTGTCACTATGAGAATTGCTAATGACACTTCGCATAATGCTCCATATAGAATTCTCATGGTGGGTCCATCCAATTACATCGTTCTCTAACATGTACTATGCATTGACTTAATATCTCATATATTTATGACCAATGAGATTTGGTCATCGATCGATCCACATACTAGTCTCAATGCATCATTGTTGTCCCATCAACAATGATACTCGACTAAGGGACATTTAAGAACAACGATACTAATGGTAATATATAATCTCATGTTCAAGTCACATACTTGAAACTATATAATTTATATCACTATTCTAAGGAATTTTATTATGTTAACAATTATATTACGCAATAAATAAAACCATAATAAAATCATATATTTATTCAATCAAATATAATATCAAAAGCGTTAAGCAATTATATCAAATAATTGGTCTCTAGGGCATAAACTCTAACGATTCCCAATAGTTTTAACGGTAACACCTCACCGTTATTTTTATAGAAAGATAATTTTGTCGTTTTCTAACTACGACAATACTTCCGCTTATGGGGTCCACTTAATGATTGTGCTTTGCATAATATTCCCTATTAAAACGAATATTCCCCGACCAATCGAATATTATATAACCACTTGCTTACTTTGAAAAATTTATAAATATTATCCACAACTATAACATTATATCAAATCCACACCATAATATTAAAAAAATTATTTCGAGAAAATTAAATATTTATTCATAAAATCTGGGGTCTCACATATTGCATGTATAAGTCAGGTATGAAAGGCTGATCACCTTCATTACCATTCGGTCCAGATATATATTTGTTCATGTATAATACTTGTTCAGTCATAAGTTTGTTCATGCTAGTTCGCAACTATATTGTTGAATTATAGCCATCTTATTCTTCAAATCCTTTCAATCATGATATATCGTTAAATTATTGAACTTAAACTTGCTGGGCAAACTTATGCTCACCCTTGCTATATCATGATAAACATTGTAGATTAAGACGAATACGTCAGATACAAGGAAAGGTCAAAGTAATTCCAGCTTTAGTATACGTGTGCAGTAGATTTGTAATAGTATTGTATCTTAATGTTATTGTTAGTCAAATAAGTTATGAATTGTGTATTAAGTTAAGGTTACTCGACCTTGGGGGAAAATGTGTAAAGTTATTGTATAAACAATTTATGTTTATATCTTCCGCAAATAGTAATAGTTGTATAGTGATCGAACCGGATCCGCAATGATTCAGGACCTGGATTCGAGTCGCTCACAGTTGATATCAAAGCTGTAGGTTATGAACCTTAGGTAGGAATACCTGAGACCAATAACCGCAGTTATTAGGATAAGATCTAACTCACATAGAGTTAGTTGGTCGGTAAGATTCAAAGATGAATCTCGGCGGGTTATAAAGATATAGAGTTCCCTAACTCTGATAATAAAGTTGAACAGTAGTGATGTATAGATGGAGTCTAAAAGACTAAAAGTACAGTGATAGGAGATCGTAAAATAAAACGATCAAGAAATAGAAATGAATCGTAATATATACGATGAGATCACCCCGTGATCAGATAAGGTTATAGTATGGAGAAGGATCAAGCGAATGATTGAACAGTTTACAGCAAGATTGCTGAGTGTCAGTTGTACTATGAATTGGTACAGATTTAGGAATGAATTATGAATACGAGTTGAATGAAATTCGTATTGAGAAGGCAGTTAGAATTAAGTGGGGATTTCAATTGAGGATTCAGGTCGGCAGCTAAGTTGTATGATTCTTCGTATAGGAGCTGAATTGTACTTAGTGTAAAAATCACTTAGTTTCTGGCAATGATAATCATTGACATGTTTGAGTCGCGCTATTTGCTATATGCATGTTAAGAGGGTGATCCCTTTCTCATGTGTATAACAGATAGATAGGTTATAGATAGAGAATATAAGGTTAAGTATGAGTTATTAAAACTCATACTTATGTGACATTCTTGATTCATTGTTATATGAAATGTTTATGAACCCCTCATTGAATGGACGCCAAAGGTCTGACTAGGACAAGTTCTTAAACTCATATGCTTGTGGCAAGTTTATGAACTCATAAGTGTGGTTTGACGAACTGGGGATAGTTATGTGTAAATGGAGTATTAAAGATAATAGTAATTGATAGATTATTTAAGCAAATGATTATTAGTGAAGACATAAGTTTTCCAAAACTCCTAGCTATGCTAAACTTCGAAATTTTGACATCAAACTAAATACGCACTATGTGCTTTCAAAAAAATGTAGACTCGTAATCATTTTTAAAATGGTTTAAAGTATAGTCTATGCTACTTATTTCAGCTAGACGCAAATGATTTGAAATATCAAAATATATTTTATTTATCACTCATGTACCATGTAACCTGGTGCAGGGATGATAAAAAGTTAATAGAGTTATAAACACAGGAATACTTAGTGTGAATTCGATCTAAAAAATCATTGTTCCACTATTATATGATGTGTTATTGTTCTGTTTATATGTGTACAGTAGGTGGTTAAGGGTCAAGGGTTGACCAGATAAACGATATCTATAACAAACCCTAGGTGTATATTAAGAACGTCAATGTTCGGTTAGAAAACCCTAGCGATTGATAAGAAACCCTAAAATCAGTTCTAGAAAACCTAATTTTAGTTCCAGGAATCCGAACCCTAATTCAGAAATTTAAAACCCTAATCTGGGAACTTAAAGGATAATTATAATGCTCAAGTGCTATTAATTATAATATTAATTTGGGTAAAGCTTAATTATTTAGCAAACCCTGATTTTAAATTTAAAAAACCTTAATTTCTGGATTAGAAACCCTAATTTATAATTAGGAAAAACCTAATTGTTAATTTAATAATTTTAATGTTAATTAGGAAACATTAATCCTAATTTTCAAGTTTTAATTAATTAGAAAACCATATTCTAATTACGAAATCTAATTTTTAAATTAGAAAATTATTTTTCTATTAGAAACCCTAATTTTTGGGTTGTAAACCCTAATGCATGATTTTGACCCTAATTGCTAAATTAGCAAGCTTGGATTATGATTAGGAAATTTTAATATAAATATAGAATCCTAATTATAATTTTGGAAATAATAATTTAATATTTTGAAAACCCTAAACTTGAAATCCTAGAAAATGGATTATGGAAACCTTAGGTTATAACCCTAAAGGTCAAACTCTAAGGGTTTGCATCAAATGACAATTCTAGAATAAAAATTGTTTGAAAATTACCATAATGCCCTTTGTTGCATTATTGGAAATAACTTGTAAATCTAGCAATATTTGAGTTGGTAACCTAACCTAACCACTCCATGTGACTCAAATTTTCAGCTACCAGCCATATATCTCAGCCACAAGTATTGTATTATAACATATATAGATTAAAGGGAGAGAAAGCCTACTTTATTTTTCATTTTTGCCAAAGCCATTCTCTCTCTTCATTTTCGAGATTTAGAGTGAGAGAGTGAGATAGGGTAAGCCAATATCAGTTCTTAACTCTCCAAGAACAGGAATCAAAAGTCAGAAATCAAGATCAAAGCATAATAGAGGTATAAACCCTAATTTTAAAAATCTTATGATTTGTTATTAAATGTTGTTAATGATTGGTTGGATGTGTGTATTAGGGTGTCTTTTAGTGATCTGGGTTGTTAGATCATAGATCTATAACATCTAGAAGCACGAAAATCAAGTTTTCAATACTAACCAAGAACCCTAATTCACGACTACAAAATACTAAATAGACAACGCTTAAAAGATAATATTTTTTATAAAAACGTTGTGGTATTTTTTTTACAATATTTTTTAATAAAATGTTGTAGATACATTAAAAAAAAATGTTATGTATTTTATAAGGGTAATTTATGGTTTTAAATAGATAACATTTTTAAAAACAAAACGTTATCTATCTACAAAAACACGGAGAAAAAATTAAAACGCGGAGCTTAAATTTTGAAATTAGAAGAAGGACGATAGTTTAGATCTACTTTCTTCTATCTTGCAGCACCTCAAATTCACGCTCTTGGAGCAAACCCTATCTCTTCTCACTCAAACAATCCAACCCAAAAGCACTTAAAAACTGTGTTCTTCGGACAGAGGATGAACAACACTGTCCCTAAGTCCTCTTTCGTGAAACCCTAGTGGAAAGAATTCTCCCTTCAGAGTTGTGGTGGAGAAAGTGGTGGGAATTGACCTCGGTACCACAAACTCCGTCGTGGGAGCGATGGAAGGGGGTAAGCCAGTGATTGTGACTAATGCGGAGGGGCAGAGAATAACTCCGTCGGTGGTGGCTTACACGAAGAATGGGGATAGATTGGTGGGTCAGATTGCGAAGAGGCAGGCTGTGGTGAATCCGGAAAATACCTTCTTTTCGGTGAAGAGGTTCATAGGGAGGAAGATGTCGGAGGTTGATGAGGAGTCGAAGCTGGTGTCTTATACTGTGGTTAGGTACACGCAGTGGAAGAATCTCGTTCCCGTTCTGTATGATTGGCTGGCGAATCACAACCTTCTATGGCCTTCTCTCTCTTGCTGGTACAAATTTCTATCCCTATATCTCTATATATGTGTATTTGTGTTTGTTCTGATACTCTATCTAGGGTTTGAAATTGTGCTATTTGCTTGAACGTGGTTTAATGGACTGTAGTTAGCCTTTAAAATTAATTTTTTAAATTTTAATCTTGATTTTTTAGATTCAGCTGTTATGGTTGACAGAATTTGAAAGTCAGTGAAAGATATATAACTTATTCATACGAGAATGCCAATTTACTTTGGCCTGGGACATTTGCATTTGCTGAATGGTTAGTTCAACAATAATCATGGGTAGGAGGAAAACGTGTGATAGAATTGGGGAGGCATGTTCTATTCTCTGTACTTTATTTTATTCTCTGTACTTTGAAATACTAGATTATGTCTTTGAAAAAATATTGTTCAAGCTTCAAGTTATATGTATCTTCAAGTTTGACATTCTTATGTATCCCATAATTACCTTATTTTTCCTTTCTTAACTGCAATGGATCATTGGTAAACATGCTTGTTCGCAATTGCATTAATCACTCTAATGTATGTAGAAATTTATTTTAATCTTCTATCTGCATATGATATAGTCGGACCGATAATTATGGTGAATGTGGACCAAAATTTGTCATTAGGCTGCATATAAAAGTTTCTATTTTGGTAATATTCAGTATATACTTTGCAGCATGGAATCATGGAAGCACAAACTTTTACAATGAAACATGATTCAACTAAGGCCCAAATTTTGAATGGTTTTCAAAGTAGAGTTGTTATTTAAAGAATCTTAGTTCTTACCTATCAATTTTTTCTGCTGCTTCTATTTAGGCTATGATCTGTGTTTGAGATTTGTTGGCGTAATTTTGTACAATGAATAGATAGTTAAAGCTTGATTCTTGCTCTCTTGAGAATTGTATTCTTGACGTATATTCTTCTTGTTCGTGGCAGTGGAACTGGAGGCTTGGCCATCTTTTTGCAGAAGTTATTTCAACTTGATATTACGACTTCAGACTATGATGATGAAGACATTGAAGAGAACATTGCTCATAATTGCAGAGTTAATGGAGTTACTCCTATTCTTCATCACATAAAGCGTTGGTTCTTCTTCCCTAAGACTTTTATATTGTTTATCGTTGTAAGAGATCTGAGGAAATAATTGAGTAGACTTTGATATATATATATATATATATATATATATATATATATATATATATATATATATATATATATATATATTATATGTATTATTGGGTTTCTCTTTTTTTTTTGTTTCCATGATTGATATCTTTTTGCTATTAATGGGAAATTGGAAATCTAGATTGTTATTATCATATGAAGATATTAAACTAGCGAGGTTTCGGAAAAATAAATCTTCACTTCCATTTTGATAGTTATTTGATTTACTTCATTTTAGCTCTTTTTCCATAGATGCAATCATATATTTATTTAGTTTTTTGAAACTTTTGCTTTAAATTCTCAGATTCATGGGGAGATGCCTTTCCAACTGCTGACCCAGATTGGGACTTGGTCATTGCAAGCGATATCTTACTGTGTAAGGGGATAATATGATGTCTGGTTCTGTAAATTTAAGAATATTGCTTTCGGATAAAATAGAAATGTACTCCCACTAAAAGTAAACAGCTTGATTGACTTGAGCAACTACGAGATTTATTAATTTCTTTTGAATAAAAATTCAAACTAATTCCTTCCTTCAGTTTTCGTAACAAAAAGTTTTGTGTGAAGACTTTCATATAGTTTATCTGTTGCCTGATTATTAATAATAAAAGTGGATATCACTACCATGTCTCACACTTGATGAAATAACCAGATTCCATAAAACAGTGATATAGGTCTGTTAAAATCGTTGGATGTCAATATTGTAGTGTGCAAAGCTCTTTGCCGTTTTATGCTTGTTCCTTGCTTATGTGTGCTAACTTATTTACTTTGCTTGCTTCTGTAGATGTGAAACAGTACGACAATTTAATAAAAACTCTCACCTTTCTCCTAAAATCTTACAAGCCAAAAGCATATGAAGCAGCTCCGCAGAGGAATGACAAACAAAATGGTACATTATCCTAACTTGATGATAACTTGTTACTTGGTCCATATTTACTTAATTTCTTATCTTTTCTGTGGCAGACAATTACCCAGGAATGGCCCGACCAGCATTTTTAATGAGTTGGAGACGCAGAATAGGAAAAGAGGACGAGTCCATTTTCTTTACTGGGTGTGAAAATGCCGGTCTTGAAGTACAACATTTAGGATCCCGCGTGTATTGCATAAAGCCTAGAGAAGAGAACTAACTGTCGAGGAAACAAATTAACTGTTGGCTTGTGATTTAATCTTGATCCTTTCAATGAGCACAATGAGGCTGACCTTTGGGAGGCTTTGGATCGCTCACATTTAAAGGATGTTATCAGGATGAATGCATATTTAAAGGATCGCTCACTTAATTTCGTTTATTTATGTGTTTATTATTTTGTTATTTATGTGTTTATTATGGGTAGGAGAAGGGAGTGGTGTTAGTTTCATCCGATGTTTTTGTTTCGCACAATTTAATTTTGTAAACTGAATTATTTCATCTAAACATGCAGAAAATACACAAAGTGAACTGGCAGATTTTAAAGAATGGTTTGACATCCTCTCTCGTAAATGCTCCGATCCAAAAGTAAGTTCCCTTGTAATACTGCTCTCTCTCTCTCTCTCTCTCTCTCTCTCTCTCTCTCTCTCTATCTTTTTTTTTCTTTATAAATCTGGATCACTATTTTCCTTCTTACAATGTTTTTCTGACTTTTGAATTAATGTGCACTTAAGAATGACAGTAAAAAGTGGGAAGAGCATCACCATAAGGCAATGGAAAATGAATTGAGGAGACTAAAACATGAAAATAAGAAGCTTGGTTCAAAGAAAAATTCTGAGTTGTCTGCTCTGTTATCTGAGAGGGATTTTGCATGGAACCAGTATAAGGAGCTGGAGAGCAACTTAACTGATCAACTATGGGGTAAACATGCTAAAGTTGAACAAGTGAATGAGAAGATAGAGAAACTTCTGGCAAACATGGAACAATTGTAGTCATCAAACAATGAGAAGGATGATGTGATTTTGAGCTTAAAAACTGACATGGCTGAGCTGGAATCTGACTCTCTGAGAAAGACGGAAGAAATTTCCCAACTTTCCAGGGAACTGGAGTTATTAAGGAAACCCAGAAGTGATTCTGATTCAATCCCTGGGAACCTTGTCCATAAGTTCGAGAAGGCTTAATCGTCTAAGGTATTTCTTCATCCATTTTATTTTTTAGCATTTTGTGGTATTGGAAAATTAGAAAGTCTTCTATGAAGATATGCTGGTGACATTTTCACGTGCTTTGATTCTTATGGCACAAGTAATTGGACATTTATATATCTGGTTGTTTCTTTGACTGGTTCCCTCTTTATGACTAATTGTTACTCTGTTATCATTTAGCATTTTTTTTTGTCAAATAGAAGTAGTTGACATGATAGATATATCCTCAGTCATTTTGGAAAACTACTTTTTGCCATTTTATGACCAACTGCTATGCAAAAAACATATCCAATTTGTAGGCATTTTGGTTGCAGTATTTCTAGGAGGGTTGTACCTCACTCTTCAATTGTGCAGTGGTTATGCGGACCGTATTCATGAACTGATGGTCATATCTAGAGATCTTAGTGACTAATCTTCTTTTCAAAGAATTGGGAGTGAGAATTATATTACTGAAGCGAATTACATTGAGTTTGATATACTACCATTGACTTGTCCTTATTATGCTATTACCCAAATAGTTCTTCTGTTTTAAGATTATAATGTGTATAGCGCCTGATATTATGGAGATGGTAAATTTCAATTTTCAGGTACGAGTATAGATGGGCAGATGGTGTACAGATCAAGAAACCTATTGAAGTTTCAGCTCCAAAATATGTTGAGTACTTGATGGACTGGATTGAATCTCAGTTGGATGATGAAGCCTTATTTCCTCAAAGGCTTGGTAATAGTTGATTTTTACCTTGTATCTTTATCAATTTAATCCTTTGTGATGAATTGAAAAGATTATACAGAATCTTTATCAAGTTGGTTCCTAATTTATTTATACAGAATGTTTGTTATTTTTCCTTCTCATATCTTGTGGCATTTTATGCATCAACAAAATGCAAAAGCAACATTGCATTTACTCTTTTCATGTTTGTGGAAACTGTAGAATTGTGTGTGGTTCGATTACTTGGAATCTTTGATAAATGATTGAAGTTACAACTCTTTTAATCTTTCACGCTACAATATGCTAATCTTTCAGGCATTAGCATATTGCAGGTGCATTGGTAATGTAGGTGAACCACAACTTTTTTTTTCTTTTCTTTTTTTAATCTACAACATTTTAAAAACGTTGTGTAAATGTGCCTAAACGTTGTCTGATATATTAAATAACAACATTTTTATCCAAAAACGTTGGGGAATCATACCTTCTACAACGTTTTTAAGCATTTGTTAATTTTTGGTAACAAATCTACAACGTTTTTTTTCTAAAAAACGTTGTGTATTGTGTTTAACTACAACGTTTTAAAAACGTTGTGTAAGGGTGTCAAATAAAAAACACCCTTAACCACGACGTTTTTCTGACTGAAACCATAACGTTTTTTTCGCGTTGTCTATTTATTGTTTTGTAGTAGTGATTTTAAGGCCTGCCAGTCATATGTCAGGGCCTTTTGATATTTATGTGTTTAAAGTTATATATTTGTTCTTTGCTATGAGGAGAGTAAACTGGAAGTGGAATCACATCCATAGCAAGTCTAGATCTCCAGATATGAACGGTCAAAACACGTTGACTGATCACGAAATTGACTTCTGGGTAACCCAGAATTTCCCCAGGAGGTCTGATAAGAATTTTAAAGCGTCTGATCTTGCTTTTGACACGTGTTTTGGCTAAATTGTTGTTTGATCTGTGTAGACTGTCGTGTGAACTACATATCTAAGTCCTTAGAACAACCAGATCCATAACAGGAGCAAAGATAATCACGGTCAAAATCGCGTTGACCACCAGCTTTTGACGAAATCTGGGAAACCAAGATTTCTCAAGAACAGCCTCTGACCCTTACTTTGACCAGCCTTGATATGTCTTGTGTTATGTTATTATGATGATCTGCTATAATATAAATGTTCTATGACATGAGGACAACATGTTTAAAGCCTTAAAACACTTATTTAATGCCCAAAACTTATATAAAATCGAGCTTGAAAGTAGGCACTCGAGACTGCCTGGGTTTCTAGGTTACCCAGAAAACCCAGGGCGCTCTGACAGCTAGTTTGGATGGACAGATCTTCATGTTGTGGAATGATATGACCAAAATGATGGTGTAATATTGTGGTGATACATCTCTACTACAAGATCACTGTCTTGGATGTCCCAGAATCATTAAGATCAAATAAATATAAGTGGCAAAGTATGCACCCGGTAACTGACATGAAAATCTGAAGAACACTCAAGAACATGCCAAGAACACCTATAGCGACGGGTCTGTCGCTATAGGGCCCTTTATTAATTATTAAATTCCGAAAATGATTATTTTAATTAAATAAATTGAAATAAATGGTTGTTAATTATCACAAATAAAAAATAAATTCCTAAAAATTATTTTAAAGTTTGAAAATTAGTTTTTAACTATTTTGAGTATATTTCATAAATATTTAATATTTTTGGAATATAATTGCTATTTAATTCATTTATTTAAAATATTAAATAAATTATTTAAAAGTGATTTTTATACATGAAAAATCATGAAAAATAATATTATGGTAAAAGAAAATATTTGAAGTTATTTTCGGTGACTTTTAATATTTTGTGATAAATTTCATTAATTAATCAATATTAATGATAATTAATTTATTTAATAAATATATTAAATAAATTATGAAAAAATAAAATTAATGATTTAAAATGCATATAAAAATGATTTAAGTGTTATAAAAATATTTTAAGTTATAAAATATAACTTTTGATATTTTGTCATGAAAATATTAATATTTTAATATTAAAAGCAATTATCGGATAATGAATTTAAGTGTTATGCTATAATTTTCATTAATATTTAATATTAAATAAATATTAATGATAAAGAGAATAATGTGATATTTATATTAATAACAATTATTGAATAATATTTTAATTACTTTAAAAACATTTAAAGGAAATAATAAAGTATTAAAATACTTTAAAATATTATAAATATATTATAATATTATGACATGTATTTAATTAATATTTGATAATAAATAAATATTAATGATAAAGGAATGATGTGGTATTTAAATTAGATAAATACATTATAAATGATTGAAAAATCATGATAAATGATAATAATTATTTAAAAATTATTACGAGCTTATGAAAATTATTTTGACAAATATTAAAATTATCTGAGATAATTGTTAAGTGTTAGTCAGAGTTTAATTGAACTTAGACTCGATAAAAGTCCGACTAGGCAAAATCGGGATGTCGATTTGTAATCGGGTTCAACTTAGAAGCTATCGATAGTTTGATTGGATCTGAGTTTTATATGTGTTATAGACTTATAAAGTTATGTGTCATGTATTTAGGTTATTCTATGTATATCTATATATATAATAGTATTATATTGTGATGATATTATTCTAATATTGGAGATCTATATTACTAATATTAGGTCTTCGGATAAAGCGTTATAAATTGCGTAGTGGTAATCAACGGTTCATGCAAGTTTTACTTAACTCTACTTAGAGTTGTTTCATTCAGATATGCTTATGGATAATCATTGCTGATTGCCATTGTAGAATTGTACTTTGTACATATTGCATGTATAAGTCAGGTTTTAAAGGTTGATCACCTTCATTACCATTCGGTCCAGATATATATTTGTTCATGTATAATACTTGTTCAGTCAAAAGTTTGTTCGTGTTAGTTCACAATTATATTGTTGAATTATAGCAAGCTTATTATTCAAATCCTTTCAATCATGATATATCGTTAAATTATCGAACTTAAACTTGTTGGGCAAACTTATGATCACCCTTGCTATATCATGATAAACATTACAGATTAAGACGAATACGTTGGATACAAGGAAAGGTCAAAGACAGTTCCAGCTTTAGTATACGTGTGCAGTAGATTTGTAACAGTATTGTATCTTAATGTTATTGTTAGTCAAATAAGTTATGAATTGTGTATTAAGTTAAGGTTACTCGACCTTGGGAAAAAATTTGTAAAGTTATTGTATAAACAATTTATGTTTATATCTTTCACAAATAATAATAGTTGTATAGTGATCGAACCGGATCCGCGGTGATTTGGGACTCGGATTCGGGGCTCTCATAGTAATACCAAATATGAAGATTTTAAGTTTTAATTAACAATGTTATAAAACGATTGAGACTCGATGTTTGTGAAAGTTAGAAACGAGAATTGAATGTTATAGCTTTACGTTATATGTTAGTGAGTTTCTGATTCGTGTTATGTGGTTGATCATTATGATTAGACCTCAAGTTACAAGTTATATTTAACTAATATGGTGAATGGAACTTATAAGGTTAATGTTAGTATAACTAATAGATATTGCGATTCTAATGGTATGTGTAGTGTATGTTGGTGAACGTGTGTTATAATTGTGTAGCTTACGCACGAGGCAAGTTTCTTTACCCTAACTTTACTTACTTTAATCAAGTTCCCTAGACCTTATTTCATGATGTAAAGAAAGTTTCCTAACTTTATTCTCTTTATAATGAATGCAAGTTTCATAACTCTATTTACCTTTTGTTGTCGAGCAAGTACTTATCTTTATCATGATTATGATTACACAAGTTCCCTAAACCTTATTTCTGTATGTAATGTAAGATCCTTATTCTATCTTGTTATCTTTGTTATACAAGTTTTCTTTATCTTATCTTACCTACTTCATGCAAGTTCATTAACTCAATTCTTTTATTGAGTAAGATTATAGCCTTAGCTTATTGTTGTTCAAGCTAAAGTTTGTTATACATATGCTTTCTACTTCATTTCTAAAGCATGACTTCAATGTATAATATTGATTTACTTATGATTCGTGACTATTAATTCCATATCATATTGTTATCGAACCCTTGAAATGATATCAAACTTTATTAATTCAACTAATCCTTAGTTGATGTTCGTTGAACTCTAAATTACCCTTGACACCTATCAAAACTAAACTTCCTTTGGTGCAGACTCGTATTTTAAAACTGAGATGAACAATCCTATTATAAGGGATTTATTACGCATAAGCGTTTAGATGTTTGTGCATAATACATGGTACGAAAGGCTGATCACCCTAAGTACGGGGAGTCCCTACAGTTTTATGATTGTTTAGGTTTAAGTGGAAAGAATAATTATAACCTTGGACATAGTTCATGGTCTTGTGACCCTCAGATATATTTCACACCTTGATTTCAGTTCTTGATTATCAATGATAAAGAATATTATTCAGTTTTATTGAGCCTATTCACTAGCAGTTATTATGTTGTTATTATTCATTGCCATTTCAAGTGAGCATGTTTTGCTTATTCTTGAATATATAGTCATTGTAGCTAAAGTTGAGAAGGTTAATGAACCAACCACTAACAAAGGAAAAAGAAAAGATGAACAAGTGTTGAAGACTTGAAAATCTATTGACTTTTATATTGTCAGACTTTGTTTTAATTATTGTGATGTAATTATTTAATTTTCCGCATTTGATGAATGTAATAAAGGTTAGATAACCTGGGGAATTTATGGATTAAGTTATGTAACCCTTTAATGGGATGATTTATTGTTTAAATTTTATAATAGATGGGTAGTTAGAAATTATAGAATAGAAAGTGAACACCAAATCTTGTAGGAATGCAGTAATCAGATTTGAGGGTGTCACAGTGTGGATCCTCTCAACTACGTATTCAACAAACCTATGTTAAATTGTTGACTGTCCAAATGGCAGTTGATGTAAGACCCCAACTTTTATGAATAAAAATTTAATTTTTTGTAAATATCATTTTAAGTTATAAGGTATGGATTTGATATAATATTATAGTTGTGGATAATATTTATAAATTTTGTAAAGTAAGCAATTTATCATAAAATATTTGTTTGGTCGGGGAATATTCGTTTTATCAGAGAATATTCGTACGAAGACACAATTATTGGTGGACCCCACAACAAAATTACTGTCAGAGTTAGAAAGCAACATAAATAACTTTTTATAAAAATAACTGCAAAACTTTTACCGTTAACTGTTGAAATACCCGGTGGTAAAAGTACAGTAATACACGTGGTTGCACAGTAGCACACGGTATTGTACAATATCTATGAATATTAATGCTTACGTGAGAAGTCACTCAGTTATACCAAATTATTGCAACAATAGTTGATGCATACACAGTATCATCTGCACAATATTTTATATTATTAAATGATTAATTGAGACGACACAATTATTCATATTATTATTTGCATTATTGACAATGTCTAGAAAATTCTGTCGAGAAAATGGGTTTGGTCATCTAATTGCGCTCCAATAAGGAGAAGTCCTTATCGGAAAGCCCCTCTTTTCTGGGAATGATCTGGTTGTTAATATTGCGAGTTAATTATAATATTAATGATGAATAAATGTTATTAAAAATGTGTTTAGTGAATCCAAGTGAATTGAGATAAATAGAAGGGTTTATTATAAAGTATTTGTTATAAGTTTGGCTTATTACATGAAACCCCCACTTACTCATTTTTCAAAATAGTCGGTAGAAAGTTATCTCGATTTTGTTTTATTACTTATATATATATATATATATATATATATATATATATATATATATATATATATATATATATATACCTGTGTGTGGGTATGTATTCCATATATATATTATATAAGTTTTGTTTTATAAGTATTATAATATTAATAAAACAGAAAACTTTTTATGTAAAATAGAATATATTTTATTGCATAGTACTGCATAGTATTTGTATAGTACTGCATAGTAAAATCATGTGAATTCAGAATTCAACCAATTCAGTCCGTGATTTTCTTCCTACTGTGCGTCTGTGATTTTCCTAAATAGTAGCATGTCATTCTCCTATAAATAGGATGCTTAGTTTTGAAATGAAAATCACACCAGAATCAGAGAATTATTCTTCTATAACATTGAGCGTATTTTTTTGAGTTTAAGGAAGCTTTGAGTGTAGAAAATAGTCCAAGTTTTCTTCAAGAATATCCCCGTTATACCAGTCAGAAATACTCTCCTTCTAAGGTGAGAGATATTATTTTTGTTCAATATTCGTAAAAAATAATATTTTCTTCCATACTCTGAAGCATTTAAGTAATATTATTTCGTTTTATATTCCTAATTTTACACTTATTTTGATAAGTATTGCTTCTATACTCATTGAAATTAGTAGAATATCCTTGACATTTGCGCTTTATCTACTATCGCTTCACAGATATATTTTTCTAGACATTCTTGTTAAATTTAAATCTTTTCATGCCGGAGTACTATTCATGAAGTACTTTTCACGGGGTACTATTCACTTGGGTATTATTCACCTGGGGTACTTTTGATGACTAAAATTGATTTCTTTTCTGTCCATATTATTTTTTATATATGAATATTATTCTTGAATTTTACTCCACAAAGTAGTTATCATGTTGACAATTTGAACATTCTTGAACTCTAGATAAATTAAATTATAAATCTTTAAAATTTATCCTTGCTCTCACTTGATTTGTGACGCCCTCAAAATAGGTATACATCACTCATCTTCGATCGCCAGATATCACACTACTAACAACTCCATTTATATAATCATGCAGTAAAATACGCACGTACGCTTAAACCTGTGAGTTTTAATACAAATATATGTAACTCTCATGGTACCTCGACCACAACACCTTACAATGGTACCTTACATAAAGGTACAGTCAATAAATGTTTTAAAAATTAAACTCTTTAGAAAATGCTTAAGGAAACCTTCGTACATTGGAGACCATGTGTCTAACTTATAATAGATATCATATGACTCGAGAATTATCCTTGGTTGATCCAATAGTCCCCAAAGAAAAATGAGAAGATTGCTATCATGTTCTTTCCAATGGTGAGTCTTCTCTTGACATATAATTATCTTCATTGTCTCCAATTGAGAATTATATTTCAACAAAACTCCAAGATTATATAGGTAGTGCTCGTAGATATACTCGTGAAGTGGATGTGCACAACCTCATTTTATGATAACATCGGCGTATGTCATTAGACATCTTGTATGATAGTGGGAAAACACCCTTCTAAAGTTGGGTTCACCTCACCCTATTCGGTTCACCAAAATCAACAGTTAAAATGACGTATAAAATACGACACACTTATTTAAAATTCTCAATAAAATTATTTCCATACTATTTTAAGCGGAAACCTCAACGAATATAGACCATCGTTCTATTCCCCTCATTACTCCCTTTCAACCCAAATTACACTCTTATTACACGAAAGGAATTGTGAAGCAAAAGTGTGAGCAATAACTAGCCCATTAAAGAATATAGCATGACTAAAGATAATTAACTTATCAATAGCATTCGTCAGTAATAAATCAGAGATTTAGAACATATGATAGATGATAAAACTTTTCAACCATAATTGCAGCGGAACGAACAATCCATTAAAAGAGTCAAATAGACCATAAATTCTATTATCTTCTCCATGTTAAAAGTCCACCAACAATGTTTTATCCATGTAACATCAATCAACAATTCCTGTCCACAATCATGTGAATAACTCATAATCATAATTGTGGTTCTAAATTCCTCTTCGCATCCAGGACGAAAATAATTTTCATCACCTGTCTTTACCTGAAACATCAAAGATCATGATTATACCAGATCATAGTTCATGTTCATAATCATACTAATAAATTCATCTTTGCACTACGGTCTAAAGATATTCATCAACAGTTTATCTTTGCACTACATGCCAAAGATATTGAATAACAGGTCATCTTTGCATTACGACCAAAGATATTCAACAAAAATTCATATTTGCACTATAGGCCAAAGATATTCAACAACAGATCATCTTTGCACTACGAGCCAAAAATATTAATATCTCAAAGAAAAATATATAATCATTTCAGAATTTATATAAACAATAATTATAATCATATTGATCAATTCACCTTTGCACTTAAGCTAAAGATATTCAATTATAAATTCAATGGTCATGATCATAACAGTCAACAATTCATCTTTGCACTACTGGCCAAAGAGAACCCATAGTCACGATCATACCAATAATCAACTCATCTTCACACTTAAGTTAAAGAGAAATTTTATCACCAGGATTATAAAAATGTTATATATGATAATAAAAACAATATGATCAAAACATGGATTTAATTTCAAGAGTAAGATTCATAAATCAATGATAATTTGGTCAGAAAAATAAACAAATCTTGTCGTGAATAGTAACTCGTATTCATAAATAGTACCGTATACGTGAATAGTACCCATGAATAGTACTCCGTGAATAGTACTCATAAAAAGAAAATACAAAAAAGAAAATGATATTCCATGACGAGTACAAAAGAAATGATATCTCGTACGAATATAATAGAATATACGAAACTGCAAATAGATTTTCACCCGCCATGTGATAATCCATGTAGACAGATCATTTCCATAATTTAATAAAGAATGAATACAGAGGGTCATTCACCATGCATGTGGTAGTCCGCGTAGACTGGTTATTCCAACA
The DNA here is from genome assembly GCA_020205605.1 of Panax ginseng. NCBI lineage: Eukaryota > Viridiplantae > Streptophyta > Magnoliopsida > Apiales > Araliaceae > Panax > Panax ginseng. Next base: position 90,928,185 of record CM035148.1, on the reverse strand, counting down.
GAATAATAAAGAGTGAAATAACAGAAGAATTTCACCGTGCATGCGGTAGTCCACATATACAGGTTATTCCAATAGAATAATAAAGAATGGAATAACAGAAGAATGTCACCATGCATGCGGTAGTCCGCGTAGACAGGTTATTCCAACAGAATAATGAAAAATGGAATAACAAAAGAATTTCACCATGCATGCTAGAAGTCCGTGAGCAAAGTTATTCCAACAGAATAATAAAGAATGGAATAACAACCCTTACGAGTATTTAAAGAAAATAACTCTCTTCATGAATACAAAAAAATAATACCCCTTACCAATACAACAAATAATATCCCTTACCTCAGAAGAAGACTGGATATTGGAATAGTAAAGTAGCAGACTTCTCTTCTTATTTCTCTATAGTTTCTCTCTCTATAATTGCACTTGTGAGTCTTAGTGAATTGGTGAGAATGAAAGAAGAATGAGCTTCTATTTATAAAAAAATATAGTTTTGATAATTACACGTTTTGGGGCTCGAAATATTACAGTATAATACATTCATCTTTTCCTTCATTTTTAATTTAGTCCTGCAAGTATTATCAAACTTGCACCACCTCCCCTAATAGTATATCATGTGAATCAATAGTACAATCATGTGAATCAATAATTCTAGACATGAAAAAATTAATTACAGTATAGTACCTTCATCTATACCTCCATTTTTAATTTAGTCATGCAAGTATTATCAATCTGGCACCACCTCCCCTAATAGTACATGCATGTGAATCAATAGTACACACATGTGAACAAATAATTATAAGCATGTGAATTAATAGCACTTAATTGCTCATTTATCCGATTAATTATCCGATTGGTCAATATAACCTCTAGACATCCATTATTATCGAAATAGATGTTGATTTCCACTAACACTAATAATCTCAACACAATGGAAATATCAATTTCATATTTAATCAATACGAACTTATTCATCATTAATATTATAACTCAGAATATTTAACAACCAGATCATTCCCAAGAAAGAGGGGCTTTCCGATTAGAATTTCTCCTTATTGGCGCGCAATTAGGTGACCAAACCTCTCCTTGACAGAACTTCTTAGACATTGTCAGCATTGCAAATAATAATATGAATAATTTTTTTATCTCAATTATTGATTTAATAATAATAATTATTATGCAGATGATACTGTGACAATAATTGAATCAATAATATGAGAGATATTATGCAGCAATTACTGTAGCAATAATTGAGTATAACTGAGTGACTTCTCACGTAATAATCAATACCGTGTGCTACTATGCAACCACGCGTATTATTGTACTTTTATCACAGATTATTTTATGACAACTTGCTTACTTTGAAAAATTTTCAAATATCATCCTTAACTTTAACCTTTTATCAATTTAACCATTTACTAAATAGAATAATAATTATAGAAAAATTTAATACTTTCATTTCATAAATTTTGGGATCTTACAATCTCCCCTCCTTATGAAATTTTGCCCTCAAAATTTACGTACATGGTAGTTCGAAGAGATGAGAATACCTTGCTTTCTTTTCGGATTGTACCTTCCCGCACTACTACAAAACAATAAATAGATAACGCGTAAAAAACGTTGTGGTTTCTATTTCAAAAACGTCGTGGTTAAAGATGTCATCTATTTGACACCTTTATACAATATTTTTAAAACGTTATAATTTGACACATTACACAACGTTTTTTTTGTAGATTTATTTTTCATAAATTAGTAGATTCTTGAAAACGTTGTAGAATGTATGATTCCACAACGTTTTCTAGCTTAAAATGTTGTATTTTAATATATCAGACAACGTTTAGGCACATTTACACAAACTTTTTAAAATGTTGTAGATTGACTTGGGAAAAAAAGAAAAAAAAAGTTATGGTTCACCTATATTACCAGTGCACCTGCAATCTGCTAATGCCATGATATATAGCTAAAAAAGATCTAATTTCTCATTTAAATTTAAAGTCAAAATGTATCAACCATTCAAAATACATCCCAATAATACCATTTGTTTACAGTTTTAAATTACTACATCCACAAAATATATACCAAACTATCCATATATACATCTCAAATTCACTTTTCAATATAAATTACTACTATGTTCATCAAGAAAATGTTCTTTGGGACACCATGGTTTGTATTAGATTCAGCACTTACTGTAAATTTGGACGATTGAAACTTCTACGAAAAATGATGCAATCAATTAGACCAAGAGCATGCACAACATCCTCTTTGACACTTGTTGTGGCTATAGCAGTTAAAGGTGGGCTATAAGCTACATAATCATAACATTTTGGAAGCTTAGTTAGAAGTATGTCTTTGCACTACAATGACCAAGACTAAAAATAAAACAAGAAACAATAGCTAAATCAACAAGCAAATGACTCACCCATTCACATGGGCAGAGGGAACGGTAGTATTTGGCAAATTTCACACATTCAGCAGACTCGTCCCCCTTTGCTGCTATGCACCTGCAATTGTTCAAGGAAGAATGTCTAAAAATTAAAATAGCAATCAAAACTCAACCATGTGAGCAAAGCCTTACATGACAAAGTCTACAGGAAACTAAATAGATGTTAGAGCATGATAGAAGTATAAGATTAAGTAGACCACTCTCAAAGCCTGTTCAAGGAAACCCTAAGCAGACCAGCTTGCTTGATACACATTTGTAAGCTAATATTAAGTAACTAAGAAAAAAATGAAAGTTGATCATTTCCACTATAGGCTGCAATATACAACTAAAGAAAATTCCCCCAAAAATGCAAGAACATAACCACATCAAGAATTCACTTGATATAATGATTATGATTAACATGCACATGACAACCTCAGTAGGCACCAAACGTAATAATGCTAATCCACAAAATTTGCACCCATAAAAAAGAATGGTGCCAGCCTAAAAGAACAAAGCCAAACATTACCTTGAAAGGCTATCCACCGACTGAATACCATCTTCCATTTCCTCCTCATCAAGTTCTTCAACTTCCTCTTCCTCCAATCTCCCCAATGCTTAGTTTTATCCTTTGGTTCTTCCTGATCAATAAGGAGATAGTTTAACAAGTGAGTGTGTTTTCTTACTAACAGTCTAAGGACATAAACTTCTGTTAGATCCAACAAAAGGCCATTTCTGTCTGTAAGAATTTGTCAGAACAACTACCACAAGCATGGCAATGCTAATATACTAATTATGGAAACCATGAGATCTGAAGTGAAAGCAGGAAACAGTTTAAGATAAAATACCTCATAGTTTGGTTGTTCTGGTTGCTGACCAAACACATCTCCGTATAAAGGGCGACCGAGCTATGTTTAAACAAAAGGTAAAAAAATAATCAAATAAAATGAACTAATATCAAATATTCCATAAACAGAGCACCCAACTAATTATTTAATCAAAAAATATTAGCACGTGATAACTTATTTCATCAATAGGTGGTTTACCCCAACCTCCAGCATGATAGCCAAATAGAGCTCCATGCGGAATATGATCATTTAGCCCAGGAATTTTCAAGTGTGGATAAGAAGGTGGAGGACCATATCTCTGGCAATAAATCATGATTAAAACATAACAATTGAAACAGTTTTCATCCTAAAACATTAATTTATTGTGATTCAGATATAACAAGACTGAAATAGTATATTCAGTTTACGTTCTAAACTTAATCAACCAAATATCAAGTGCATACTACTATCTTAGCCACATGCATATTGATGAGCCATGTAGGAGGAACACCTTCAGGCATACCAAGAGCTTCTTTTAGTTCATGTGATAGCATTCCTGGCTTCATCTCCCTTAGTTTTACCTGTATGGCACAAGAAGTATAAATTAAACACAGCTTTACATTATCAAATAGGTAGGACATTCAAAGCATTCACATAGATGTACACTCGTACAAGAAGACTGTGCATCCCCTAAAAAAACTTGATGAACATACCAGACTGTACATCCCCTAAACAAACTTGATGCACATACCAGACTTGCTGCATCACTGGCCTTTACATGTTCCTTGTTCTTAAAAAGCCAATTTCCTGAGGTCCCACCACTTGAGTGGTCTGATGGGATAGTCATCAAATTGTCCTGCAATAAAAAGGGTAAAGAATGGAAAGTATTTCAAGCATATATTAACAAGCACTACAGTCTGAGACTAGAGACAACTATTGATCATAAAAAAGCGATTGGAATATTGAGAGCACCGAGCATGATGAAAAATATACTAATATGCAAAAATGGACTGCTAAAAGATCCAAACTTTATAAAGAATGTCTTGTAATGCTTCTCTGTCTTGTAATGTACTCAGTGAAAGTGAAACACGATTATTGTTAAGTCTGTAACATTGATGTATAAAAGATTTTTTGTGACTGTATTCACCAACCAACATTTTGAAAGGTGCATCAAGGCTTGATGTTGGTGGGGGAACATGTCTTATGATTGCATCAAGAAACTGTGACATATTTTTCGCATCATCAGGTGGTTTCTTGGTGAAGGTGGAAGAAGCCCATCCCTCTTTTGCAGAAGCATAAAGAACAGGAAAATCTAGCTGCTCCTCTGGCAAAAACATCATAGATTATTTGGTTTAGATAGAAATCAAGCATATGGTAAATGAAAGAAACTTAAAACATAGAAAATATAGCCACCCACATTTTCTAGTGTACCTGTTGCGCCAAGATTTACAAACAGGTCGAATACTAAGCTCTCAACTTCATCGCACCTCTCCTCATTAACTGCACCGTACAATGATTAAAAACACTTGGACTAATTAGGAATAAAAAATTATTAGACATGAAACTAAATCAGACTTTATTGGTTATGACAAGAGCAGCTAGTGTTTCAAAATCTATTTAATGGATGTAATGGATTTCTAACATGAAACATTAGTAATAAATAAACATACGACATCCAATGTAAGTCAAATTCATATTCTTTATTACAAGCTTCCAGCCAGAGGTGACCCATATTAAAATACTCAACCTTTGTAGTGATTGCTAAATAGTAATAAGAATATATTTCCTTTGTTGGTAAACAAGATTAGTCAAGGTTGCAGATTTGATATGGTGCCATCAAAGGGAGTTAACATGTAAGGTACATTAACCATCAATTACAAGTTCTAATTACTAAATCAGAAGTGACACTGAAATGAAGATAAACAACCAAGAAATGAAAAGCATCAAAATATTAGTGTTTAAAATAATTAGTAGGGTTTGAGCAAGTAAATACCATGTATTAAAGAAAAGACAATAGCGATGCATAAGAAAGCATACCTGCAGGTCTGTCACATGAAATTGAAGAGGTAAATAGAAATTACCTTGATTGAACATGGCATAGAAATTACCTTGTAGCATACTTACCAAGGCTGCTACAGTAACTGTTCACTGCTATTCGTTGTTGCCTATTGGCAACAGTTTTAACCCTTCCAACTGATAGGCTGTGTCACATAACATAAGATATTGCCACTAGTTTGGTTGGTAACTGAAGACAAAGGAAGAAACCAGAATTCATCATTTCCAGGTAGAAGTAAGTTGAGTTGTGTTCATCCCCATTCGTGAGAAACATAAATAAAACCAATAAAAATGGAACCCAATGAAAGATTTCATCTAAGTTTGTTTGCAGGGGAGAGAAATATAAAAAGATGTAGGAACGAAATATTATTAAAGATTACAACCTCTATTCAGATAAAATAAGAATTAGCAGAAATCAAAAAGTAACACAATCCAACAATGACATATCCTGTCATCTCAAAAAGAGGAAAAATGCATATGCAACTTTATAAAATAAAGCAATGAGTAGATTCTAAAACTTTGTCCATAAATACTTAAGAATGTTAAACTAGTACATAACCTAAATGATTCAGTTTATCTCTTCATTTCTCATCCTCAAATCTTCCAAATAAGCAAATATACATGCTTAGACTTCCTTTCCCTCAATCTATGTACTAAACCCAATAGTTGATTAGAATTGATTCAACTATTTAAATAAAATCTTCACAAATTACAATTTTAATCATTATATACAATACTCTCCGGGTAAAAAACAAACATCATAGACTGAAAAAATTAGGGTTTTGAGGAGAGACTTACAAGGTCTTCGTTGATGATGTAGAAGTCGAACTTATCATCCCACCCGTCGTGTAAATTCTTCTCCTTCACAAGGTCTCCAATGTTAATATGGCTGAGCTGGGTGGCATCCGCCAGCGCCGACGACATCGTTATCTTGCCTGTACCGGGTGTTCCAGTCACCAGAATGTTTGGTCTCTTCCTCTCCATTGCTCCGCACACCTATCTCTCACTTTGGCCTTGACTTTCTTATTCATCCCTGACACGGTATCTCTTCCTCCGATCGAATGCACCGAACTGTCTTCGTTCCCACTCATTTGGACCGAATCTGCTTGGGATTTGGGAGAGCTGCTTCAGTTGTTGGAAGGCTGGGAGGCAGGAGAAGGTTTTGAGAGACGAAGACACTCAGTGAGTGAGAAAGGAAATAGAGGACTTGGAACCCTATTTCTCTGCGAAAGAGAGCTGCTTCGCTCCGCTTTTAATTTTAAGTTTTCACTTTAGTGCTCCGTGTTTTTTTAGATACATAACGTTTTTTTTTAAAAAAATGTTATTTATTTAAAATTAAAAATTGCTCTTATAAATAGATAACGTTTTTTCATATGTATCTACAATATTTTGTTAAAAAACGTTGTGAAAAAAATACCACAATATTTTTTATAAAAATGTTATGATTTAAATGTTGTCTATTTACTACTTTGTACTAGTGCCAATTATTTCCTCTGTATCATGATTTTCCCATTGCTTATCTTCTGTATTTCAGATATCATTCTAGAATATATCTTCAAAACAAAGGTTAATTGACATATTATAATTTGTTAACTTATCAAGTAAAAATTTCAGCCTAGGTAAGTTACGCACTAGCGAAGTATATTACTCGTCTCTCCCCTCCTAGTTTTAGACTCATATCTCCGCCAACGACCATATCCCTAAGCTCTAATACCAAATGTGAAGCCCCCAAAATAGGTATACATCACCCATCTTGGAATGCCAGATATCACACTACTGACAACTCCATTTATACAACTGTCGTGAAAAATACGACCACAGTTAAACTGTGAGTTTTAATACAAATATATGTAACTCTCATGGTACCTCGACCACAACACCTTACAATGGTACCTTACATAAAGGTACAGTTAATAAATATTTTAGATATTAAAATCTTTGAAAATGCTCAAGGAAACTTTCGTACATGGGAGGCCATGCGTCTAAGTTATAATAGATATCCTATGACTCGAGAATTATCATTGGTGACCCAATAGTCCCCAAAGAAAAACGAGAAGATTGCTATCATGTTCTTTCTAATGGTGAGTCTTCTTTTGACATATAATTATCTCCATTGTCTCCAATTGAGAATTATATTTCAACCAAACTCCAAGATTATATAGGTAGTGCTCGTAGATATACTCAGCAAGTGGATGTGCACAACCATGTCTTATGATAACACGAAGTCCTATGTCATTAGACATCTTGTATGATAGTGGCAAAACACCCTTCCAAAATTGGGTTCACCTCACCATATTTGGTTCACCAAAATCAACGGTTAAAATGACATATAAAATACGACACATTTATCTAAAATTCTCAATAAAATTATTTCCATACTATTTTAGGGGAAACCTCAATTGCTATAGATCATCGTTCTATTCCCCTGTTACTCCCGCTCGATCGAGCTACACTCTTATTACCTTAAAGGAATTATGAAGCAAAAGGGTGAGCACAACTAGCCCAGTAAAGAATATCATGACTAAAGATAATTAAATTAATTATCAATAGCATTCGTCAGTAATAAATCAGAGATTTAGAACATATGGTAGATGATAAAATATTTCAACCATAGTTGCAGCGGAACGAGCAATCCATTAGAAGAGTCAAATAGACCATAAAGTTTATTATCTTCTCAATGTTAAAAGTCCACCAACAATGTTTTATCCATGTAACATCAATCAACAATTCATGTCCACAATCATGTGAATAACTCATAATCATAATTGTGGTTCTAAATTCCTCTTCGCATCAAGGACGAAGATAATTTTCATCACCTGTCTTTACCTAAAAAATCTAAGATCATGGTTATACCAAATCACAGTTCATGTTCATAATCATACTAATAAATTCATCTTTGCACTACGGGCCAAAGATATTCATCATCAGTTCATCTTTGCACTACAGGCCAAAGATATTCAATAACAGGTCATCTTTACACTACAGCCAAAGATATTCAACAACAATTCATCTTTGCACTACATGCCAAAGATATTCAACAACATCTCATCTTTGCACTACGGGCCAAAGATATTAATATCTCAAAGAAATATATAATCATTTTAGAATTTATATAAACAATAATTATAACCATGTTGATCAATTTACCTTTGCACTTAAGCTAAAGATATTCATTTATAAATTTAATGGTCATGATCATACCAATCAACAATTCATCCTTGCACTACTGGCCAAAGAGAACCCATAATCACAATCATACCAATAATCTACCCATCTTTACATTTAAGTCAAAGAGAAATTTCATCACCAGGATTATAAAAATGTTATATATGATAATAAAACAATATGATCAAAACATGGATTTAATTTCAAGAGTAAGATTCATAAATCAACGATAATTTGGTCAGAAAAAGAAACAAATTTTGTCGTGAATAGTAACTCGTATTCGTAAATAGTACCATATACGTGAATATCATCCATGAATAGTACTCCGTGAATAGTACTCATAAAAGGAAAATACAAAAGAAAATGATATTCCATGATTTCCAGTACAAAAGAAATGATATCTCATACGAATATAATAGAATATACGAAATCGCAAATGGATTTTCACCATTGTCACGATCATCCACGTGAGATGATTTATTTCCACAATTTAATAAAGAATGAATACAAAGGGTCATTCACCATGCATGCGAGTGAGTCCGTAGACAAAAGTTATTCCAATGTAATAATAAAGAATGGAATAATGTAAAGAATTTCACCATGCATGCGATAATCAGGTGCAGACATAAAGTTATTCCAACCGAATAATAAAGAATGGAATAACAAAAAGAATGTCACCATGCATGCAGTAGTCCGCGTGACAAAGTTATTCCAATGTAATAATGAAGAATGGAATAATGTAAGAATTTCACCATACATGCAGATGGTCGCGTGAGACAAAGTTATTCCAACAAAATAATAAAAAATGGAATAACAACCCTTACGAGTATTGAAAGAAAATAACTCTCTTCATGAATACAAAAAATTAATACCCCTTACCAATACAACAAATAATATCCCTTACCTCAGAAGAAGACTGGATACTAGAATAGTAAAGTAGCAGACTTCTCTTCTTCTTTCTCTCTATAGCTTCTCTCTCTATAATTACTCTTGTGAGTCTTAGTGAATCGGTGAAAATGAAGGAAGAATGAGCTTCTATTTATAGGAAAATATATTTTTGATAATTACACATTTTGGGGCTTAAAATATTACAGTATAATACCTTCATCTTTTCCTTCAATTTTAATTTAGTCCTACAAGTATTATCAAACTTGCACCACCTCCCCTAATAGTATATCATGTGAATAAATAGTACAATCATGTGAATTATGACAACTCGAGAAGTTGGATATTTATAAAATATTAAAATATTGAATTAAGGTTAAATAATAAACCTAGACAGAAAATAAGTGAATGGATTTTAGATTTTCAAGAAGGAATTTTGTGAATTTAAAATTTTTGTTATGAATTATTCAAGATTAAGGATATAAGTGAATATGTTCTGTGTATGTGGTTGTATATGTGTACAATATGTGGTTAGGGGTCAAGGGTTGACCAGATAAGCTATATCAGTGGCAAAACCTAATATAATATTAAAAACGTCAACGTTAAGCTAGAATTTTTTTACGATTTCTAAGAAATCCTAAAACCGGTTCTGCAAACCCTAATTTCAGTTTTAGGAATTCGAAACCCTAATTCGGAAGTTGAAAACCCTAATTTGGGAATACAAATGCTAGTATAAGGTTTAAATGTTATTAATAATAACGTAATTAAGGATAACCCTAATTGATTTAGAAAACCCTAATTTATAATTAGGAAAAACCTAATTGTTAATTTAATAATTTTAATGTTAATTAGAAACCATTAATCCTAATTTTCAAGTTATAAGTAATTAGAAAACCCTAATCTAATTAGGAAACCTAATTTCTAAATTAGAAAGATTATTTTTCTATTTAAAACCCTAATTCTTGGGTTATAAACTCTAATGTACAATTATGACCCTAATTGCTAAATTAGCAATTTTAATTAGGAAATAATAATCCTAATTAGCAAGTTTGAATTTATGATTTGGAAATCTTAATATAATTATAGAATCGTAATTATAATTTAGAAATAATAATTTTTTATTTTGAAAACCTAAATTGAAGAATGCTAGAAAATTAATTTTTAAGAACCTTAGATTTTAACACTAGGGCTAAACCCTAAGGGTCAAACCCTAAGGGTTTGCACATGTTACAAATATGCCATTAAATTTAGAAACCAAATGACTAATTTGCCCTTTGTGCATTATTGGAGGAAACGTGTGAATCTTGCCATATAATGGAGTGGTTGACCTAATAAGATAAAACATGTGTTGAAAATAAATACATATCAACCCAATTATATTAGCCAATTCATTTCATCCCACATATATGTAGATTAAGGAGAGAGAAAGTTCATAATATTAAGTCATTTTCTATCCAACACACACACACACACACACACACTCTCTCTCTCTCTCTCTCTCTCTATACCCATAAAAATCTTTAGTGTTTCAGTCCGTATCTAAGTCCCTAGCTCACCCAAAAACAAACATCAAAGATCAAATTCAAGTGTGAAGCATGAAAAAAGTATAAACCCTAAATTTTGAAATCATGTGATCTGATGTTAGATTTTGTTGTTTGTTGTTAAAAGATGTGTATAAGGATGTCTTTTAGTGATCTGGGTTGTTAGATCCCAGATCCATAACATCAAAGTGCTCGAAATTGAAGATTTCTTAAATATGAAAAACTTGAAATTTTTGGCCTGCCAATTGAATGTCAGGGCCTCTATCTAGATCAGTGTGTGTTAAGTGTTATGTGTGTTTTATGTAATGTATTTGTTCTATGCCATGTGGTTTGTGTTTTGGAATTGGAAACAATGTCAAATCATGTCTAAATCGTAAGATATGATCAGTCAAACCTAGTTGACCGATCACGGAAATGCTTTCTGGGCAGACCAGAAATTCCCAGGTAACTCTGACAAGATATTTACGGCCTTTGATCTTGTTATTGTTTATGTTTAAGACCATGTTAGTGCCTTAATCTTGTAGCCTGACATGACGACTACACCTCCATGCTTTTATATCACCCAGATCTTGCCCAGAATGAAAATTATTCGTGGTCAAATAACCGTTGACCAACTTGCCATATGAAGTTCTGGGTAACCCAGAATCTTCAAGAATCGTTTCCTGACAACTACTTTGACCAGCCATGATCTCTTATATATGTTGTTGCTAGACTAGATTGGTGATATATTATCGTACCCTGGCATGACTACTACACGAATGAACCCTAATATTACACTAAGAAAGTCTAGAATGCTAGATTCAAGGCTTGCAAACTAGATACCTTGGTGCGGAATTCGATAAGACTGAGGTAAAATTTTTGTGCCTATGGCAGAGATGAGAAATAGATTAAACCAGTATTACTGGGCCAGTATTGGGCATGCCTGGCTAATCACCCTTTATGTCTTAAGGATATGATGGTTTGCGAATGAATTTCCATAAAACCTTTGCAAAAATGACAGACAATAGTCTATATAACTCCTCAGCACAATTTCAAAATTTTAGCACTTGTAAGGAATATATTGGGTAGCATGTGATGATGAGAATGAATGGTGAATGGTTCAAGGTGTAAGGTGTAACGTAAATTTCGAGGATAGAATTTTTAGAAGAAGGGGTGAATGTGACAACCCAAGAATTTGGATATTTATAAAATATTAAAATATTGAATTAAGGTTAAATAATAAACCTATAGAGAAAATAAGTGAATGGATTTTAGATTTTCGATAAGGAATTTTGTGAATTTAAAATTTTTGTGATGAATTATTCATGATTAAGGATATAAGTGAATATGTTCTGTGTATGTGGTTGTATATGTGTACAGTATGTGGTTGAGGGTCAACTGTTGACCAGATAAGCTATATCAGTGGGAAACCCTAATATAATATTAAGAACGTCAACATTTAGCTAGAATTTTTTTACGATTTCTAAGAAATCCTAAAATAGGTTGTGGAAATCCTAATTTCAGTTCTAGGAATCCGAAACCCTAATTTGGAAGTTGAAAATCCTAATTTGGGAATGCAAATGTTAGTATAAGGTTTAAACGTTATTAATAATAACCTACTTAGGGATAACCCTAATTGATTTAGGAAACCCTAATTTCTGGGTTAGAAACCCTAATTTATAATTAGGAAAAACCTAATTGTTAATTTAATAATTTTAATGTTAATTATGAACCATTAATCATAATTTTCAAGTTATAAGTAATTAGAAAACCCTAATCTAATTAGGAAACCTAATTTCTAAATTAGAAAGATTATTTTTCTATTTAAAACTTTAATTCTTGGGTTATAAACTCTAATGTACAATTATGACCCTAATTGCTAAATTAGCAATTTTAATTAGGAAATAATAATCCGAATTAGCAAGTTTGAATTTATGATTTGGAAATCTTAATATAATTATAGAATCCTAATTATAATTTAGAAATATTAATTTTCTATTTTAAAAACCTAAATTGAAGAATGCTAGAAAATTAATTTTTAAGAACCTTAGGTTTTAACCCTAGGGTCAAACCCTAAGGGTTTGCACATGTTAAAAATATGCCATTAAATTTAGAAACCAATTGACTAATTTTCCCTTTGTTCATTATTGGAGGAAACTTGTGAATCTTGCCATATAATGGAGTGGTTGACCTAATAAGATACAACATGTGCTGAAAATCAATACATATCAACCAAATTATATCAGCCAATTCATTTCATCTCACATATATTAGATTAAGGAGAGAGAAAATTCATAATATTAAGTCATTTTCTATCCAACACTCAACCAACACACACACACTCTCTCTCTCTCTAGACCCAAAAAATTCTTTAGTGTTTCAGTTTGTATCTAAGTCCCTAGCTCACCCAAAAACAAACATCAAAGATTAGATTCAAGTGTCAAGCATGAAAAAAGTATAAACCCTAAATTTTGTAATCATGTGATCTGATGTTAGATTTTGTTGTTTGTTGTTAAAAGATGTGTATAAGGATGTCTTTTAGTGATCTGGGTTGATAGATCCCAGATCCATAACATCAAAGTGCTCAAAATTGAAGATTTCTTAAATATGGAAAATTGGAAATTTTTGGCCTGACAACAAAATGTCAGGGCCTCTAGCTAGATCAGTGTGTGTGTGTTTTATGTTATGTATATGTTCTATGCCATGTGGTGTGTGTTCTGGAATTGGAAACAATGTCAAATCATGTCTAGAATGTAAGATATGATCAGTCAAACCTAGTTGACCGATCACGGAAATGCTTTCTGGGCAGACCCGAAATTCCCAGGTAACTCTGACAAGATATTTACGGCCTTTGATCTTGCTATTGTTTATGTTTAAGACCATGTTAGTGCCTTAATCTTGTAGCCTGACATGATGACTACACCTCCATGCTTTTATATCACCCAGATCTTGCCCAAACTGGAAATTATTCGTGGTCAAATAACCATTGACCAACTAGCCATATGAAGTTCTGGGTAACCCAGAATCTTCAAGAATCATTTCCTGACCACTACTTTGACTAGCCATGATCTCTTATATATGTTGTTGCTAGACTAGATTGGTGATATATTATCGTACCCTGGCATGAATACTACACGATTGAATCTTAATATTACACTGATAAAGTCCAGAACACTAGATTCAAGGCTTGCAAACTAGATACCTTGGTTGTTCTTTATTTCTGGGAAACCCAGAAAATGAAGAACAGGACTGACATGGATTTCGAAGGCCAATAACTTTCTGTTGTGTGATAGGATTACAAGGAAACCAGTTGATGATTGTAGTATTACATTAGTACTACGATCCTAACAAAATTTCAAGCCAAGAAATGTAACGAGCATGAATCAGGGGGTGGTCAAACCACCTACCTTGCACACTAGCACGAAGGCTCAAGAACTGGTTCAAGAACACCTATATCGACGGTTTTGTCGCTATAGGGCCATTTATTAATAATTAATTTCTGAAAATAATTATTTTTATTAAATAAATTGAAATAAATAGTTTTTAATTATGAAAAATACAAAAACAAATCCCTAAAAATTATTTTTAAATTCTAAAAATGAGTTTTTAATAATTTAAAATATATTTCATAAATATTTAATATTTTTGGAATATAAATGATATTAAATTATAATATTAAATAAATTATTTAAAATGATTTTAATACATAAAAAATCATAAAAATTATATTATGGTATAAGAAAATATTTTAAGTTATTTTTTAGTGACTTTTAATATTGTGTAAGGAATTTTATTAATAAATTAATATTAATGCTAATTAATTTATTTACTAAATGTATTAAATAAATTATGGAAAATAGATTTAATGATTTATAAATCATATAAAATGTGATTTTAAGGTATTAAAAATACTTTGATATATTATAAATATACTATAATATTATGTTATGATTTTCATTAATATTTAGTATTAAATAAATATTAATGATAAAGGAATTATGTGGTATTTAATTCTTATAAATACGTTATTAATGATTGAAAATTTATGATAAATGATAATAATTATTTAAAAATTATTAGGAGCTTATGAAAAGTATTCTAACTAATAATATAATTATTTAAGATAATTGTTAAGTGTTTAAGCCGAGTTTAATTGAATTTAAACTCGATATTTTCCGACTAGACCGTCCGGATGTTAGAATTGTGTCGAACTCGACTTAGACTGTAAAAGTTTGACTTGAGGTTAAGTGTTATGTGTGTTATAGACTGATAGGATTATGTGATAATGTGTTTAGGTTATTTTCAATATAGCGATGATATTATTCTAACTTAGAAATAAATATTAAGTCTTCAGACAAAGCTTATTAAATTGCATAGCGGTAATCAACGGTTCAGGCAAGTCTTTCATTAACTCGACCTCGAGTTGTATTATTCAATTATACTTGTGGTTAATCATTTTTTGATTGCCATGTATAAGAATTATTAAATTGCACTCTGTGCATACTGTATGTATTCATCAGGTATGAAAGGCTGATCACCTTCATTACCATTCGGTCCATATATATATATATATGTTCATGTTCAATATTCGTTCAGCTATGAAAATTTATTCACGCTAGTTCACAATTATATTGTAGAACTTTAGTCAGCTTATTATTCAATTCTTTCCATCATGATATATCCTTAAATTGTTGAACTTAAACTTGTTGGGAAAACTTATTTCTCACCCTTGTTATATCATGATTAACATTGCAGATTAAGACGAATACGCTCGGATCTGAGGAAAGACAAAAGCCAAGTTCACTTGGGATTATGTGTGCAGTTAAAATGTAATAGTATAGTATGATAATAATGTTATATGTTAGATAGTTTATGAATTGTGTATAAGTTAAGGTTACTCGACCTTGGGGAATAGTGTGTAAAGTTTATTGTATAAACAATTTGTGTTTATATCTTCCGTATTAGTGATAGAATGATTGAACCGGATTCGCGGTAATTTGGGGTTCAGATTTAGGTCTCTCACAGTTAGTATCAAAGTTATAGGTTATGAACCTTAGGTAGGAATACCTGAGACTAATAACCGCAATGATTAGGATAAGTACTAACTCAAATAGAGTTAGTGTGTCGGTAAGATTCAAAGATGAATCTCGACGGGTTATAAAAGATACAGAGTTCTCTAACTCTGATAATAACGTTGAACAGTAGTGGTGAATAGATTTAGTCTAAAAGACTAAAAGTACAGTGATAGAAGATCAAAAAGTAAAACGATCATAGTATAGAAATGAATTATAATATATACGATGAGATCATCCCGTGATCGGATAAGGTTATAGCATGGAGAAGGATCAAGAGAATGATTGAAAAGTTTACATCAAAGATTGCTATGTGTTAGTTGTACTATGAATTGGTACAGATTCACGAAAGGATTATGAATACGGATTAAATTAAATTCGTATGGAAAAGGGAGTTAGGATAATTATTGGAATGTCTGTGTCGCGCTATTAGTTATATGCATGTTCAGAGGGTGATTCATTTCTCATGTGTATATCAGATAGATAGGGTATATGCAGAGAATATCAGGTTAAGTACGAGTTCTTAAAACTCATACGTGTGGTACGTTCATGACTCATGATTATATGAAATGTTTATGAACCCCTCAGTGAATGGACGCCAAAGGTCTGACTAGGACAAGTTCTTAAACTCATATGATTGTGAAGTTCATGAACTCATAAGTGTGGTTTGACGAATTGGGAATAATTATGTGTATTAAGGATAATAGGAATAGATAGATTATTAAGCAATTATTATCAGTGGAGACTTAAGTTTTCCAAATCTTCTAGCTACGCTAGACTCACAATTTTTGACATCAAGTTAAATACGCACTATGTGCTTTTGAAAATAAAATTTTATTCTCCACTCCGGGTGACCATTGTGTATGAGTGGATTTCGGGCCACCGACACATCATTACCTGTTGAGGTAATAAAACATACTTGTAATGATTTTTGAACGGTTTAAAGTATATTCTATGCTACTTATTTCGGCTAGACGATAATAATTTGAAATATCAAATATATTTTTATTTATCGCTTATGTACCATGTAACCTGGTGCAGAGATGATAAAATATTAATGGAGTTGTAAATGCAGGAATACTTAGTGTTGAATTTGATCTAAAATCGTTGTTCCACTATTATATGATGTGTTATGACAAAGTCACTCGATGATGGCATCCTCAAACGAATTGTTAATACAGTACGGCATCATGAAGTCATTTTCAAATAATTTTCAAAATTTTAATTTGCCAATGGTGTTTTGGCTACACACATTCGTATTTCGATTGAAATTGATTATTGATATGAGTCTAAGCTATTTGATTCGGCTAGACCAATGTTTATGAAAATTCGAAGCGTTGTTTGAAAAATTTCTCGAACCAAATTGTTTTGGTGCAGAATCCGATAAGACTGAGGTAAAATTTTTGTGCCTATGGCAGAGATGAGAAATAGATTAAACCAGTATTACTGGGCCAGTACAGGGCATACCTGGCTAATCACCCTCTGTGTCTTCAGGATATGACGGTTTGCGGATGAATTTTCATAAAACCTTTAAAAAAATGACAGACAATAGTCTATATAACTCCTCAGCACAATTTTCAAATTTTAGCTCTTGTGAGGAATATATTGGGTTGCATGTGATGATGAGAATGAATGGTGAATGGTTCAAGGTGTAAGGTGTATTGTAAATTTTGAGGACGAAATTTTTAGAAAAAGGGGTGAATGTGACAACCCGAGAATTTGGATATTTATAAAATATTAAAATATTGAATTAAGGTTAAATAATAAACCTATACAGAAAATAAGTGAATGGATTTTAGATTTTCGATAAGGAATTTTGTGAATTTAAAATTTTTGTGATGAATTATTCACGATTAAGGATATAAGTGAATATGTTATGTATATGTGGTTGTATATTGGTGCAGTATGTGGTTGAGGGTCAAGGGTTGGCTAGATAAGCTATATCAGTGGCAAACCTAATATAATATTAAGAACGTCAACGTTCAGTTAGAATTTTTTTACGATTTCTAAGAAATCCTAAAACCGGTTATGGAAATCCTATTTTCAGTTCTGGTAATCCGAAACCCTAATTTGGAAGTTGAAAACCCTAATTTGGGAATGCAAATGCTAGTTTAAGGTTTAAACGTTATTAATAATAACCTACTTAGGGATAACCCTAATTGATTTAGAAAACCCTAATTTCTAGGTTAGAAACCCTAATTTATAATTAGGGAAAACCTAATTGTTAATTTAGTAATTTTAATGTTAATTAGGAACCATTAATCCTAATTTTCAAGTTATAAGTAATTAGAAAACTCTAATCTAATTAGGAAACATAATTTCTAAATTAGAAAGATTATTTTTCTATTTAAAACCCTAATTCTTGGGT
The DNA here is from genome assembly GCA_020205605.1 of Panax ginseng. Classification (NCBI taxonomy): domain Eukaryota; kingdom Viridiplantae; phylum Streptophyta; class Magnoliopsida; order Apiales; family Araliaceae; genus Panax; species Panax ginseng. The sequence continues at coordinate 90,909,877 of CM035148.1, read as the reverse complement.
TATAAACTCTAATGTTCAATTATGACCCTAATTGCTAAATTAGCTATTTTAATTAGGAAATAATAATCCTAATTAGCAAGCTTGAATTTATGATTAGGAAATCTTAATATAATTATAGAATCCTAATTATAATTTAGAAGTATTAATTTTCTATTTTGAAAACCTAAATTAAAAAATGCTAGAAAATTAATTTTTAAGAACCTTAGGTTTTAACCCTAAGGGTTTGCACATGTTACAAATAGGCCATTAAATTTAGAAACCAATTGACCAATTTGCCCTTTGTGCATTATTGGAAGAAACTTGTGAATCTTGCCATATAATGGAGTGGTTGACCTAATAAGATACAACATGTGCTGAAAATCAATACATATCAGCCCAATTATATCAGCCAACTCATTTCATCCCACATATATGTAGATTAAGGAGAGAGAAAGTTCATTATATTAAGTCATTTGATATCCAACACTCAACCAACACTCTCTCTAGACCCACGAAATTCTTTAGTGTTTCAGTCCCTATCTAAGTCCATAGCACACCCAAGAACAAACATCAAAGATCAGATTCAAGTGTCAAGCATGAAAAAGGTATAAACCCTAAATTTTGAAATCATGTGATCTGATGTTAGATTTTGTTGTTTGTTGTTAAAAGATGTGTATAAGGATGTCATTTAGTGATCGGGATTGTTAGATCCCAGATCCATAACATCAACGTGCACGAAATTGAAGATTTATTAAATATGGAAAACTAGAAATTTTTGGCCTGATAACTGAATGTCAGGGCCTCTAGATCAGTGTGTGTTAAGTGTTATGTGTGTTTTATGTTATGTATATGTTCTATGTCATGTGGTCTTTATTCTGGAACTGGAAACAGTGTCAAATCATGTCTAGATCGTAAGATATGATCAGTCAAACCTAGTTATTGACCGATGATTTAAAATGCTTTCTCGGCGACCCGAAATTCCCGAGTAACTCGACAAGATATTTACTACTACTGATCTTATTCATCGTTTATGTTTAATTCCATGTTAGTGCCTTAATCTTGTAGCCTGACATGAGGACTACACCTCCATGCTTTTATATCACCCAGATCTTGCCCAGAATGGAAATTAATCGTGATCAAATAACCGTTGACCAACTAGCCATATGAAGTTATGGGTAACCCAAAATCTTCAAGAACCTTTTCCTGACCACTACTTTGACCAGTCATGATCTCTTATATATGTTGTTGTTAGACTAGATTGGTGATATATTATCGTACCCTGGCTTGACTATTACACGGTTTTGTCACTATAGGGCCATTTATTAATAATTAATTTCCGAAAATAATTATTTTTATTAAATAAATTAAAATAAATAGTTTTTAATTATTAAAAATACAAAATAAATTCTTAAAAATTATTTTAAATTCTATAAATGAGTTTTTAATAATTTTGAATATATTTCATAAATATTTAATATTTTTGGAATAAAATGATATTTAATTTATTTAATTATAATATTAAATAAATTATTTAAAAATGATTTTAATACATGAAAAAATCATAAAAACTTATATTATGGTATAAGAAAATATTTTAAGTTATTTTAGTGACTTTTTATATTGTGTGAGGAATTTCATTAATAAATTAATATTAATGGAAATTAATTTATTTACTAAATGTATTAAATAAAATATGGAAAAATAGATTTAATGATTTATAAATCATATAAAAATGATTTTAAGTGTTATAAAAATATTTGAAGTTATAAAATATAACTTTTGGTATTTTGTCATAAAAATATTAATATTTTAATATTAAAAAAAAATTATCGATAATGAATTTAATTGTTTAAAAATCATATAAATGTGATTTTAAGGTATTAAAAAATACTTTGATATATTATAATATTATGTTATGATTTTCATTAATATTTAGTATTAAATAAATATTAATGATAAATGAATTATGTGGTATTTAATTCTTATAAATATGTTAATAATGATTAAAAATTCATGATAAATGATAATAATTATTTAAAAATTATTACGAGCTTATGAAAAGTATTATGACTAATAATATAATTATTTAAGATAATTGTTAAGTGTTTAAGCAGAGTTTAATTGAACTTAAACTCGATATTTTCCGACTAGACCATCGGGATGTCAGAATTGTGTCGAACTCGACTCAGACTATAAAAGTTTAACTTAAGGTTAAGTCTTATGTGTGTTATGGACTGATAGGATTATGTGATAATGTATTTAGGTTATTTTAAATATTGCGATGATATTATTCTAACTTAGAAATAAATATTATTAATACTAGGTCTTCAGACAAAGCTTATTAAATTTCATAACGATAATCATCGGCTCAAGCAAGTCTTTCTTTAACTCGACCTCGAGTTGTATTATTCAATTATACTTGTGGTTAATCATTTATGATTGCCATGTCTAAGAATTATTAAATCACACTCTGTGCATACTGCATGTATTCATCAGGTATGAAAGGTTGATCACCTTTATTACCGTTCGGTCCAGATATATATATGTTCATGTTCAATGTTCGTTCAACTATGAAAATTTGTTCATGCTAGTTCACAATTATATTGTAGAACTTTAGCCAGCTTATTGTTCAATTCTTTCCATCATGATATATCCTTAAATTGTTGAACTTAAACTTGCTGGGCAAACTTATTGCTCACCCTTCCTATATCATGATTAACATTGAAGATTAAGACGAATACGTCGGATACAGGAAATGACAAAGCCAAGTTCAGCTTGGGATTATGTGTGCAGTTAAAATATAATAGTATAGTATGATAATAATGTTATATGTTAGATAGTTTATGAATTATGTATAAGTTAAGGTTACTCGACCTTGGAGAATAGTGTGTAGAGTTTATTGTATAAAAAATTTATGTTTATATCTTTCGCAATAGTGATAGAATGATTGAACCGGATCCGCGGTGATTTGGGGCTCTCACATGAATCAATAGTTCTATACATGTGAAAAAAATAATTATAGTATAGTACCTTCATCTATACCTCCATTTTTAATTTAGTCATGCAAGTATTATCAATCTTGTACCACCTCCCCTAATAGTACTTGCATGTGAATCAATAGTACACACATGTGACTAAATAGTTATAAGCATGTGAATTAATAGCAATTAATTGCTCATTTATCCAATTAATTACCCTATTGGTCAATATAACCTCCAGACATCTATTATTATCGAAATAGATGTCGATTTCCACTAACACTAATAATCCCAACACAATGGAAATATCAATTTCATCTTTAATCAATACGAACTTATTCATCATTAATATTATAACTCAAAATATTTAGCAACCAGATCATTCCCAAGAAAGAGGGGGCTTTCCGATAAGGATTTCTCCTTATTGGCGCGCAATTAGGTGACAAAACCTCTCCTTGATAGAACTTTCTACACATTGTCAATATTGCAAATAATAATATGAATAACTTTGTCGTCTCAATTATTGATTTAATAATAATTATTAGTATGCAGATGATACCGTGACAATAATTGAATCAATAATATGAGAGATATTATGCAGCAATTACTGTAGCAATAATTAAGTATAACTGAGTGACTTCTCACGTAATAATCAATACCGTGTGCTACTATGCAACAACGCGTATTACTGTACTTTTATCACCGATTATTTTATGACAAGTTGCTTACTTTAAAAAATTTTCAAATATCATCCTTAACTTTAACCTTTTATCAATTTAACCATTTACTAAATAGAATAATAATTATAGAAAAATTGAATACTTTCATTTCATAAAAATTGGGATCTTACATGATTGATTTCCTATATCATTGTCAACATCCTCATTCTTATATTGTGATGAAAGTCATCTTTGGCCCGTAGTGCATAGATGGACTGTTGATTGGTATGATTATGACAATGAATTATGTATCAATATAATCATGACCTGTAATGTTACAAATGATGTGGTAAAAGTCCTCATTGGCCCGTAGTGCATTGATGGACAGTTGTTGGCATGATCATGACCATTGGTGATAATAACGAATATCCTTGGCCCGTACTGCATGGATAATTCAGGGATGTGATACTAACGAATATCCTTGGCCTGTAGTGCATGGATAATTCGGTGATGTAGATTATTTATTGAAATGTGTTATAGAGATAAAATATTGATGATGAACTTTTAAATCATAGAAGATAGTAAATATCATACTCTACTTGACTCTTCTAACGGATTGCTTGTTTCGCTGCAGTTAAACTTGTTGTCTATTATATTCTATAAGTTTTTATACTATTAATGACTAAGGATAATTTATTCTAAATTTTCTTAGTCATAATATTCTTTACTGGGCTAGTTGAGCTCACCCTTTTCTTGCATTGTTCTCTTCAGGAAATGAGAATATAGCTTGGACTAGCCGGGGAATGGGGTGATGGTCCAAAATTGTGGCTATATTAGTCCTCCATATTCTATAAAATAGTGTGATAATAATTGTAATGAGGACTCCATTTGAGTTTGGATATTGTCTACAAGATAATATTCTTGTTAAAACTCTCAGCTACGTTTTTGTCGTATTGTATAAAAGAAGTTTGTATTTTAATTATGTACCATGTATTTGGCGACTCAGAATGGGTTGTGTATACCTATTTTGGGGGCATCATAGTTGGTATCAAAGCTTAGGGATATGATCATTGGCTGAGATTTGAGGCTAGAACTAGGAGGGGAGAGACGGATAAATCCTTCGCTAGTATGACCTACCTAAGCTTATTTGTTATTTAATTGGTCGATCAGAATATAGGGATAATATGCGGTATGTCAATTAATCCTTGTTTTGTGGTAGTGTTTGAAAATGGCATTTGAAAATGTTGAGATAAGCAATAGAGCACATGAGACCGTTGAGTCACCGCCAATCAATAACCAAGAAAATGTGCATCAGGAAGGCAATAATCCTTATGTAAATAACAACACCGACCAAATAATGAACGACGAGATGTTTAGGAGCTTTTTGTAATTCATGCAACACCAAGCGAGAAAGACTCCTGTTCAAAATGCAAGTGAAAACAATGGTAACTCTTGGCTCGTCACCGCTAAGCAAATCAAGGAGCTGGGACCACCATAATTTTTGGGAAAGCCAAAACCACTTAAGGGAAAGACGTGGATTAAGCAGATCACCTTCATGTGGCGAGGAGATGTAGATTATTGATGGGAATCTGTAAAACGTACTCAGCCTTCTGCATTAAAGATGTCTTGGGAGAAGTTCCAAGAATTTTTCAACAACAAGTACTTTTCTGAAAGTATTCATCACATGAAGGAAGTAGAATTCATCAAGATGGAGCAAAACAATATGACCGTTTCGCAAAACGAGGCTAAGTTTGCGGAGTTATCCCGGTTTGCATCCCATTTGGTTGATAATGAGGGGTGAATGACGTGAATGTTTCAGCAAGGTTTGAAACCCGAAATACGTCAATACCTCATTTCTCACAAACTTTGCTTGTATTCAGATGTTGTAAATAAGGCTCCGTTATTGGAGCTGTGACGACCCCGAATCCGAGGTCCCGAATCACCGCGGATCCGGTTCGATCATTCTAACACTATTACTATATTTGCGGAAGATATAAACATAAATTGTTTATACAATACATTACACATTATTTCCCAAGGTCGAGTAACCTTAACTTATACACAATTCATAACTATCTAGCACATAACATCATTATCAAACTATACTAATTACAAAACTAATCGCGCACATTAACTTTAAGTTGGCACTGTCTTTAACCTTTCCTTATATTCGACGCATTCGCCTTAATCTGCAATGTTTTATCATGATATAGCAAGGGTGAGCATGAAAGTTGCCCAACAAGTTTAAGTTAAATAATATAACGATATATCATTATTGAATGAGTCTGAATAATAAGCTGGCTATAATTCAACAATATAATTGTGAACTAGCAAGAACAAAATTTTGACTAAACAAGTATTATACATAAACAAATATATCTGAACCAACTGGTAATGAAGGTGATCGGCCTTTCATACCTGACTTATACATGCAATATGTATAGAGTACAATTCATGGCAACCAGCAATGATTAACCATAAGCTTATCCGAATGAAACAACTCTTAGTAGAGTTAAGTAAAAATAAACTTGTCTGAACCGTTGATTACCGCTACGCAATTTATAACTCTTTATCTGAAGACCTAATATTAGTAATATAGATCTCCAATATTAGAATAATATCATCACAATATAATACTATTATATATATAGATATACATAGAATAACCTAAACACATAACACATAATCCTATCAGTCTATAATACACATAAGACTTAAAGTATCGTGTCAACTATTTCAAATCGACTTATGTAAACCCATGACAAATCGTACATCCGCATTTGGTGCTATTACAACGACTTTTATCGAGTCTAAGTTCAATTAAACTCTGCCTAAACACTTAACAATTAACTTAAATAATTTTATTATCATTCAAAATAATTTTCACAAGCTCGCAATAATTTTTAAATAATTATTACTATTTATCGTGAATTTTAAATCATTAAACACGTATTTAAATGAAATAAATACCACATAATTCCTTTATCATTAATATTTATTTAATACCAAATATTAATAAAAATCATGTCATAATATTTTAATATATTTATAATATTACAAAGTATTTTTAATACTTTAAAATCACCTTTAGATGATTTTAAAACCATTAAATCCATTATTCAATTAATTGCTTTTAATATTAAAATATTAATATTTTTATGAAAAAATCAAAAGTTATATTTTATAACTTAAAATATTTTTATAACATTTAACTCACTTTTAAATGATTTATAAATCATTAATTCTTTTTTCCATAATTTATTTAATATATTTATTAAATAAACTAATTATCATTTATATTGATAAATTAATGAAATTCATCCTAAAATATGAGTAAGAAGTTTCAAATTATATTATTATTATGCTATATTATTAACCCTATCGTGATATATTATATATCCGATCATTGTTTATCAACATGTTAGTATATGGTAATTCAGATATATATTCTACATTCATTAATTTCTAAATATGGTTATACGAGTGTCCCCACTTGGATAATCATTGTATTTAAACACATGTTGATATATATATATATATATATATATATATATATATATATATATATATATATATATATATATATATATATATATATATATGGCTAGTTAATTTGGTATTACACACAAATTTTGAAATATCGTTGATTAAGATAAAACTTTTTTTGTATTCAATCAAATTGTTTTGATTCGGATTCCAGATTAAGTATGAACATCCCGATCACGAAAAAAATTTTATGCGCCAAGGAGGACAAAGGATGAACGATAATATCGTTCTAGCAATGTAGTATTGATCAATACAGGGCACATTGGACAGATCACCCTCGTGCCTATAAGTTATGACGGTTTGCAGATGAAGTTCTGCTAAACCTTAGCGAAAACTAAAAACCATGTTCATAATCTGTCGACTAATACTTATATATATAGTCAATACATAGTTTGAAAATTTTGAGATAGAATTGTTATGTTGTTATTATCGGTTCAGTTTACTTCACAACTATAAATTCGTTGTAGAAGTGATGTACAAAGAAAACATTTATTTCTTTCAGCTAATTATATTTCTAATTGTTATTACGTGCTGGGCACTCAAATGCTCATCCTTGCTTAATTTAAATGTTTTCAGCTAAGCGTGATCAACACGAAAGGTTCGATAAGAACAAGTGAAAAAGGAAAGCAAACTGAATATGTGTAATTGTATCTTTTGTAATAGTTAGACATTATTAAGGCAGTGATATATATTATCTATCATGTAAGGAATTATAGTAAAGGTTGCGTACTTGGGATTAGACTCTAATATATGTAAACTAAGTTTGTTATTTATATTATTGTTATTATTATTAGTATTATTCAGTTCATAGAAATGGTATCGTGAAGCACCGAGTTCGGGTTTCAAGTACCTGAATTTGGGGGCGTCACAGTATGGTATCAGAGCTTAGGGTTAATAACCTTAGGTGGGTTAGACCTTAGGCTATAACCTTGGAACAGAGGGAAACGTTGAAAATTCAAATAACTCATATACAGTTTATAAAGAGATGAATTGAATAAATTCGTCGTCAAACAAAATAAAAGATAACTTATATAAAACTATTATTTGTTGTATGTATATATTTGTTGATAATCAGGATAACTTAAGTGTGTAAATGACAGATAGAAAAGGAGTAGGATACCCTCAAATCATAAAGTAGAAGTCAACCTCCATAACCGAGCCAATATCGAAGCCAATAACTGAAATAGAGGCTCACATTGAAAGCTACCTCAATGAGGTGGTTATTTGGTAAAGTATAGTACTGGACCCTGAAACGATAGTATAACTGATAGGTAGAGTATAATTAAAGAATATGTGGGCAATGTCGAGTTTTTAAACTCATATGCTTGTGGTGAGTTCTTAAACTCATAATGTGTGGTAAGTTAGGCGAACTAGGTATAGTAGGTGTGGATGGATTATTGAGGATAATGGGAATATATAGAATACTAAGAAAATGATCATTAATGAATGTGTAAGAAATAAGTAGTATTAGTATTACTTGAATATGTATGCTTTATGATGTGTAATCTAAGATTCTCAACTTTCGTATAAGTTGTGGCAGTGATTCCCGAATTTTATGTCACAAAGGGATAGTGAATGTTTAAAGCAGTATGTGATATGCTATAAAGTACTATGAATTAGTTAGATGAACATTATTTATTTAATCAGATAATGCCGCCAAGACGAAAAAGAAACCAAAGGACGTAAGAACACTCTCACAACAAAGTCGAGTACAAACCGTAATCTGTCGTGAAATTTGATTGAATATAGACACTCAAGCTATGTAGAATGGATTACCAGCCGTAGGAAATCAGTCAGACAATCGATCGGCAAACTTTGAAGACTTCAAGACAAACAAACCGCCAAGATTTAGAGGATCAACTGACCCTATAGAAGTGGTTGTGATAGCTAGGGTAACAGAGGGGCAAAAGATGACTTTTTGCCACCTATACAATGAAAGGAGGGTGAATCTTTGGTGGGAGACAAATCAAGTTAAAAGTTTAGGAGAAGGGAGTAGTGGTAGTAGAACTGGAAAGAGGAAAGGTGGTAATGTTGGGAATACGAAAAATAGGCCAGAAGGTGGAAAGAAACAAGTTGTGCATTGTAGAAATTGTGGAAAGAATCATTCGGGAGAGTGTTTAAAAGGAAAGAATGTGTGCTACAAGTGTGGGCATGAGGGACATATCTCTCCTAACTGCCCAATCCAATAATTTATAGTGGGTGTTTTATTTGTGAATCAAAGGAGCATAAGGTGAAAGACTGTCCAAGAAAGAGAGAAGAAGGCAAAAGAATGGGAATACGAGGAAAGGCGGGACATCATTGGCGATAACGGATTTGACTTCCAATAAATGAACCAATGTAACCAATCAAGGAGTCTTCAATATGAACGTTCAAGAAACTGTAGCAGCCGGGGATGCAACTCTAGGTATTACTCGAACAATTTTTTTTTTCTTATATATAGTAAATTATTTTATAAAGATGTTTTGAAGGAGGAATTTGAGTTCTTTTAGGAATCAAATTTCCGTTTAATCAGAAAGACAAGCTTTATGTGAATAGTTAAAGATCAGTTCGATCAGATTATGATCGAGATCTACTTGCAATAATTGTGTATGCTATGTACCCTGGTATGTATAGGTTTTAAAACGGTGATTCCGAGGACGGAATATTTATAAGGGAGGGTGAATGTAAGAACCCGATATTTTCTATATAATTAAATCAAAAATTTTACGTAATTTTTTTTAAGATGAGGATTTGTACAAGATAAGGTGTATGTGTATTTATGCATAAATAAAATATATTTATTACATGAATGTTTACAAATAATTTAATTTTAGAATTATTGATTTTATAATGTATATTCTTATAATAATTAATTTTATAGTAGAAATGTTTTTATTAATTATTTTGCATGAAAATATAGTTATATATTATCTAAATAATATATGAAATGATTTTCTTTGAATAATTATAATAATTATTTTATTTTATTATATGAATTTAATTTATTTGATTTAAGTTAATTATTTTAACTTAATTAATAAAGGTATATATGCCAGATAAATTAGATATGGAATCCAAACCCTAATTTTGGATTTTTATCAAGGAATGAGAATAATAATATTATATTATTATTTGTCAGTGTTATTGATATGTATGTTATGTGTGTACGGTAAATATGTGGAATAGTTTTAGCGTATCATGATAAACCCTAGTATTATTTTAATAAACCCTAATTGGATAGTCAAATAAGACTGTAAGATTTTAAGTAATTACTTTAGGTTATGAATGTCATGTATTATAAATTTTAAATCTAAGTATGGAAAACCTCAATTAATTAGGAACCCTAATTAATTGAGAACCCTAATTTCTAAATTAGTAAACCTAATTTCTAAATTTGGAAATCCTAATTTGAAACTCAATTATGAGTTCAAGACTGTTATAGAACTGTGTTATATGAATTATGTTGTGTATTAAATGATTAATTAGGTAAACCCTAATTAAAAATTAGAAACCCTAAATGATTTTTAGAAAACACTAAGTTATTAAAAACCCTAATTTTAAATGCTAAACCCTAATTTGAAACTCAAATTAGAGTTCAAGATTGATTGGTAATTGTGTTAATGTGATTAATTAACAAGTATTAGAATTACAATTGTTAATTATGGAAACCCTAAATTTGTAAACCCTATTTTAATAATTGGAAACCTGAATTGTAATTTGGTAACCCTAATTACTAAAAGTATAAACCCTAATTGCTAATTTAGCAAGGTTAATTATAATTAGTGATTTTAAACCATAATGTTCCTGTATAATGTAATTAGAAAGCTAATCTAATTAACAAACCCTAATTTTCTATTTTTAGGAACTAATTTAATTTTTATTTTATTTTATTTTGTAAACCCTAAATTGAAATTCTAGAAAGCAATTGTTGGAAAACCTTAGGGTTAAACCCTAAGGGTTTGCAAGGATTACAAGATTGCCCTTAAAATTCCCAACCAAATGACCAAAATACCCTCTTGCATTATTGGATTTTGCCAAGTGTTAGAGTTGTTGGAGTGGTTGGCCAACTCTTGACCAACCATGTGACACATATCCATTAACAAGCAGTGATATGATTTGTTTAATTATGTGAAAAACTTATTTGGTATTTAGATGGAAATTCCGATGTGTTTATAAACAAAGGAATATTTTAATGTTTTAAATCCTGTAGATTCTTTATCTCGGGATAGTTGATGTAAATAGCAGTGATGCTATCGTTTAATGTTAAAACTTTCGATTTGAATTAATATATCAGAGTTTATTGAGATAATGTGTTAAGTGATTATGTTAAATTATTGAGTTAAGCCTTAACTATTTCGAGAATTTAATAAAGATCTAATAAGCATTTATTTCAACAGAAATATGTCGTCGAGAAGAAGACAAAACTGTCAAGCAGCTCAAGAAGAATCGACTAACAACAACAACAACGTCAATGCTAACCCTGTTCAGCAATTGGTGAACTTATTAGCTAGAGTGATTCATAATCCACCTCAAGCTCCACCGAATACGACGTTTAAGGATTTCAAGGCGGTGGGACCGCCAGAGTTTAAAGGCTCCATGAACCCGATCGAGGCTCAAACTTGGGTTATGGAGATGGAAAGAGTTTTTGATGTCGCCAGAGTCAGGGAGGACCAGAAAACCGCCTACGCAACGTTCATGCTAAAATTCGAAGCCAGTTATTGGTGGCAAGAAAACAAGGTCCATAGAGGAGAAGGTGTGATTACCTGGGAGAGGTTCAAGGAGATGTTTTTCGAGATGTACTTCCCGACCAGCTCGCAGGACCAAATGGAAGTTATGTTTTTGGAGTTGAAACATGGGAATATGTCCGTACCAGACTTTACGACAAGATTGAATGAGTTGGCTAGGTTTGCCACATATCAAGTGCACACAGATGAGAGAAAAGCAAGAAGGTTTGAACAAGGATTGAAGCCCTGGTTGTAAAGTAAAGTGTCATTTTTTTAGTTGAATACATTCGCCGAGGTACTGGAGAAGGCCATACTCGCTGAAGGTGGAAGCGATGCGGTAACCAAATATAATCAGAATCAGAAGAGGTAGAAGAGTGAAAGTGAAGGAATTAACAAGGCTAGTGGAAGTTGAAAGACCCCAACTTTTATAAATAAAGATGAATTTTCTATAAATATTATTTTTGAATATTATGGAGTAAATTTGATATAATGTTATAGTTGTGGGTAATATTTATAAATTTTGTAAAGTAAGCAAGTTGTTATAAAATATTCGTTTGGTTGGGGAATATTCTTTTGTCGAGGAATATTCAAATGCGACACAATCATTAGTGGACCCCTACAATGAATTATTGTTTGATTGAGAAAGCGACAAAAATACTTTATGAAAATAATGGCGAGGTGTTCTTGTTAAAATTCATTGAACTACCCGGTAGTAAAAGTAATCTGATGTCTGGCGTGGTTGCATAAGAGCAACACGGTATTGATTATTGATGCTTACGTGAGAAGTCACTCAAATATACTCAATTATTACTCACATGATATTCTTTGCATTATATCTCTTATATTATTGATTCAATTATTGTCACAAGATTATCATCACATATAATATGTTATATTATTAAATCAATAATTGAGACGACAAGTTATAAATGATTAATAATTATTGAAAGATTAAATATGTGTTGATTAAAAATAAAATGATTTGTGGTAATATTTATTCAATCCTTGATGTATATAAAGAGTCTATTATGAGACGTTTGTGGTAAGTTTGGTTTATTTTATGGGGGCCCATATGTCATCATCTAAGAGTCTCTTCACAATAGTAATTACCTTCGTCAATAGTAATTACCTTCATCGAATAGTAATTACATTCGTTAATAGTAATTACCTTCAAATCAATAGTAATTAGCTTCGTCAATAGTAACTACCTTTACCAGACGTCAAACCACTTGCCGTTTCATATTACAAAAGCGTCCGAACCAATTAGTCGTTTCACATTACAAAGGTGCCAAACCACTTTTCTTTTCACATCACCAAATTGTCAAGCCACTTGCCTTTTCACATTTCAAAGTGCTAAGCTAGAAATCTTCTATAAATAGAGGCCTAGTGCTTCATTCTTTTTCACGAATTCATTCAAGCTATAGAGAGAGAAAGTATAGAGAGAATAAGAGAGAAAGAAGAAGAGTATTCTATTACTATATTACTGCAATATTCAATCTACTAATGTGAGGGGTGTTATTCTTTCTTATTCATGAAGAGAACTGTTGTTATTCCATTGCTTATTATTCTGTTGGAATAACCTATAAACGTGGTTTACCCTATACTTGGTGACATTCTTCTATTATTACATTGGAACATCACATGCATGTGTTTTACACCCACATGGTTCCGCTTTTTATTATTATTCTCCGTTGGAACATCACATGCAGTGTGTTTTACACCCACTGATTCCGCCTCTTTATTATTCTCATTGGAACATCCTGTCGGTGCAAATTTTGCCTGACCTGGTTCCGTTATTATTATTCTGTTGGAATAACCTGTCTATGAGAAGTACCGCATGTATGGTGATTTCTTTTGTTATTCCATTCTTTATTATACTCAGTTGGTTAAAGTTTTGACTTCTATACTCCATGAAATTAGTAGAATATCCTTGATATTTTCGCTTCATCCAAAGATCTTATTATGGAAATATTCTTCCCGATCATTCTTGAATTTTACTCTACAAAGCGAAGATCATGTTGACAATTTGGACATTATTAGTTCTGGATAAATTAATTCTTGAACTTGTTTTATTGAATTCTTATATCATTGTCATCATCCTTATGTTTATATTATGTTGAAAATCATTTGTGGCTTTTGTGTGCATAGATAGACTTGGTATGATTATGACCAGGATTATTCGATTGTAATCATGACCGTAATGTTACAAATGATGTGGTAAAAGATATCATTAGCCGTAGTGCATTGATGGATGATTGTTGGCATGATCATGACCATTAATGAATACACGAATGTCCTCGGGTACAGTAGTCATGGATAATTTGTGGTCGTGATACTAAAGAATATCCTTGGTAGAAGTCGCGGGGTGATTCGATGATGTGGATTATTTATTAAAATTTGAGTCCCAATGATAAAAGTCATGAAAAACCTTTTAAATCATAAAAGATAGTAGATTTTATTCTCTACTTGACTCTTTTAATGGATTACTTGTTCACCGCAGATTAAACTTGATGTTGTTATATTTTATCGGTTTAACAACTGTTGAAGCTAACGATAATTTATTCGCATTATCTTAGTCATAATATTTCTTAATAGGCTAGTTGAGCTCACCCTTTCTTTCCTTTCATATCTTCAAGAAATGAGAACATAGCGAGGGACTAGTCGGAACAGAGTGACGGTCCAGAGGATAGCATTAATAGTCCTCACTATTCTGTGAAATAGTGTGTTAATAATTGTAATGAGGACTCCTTTTGAGTTTGTATAATCTCTTGTAGACAATAATTATATTCAAACTCATAGTTATATTTTGTCGTATTGTACACGACAGTTGTATTTAAATTTTGTACCATGTATCTGACTATCCAAGATGGGTGATGTATACCTAATTTTGGGGGCGTCACAGTTGGTATCAAAGCCTAGGGATATGATCCCTGGCTAAGATGTGAGAATAGTACTAGGAGGGGAGAGACTGGGAATTCCTTCACTAGTATGACCTACCTAAGTTTTTGTGGTATTTAATTGGTCGGTCAGAATTTAGGGATAATATGTTATATGTCAATTAACCTTTGTTTTGTGGTAGTATCTGAAAATGACATCCGAGAATGTTAAGAATAGCAATGGAGCTGAAAGCATAGTTGATTCACCAAATATCAATAATCAGGATAATGTGCATCAGGAAGGCGATAATCCTCATGCAAAGAACAACACTGACTAAATGATGAATGATCAAATGTTCAGGGGCTTTATACAATTCATGCAACAGCAGGTGAGAGTGGCTCCTGTCCAAAATGCAGGTGGAAACACTGGAAACTCTCGGTCGATCACCGCTAAACAGTTCAAGGAGCTGGGACCACCAAAGTTTAAGGGAGAGCCAAAACCACTTATGGCGGAAGCATGGATAAAGCAGATCACCAAGATATTTGATGTCTTAGGATGCTCCGAGGAGCAAAAGGTTCCCTTTGCCGCCTTTATGTTGCGCGGAGAGGCAGATTACTGGTGGGAATCGGTAAAACCTACTCAACCTGCCGTACTGAAGATGTCTTGGGAGAAGTTCCAAGAGCTGTTCAACAACAAATACTTTCCTGAAAGTATTCGTCACATGAAGGAGGTGGAGTTTATCAAGTTGGAACAAAACAATATGACCGTGTCGCAATACGAGGCTAAATTTGCGGAGTTATCCTTGGTTAAGGCCCCACTTGGTGGATAATTAAGAGAGAATGACACGGATGTTTTTAAGAGGTTTGAAGCCGGAGATACGTCAACATCTTATTTCTCATAAACTGTGTTTATATTCAGATGTTGTAAATAGGGCTCAGTTAGTGGAACACGATAACGAGTCAACGCAACTAAAAGAGAGCAACCGGCAAAATGATAATACCGCATGAGAAGCGATCGTCGAAGAGGTGACAACAAGCATGGAGGGAATCAACATGCCAGAAATGGTAACCACTTGGGTGGTAATCGGCAAAACAATAAGAATGGACATTTCAAGAAGAGGAGATTCAACAATGATGGAAAGACGTCAAAGACCAAAGACTGTCATTAAGGAAGGAAAATGACCACCTATCATATGTTTCAAATGCGAGAGGGAGGGGCACATCGATCAAACCACGCGATGTCAGTCAAAGCATGTTATAATTGTGGAAGAGAAGGTCACTTAGCCCGATTTTGTCATTCACCAAGACAAATTCAAATAGGATGGAGGCACCAAAGGTCATCCCGGAAAAGTCAAAACCAATGAAGGAGTGTAAGGGAGAGCGTTTTTTGACCTCCGTAAAAGCAAGAAACCGAATGAGGTCATCACGGGTAAGCTTATCATAAACTCTAACGAAATCTATACTTTATTTGATACCGGTTCTACCCATTCTTTTATTTATCCTACTTGCACTCATCGATTAAATTTGACTCCGGAGAAATTAGACTTTGACTTATTTGTGGAAACTCCATTGGGAGAAACCGTCATTACATCCACTGTTTATAAGTCTTTTTTGGTTCAAATCGGTACCCTAACATTACCTGTAGATCTTATTTCATTGAAAATACTTGCATTTGCCGTGATTCTAGGGATTGATTGGTTAACTACTCATCATAAAAAAATTGATTGTTTCCGTAAGGTTGTTAGCTTTCATATTCCTAATCAACCTATTATGCGAATTCAAGCGACCAAACCATTAAAATCAATCACGGTCATCTCAAGCCATAAAGCTATTCGTTTATTGAAAAATGGATGTCAAGCTTTCTTAGCTCATGTCACGATTTAAAAAAAATACGCCGCTTTGAATGATATTTCTATTGTTAATAAATTTCTTGACGATTCCTCAAGAACTTCCCAGCCTACCTCGAGCGTGAAATTGAATTTTGTATCGACCTTGAACCCGATACAAAACCCATTTCCAAAGCCCCATATCGAATGGCTCCTATTAAACTTCAGGAGTTAAAGACCCAACTGCAGGAATTGTTAGACATTGGCTTTAGTCGTCCTACTACTTCTCCTTGGGGTGCTCTTGTTTTATTCATGAAGAAGAAAGATGGGAGTATGCGACTTTGTATTGATTATCGGGAGTTGAATCATGTCACCATCAAAAATAGGTATCCATTGCCACGTATTGATGACTTGTTTGACCAGTTGTAAGGAGCCAAATTCTTTTCAAAGATTGATCTTCATTCCGGATATCACCAATTGAAGATTAGAACCGATGACATTCTAAAGACGACTTTCAGTACTCAGTACGGGCATTATGAATTTCTAGTCAAGTCCTTTGATTGACTAATGCTCTCGCCGCCTTCATGGATATGATGAACCGAGTATTCAAGGAATATTTGGATCACTTTGTGGTCGTCTTTATTGATGACATCCTTATTAATTCCAAAACCATGAAGATCATGAGCAACACTTGAGGCTGACACTCCAAAAGCTTCGTGAATACAAGCTTTATGCCAAGTTGAAGAAATGCGAATTCTGGCTTAAGGAAGTAGCATTCCTTGGGCACGTAGTATCAAGTCATGGAATATCTGTTGACCCAACAAAGATTGAAGTAATTCAAAGCTGGAAGCAACCTAAATCAGTGACCAAAGTACGTAGCTTTCTCGGTTTAGCTGGTTATTATCGGAGATTCGTGGAAGGATTTTCTCGAATCGCTACTCCATCGACTCAAATTGACTCGAAAAGATACAAAGTTTGATTGAGCGAAGAATGTGAGAAGAGTTTTCAAGAACTCAAGAGGAGACTCATTTAAACTGCTCGACAATACCATCCGCCTCGAGGGATTTGTCATCTCTGATGATGCTTCTGCAAAGGGTTGGGATGTGTTCTCATGCAACATGGAAAAGTCATAGCCTATGCCTCAAGATAACTTAAAGAATATGAGAGGAATTATCCTACTCATGATCTAGAGTTAAGCAAATGTTGTCTTCGCACTAAAGATTTGGAGGCATTACTTGTATGGGGAGAAGGTGGAGATCTTTACGGATCATAAAAAGCCTCAAATATTTCTTTACTCAAAAGAAACTCAACATGCAACAACGACGTTGGCTTGAACTGCTGAAAGATTATGATCATACCATCCAATACCATCCTGAAAAGCGAATATGGTAGGTAGCGCATTAAGTAGAAGATCATATGCAATCACGAGTGCAATATTGTCAACGCAAAGGCCCATTTGTGTGACTTGCAAAGGATGGAGATAGAGTTAAAGACTCTAGGACCCATGTGATGATGGTGAATATCACGAGTAGAACCGACTTTAATCGATAAAGTTAAAGTCGCTCAAGTTCTGAGACACTGAGCCGATGTGTATGAGGAAGAAAGTGCAAGAAGGTGCTATGCGCAAGCACGAATCGATGAAGAAGGAATACTTGAGTCAAATTCGGACTTTGTGTTCCTAACGACCACGATTTAAAGTATAAAATCATGATGGAGGCGCACAACACACCGTTTGCAATCCATCCTGGGAGTACCAAAATGTATCATGATATTCTTCATACATTTTGGTGGAGCAATATGAAGAGAGAGATATCGTTGTTTATCTCAAGGTGTCTAACTTGTCAACGAGTTAAAGCGGAGCATCAAGTACCAAAAGGTCCATTGCAACCACTTGAAATTCCAGAATGGAAGTGGGAGCACATTACCAAGGATTTCGTTACCAGTCTTCCTAAGGTTTCTCAAGGCATAGATGCGATTTGGGTCATTGTTGATAGATTGACCAAGTCCGCTTTCATTTCTTCACCGACACGAGAAATATATACACTTGAACGCCTCGTGCAGTATGTACATAAATGAGATTGTAAGACTGCATGGTATGCCTAAGTATCCATAGTTTCGATCGAGATCCAAGATTCACTTCACGCATTTTGGGTTAGTTTGCAAAAAGCTATGGGCACAGACTTCACGATTTAGCTCGACATTTCATCCTCGAGACGGACGGACATTCTCGAGGACTATTCAAACTCTTGAAGATCTATTAAGACTCGTGTCCTTGATTTCAAGGAAGTTGGGACAAGTTCTTACCATTGGTGGAGTTTTCCTACAACAACGCTTATCAAGCAAGTATTGGCATGGCTCCATTCAAGTGTTGTATGGAAGAAAGTGTCGCTCTCTCGATATCTTTGGGATGAGGTGGGTGAAGCAACGTTGTTGGGACCGGAGTTGGTATGTATGACTACAGAAAAGATTCAAACGATCTGACAACGTATAAAAACCTCACAAGATCGACAAAAGAGTTATGCTAATCTTCATCGAAAGGACGTGGAATTCGATATAGGAGATCATGTGTTGTTGCGTGTTGCTCTATGGAAAGGAGTTACGAGATTTGGAAAGAGAGGAAAACTCAATCCTCGATTCATCGGCCCATTTTTTATCCTCGATCGAGTAGGAACTGTGGCCTATAGACTCGTTTTACCGCCAAGTATGTCTCGTGTTCATAACGCTTTTCACATATCCATGTTACATAAATATGTGAAAGACCCGAACCACATTATCGAAGTTAGAACCCTATCGAAATAGCGGAAGATGTGACGTATGAAGAGGTTCCTGTTCAAATCTTGGATAAGAAGGAACATATTCTATGCTCCAAGGTAATACCTCAAGTCAAAGTTTTGTGGAGAAACCACGATGTTGAGGAAATGACTTGGGAGTTAGAATCTGAAATGAAATCAAGGTATCATTACCTCTTCGACATACCAGGTACGTACCCTAATTTCGAGGGCGAAATTTCATAAGAAGGGGAGGTTGTAAGACCCCAACTTTTATAAATAAAGATGAATTTTCTATAAATATTATTTTTAAATATTATGGAGTAAATTTGATATAATGTTATAGTTGTAGGTAATATTTATAAATTTTGCAAAGTAAGTAAGTTGTTATAAAATATTAGTTTGGTGGGGAATATTCTTTTAGTAAGGGAATATTAAATGACGACTAAGACAATCATTAGTGGACCCCACAACGGAATTATTGTTGGATTGAGAAAACGATAAAAATACTTTATGAAAATAACGGATTTTGAGGTGTTACTGTTAAAAGCTGTTGAACTACCCAAAGTAGTAAAAATGCGATGTCTGTGGTTGCATGGTAGCACAGTAGCTTTGGTATTGATTATTGATGCTTACGTGAGAAGTCACTCAATATACTCAATTATTGATACGATAATTCTTTGCATCATATCTCTTATATTATTGATTTAATTATTGTCACAAGATCATCTCAGATAATATGTTATATTATTAAATCAATAATTGAGACGACAAGTTATAAATGATTAATAATTATTGAAAGATTAAATATGCGTTGATTAAAAATAAAATGATTTGTGGTAATATTTATTCAATCCTTGATGTATATAAAGAGTCTATTATGAGACGCGTTTGTGGTAAGTTTGGTTATTTTATGGGGGCCCATATGTCATCATCTAAGAGTCTCTTCAAATCATATAGTAATTACCTTCTCACAATAGTAATTACCTTCAAATCGATAGTAATTACATTCGTTAATAGTAATTACCTTCATCAATAATAATTAGCTTCATCAATAGTAACTACCTTTACCAGACGTCAAACCACTTCCCGTTTCATATTACAAAGGTCCGAACCAATTGTCGTTTCACATTACAAGCGTCCAAATCACTTTTCTTTTCACATCACGGTCATCAAGCCACTTGCTTTTCACATTTCAAGTGCTAAGCTAGAAATCTTCTATAAATAGAGGCCTAGTGCTTCATTCTTTTCACTTAATTCATTCAAGCTATAGAGAGAGAAAGTATAGAGAATAAGAGAAAGAAGAAGAGTATTTTGTTAGTACACTCTTTGCGTTATTCAATCTACTAATGTAAGGGGTGTTATTCTTTCTTATTCATGAAGAGAACTGCTTTTATTCCATTGCTTATTATTCTCATTGGAATAACTTTTGTATCACGCTGGTTTTACCTATACTTGGTGACATTCTTCTATTATTCTATTGGAACATCCCGTCTGCATGTGTTTTACACCGGACCTATTATTATTCTCGTTGGAACATCATGTCTGCGTGTTTTTTCACCGACTGGTTAAAATCTTTATTATTCTCATTGGAACATCCTGTCAGGTGCAAATTTTGCCTCCGACCGGTTCCGTTATTATTATTCTGTTGGAATAACTTTGCTGCATAAAATCTTTAGCATGCATGGTGATTTCTTTTGTTATTCCATTCTTTATTATACTCGGTTGGTTAAAGTTTTGACTTCATACTCCATGAAATTAGTAGAATATCCTTGATATTTAAGCTTCATCCAATATCTTTTCATGGAAATATTCTTCCGATCATTCTTGAATTTTTACTCTATAAAGCAATATCATGTTGACAATTTGGACATTATTAGTTCTGGATAAATTAATTCTTGAACTTGTTTTATTGAATTCTTATATCATTGTCATCATCCTCATGTTTATATTATGTTGAAAGTCATCTACATGGCACCTGTGGTGCATAGATGGACTTGGTATGATTATGACCAGGGATTATTCGGTGTAATCATGACCGTAATGTTACAAATGATGTGGTAAAAGATATCATTGGCCGTAGTGCATTGATGGACAGTTGTTGGCATGATCATAACCATTAATGAATACACGAATGACCTTGGCTGTAGTGCATGGATAATTTGTGGTCGTGATACTAAAGAATATCCTTGGTCGTAGTGCATGGGTGATTCAATGATGTGGATTATTTATTAAGCTGAGTCCCAGCGATAAAAGTCATGAAAAACCTTTTAAATCATAAAAGATAGTAGATTTTATTCTCTACTTGACTCTTTTAATGGATTGCTTGTTCCGCTGCAGTTAAACTTGATGTTGTTATATTTTATCAGTTTAACACTGTTGAAGGCTAACGATAATTTATTCTGCATTAATTTATTAGTCATAATATTTCTTAATGGGCTAGTTGAGCTCACCCTTTCTTTCACTGTTCTCTTCAGGAAATGAGAACATAGCAGGGACTAGTCGGGGAACGGAGTGACAGTCCAGAGGATAGCATTAGTAGTCCTTACTATTCTATGAAATAGTGTGTTAATAATTGTAATGAGGACTCCTTTTGAGTTTGTTTAATCTCTAGTAGACAATAATTGTATTCAAACTCACAATTATGTTTTGTCGTATTGTACACGACAGTTATATTAGTAAGTTGTATTTGAATTTTGTACCATGTATCTGACGATCTAAGATGGGTGATGTATACCTAATTTTGGGGGCGTCACAGAAGTAACACGAGAGGTGGTAATAATAATCAGAAGAGAATGTGGTCTAACAACACGTCAACTGGAAATCAGCAAGGAGGTCAAAAGAAGAGGATCGAAGCATGCCCGACCTACGGGAAAGCTCATTTGTGAGTGTGTATGAAGGGTAAACGAGTGTGCTACAATTGTGGTAAGGAAGGCCACATAGCTCCTAACTATCTTAACCCAAAGAAGGGTGCTTGCTTCAATTATGGCTCAAAGGATCATCTTGCAAGGGACTGTCCTAAGAAGGGATCTCGATTGGCAGGATTAGGAGGAAATAGAGGAAATTACGGTGGAAGCGCCCTGACTATCACAGGAACAACCGCAACCAACCGACCGACCGCCAAGACATTCAACATGACAGTGCAGGATGCTGTGTAGTCTCGTGATGTTGTGTCAGGTATCATTCCGTTCAATAAAGTTAATGCTTATGTATTATTTGATTCAGGTGCTACTTGTTCATTTATATTCGATGACTTTGTTAGTTCCCGGAGGCACAACAGTTATCTAGAAGGGGGGGTTGAATAGATATTTAAAATCTTTTTCGTTTTAACTTGTTAATTGATAGTGATTAAAACTTAGTGGAATTAATATTTGTTTTAATCTCCCTTAAGATAGTGAGTTTATGAGAGTGAGGCAGTTATAGCAGTTATGGCAGATATAGCAGTTATAGCAAGAATATAATAGACACAATCGTATTAAGTGTTTCAGAGCACTTAAGGCTCCTAGTCCACTCTTCTAAGGATGTCTTTTACACTTTTCTGAATCACTCTGATTCCTTCTAGACCAGCAGTCTAGGAACTTCTTAGTTCACTCTTGAACTCTTCAAGTCCAGTAGACTTGGCTCTTCACAGTTCACTTAGAACTCTTCAAGTCCTTCTGACTTGGAACTCTTACTTCAGTTGATTGATAGTTGTTGAGTTCTTGATGGTTGTTACTCAGTTGTTGTTTAAGCACTTGTTCGAAAGAAATGAGTAGCTGAGCAAGCTTTTCTTTTTCTCAGATCGTAGAGTTGAGCTTTGAGAGTTCTTGTACGTTTTTGTTCAATACTTGGTTGGTCTCTCTCATTTTCTTGATCTGCATATATGTGATCTTGAAAATAATCCGTTGGATCCATCCGTTGAAGCATTAAATGTGTTTGACATTTCGGTTCTTTGATGGAGACTTTTCTGCACATCTTTTGGATTGCATTCTGGCCCACTGACACAATAGATTGCTTTCTCACCTAACACCTAAAAAGGTGTTTTTCTCTTACCAATGGTACTTTTCTTAGCTTCTTCAACACGTTTCTTTGTTGCATACTAAGGATATCCTTGATGTCTTTGGGACTGATGAGTATTACAACATTTAGAACCCATTCCACATTTGTTGGAGTTTGTCTCCACACAAAACGTGGAGCTTGATGCTTCTGACACAAGACAGATAATACTCTACGATTCAGATCGTGGTGACTTGTTGCCTTGGTGCTTGGTCTAATGCTATCAGCAGAGAGCACTATGATTTCTATTAAATACTTGCACACTACGATCTTTGCTTGCTTGAGTTGTAAACTCTACTTTTCCGAGAGCACACTACGATCTCTGAGTTGGCTCGGTAAACGTTGGGACCACTCTACGATTTTCGAAGAGGCCCTTCAAGGCAGGCACACTACGATCTTTGAAGCTCTACGTTTCTGCCTTGACTTCTGCAATGTTGATCAGATTGATACACTACAAATTCTTCGAAGCCTATCTATTACATCTCAAGATCAACCTAATAGCTTTGATCTTTCTAACTATACATTCATTTACAGAATGATACACGTTAAGAGCTTAGATCAACCTAACAAATTTGATCTATCACTAAGTCCTTATACATATATTCTTTGAAGGACTTTACAAATAATCATGAGCATTTACATTTAAAAGATCAAATCAAAATATGCATTCTCCCCCTATTTGATGTTGACATAACTAAGGAGATTTGTTGTCATGATTATTAGTTACTAGATGTAATTGAAGGAAAGTAAACATGACTTAGTATTTCAGTGAGCAGTTGAAATTTCTAGAGAATATGTGTTGGTCTTTTTACCGATCAATATATGCGTGCAAGTATACACGGTCAACAAGTAATAAAGAGTAAGTAAAGTATCGTTCCCACGGAGAATTAACTAGTAAAGTTCACCAAGCATTAACCCATAACAATCTCAGTCTTATTTAAACGAATGATATTATATTTTATATTTAAACTACGAAATTAAATAAACCTAACTATTCCTAGAGTGAGACTAGATATTGAAGACCTGAGATCACAATTTCATCTATTGAATCATTTAAATCAACACACTTCCAGTTAAGCCAAATTAATTATACCAGATTGTTAGTTGAGAACACGAAAGTGAAGTATAGCCATCTCTCAATAAACCATACCCATATCATATATAATCCATAATTGATAGAATGCACATCAACACCCACATTACCAAAACCACTATATGTCTATGTGATTTACAAATAATTAGGGTTTAAGCCCAAATTCTTAATTGACTACGAGCGATGCCTCGGTATATGTCTATTCTAAGCACAAATCATACATTCCATCACCATGTAGAACATACAAATACAAGCTATCAAGATCAGATCTAAACTCATACTTCGTCTTTCAAGTCCATATGGATTATCACAATAATTGATGGCCAATCAACTAAGCAAATAAGCATGAATCTTAATAGACAATCTTATAGCAATCAATAAGGCTAACAATGAAATATATCAGAATAAACTAATCCATAGAATCCATTGCAATTTTATAATAGAGTTTAAATCATAGTTGAATCAAATCTATCATCCACATATTGAATAAACATCACAAGATTACAAATAAGAACCAAAGAGAGGATAAAAGTAGAGAATTGAAGTGCAAATCTGTTCTCCTGCTCCAAGATGGAATCTCTGATGCTTCCCAATTGCTTCAAGTCTTCAATCTCATCAACTCTAGAAATCACTACGCTAATCTACTCTAATCTAATATAAAAATTAAAGAGAAGAAAGCAAATAATGATAGCTTATTGATATGCCAAGGGGTGGTCTCTCTTTTCATTTGATAATACGTCTAATATATAAGCCCTCATTCCCCCAACACTTAAAATTTCAAAAATAAAATACAACAAGAATCAAGTAGCTGCGATCGATGGAAGCGCGTGTGCACACATGATCCCTTTATAAGCAAACAAAGCCTTGGTAGCGAATGCAAAATAAGTTATGCGCGGTTGACATGTTTTGCTTTTTCAGAAGCCATGGCTCTCTGATCTGCATCCTGTGCTTTCTTCTTTCACTCTGCTTCTTTGACATGTTACTCTTCCATCTTTGTTCATTAATGCTCATTTTCATTTGTCCACTCAACCCTCTTGTCATGTCATCACTGATCTCATGCCACATACAAACGCCAAGCTATGCCATTTCTTGTACTTTTACACCAAAGGAGTTCTCGATACATATAATGCAAAATAACACGAAATGCAACTAAAAACACACTAAAATGTACTTGAGATGGGCATAGATCTCATGAATTGATATCCAATAAGTAAGTGTAAAACATACTTATCAAATACCCCCAAACTTGAACTATTGCTTGCCCTTAGGCAATGCATATGACATAAAACACTAAAAATTCAACTACATGCTATGGAACTAAATCACGATGCAAATGAGTCTCACATTCTCCAGCTATAATAGAAATTCAGTCCACAATGTCTCAGCGAATTATCCAGATTTAAGAATATAAATTCAAACCAAACTATAGGCATAATATCATACACTCAAATAATTCGTATATGCTATAAAGATGATGATGTGTTGTGTTGTGTTCACCCAAAACTTGATTAAGGCAAAGAATACATATGTTAAACTGTTCAAAAATAGAAAATCACAGCCTAAATTAAGATTCATGTATACTTATGCAACAAGGACTGTTTTAACATATCAAAAAAAACTACGGTTCAACAATGGGCTTAACTACTTTATTACTACTCATGAGGGCGATTTTCGCTCTTTCCCGCGATGTTTATTGCTATTTTTTTCTTTTTTTTTTCATTATAGCGAGTGCATTTTACGCTCCATCTCGCTCCTTCAAAAGAGTCAACAATTCAGCTCAAGAATTTTTCAAGATAGCTCTCTTTTTCTTTTTTCTTTTTTTATACATAGCATACCCATGTTTTTCCAAAGTTTGAATGTAATTGTTTTATACAGTCTAAGTTCACTTTCCACATATTTCTCTTTTTAAAACCACATTTTCTATTGAGCAATGCAACACATCATTCTTATGCCTACAAGCAATTGTGAACACGACAGTGCAAACCGAAAGCATTTAGACAACATAATGAGTTACAGCGTGTAAAACATTATATCTAAGCTCATGTTATCCAACATATTCAACAATCCTTCAAAATTCACATTCATCATAGGCTAGACAAAATTTCCATAAAGCTAGAATTTGGGAGACATGCAATTATTAACTAACACATAAATATGTAAACTTTTAAACTAAACATGCAAATGCTATATGCAACTATACTACTACCCCAATACCCCCAAACTTAGAATATTCATTATCTCAATGAATAGAGATATATGGTTAGAGAAACTCCCCTAATGGTCAGCTGCACCACCCTCGTCGGGTGGTGAATCCCGTGGTGGGTATAGCTTGGCAGTCCCGAACTGTGACCACTCAAGCATTGTCCCTTGCTGTGCAAACGCCTCTGCCAATGACGTCGCGAGACTCGTAGCAAATGCTGCAAAGTTGTCATACATCGCGTCGACCTTTCGCTTCAACCTTCGAAGCTGTCGATCCCCAGTAACAGCATTGGCTTAGGTTGATGTTCCTTCTTTTTCAAAATTCGGGGTCGGGCGCGACCGCGCGTTTTTTCAATGGAGACATGGCGCGAGAGCGCGAGAGCTATTTTTGTATAGACTTGCAGCACGGGCGTGCAGGTTTTCAAAGCATACATCGTGCGGCCGCGCGACCCTGCTTCCTGCAATTCCAATCTGCATCTTCCAATACAAAACACAGTGATGACTGCTTTTCAATTCTCCTGCATAACACCAATTAACCATGTCAAAGTATGAACTACTGAATACGCAAAAATGACCATCTAATCATCATAATCTCTATACTATACTCAAACATAGTCCAATACAAATTCAGCTATGAATGCACTTATGCAGAACAAATCAAACTATCATAATTAAAAATGAAAATGAACTAACAAAAACAATCTAAACAGAATAATTAAAAGTTAGAGATAGAAACAATGGGTTGCCTCCCATCAAGCGCTAAGTTATAGTCAATTAACTTGACTCTTTTCTTGACATCGCTATCCAATTCCTCTACGATAAGCTAGGAACCCTCCATCCATTAGAACCGCTATGTGCTTTGGTTGGTTCCCAATCATGAGAGTCTTCAGATTGAAGCCACCTAGCATATTTCCTGTATATGATATCCCTAGTTCCATTGCATCGCTAGGTACTTCTCCCATTTCACATTGAGGCATGAAAGATACAACGAGCTTTTCTTCTTCTATTATCTCTTCCTCAGCCCACTATGGTTTGTAGGAGGCCTCATTATCATAGAAATTCTTGCTTTGGATATGACTACCAAGGGGACATGGATGTGGAAATTTTTACTAAATTTTTCAACTCTAACTGAGAAGGCACTCGGGGTATTATACAAGTCAGCTCATGTTCTTCATTTTCCATACCCCCAGTTGTCTCCTCAATGTCCACTCCTTTCAGTTTATTCAGTGGCATGTACACTTCTGGCTCTCCATCAGTTTCATCGTCCATGTCATAGCACCAATTGTTTGGAGGGTGATTGTTCAAGGCTTCGAACATTTGATCCATATGATTCTGAATATTTCGAATTGACCTCTCTTGCTCAATCATATTCTCCTTAGTTGATGCTACAAATTTGAACCACAATTCCTCCAACCTTGAATTTTCTTGTTCAGTTCTGAAATTCCTGTGTTGAGGGCCATTCATTGAAGAGTTAATGAGTTGTTCCATCTGTTGATTAAGATTCTGGGTTGATAACTCTTGACTCATTATCATCTCTTCCTTTTCTGCTATAATCCATGACATGATTTCTTTCAACTCAGAATTTTCTTCTTGTTGCATTGGAGGTGGGTATGAGAAATCTGATGCATATGTTGGACTTGTAATGCAGTCTTGGTCTTGATAGTTACAATTCCATTCATAATCTGGGTGATATCCCCAACCTTGATGATAATTGGGATTAACATAGCTGTTGGAGTAATCACCCCCAAACTGTACTTGTCCAACCCCGATGTTGCATTGATAACTCGAATGCTTGCCATCATAATATTCACATATAACTGCTATCTCTCGAGTATGTTGGGCTGCAAGAACATCCAACCTCTCTGAAAGTGTTGCAATTTGTGCTGACAATGTCAAAAATACATTGAGTCCTTCAGTTCTTGTGTTCCTTGGTTGAGTCATATTTGCATAAGGCCATTGATAAGCAAAGTCACCCATGGTACTTGAAAAGAGAGAAATATAAGAAGATAATTAAAACAAAATAAAAATGTTTAAATTAAGACCAATTTGATTGAAATTAATGTTGGCAAAAAAATATTAAAATAATTCTCAATTATCTACGCGCCAAAAAACTCGTTAGTAGTTTTACCGATCAATATATGCGCAAGTATACACCTGGTCAACAAGTAATAAAGAGTAAGTAAAGTATCGCTCCCACTTTTAGAATTAACTAATAAAGTTCACCAAGCATTAACCCATAACCATCTCAGTCTTATTTAAACGAATGATATTATATTTTATATTTAAACTACGAAATTAAATAAACCTAACTATTCCTAGAGTGAGACTAGATATTGAAGACCTAAGATCACAATTTCATCTATTGAATCATTTAAATCAATACACTTTCAATTAAGCCAAATTAATTATATCGAATTGTTAGTTGAGAACACGAAAGTGAAGTATAGCCATCTCTCAATAAACCATACCCATATCATATATAATCCACAATTGATAGAATGCACATGAACACCCACATTACCTAAACCACTATATGTCTATGTGATTTACAAATAATTAGGGTTTAAGCCCAAATTCTCAATTAACTACGAGCGATGCATCGATATATATCTATCCTAAGCACAAATCATACATTCCATCACCATGTAGAATATACAAATATAAGCTATAAAGATCAAATCTAAACCCATACTTTATCTTTCAAGTCCATACGGATTATCACAGTAATTGATGGCCAATCAACTAAGCAAATAAACATGAATCTTAATAGACAGTCCTATAGCAATCAATAAGGCTAACAATGAAATATATCAGAATAAACTAATCCATAGAATCCATTGCAATCTCAGAATAGAGTTTAAATTATAGTTGAATCAAATCTATCATCCACATATTGAATAAACATCACAAGATTACAATTAAGAACCAAATAGAGGATAAAAGTAGAGAATTAAAGTGCAAATCTGTTATCCTTCTCCAAGATGGAATCTCTGATGCTTCCCAATTGCTTCAAGTCTTCAATCTCATCAACTCTAGAAATCACTACGATAATCTACTCTAATCTAATATCGAAATTAAAGAGAAGAAAGCAAATAACGATAACTTATTGATACCCCAAGGGGTGGTCTCTATTTTCATCTGATAATACATCTAATATATAAGCCCTCATTCCCCCAACACTTAAAATTTCAAAAATAAAATAAAGTCAAGAATCAGAAGAGTCGATGAAAGGGTCACACAAGAATCCCTTTAGAAATAAGCAGCGGCGCGCCATGAAAGTACAAAATAAGTTATGCCCGGTTGATGGCACGGCGCATGTTTTAGCTCAGATATGCATATGACGCAAGCCTGCTTGAATTACGCATCCCGTGGCTTTGTGCTGCTTATTACTTCTTTGACATGCTACTCATGCATCTTTGTTCATCAATGCTCAGTTTCATTTGTCCACTCGACCCTCTTGTCATGTCATCACTGATCTCATGCCACATACCAATGCCAAGCTATGTCATTTCCTGCACTTTTACACCAAAGGAGTTCTCAGTACATATAATGCAAAATAACATGAAATGCAACTAAAAACACACTAAAATGTACTTGAGATGGGCATAGATCTCGTGACTTGATATCCAATAAGTAGGTGTAAAACCTACTTATCAATAAGCATGAATTTATTGATGTTCAAAGAGTAATACATTTTAGCTTTACATCAAATAAGAATTAAGGTTTCAACTTATCTCTGTTTCTTTGGTCTTTTCCGTGGAGGATTGGCATACTCCTCAGCCCTTCTTTGCCTGCTTGCTTCATCCCTTCTAGTTATCTCTTCCAGCTCACTTGGGTTTATCCTTGGGTTGTGATCATGCCTATTCATGAATGCAGGATCTCCAATTGGCATTCTAACGCCTGTAATGGTCACATTTTATGAGCTGGTAGCTGGCTCTTGACTCCTTATTGGCTTAGCCATTAAGACTTCCTGTTGATTAGATCGTTGAGTCTGATTGCTTGATCGTGGAGTCTGTTGGTGGAATTGTCTTGCAGGAGGGCTTCTTGAAGCTTGAGTATGAAATTGTCCTATGTCTCTTCCCTAGCTTCCTTGAACTCCTCAGCCTCTGCCCTAGCCTCCTTGAACTCCTTCCCTTTATTCTCCCACTTTGTGTCAGCATCAAGGGTTCGAATGTCTTCAGATAGGCGAGTTACTCCTTGGACAAGCTCATTGAGTTGGCTTTGTGTTTGAGCAATGTCCTCTCAATTTTCCTTGACCAGAGCTTCAGACCAAACTTCTATGTTCTGGAGGACAGCTAAAACAGTGTCAGTTTACTGTTCTTGGTTACATAGGCTTTCTGAAATACTTTGACTGCAATTTTCAAGTTGATGATGTTCTCCATCATAAGGTTATTCTGGGATTCTTAAGATTTCTGTAGTTCAAGAACAACCTCTCTTTGTTTAGTGGTTATCCGAAAGTGAATATCATCTATGTCCTTCATGCTTTGAAGCACTTCCTTGATAGTTTCTCTTAGCTTCTTTGTACACACAGTATTCAGAGTGCTTGGGAGATTGTTTGCAGCAGTGATCATTTGAGTCAGCCTGAGATGAATGTGTTCTGAGTGAGTTTCAAGGCTTTCATCGATGTCCTTGATTATGTTCTTGGACACTTCATTCAAGTCAGCTCATGTTCTTCATTTTCCATACCCCCAGTAGTCCCCTCAATGTCCACTCCTTTCAGTTTATTTAGTGGCATGTACACTTCTGGCTCTCCATCAGTTTCATTATCCATGTCATAGCACCAATTGTTTGGAGGGTGATTGTTCAAGGCTTCGAACATTTGATCCATATGATTCTGAAGATTTTGAATTGACCTCTTTTGCTCAATCATATTCTCCTTAGTTGATGCTACAAATTTGAACCACAATTCGTCCAACCTTGGATTTTCTTGTTCAGTTCTGAAATTCCTGTGTTGAGGGCCATTCATTGAAGAGTTAATGAGTTGTTCCATCTGTCGATTAAGATTCTGGGTTGATAACTCCTGACTCATTATCATCTCTTCCTTTTCTGCTATATTCCTTGACATGATTTCTTTTAGCTCAAAATTTTCTTCTTGTTGCATTGGAGGTGGGTATGAGAAATTCGATGGATATGTTGGACTTAGAATGCAGTCTTGGTCTTGATAGTTACAATTCCATTCATAATCTGGGTGATATCCCCAACCTTGATGATAATTGGGATTAACATAGCTGTTGGAGTAATCACCCCCAAACTGCAGATTTGTCGAACCTCAGATGTTGCACCGATAACTCGGATGCTTGCCAAAGACAATATTCATATATAACTGCTATCTCTCGAGTATGTTGGGCTGCAAGAACATCCAACCTCTCCGAAAGTGTGGCAATTTGTGCTGACAATGTCGAAAATACATTGAGTCCTTCAGTTCTTGTGTTCCTTGGTTGAGTCATATTTGCATAAGGCCATTGATAAGCAAAGTCACCCATGGTACCTGAAAAGAGAGAACTATAAGAAGATAATTAAAACAAAATAAAAATGTTTAAATTAAGACCAATTTGATTGAAATTAATGTTGGAAAAAAATTATTAAAATAATTCCCAGACAACGGCGCCAAAAACTTGTTGGTCATTTTACCGATCAATATATGCGTGCAAGTATACACAGTCAACAAGTAATAAAGAGTAAGTAAAGTATCGTTCCCATGGAGAATTAACTAATATAGTTCACCAAGCATTAACCCATAACCATCTCAGTCTTATTTAAACGAATGATATTATATTTTATATTTAAACTACGAAATTAAATAAACCTAACTATTCCCAAAGTGAGACTAGATATTGAAGAACTGAGATCATAATTTCATCTATTGAATCATTTAAATAAACACACTTCTAGTTAAGCCAAATTAATTATACCAGATTGTTAGTTGAGAACACGAAAGTGAAGTATAGCCATCTCTCAATAAACCATACCCATATCATATATAATCCATAATTGATAGAATGCACATCAACACCCACATTACCAAAACCACTATATGTCTATGTGATTTACAAATAATTAGGGTTTAAGCCCAAATTCTCAATTGACTACGAGCGATGCATCGGTATATGTCTATCCTAAGCACAAATCAATACATTCCATCACCATGTAGAACATACAAATACAAGCTATCAAGATCAGATCTAAACCCATACTTTATCTTTCAAGTCCATATGGATTATCACAGTAATTGATGGCCAATCAACTAAGCAAATAAACATGAATCTTAATAGACACTCCTATAGCAATCAATAAGGCTAACAATGAAATATATCAGAATAAACTAATCCATAGAATCCATTGCAATCTCAGAATAGAGTTTAAATCATAGTTGAATCAAATCTATCATCCACATATTGAATAAACACCACAAGATTACAATTAAGAACCAAAGAGAGGATAAAAGTAGAGAATTGAAGTGCAAACTGTTATCCTGCTCCAAGATGGAATCTCTGATTCTTCCCAATTGCTTCAAGTCTTCAATCTCATCAACTCTAGAAATCACTACGCTAATCTACTCTAATCTAATATCGAAGTTAAAGAGAAGAAAGCAAATAATGATAGCTTAACTTCTCCTTCGCCGTCCTAAATCTTGTCACCTAAAGCAGTTTGTAGGATGATGCTAATAAATCGCCCGTAGAGCATCTTTTGAGTGCTCTTTGTCTTCTTTGAGCTTATTAACAATTTCCCAATCCATTCAAGCAATAGAGCCCCGTAGTTAAGTTGTATTTCATAACATATGGCAGTCATGAGTTTGAGTTGCACCTCATTTACAGATCGACCTGAGCTCTTGCAACATATACATTTTCCAACAATAACAACTAGAAATTCATACCTCAGTGGGAACTCCTTCTTCTTGAATCCTTTGACAGAGGGTGATTTCTTGTGATGCATATTTTTGAGTCCCTTATGGAAGTCTATGCCATCTATGGACGGATACCCTTCAGTTTTGAGGCCTAGGGCTAGATTGATGTCCTCAGCCTTTAGTCGTATTTCTACGTTCTTAACTTTCGCAGTGGTGGTGTTGTTTTCAAATGCACCATTATTATAGAATTCTTTTACCAGCTTCGGGTAGATCAATGTGTCTGTACCCAAGGCTTCTTCGAGACCCACCTTCTTCAGTAATGACAGAGTCTTGTGAAATTTGGGTTCAGCTGTTTTGAACTCGTCAAAACAGAGTCTGTAGCTGGAGATAACACTGGAAGCCGCCAATGATTTTCTTCCAAGAAGTGTGATTGACTGAGTTTTCTTCTGATTTAGGGTTTCTATTTTGAGAGAGGATGAGAGAGATAGTCTTTTGAACTTTTGATTTCAAAAAGACGATTTCAATTTGTACTTGTAGCTTCCCTCTCTCCATTTTTCTTAGTGGGACAGGTGTCGAATTTTGTTTGGCTCTACGAATTTTACTGAGAAGGATTGTACTGATTTACCCTTAGCTTCTGCAAAGCTAATGTGTCCTTAGGAAGGACTACGATCGTTGAGGTAGCTTTTTCATTCGTCGAATCTGAGCTACGATCGTTGAGTCTGTCCAGCATTTGTCGAGTCTGTTCCAGCATTCGTCGAGTCTGTTCCACCAATTGTCGTGTCTGAACTTCAATCGTCGAGTCTGTTCGGATCCTTGTGATGAGTTTTTGACTTAACATTCTTTTAAGGTAGCTCAGGAAGGGCTAACCTCCTAGAGTAAGTCAAGGGTTAGGTTTGTCCCTGAGGCGCTTATCAGAGAGATTGCTTTGTTTTGAAACTTATCATCATAGGATGCTCCTCTTGTTGATGGGATTCTGCTATCGTTGAGTCTGCACTACGATTGTTGAGTCTATGCTACGATCATTTTCTTTTCATGTCACTTCAGCTCTACAACCGTGGACTTCGCTTAATCATGTATATGATTTCAACCATAGCCTTTGTATCTGTATAGTTAGCACATACTAGAGCATATATTTCATGGTTATAAATTAAGCATTCCTAGCTCACTTATTAACTTGTTAAACCTGGATTCATCTAGAGGTTTTGTAAAGACATCAGCAAGTTGATTTTCAATTAGGATATATTGTAAAGATATAGTTCCATTTTGCACATGATCCCTAATGAAGTGATACCTTATTTCTATATGCTTAGTCCTAGAATGCATAACAGGATTATGAGTTTATTGCTATGGCACTTGTGTTATCACAGTGAATGGGAATGGATTTGAAATCAAACCCATAATCAGCTAGCTGATTTTTCATCCATAGGATCTGAGCATAGCAGCTGCCAGGAGCAATGTATTCAGCTTCTGCAGTTGAAGTAGATACTGAGTTTTGCTTCTTGCTAAACCAAGACACAAGTCTGTTTCCTAGCAATTGACAGGTGCCACTGGTACTCTTTCTATCTATTTTGCAGTCTGCAAAATCAGCATATGTGTATCTTGTTAGTTCAAATGAGGACTACTTGGGGTACCAAAGCCCCAAGTAAGGTGTACCCTTGAGATACCTGAAAATCCTCTTTACAGTAGATAAATGTGATTCTTTAGGGTTAGCCTAAAATCTAGCACATATGCATGTTACAAACATTATGTCTAGTCTCATGGCAGTTAGATATAGAAGAGAGCATATCATACCTCTATATTGAGTTATATCAATACTTTTACCTTTTTCATCTTTATCAAGCTTGGTTGCAGGAGCAATTGGGGTTTTCATGGGAGAGGCTGATTCCATGTCATACTTCTTGAGTAAGTCTTTGATGTACTTGCCTTGGTTTATTAAGATTCCTTCATTAGTCTGCTTTACTTGCAGCCCAAGGAAGAAATTCAGCTCACCCATCATGCTCATTTCAAACTTGCTCTGCATTAGCTTGGAGAATCTCTTGCATAACTTTTCACAAGAGAACCAAAATAATATCATCAACATATATTTGAACCAATAAAACTTTGTCTTTATGCTTTCTAAGAAATAATGTGGTATCTACTCTACCTCTAGTGAACCCATTTTAAATCAGGAAGTTAGTTAGTGTCTCATACCATGCTCTAGGTGCTTGTTTAAGACCATATAAGGCTTTGTCTAATCTATAAACATAATTGGAAAGAGATGGATTGATGAAACCTGGAGGTTGCTCTACATATACTTCTTCTTAGAGTTCTCCATTTAGGAATGCACTTTTGACATCCATCTGGAAGACTTTGAACTTCATGAGAGCAGCAAAGGCAAGGAAGATTCTGATGGCTTCTAGTCTGGCAACAGGTGCAAATGTCTCATCGTAGTCAATGCCTTCTTCCTGAGAGTAGCCCTTTTCCACTAATCTTGCCTTGTTCCTGGTTATTACTCCATCTTCATCCATCTTGTTTCTGAAGACCCACTTGGTTCCAATGACATGATGACTCTTTGGTCTTCGTACCAATCTCCATACTTTGCTTCGTTCAAATTGGTTGAGTTCTTCCTGCATGGCTTCTATCCAACTGGAGTCTTCCATAGCATCCTCTATCTTATTTGGTTCCATTTGTGATAGAAAGCTTTAGATAAAAGCATTCATTTTGGGTGGCAGCTCTTGTTTTGACTCTTTCACTCGGATCTCCAATGATTAGATCTTGAGTGTGATCTCTTACCCATCTATTTCCGGTTGGGACATCTGTCAAGATACCTTCTTATCTTAAATCTTCAAGATCTATTTCTTCTTCTTGGTGTGGAGGTTCGTTGTCTTGCATAGACCTCTCTACGATCTCATTTTCTTGCTCAACGATTTCACTATCCGCACTCACGATCGTGGTGTTGAGCTCGAGGACTTCATTCGTAGTGTCTGCACTATCGGTCGTAGTGTCTTGAAGCATTGTTTTGTCTAAGTCTGTTTCATCAAAGATGATGTGAATCGAGACTTCAGCACTCAGTGTCTTCTTGTTGAACACTTTGTAGGCCTTACTGTCTATTGCATATACAAGAAAGATACCCATATTTTCATGGGTCCTACTTTGTTAGTGCCCTTAGGGACCCAAATCTGTTTGATCTTGGGTCTCACATGCATGGAATTATAATAGCATCTTGTAGCCTTGTGGCAAACTTTATTGCACACAAAACACTTAGTATGATACATACCTGTGTGTGCGTGTGAGAGTTCATTCTCCATTTGGACTTTTGTGGTTCTTTAGTCATTCTTCTGTTAAACTGATTTTCCTTCTTCCACATGTCCTTGGGTCTCATGAAATATGAAAAGTGTATCTTACCTCTACTGTACCTTCCCAGTTGGTTCGTAGAGTTGGTTTTATTTAACTCTACGATCCTTAGAGGTTGGTGAGTAGAGGATGGGTTACTCTTCTCTTTTCTGAAGCCCAGACCAGCATGAGATCCTTTACTCCTTGGATTATGGATGGAAACAGTAGAACAAGGTTGGACTGGTTCTTCCTTCTGTGAGAATTTCACAAAGGTAATGCTTCTACTAAAATTTGAGGCATTACTAGTGCTAGTTTCCTTTGTCTTTTCCACACATGGCTCTGAGATGGATTCCCCAAAGCCTAAGCCTGTTCTGTCAAAAGTACTTCTCTGACTAGAGAGCAGGGAGTCCATGGATGATGAGGATTTGTTCCATGTAGAGATGGTCTTTTCTAGTTCCTCAATTTTAGAGGTTAGATTGGACTCTCTTAGTGCATTGAGTTCATTAGTTTGTTTTAAGATCTCATTCTCAGCCTCAAGCTTGGAGAGAAGGTTAGTACTTAGAAGAGTTGTTTCTAGCTCTTCTTGAACTTTCTTTTTCTCCTCTTGAAGAAGTGAATGATCCTTGAGATGTAACTCCTGAACCACTTCATGTATTGATGTAGATCATTTGTTATGCCATGCAGTGTAGTTCTCAAATCATTAATGTCTACATCAGGAGAGTTGAAATCAAATACCCCATCGAGACTTACTTCATGTATGTTGGAGTTTAGTTTGTCCTTTGCATATTTGGCCATTAGGCACAGATTAGCCATTTGTGGTTCTTCATCATTTCAGATTCGAGGATCGAGTCATTATGCTCAATCACTCCACGATCCTCCACTACCAAAATCATCTCTCTTCCTCGAGGCCTTTTGTTGCCTTTGTATTCCTTCTTTGCATGTGATTTCTTCTTTAGTTCTTCTCTGAGAGGTTTGTTGCAGTTGACAATGAAGTGGCCAGGCTTCTTGCAGTTGTAGCATAGATCATTCATTTGCTCCTAGCTGCTATAGTTGCTGACCTTCTTTGGCTTGTTGGTTTTGCCTTGACGCAAGAACCTTCTTAGCCTTTTTACCAGCATAGCAAAGTCTTCATCATCGTCTTCGTCTTCGTCATAGTCAATCTCAGTGTTAACCTTGGATGCACTTTCCGTTGCTTTGAGAGCAACACCCTTATCCTTCTTTCTTCCTTTTGATAGGGTTTCAGCTCGTTGAGTCAGCTCCAGTTCGTATGTCAGTAGATTGCCATATAGCTGTTGAAGTATCATCTCATGAAGATTCTTTTACTCTCGGTGGTTTTGGCATCCCATCTGCTTGGTAGGGCTCTCGTGAACTTTATGATTAGATCTTTATTTGGATAGATCTTCCCATAGGCTCGTAGAGAGTTGAGTAGAATGTTGAATCTCTCATAGGTGGCAGTTACGTTTTCTCCTTGAACATGAGCAAACATTTTATACTATTGTGTCAGGAATGATTGTTTATTTTCTCTTACTTCTTCCGTTCCTTCGTGCATGATGAGCAATGCTTCCCAAACCTCCTTTGTTATTTTGTTGTTGACAACGTTTCCAAACAAATCATTTTCTAAGGATTGAAACAAAATGTTCTTGGCCTTCTTGTCGAGTTGGACAGCTCTCTTCTCGTTGTCTGTCCACTCCTCTTTGACTTTGATTTGTATTCTGTTTGGATCGTCTGTGGTTGGTGCAAGCTTTGTTGGAACATAGGGCCCATTCTGAACAGTCTCAAATAGATCTTCATCTATTGAGTCCGT
This sequence comes from Panax ginseng, assembly GCA_020205605.1. NCBI lineage: Eukaryota > Viridiplantae > Streptophyta > Magnoliopsida > Apiales > Araliaceae > Panax > Panax ginseng. The sequence goes on along the minus strand of CM035148.1, from coordinate 90,871,255 downwards.
GTATGCTTGCATCCTGACTTTCCAGTTTGCAAATTTATCCTTGTTACACATTGGTGGCTTGCTGCCTCCTCCAGTCCTTGATTCGCTTGGTAAGTGTTCAATTGGATCTACTAAAGCTTGTAAGCTGTATAATAGAACCTGCTCTGATACCAATTATTAGTTCCCGGAGGCACAACAGTTATCTAGAAGGGGGGGTTGAATAGATATTTAAAATCTTTTCATTTTAACTTGTTAATTGATAGTGATTAAAACTTAGCGGAATTAATATTTGTTTTAATCTCCCTTAAGATAGTGAGTTTATGAGAGTGATGCAGTTATAGCAGTTATAGAAGATATAACAGTTATAGCAAGAATATAATAGACACAATCGTTTTAAGTGGTTCAGACCACTTAAAGCTCCTAGTCCACTCTTCTACTCCTCGAGTAGGAAATCCACTAAGGATGTCTTTTACACTTTTCTGAATCACTCTGATTCCTTCTAGACCAGCAGTCTAGGAACTTCTTAGTTCACTCTTGAACTCTTCAAGTCCAGCAGCCTTGGATCTTCATAGTTCACTTAGAACTCTTCAAGTCCTTCTGACTTGAAACTCTTACTTCAGTTGATTGATAGTTGTTGAGTTCTTGATGGTTGCTACTCAGTTGCTGTTTAAGAACTTGTTCGAAAGAACTGAGTAGCTAAGCAAGATTTTCTTTTTCTTAGATCGTAGAGTTGAGCTTTGAGAGTTCTTGTACGTTTTTGTTCAATACTTGCTTGGTCTCTCTCATCTACTTGATTTGCATATATGTGATCTTGAAAACTATATGTTAGATCCATCCGTTGAAGCATTAAATGCGTTTGACATTTCGGTTCTTTGATGGAGACTTTTCTGCACATCTTCTGAATTATATTCTGGCCCACTGACACAGCAGACTGCTTTCTCACCTAACACCTGAAAAGGTATTTTTCTCTTACCAATGGTACTTTCCTTAGCTTCTTCAACACGCTTCTTTGTTGCATACTAAGGCTATATTTGATGTCTTTGGGACTGATGAGTATTACAACGTTTAGAACCAATTCCACATTTGTTGGAGTTTGTCTCCACACAAAACATGGAGCTTGATGCTTCTAACACAAGATAGATGATACTCTACGATTCAGATCGTGGTGACTTGTTTCCTTGGTGCTTGGTCTGATGCTATCAGCAGAGAGCACTACGATTTCTCTTAAATACTTGCACACTACGATCTTTGCTTGCTTGAGTTGTAAACTCTATATTTCTGAGAGCACACTACGATCTCTGAGTTGGCTCGACAAACGTTGGGACCACTTTACAATTTTCGAAGAGGCCCTTCAAGGCAGACACACTACGATCTTTGAAGCTCTACGTTTCTGCCTTGACTTCTGCAATGTTGATGAAATTGATACAGTACGAATTCTTCGAAGCCTATCTATTACATCTCAAGATCAACCTAACAGCTTTGATCTTTCTATCTATACATTCATTTACAGAATGATACACGTTAAGAGCTTAGATCAACCTAACAAATTTGATCTATCACTAAGTCCTTGTACATATATTCCTTGAAGGACTTTACAAATAATCATGAGCATTTACATTTAAAACATCAAATCAAAATATGCATTCTCCCAACAGACTTTGCTAAGAACTTAGAATTGCCTAAGGATGAGTTAGAATACCCCATGAACATAGAAATTGTGAATAGAGAAATAATCCCTGTTAAGTACGTACATAACAACTGTAAAGTGGATAATAATGGTAATATCATGAACGTATATCTTATCCTTATTCGACTTGGGGAATTTGACGTTATCTTGGGAATGGACAGGTTATTCAATTACGAGGATGTAATTGATTGTCGGAAGAAGCGTATTAACCTTATGACTCCGACAAATGTTGTGTTTTATGGTAGCAAGTCGCCTAGACAAGCGAGTTATCTGACGATGATGCATGCCAGGAAGTTGTTAAGACAAGGCTATGTAGGATATTTAGCTTACATAGTCGACAGTTGTAAAGAGAATCCGAAAGTAGAAGAGATACTAGTAGTGAGGGACTTCACAGACGTATTTCTGGACGATTCGCCAGGACTTCCGCCAGATATAGAGGTTGAATTCGTGATCGATTTGGCACCAGGAATGGCTCTAATATCTAAGGCACCGTACCGAATGGCACCGATAGAAATGAAAGAATTGATGGTACAACTACAAGAATTACTGGACAATAAGTACATTCAACAAAGTGTACCGCCGTGGGGAGCGCCACTATTATTTGTGAAGAAGAAGGACGGAACGATGCGACTCTGCATTGACTATAGAGAATTGAATAAGGACACAATTAAGAATAGATATCCATTATCGAGGATGGACAACTTGTTTGATCAATTGAAAGGAGCGAGATACTTTTCAAAGATAGATTTGAGGAGTGGTTATCATCAACTGAAGGTGAGACCAGAGGATGTACCGAAGACAACGTTAAGAACGCGATACGATCACTACGAATTTTTGGTAATTTCATTTGGTCTAACGAATGCTCCTGCAACATTTATGTGTTTATTGAATGGAGTGTTCCAGCCATTTTTGGATAAATTCGTAGCGGTATTTATAGATGATATTTTGGTATATTCAAAAACCAAGGAAGAACATGAAGAGCATTTGAAGTTAACATTATTTCGAAATGCAAATTTTGGATCGAGCGGGTACAATTTCTTGGACATGTGATTGTTAAAGACGGAATTTTGGTGGATCCATCCAAAGTCGAAGTCGTGATAAACTGGGATCAGCCGAGAATGTCGTCGAAAGTACGAAATTTTCTTGGATTGGCAGGATATTACAGAAGATTCATTCAAGACTTTACCAAGATCGCAACTTTGTTAACGAATTTAACTCGAAAAGCTGTGAATTTTTTTTTGACGGAGAAGTGTGAGGAAAGCTTCCAAGAATTGAAGAAGAGGTTGAGTACAACACCTGTATTCTCTATACTGGATGATACAAGAAATTTTGTTGCTTATAGTGATGCGTCGCATAAAGGACTTGGCTGTGTGCTAATGTAAAATGGCAGAGTCATTGCGTATGCATCACGACAATTGAAGGATTATGAGAATGGGTATCCGACCCACGACTTGGAGTTAGCTGCAGTGGTTTTTTCTTTGAAAATCTGGAGGCACTATCTCTATGGGGAGAAGTATGAAATATATACAGACCACAAGAGTCTGAAATATATTTTTACACAGAAAGACTTCAATATGCACCAAAGAAGGTGGTTGGAGTTAATGAAGGACTATGATTGTGAGATTTTATACCATCTGGGTAAGGCAAATGTGGTTGCTGACGGCTTAAGTAGAAAGGGTCGGGAGAAATTAATGACGTTGACCGCTCAGGAGGAGCTAATTTGAGAAATGGAGATACTGGAGTTGGAAGTGAAGTATCCTATGAAGATCGACGAGAAGCTGTTCCAAATACAATCTGGTACAACCCTACTAGATAAAGTTAAGGAGGCTCAACTTCAGGATGAAGAATATAAAAAGGTGAAAAAGAAGATATCCGAAGGAATCGAACCAAGATTTAAGATGGATAAAGAAGGAATACTGAGATTTGAGAACAGAATTTGGGTACCGCCAGTACCAGAAATTAAGGAAGACATTTTGAGCGAGGCTTATAGTTCACGATATTCGATTCACCCTGGTAGTACCAAGATGTACCAAAATCTTCGACAATATTTCTGGTGGCCAAATCTGAAATGAAATGTTGAAGAGTGTGTTGCCAAATGTCTAACATGTCAGAAAGTGAAAGCAGAACATCAGAGGCCGAGTGGGTTGCTACAACCATTGGAGATCCCAAAATGGAAATGGGAACATATTACGATGGACTTCGTGGTTGGCCTTCCGACAACTCAGAAAGGCTATGACGTAGTGTGAGTTATCGTTGACCGATTGACAAAATCCGCACATTTCGTTCTGATCAAAATCAGATTCAACTTAGATCAGTTGGCAAGGTTATATGTGAAAGAAATTGTTTTGAGGCATGGAGTTCCGGTGTCAGTTGTTTCCGATAGAGATTCACGCTTTACATCGAACTTCTAGAAAACATCTAAAAGAATGCATGGGTACGCAATTGCGAATGACTACGATTTATCACCATCAGACAGATGGGCAGAGTGAAAGAACGATTCAGACATTAGAAGATATGTTAAGAGCTTGTATAATGGACTTTAAAGGAAATTGGGATGATCACCTACCGCTCGTAGAGTTCGACTACAACAAAAGTTACCACGCTAATATTAGCATCGCCTTATATAAGCGTTATCTGGTGAAGTGCAAAACTCCACTATCTTTGGGATGAAGTTGGTGAGAGACAATTACTAGGCCCGAAATTGATGCAGACATGACAAGAAATAGTTAAAGTGATTCGAACAAGACTGATTGCAGCTCAAGATAGACAGAAGAAAAACATTGATCCACATCATAAAAATATTGAGTTTGAATCGGGTATGTGTTCTTGAAGGTCTCTCCCTGGAAGGGAAAGATCAGGTTCGGAAAGAAAGAGAAATTAAGCCCAAGATTCATTGGACCCTTTGAAGTATTGCGAAGAATCGGAGAAGTTGCGTATGAGGTAGCCTTACCTCCAGCACTCGAGAATGTCCACAACGTCTTCTATGTTTCAGTTTTACGACCCTACAAACCCGATTATAAGCATGTAATTGAATTCGAACCCCTACATTTTGAAAAAGATTTATCTTACGAATAAATTCCTATTCAGAGTTTAGACAAAAAAAAAACAAGTTCTCAGAAATAAAAGTAATACCTTCTGTTAAGGTAATTTGGAGGAACCACAACGCTAAAGAAGCTACGTGGAAACTCGAAGAGAATATGATGAATAATTATCCTCATTTATTTACTAAAATTATGTGTAAGCGTCTGGGGACAAAATCTTTGTAAGGGGGGGGGGAATGTAATGAGACGAATTGATTGTGTTGTGATTCTGAGGACATAATCCTTTTAAGGGGGGAAAGATGTAACAAACGAGATTTTGTAATATTTATTGAATTAAATAAACATTCTCGATGATTTAATTATTGGATTAAATAATTAATTGATGTAATTGTGATAGATTAATTTAATTATATCTGTTATATTTATTAAATTAATGTGGAGATTTTTTTTTATTCAAAGTATGTAATTATGTGAGCTTATTAAATTAAAAGAAATATTTAATAAGCATAATATTATTCTAATTGCTAATTAATGAGTAAATTATTAATTTGACATAATTAATAAATGAGAAAATTCATTATGTGACTATGTGAATTAATGAGAAATTATTATATTTTATTTAAATTAAAGTAAATAAGATATTTAATTTATTTTATAAGGGGTGTGACATTATTAAATTATAGTATAATGGAGTAATGAAATTAAATGGGAATAAGTTATTAAGATTAGCCAAACAAGGCCTTAGGGGAGGTTGAGAGCAGTTAACCCATGATGGGTTAACTGACCACCACAACTGCGCTCTGTTTCCTTTTATAAAATTAATACGTCTTATTCTTCATTTGTTTGCAAAGTCTGAAAAAATAGTCAGAGAGAATTTGAGAATTTTTCAGAGAGAATTTGAGAGTGAGTGATTGAAGAAGCATCTGAGCCTACTAATCTATACTCTGGGTAATTCTTTTAAACTAATTTTAAATTACGTTGTTTAAGTTTTATAAGAAAATGGCTTTCAAGTTTTGTAAAAGCTCTGTAATTGAAAAAGTGTAAAGATTATGTGTTACATATTTGATAAGATGTCATCATATCACGTTTTACTATATATATTGTATAATTCCATAGCATCAGTTTCATAAAAACATGTTGTATATACTTTCTTCAAAATACAGAGTACGATATATGGCCATATGGCCCTTACATGCAATTTTAGTACGTTAAGCGTATGTTGTATCATAGATTTTACACTTGTATATAATTATGCATGTTAAAACGAAGAAAACAAACTTCAAATGAACAGATTTGATGTTATAATGAAACTGTAGTGTTGATTTTCATGTTTTGTGTTCAAGACTTTTAAAAACATCAAGAACAGTAAATTACATGTTTTGATTCTGCAAATTATGTGTTTTAACATGTTAAACTTATGCTAGAAGGGTTAAGTAGTAGTTATATGTGCATTACAGTGTTTGGGTATGTCTAAATTCGTGTAGGAATAATTTAATTGGAGGTTTTATTGCGTGTTCTCGCAATTTTCCTCAAATTGCGTAATCGAGAATCTTTTATTTGCATGACGCTGGCGCCAATTCCATGCCTTAAGGCTGTGCAGCGACACCAAAGGCTAAGCCATACCGCGCCATAGCGCCTAAATACCACCATGCCACAAATACAAATAGTACAAGTGTAAGACCCCAATTTTTATAAATAAAGGTAAATTTTCTATAAATATCATTTTTGAAAATTATGGAATGAATTTGATATAATGTTATAGTTTTGGGTAATATTTATAAATTTTGCAAATTACACAAGTTGTTATATAATATTCGATTGGTAGGGGAATATTCGTTTTAGCAGGGAATATTCGTACAACGGCACAATCATTAGTGGACCCCGTAACGGAATTATTGTCGGATTGAGAAAATGACAAAAATACTTTATGAAAATAACGGCAGAAGTTTTACCGTTAACTGTTGAAACACCCAAAGGTTAAAAAATACGATGTCTGGCGTAGTTGCACAATAGCACAGGTTTTGATTATTGATGCTTACGTGAGAAGTCACTCGCTTTTTGTTCAATTATTATTACAAATAATTGTTGCATAGTATCTCACGTTATTTGATTAAATTATTGTCAATATTTTATATATTATTAAATCAATAATTGAGACGACAAAGTTATTAATATTATTATTTGCAATATTAACGATGTCTCAAGTTACATGGCGAGAAGAGGTTTGGTCACCTAATTGCACGCCAATAGGAGAAATCCTTATTGGAAAGCCCTCTTTCACACGGAGCGACTTGGTCGATTAATATTGTGAATTATAATAATGATGATAAATGTTGTTAAAAAATATATTGAAGAAATTTTTATGAAGTATTTGTTGGACCCCCATTTACCCATTTTTCAAAATAATCGGTAGGAAGTTATAAAGTATATTTATATATGTGTGCTAGTGTGGGTGTGTGTGCAAGTGTGATAAATATATATATATATATATATATATATATATATATATATATATATATATATATATATATATATATATAAAGCATTCAATTGGGTAATGGTGGGAGGGGGATTTTTGGTAGTGCGGTAGAGTACTATTATTTATTAATTAATTATATATATATATATATATATATATATATATATATATATATATATATATATATATAGGTTTGACAAATTTGGCATAAGGGTATCAATTAATTCAACCTAGGTGTTTTTTTTCAAAGAATATGTGATAATTTATATATATATATATATATATATATATAATAAGTTTTGTTTTTATGAAAAATAGAATATATTATATTTTATTTGATTATTATATTAATACTTTGAAAAATCAAAGCGTCTGAAGATTTTTCTGTTACGTGAATCTGAGAATTATTTAAATCGTTGATGTTTCTTAAACAGTACACCTTCAATTCTCCTATAAATAGGATGCTTAGTTAGAATTGAAAACACACCAGAAGTTTCAGAGAATTCTTTTCTATAATCTTGAGCGTATTTCTTTAGAGTTTAAGAAAGCTTTGAGCGTAGTGCAAGTTTTCTTCAAGTATATCCCCGCCCTACCTGTTAGAGTATTCTTCTTTATGATGTAAGGGGTATTATTTCTTTTGTATGTATGAAGAGAACTTTTGATATTCCATTCTTTATTATTCTGCTGGAATAACCAGTATACGCGGACTACCCTATACTTGGTGACATTCTTTTAATATTCAATCTTTATTATTATTCTGTTGGAATATCACATGCATGCGTTTTCTGTACGGACTGAATTCATGTCTTTATTATTATTACATTGGAATATCACATACTGAAGTTTTTTACTGACTGATTCCGCCTTTATTATTCTATTGGAACATCCTCGCTCGGTGCGAATATCGCTTGACGATTTAGATTACTTATTATTACTGTTGAATAACTGTCTGTCTGAAATCTGCATGCATGGTGATTTCTTTTATTATTCCATTCATTATTATACTCAGTTGGTTAAAGTTTTGACTTCTATACTCCATGAAATTAGTGGAATATCCTTGATATTTGCGCTTCATCCGGTATCTTTTCATGGAAATATTCTTTTGAGCATTCTTGAATTTTACTCTACAAAACAGTATCATGTTGACAATTTGGACATTATAAGTTCATGGATAAATTAATTCTTGAACTTGTTTAATTGAATTCTTATATCATTATCATCATCCTCATGTTTATATTATGTTGAAAGTCATACGTGGCACATGGTGCATAGATGGACTTGGTATGATTATGACCGGGGATTATTCGGTGTAATCATGACCATAATGTTACAAATGATGTGGAAAAAGTCCTCATTGACCCGTAGTGTATTGATGGACAGTTGTTGGCATGATTATGACCATTGATGAATACACAAATATCCTTGGATGTGGTGCATGGATAATTTGTGGTTGTGATACTAATGAATATCCTTGGCCGTAGTGCAGGGATGATGTGGATTATTTATTAAGCTGAGTCTCAGCGATAAAAGTCATGAAAAACATTTTAAATCATAGAAGATAAGCAGATTTTATTCTCTACTTGACTCTTCTAATGGATTACATGTTCCGCTGCATTTAAACTTGATGTTTTTTATATTTTATCAGTTTAACACTGTTGAAGGCTAATGATAATTTATTCTGCATTATCTTAGTCATAATATTTCTTACTGGGCTAGTTGAGCTCACCCTTTTGCTTTCATTGTTCTCTTCAGTATAATTATGACCGTAATATTGCAAATGATGTGGAAAAAGTCCTCATTGGCCCATAGTGCATTGATGGATAATTTTGGTATGATTATGGCTATGGATTCTCTTGACGAGGTGCAAAGATGAATTGTTTTATAGCATGATCGGGCCATCAAGTGATAAAAATTTATCTTTGGCCCGTAGTGCATGGATAATTTGTGGTTTGTGATACTAATGAAAAAAGTCCGCATTGGCCCGTGGTGCATTGATGGACAGTTTTTGGTATGATTATGACTATAGATTCTATTTGGCCAAGGGTGCAAAGATGAATTATTTTATGGCATGATCATGACCGTTGATGAAAACACGATTATCTTTGGCCCGTAGTGCATGGATAATTCGTGGTCGTGATACTAAAGAATATAATTGGCCTGTAGTGCAGGGATGATTCGATGACATGGATTATTTATTGAGCTGAGTCTCAGCAATGAAATATTAATTCATGGATGTGATAATAATGAAAATCTTTGGCCGTAGTGCAAAGATGATTTAATAATTATGAGTATGAATTGTGATTTGGTATAACCATGATTTTTGATGTTTCAGGTGAAGATATGTGATGAAAATTATCTTCTTCCTGGGTGCGAAAGGGAATTCAGAATCACAATTATGATTATGAGTTATTCATATGATTGTGGACAGAAATTGTTGATTGATGTTACAGGGATAAAATATTATTGGTGGACTTTTAACATGGAGAAGATAATAGACCTGATGGTCTATTTGACTCTTCTAATGGATTGTTCATTCCGCTGCAACTATGGTTGAAAAGTTTTATCATCTACCATATGTTCTAAATCTCTGATTTATTATTGATGAAAGCTATTAATAATTTAATTATCTTTAGTCATGATATTCTTTCTTTGGGCTAGTTGTGCTCACCCTTTACGCTTGCAATTCCTTTCGGTAATAAGAGTGTTGCCGTAAGAGTGTTCTTACGGGTCGAGCGGGGATAACGGGGAATAGAATGATTGGTCTCTAGTCGCTGGAGGTTCTCCTAAATAGTATAGAAAAGTGTGTTGTATTCTATACATCATTTAGTAGTTATATTTGGTGAATCAAATAGGGTGAGGCGAACCCAACTTTGGAAGGGTGTTTTGCCACTATCATACAAGATGTCTAATGACATACAACCTCGTGTTCTCATAAGACATAGTTGTGCGCATCCACTTGCTGAATATATCTACGGGCACTACCTATATGATCTTGGAGTATATTTGAAATAAAATTTTCACTTGGAGACAACGAAGATATTTATATGTCAAGAGAAGACTCACCATTGGAAAGAAGATTATAGTAACCTTCTCGTTTTTCTTTGGGGTCTATTGGGTCAACCAGGGATAATTCTGTGACCATATGATATCTATTATAACCTAGACGCATGGCCTCCCATGTACGAAGGTTTCCTTGAGCACTTCTCAAAGATTTTAATTTCCAAAATAGTCTTTGACTATACTTTTATGTAAAGTACCATTGTAAGGTTGTGGTCGAGGCACCATGAGAGTTACATACATTTGTATTAAAACTCATGATTAAGCGTGATCGTATTCTATATAATGACTCAACAGTTGTATAAATGAAGTTGTATTTGAATTTTGTACCATGTATCTGGCGACTCAGAATGAGTGATGTATACCTAATTTTGGGGGTGTCACAGTTGGTATCAGAGCTTAGGGATATAGTCGCTGGCGGAGATATGAGTTTAGAACTAGGAGGGGAGAGACGACTAATATACTTCGCTAGTGTGTGACTTACCTAAGCCGAATTTGTTTTTTATTTGATAAGTTGATAATTTGTGATATGTCAATTGACCTTTGTTTTGAAGATATATTCTAGAATGATATCTGAAATACAGGAGATGAGCAATGGGAAAATCATGATACAGAGCAAATAACCGGGAAGATCTGATCCAAAAAAAGCAAGGTATTCTCATCTCTTCAATATCAAGTACGTCGTAAATTTTGAGGGCGAATTTTTCATAAGGAGGGGTGATTGTGAGACCCGAATTTTATGAAATAAAAGTATTCAATTTTCTATTTTGGTAAATAGTTAAATTGATAAAAGTTTAAAGTTAAGGGTAATATGTGAATTTTTTTTGCAAAGTAAGCAAGTTGATATAAAATATTAGATTGTCTTGAGGAATATTCGATTGGTTGGGGAATATTCATTTTAACAGGAATATTAATCTATAACGGCACAATCATTGTGGACCCCCCACAACGGAATTATTATCCGGATTGAGAAAATGACAAAATACTTAATGAAAATAACGGCGGAAGTTTTACTGCTAACTATTGAAACATCCGGGTGTTAAAAGAAATGCGATGTCTGGCGTGGTTGCATAGTAGCTGCGGTATTGATTAAAGATGCTTCGTGAGAAGTCACTCATTTATACTCAATTATTACTACACTAATTAACGTGCATCATATCTCTCATATTATTGATTCAAGTATTGTCACAGTATCATCTGCATAATATTTATTATTATTAAATCAATAATTGAGACGACGAAGTTATTCATATTATTATTTGCAATATTGACAATGTCTAGAAGTTCTGTCAAGGAGAGGTTTGGTCACCTAATTACGCGCCAATAAGGAGAAATCCTTATCGGAAAGCCCCCTCTTTCCTGGGAACGACCTAGTTGATAAATATTGTGAGTTATAATATTAATGATGAATAAGTTGTGTTGATTAAAGATGAATTTGATAGTTCCATTATGTGGGGATTATTAGTGTTAGTGGAAATTGACATCTATTCCGATGATAATTGATGTCTGGGGGTTATATTGATAAATTGGGTAATTTATCGAGTAAATGAGCAATTAATTGCTACTAATTCATATGCTTATATAACTATTTGTTCACATGTGTGTACTATTGAATCACATTCTTGTACTATTAGGGGAGTTGGTGCAAGATTGATAATACTTGCATGACTAAGTTAAAAATGGAGGTATAGTTGAAGGTACTATACTGTAATTAAAGTTTTCACATACACATGATTGTACTATTGATTCACATTATTTACTATTAGCGGAGGTGGTGCAAGTTTGATAATACTTGCAGGACTAAATTAAAAATGAAAAAAAAAGAGGAAGGTATTATACTGTAATTTTTCGAGCCCCAAAACGTGCAATTATCAAAACTATATTTTCCTATAAATAGAAGCTCATTCTTCCTTCATTTCTCACCAATTCACAAAAGCTTTAGAGCAATTATTATAAAGAGAAATTATAGAGAGAAAAAAGAAAAGTATTTTGCTACTTCACTATTCTAGTATCCAGTTTTTCTAAGGTATGAAGTATTATTTCTTTCTTATCCATGAAGAGAACTTCTGTTATTTTATTTTTATTATTTTGTTAGAATATCCTGTCTGTGCATTTTACGCCGGACCTGGTTCCGTCTTTACTATTCTCATTGGAATATCCTGTGCACATGCGTTTTCTGTAGAACTCCGTTTCGCTCTTTACTATTCTCACCGGAATATCCTCGTCTGCATGCGTTTTACGGCGGACCTGGTTCCGTATTTATTATTCTATTGGGAATAACCTATCTATGTGGATTACCACATGCATGGTGAACGATCATTTGTATTTCATTCCTTGTTAAATTGTGGAAATGATATGTTTACGTGGATTATGATGAACGTCATAATAAAAGCATTGGACTAATGAAAATCATGGGTATAAGTGGTATTAGTAAGTGTTATGATGAGTTATGTTGGTTATTATGTGAAAACATGAAAGTTTCTTAGAAATCACAAAGGGTTGAAAAAAATCAGATTTTGGTGAAAATGGAGCATGAAATTCAATTGACCATATCTCCTATTATATTTTGAATTTTTGAGTGTGGTCAAGTTCTAGAGTTAGGTCTATGAGTTTTGTAACTTATCCAAGTGGAATCACTTGGAAAAGGTGTTGTAGATTTTTTGTATGGACCGATTTTAGCAAAGTACTAAAAAGCGCAAAATATGAAAAAAAGTCACGCTGCCACGATTTTTAAAAAGGTCAATTTTTTTACCCACTTAATTTATGAGAAAATTTCTGGCCTTTTGGGACATGAAATTATATGGTATAAAGTACCTTCTGTCCAAAAATGAGCTCATTCCGACTTAAAATGAGCAAGTTATGACCATTTCAATATTTAGTTTTTTCCGACGAAAAATGCTATAACCGGAGTTCTATAACTCCGATGACCATGAAATTTAAGCTGAAAGCTCACGTTAACATGTGTAAGATCCTGCCAAGATTTGGGAATTTCTGGAGTTAACCGTGAGGTAGCTAATTTCTTAAGGAATTAATTAAAAATTGATTTTTGAAAAATAGTAAATGAATTTTAAAAATGTCAAGAAAAATGTATGTTCATATGGGACTATATTATGCTAAATCCTAGAAAAGAATAATTTTTGGGACTGATTTGGTATTTTTCATGAAAATAGTTTAGCTACGAACATATGAGTTAAATATGTTATGTGGAGTTGAAGAATTGGTAAATAGGATTTTATGGCTTGGAAATCCTATATAAGGTATATGCAGATTTTTGATGAATAATTTGATTATTGGTGATGAAATCTTATGAGTATGACATTTTTGAATGATTAAATGCATTATTTGGAAAAGTGTAAACAATTAAATGTAATTGTTTATAAGTTTAAGAAGTGATTAAAATATTGTTATAGTATTAACAGTATTAGATTATGATTTTATTAAGTGATTGATAATGTCTGGATAAATTTAAAGTCTTTAATATTTATCCTTGATTTAGTTTGATTAATGCTTATAATATTGTCATCATCCTCATATTTATATTATGTTGAAAGTCATCTCATGGCACAAAGTATAGATGGACTTGGTATGATTATGACTGAGGATTGTTTTCGGTATAATCATGACCATAATATTGCAAATGATGTGGAAAAAGTCCTCATTGGCCCGTAGTGCATTGATGGACAATTTTTGGTATGATTATGGCTATGGATTCTCTTCGGCCAAGGGTCCAAAGATGAATTGTTTTATAGCATAATCAGGACCATTGATAAAAACACGATTATCTTTGGCCCGTAGTGCATGGATAATTTGTGGTTGTGATACTAATGAAAAAAGTCCTCATTGGCCCGTAGTGCATTGATGGACAGTTTTTGGTATGATTATGGCAATGGATTATCTTCGGCCAAGGGTGCAAAGATGAATTGTTTTATGGCATGATCATGACCGTTGATGAAAACATGATTATCTTTGGCCCATAGTGCATGGATAATTCGTGGTCGTGATACTAAAGAATATCCTTGGCCTATAGTGCAGGGATGATTCGATGACGTGGATTATTTATTGAGCTGAGTCTTAGCAATGAAATATTAATTCATGGATGTGATAATAATGAATATCTTTGGCCGTAGTGCAAAGATGATTTAATATCTTTGGTGTTATAATGAAACTGTAGTGTTGATTTTCATGTTTTGTGTTTAAGACTTTCAAAAACATCAAGAACAGTAAATTACATGTTTTGATTCTGCAAATTATGTGTTTTAACATGTTAAACTCATGCTAGAAGGGTTAAGTAGTAGTTATATGTGTATTACGTTGTTTGGGTATGTCTAAATTAGGTAGTAGAATAATTTAATTGAGGTTTTTTGGCCATGTTCGCAATTTTTTCTCGAATTGCGTGAATCGGTTCGATTCATGCATGACGCGGCGCCCAATTCCATGCCTTAAGGCCGCACTGCAGATACCACCTTACATGTGCATGAAACACCAAAGGCCAAGTGTAAGACCCCAATTTTTATAAATAAAGGTGAATTTTCTACAAATATCATTTTAGAAAATTATGGAATGAATTTGATATAATGTTACAGTTGTGGGTAATATTTATAAATTTTGCAAAGTATGCAAGTTGTTATATAATATTCGATTGGTCTGGGAATATTCATTTTAGCGAGGAATATTAAATAACTAAGACAATCATTGGTGGACCTCAAGAATCGGAATTATTGTTTGATTGAGAAAACGACAAAAATATATTTTATGAAATTAACGGCGGAAGTTTTACCATTAACTCTGTTGAAACACACGGTGTTAAAAAATACAATAATACGCGTGAAGTTGCACAAAGAGTATACCTGCTTTGATTATTGATGCTTACGTGAGAAGTCACTCGCTTTTGTTCAATTATTATTACAAAGAATTGCTTGATAAGTATCTCATGTTATTTGATTCAATTATTGTCAATATTTTATATATTATTAAATCAATAATTGAGACGACAAAGTTATTAATATTATTATTTGCAATATTAACGATGTCTAGAAGTTCTGTAAAGGAGAGGTTTGGTCACCTAATTGCGCGCCAATAGGGAGAAATCCTTATTGGAAAGCCCCCTCTTTCTTGGGAACGACCTGGTCGATTAATATTGTGAATTATAATAATGATGATAAATGTTGTTAAAAAAAATTATATTGAAGAAATTTTTTATGAAGTATTTGTTGGACCTCCATTTACCCATTTTTCAAAATAATCGGTAGGAAGTTATAAAGTATATTTATATGTGTGTGCCGTGTGGGTGTGTGCAAGTGTGATAAATAAATAAATAAATATAAATATATATATATATATATATATATATATATATAAAACTTTCAAGTGGGTAATGGTGGGGGGGATTTTTGAGTGCTTGCATTGCGGTAGAGTACTATTATTTATTAATTATATATATATATGTTTGACAATTAAGTTGGCATAAGGGTATCAATTAATTCAACCTGTGTTTTTTTTCAAAAGAACATGTGATAATTTATATATATATATATATATATATATATATATATATATATATATTATAATAAGTTTTGTTTTTTTATGAAAAATAGAATATATTATATTTTATTTGATTATTATATTAATACTTTGAAAAATCAGACGTCTGAAGAGTTTTCTGTCTGTGAATGCGAGAATTATTTCGTTAGTGATTTTTCTTAAACAGTACCCCTTCAATTCTCCTATAAATAGGATGCTTAGTTAGAATTGAAAACACACCAGAAGTTTCAGAGAATTCTCTTCTATAATCTTGAGCGTATTTCTTTAGAGTTTAAGAAAGCTTTGAGCGTAGTGCAAGTTTTCTTCAAGTATATCCCCGCCATACCTGTTAAAGTACTCTTCTTTATAATGTAAGGGGTATTATTTCTTTTGTATGTATGAAGAGAACTTTTGTTATTCCATTCTTTATTATTCTGCTGTAATAACCAGTATACGCGGACTACCCTATACTTGGTGACATTCTTTTAATATTCTGTCTTTATTATTATTCTGTTGGAATATCCTGTCTGTGCTTTTTACGCCGGACCTGGTTCTGTCTTTATTATTATTCTGTTGGAACATCCTGTCTATGCGAAGTACCGCATGCATGGTGATTTCTTTTGTTATTCCATTCGTTACTATACTCAGTTGGTTAAAGTTTTGACTTCTATACTACATGAAATTAGTGGAATATCCTTGATATTTGGCGCTTCATCCAAAGATCTTTTCATGGAAATATTCTTACGAGCATTCTTGAATTTTACTCTACAAAGCATCATGTTGACAATTTGGACATTATTAGTTCCTAGATAAATTAATTCTTGAACTTGTTTTATTGAATTCTTATATCATTATCATCATCCTCATGTTTATATTATGTTGAAAGTCATCTGCATGGCTCGTGAGGTGCATAGATGGACTTGGTATGATTATGACCTCGAGGATTATTCGATTGTAATCATGACCATAATGTTACAAATGATGTGGAAAAAGTCCTCATTGACCCATAATGTATTGATGGACAGTTGTTGGCATGATCATGACCATTGATGAATACACAAATATCCTTGGATGTGGTGCATGGATAATTTGTGGTTGTGATACTAATGAATATCCTTGGCCGTAGTAGTGGGGATGATGTGGATTATTTATTAAAATTTGAGTCTCGTGATAAAAGTCATGAAAAACCTTTAAATCATAGAAGATAAGCGATTTTATTCTCTACTTGACTCTTCTAATGGATTGCATGTTCATTGCTTTTTAAACTTGATGTTTTTTTATTTTATCGCTTTAACACCGTTTTGAAGGCTAATGATAATTTATTTTGCATTATCTTAGTCATAATATTTCTTCTTGGGCTAGTTGAGCTCACCCTTTTGTTTTCATTGTTCTCTTGAAATGAGAACGTGGCGAGGACTAATCGGGGAGCGGAGTGACGGTCCCGATATTTATAGCATTAGTAGTCCTCACTATTCTATGAAATAGTGTAATAATAAATGTATGAGGACCCCATTGAGTTTGTATATTGTCTAGATGACAATATTTGTATTAAAACTCACAGTATATGTTTATTTGTATTTTACACGATTGTTGTATAATTAAGTTGTATTTGAATTTTGTACCATGTATTTGGAGACTCAAGATGGGAGATGTATACCTATTTTGGGGGCGTCACAACAAGCCTATCAGTGGTGTTGCAGCGCCACTCTACAGAATATCCAGAAATGAAATTTTCCTTATTATTCAAGTCTAAGAATGTGATAGTAACCTAATCTAATGTACATAAAAATATGTTAGACATATAATGAGATGTTAAAAAATAATCTTAACATGTTAATAACACATTTAAGTATAGCTTGAATTATTGAACGCATAGTTAGCTTATCGTTCATATAGTGTAACATTATGTGACCATAAGTGTGATAATTGACTAAGTAAAGTCATAATCTGAGTTAAACAAAATGAATGAACTTGTGATGACTAGTTACATTATAATTGACTGGTATTGTGAATGAAAATGATATGTAGGATTAAATCAAGGAACGTGTATAATTAACGTGTAATCTACGCACGAGGCAAGTTTCTTAACCCTACTTGTTATCATTATTCAAATTTATAAATTACATCGAGTAAATTCTCGTTATTATTAATCAAGTTCAATTGTTATATTAAAGATTATTTATCTTTTCAAAGTATGATTCTGTTATACAATACTTGTTCTATTGTATACCTCTTGAGATTGTTATTCGATTTAAATATCATTTATTGTTGAACCTTGTTAGACTAGTGAACCCTTATTGATTCGACTAGTCCATAGTTGATGAACGTTCTAAATTTCAGAACCCTTATTGATTTATCCAAACCATACTTCCTTTGGTGCAAACTCTAATGTCAAACTGAGATGAACAACCTTGTATAGGGATTACTTATGCGTTAGCGTTAAGATATTAATGCACGTATGGTACTAAGGGTTTATCCCCCTAAGGCACGCAGTAGAAGAGTTCATAGTCTTATGATCATTAAAGGTTTCAAGTATAACCCATGATAACCTAGGACATAGTTCAAGGTCATATGACCCTCAAAAATCTTTTGATTCTTGTTATTCATTCTTGATTCAAAAGTTGAGTTTTATTCCAGAAGTCTTTGATTCACTCGAATGTTATTATATTGTTATTTCATTATTATACTTGTGGCCAATCGTGCTCACTATTGCGTAATAATAACATTGTAGTTAAGAACGAAAGGTCCGACGAGCCTTCTACTAGCGAAGGCAATGTATCAACCCAATATTTTCTATATTAATAAATAAGAAATTTTTCGTATAATTTTTTTTATTTTAAAGATGAGGATTTGTACAAGATAATGTGTATATGTATTTATGTGGTAAATAAAAATATATTTATTACATGAATATTTACAAATAATTTTAATTTAGAATTATTGATTTTTATAACGTATATTTGTTGGGCTTCGGCACAGAAACGCACAGCGGAAATTAAAATTTTAAAGCAATTTCAAAACCCTAAAAGCAGGATCCATGCGAAAAAATCAATTAATTCGGAGGTTTAAAGATTACACCAGATATAAACAAAACGAGAATCAAACCGATCACGCCTCAAATCTCCAACATAATACAAACCGATTAAGCCTCTACAGATTCACATCGAACGCCGCACGAACCGTCGAACGATTCTGCAATAAGAAGGACTTCTGGTACTAGCCACCAAAAGGAATGGATTTTCTGAAACTGTTTTCTCTCTAGTCTCTCTCTAAGAGCGGCTAGGGTTTTTCAATTATGATATCTTACCCTAAGTAGCTGCTATATATCATATATATAGTAGTTAAAAGGAATTAATCAAATCAAAACCTAATTTTATAAAATCCGAATTTTTATATATATATATATATATATATATATCTCTTAATTAAGTCTTACTTAATTAATATACATATATACAAATTATCCTTTTAATTTAAATTCGTGATTTAAATACTATTAATCATATTAATATATTTAAATCCTTAAAATTTAAATTAATTCCCTTTAAATAACGTTCTATGTGTGTGACCACATAGGTTATTATTACGTTGGCAATAATTTTAAAATCATATTATAAAATTATAAGCAAGAGCGGCATCTAGTAATGCATCAACGCTACCCAAGTAATAATAAGATCGATGATTCAATACAACCTTTTCGTGACCAATGTTTCAATGTAATTTAATCCTTTTTAACCTTAATATCCTAGATTAAACTCGAGTCATGGAATGTATCATACTCTTCATAATTTAATCTCGAGTTTTCTTGATCAATGAGTAGACTATATGAAACAAATCACTATTTGAGCATGGCCATGCATTTCATAGTCCTACTCAATCAAGAGGCCTATGGATATCACCCATAATATATAGGATGGTTAAATTCCATCTAGATCACTCATATTTCTCACACGATTAATGATGAACCCAATAATCACCTTTATAGTCCACCTATTAAAGGTGACATTTGATGATATCAAAGTACATAAATTCTCGCAGTAATAATATAGCGATTTGGTCTGGAGGACCATTACATCATTGTCACTATGAGAATTGCTAATGACACTTCGCATAATGCTCCATATAGAATTCTCATGGTGGGTCCATCCGAAGACATCGTTTCTAAACATGTACCTATGCATTGACTTAATATCTCATATATTTATGACCAATGAGATTTGGTCATCAATCGATCCACATACTAGTCTCAATGCATCATTGTTGTCCCATCAACAATGATACTCGACTAGGGACATTTAAGAACAATGATACTAATGGTAATATATAATCTCATGTTCAAGTCACATACTTGAACTATATAATTTGTATCACTATTCTAAGGAATTTTATTATGTCAACAATTATATTACGTAGTAAATAAAACTATAATAAAATCATATATTTATTCAATCAAATATAATATCAAAACGTTAAGCAATTATATCAAATAATTGGCCTCTAGGGCATAAACTCTAACAATATTCTTATAATAATTAATTTATAGTAGAAATGTTTTTATTAATTATCTTCCATGAAAATATAATTATATATTATTTAAATAATATATGAAATGATTTTGAGAATAATTATGATAATTATTCTATTATATGAATTTTAGTACAGATTATCAAGTTGATTATTTTACCTTAATTATTAAGGTTAAATATGGAAGAATAAATCAGACATGGAATCCAAACCCTAATTTTGAATTTTGATCAAGGAGTGAGAGTAATAATATAATATTAATTATATTTTGATTTTTCAGTGCTATAGATATGTACAGTATGTACTTATTGATAATGGTTGGTCAATTATGGTGTATAATGTCAAAACTCTAGCATTAATTTGTTTGACCCTATTTTTAAATTCAAATGGGAAATTCAAATACTGTTATATAACTGTATGATTTCTGTTGTGATTAATTATGTAAACCCTAATTAAAATCTAGAAACCCTAATTAATTTTTAGAAAATCCTAAGTTATTAAAAACCCTAATTTTAAATGTTAAACCCTAATTTGAAACTCAAATTAGAGTTCAAGATTGATTGGTGATTGTGTTAATGTGATTAATTAACAAATATTAGAATTACAATTGTTAATTATGGAAACCCTAAATTGTTAAACCCTAATTACTAAACTAGAATCCTAATTTAGTAATTGGAAAACCCTAATTGTAATTTGATAACCCTAATTACCAAAAGTATAAACCCAAATTGATTATTTAGTAATGTTAATTATAATTAGTGATATTAAACCCTAATATTCCTGTATAATGTAATTAGAAAACTAATCTAATTTAGAAAACCCAAATTAAAAATTTTAGAAACTAATTTTTATTTTATTTTTAAACCCTAAATAAAAACCTAGAATTTCATTTTTGTGCTAAACCCTAAGGGTTAAACCCTAAGGGTCAAACCTTAAGGGTTTGCAAGATTACAAGAATGCCATTAAAATTCCATGCGAAAAGACTAAAATACCCCTCTTTGGATATTTTTATTATGTAATTGTGTATCTATGCAATTATGGAGTGGGTGACCTAACATGTTGACTTAGTGACTTAAAATTGACAGCACTCAGCCACCTATGCCAGCCAGTTCATGCATCTAGCTTAGTATATATAGAATTGGAGAGAGAAATAATTAATTTGCTAGCTCATTTTGCACCAAGCACTCAAACATTCTCTCTCAACTCATAACCCACGAAATCCTTTAGTTTTTCAGTCACAAAACCGAGCCCCACTAACATCCATAACAAAAACAGAAGACAGAAACCAAAATAGTTCATAGAAGGTATAAAACCCTAGCTTGAAATCTGACCATCAATCTGTTATTTGATGTTAGATTTTTTTTTGTTAAACATGTTATATAAGGTGTCTAATGATGATCTGGATTGCTAGATGTTAGATCCATAACATCTAGAGGCTCGGATTTGAAGATTTACAAAATCTAGAAAAATTTTAACTGTGGTCTGACAACGAATGTCAGTCCTTATATCTCTGTGATCTGTTAAGATTTTTGTGTTTTTTAAGTTTGTAGTTGTAGTCGTGTATGTGTTCTTTAGTTTAAAAGTGGAATCAGGGTCATTGGATGTGTAGATTGTACGTTATAACCGGTCAAAAACCGTTGACCGGGATTGACCGAGCCATTTCTGGGTAGCCCAGAAACCGTGAACTAGCATCTGACAAGTTTTTGTTGGCCTTGGATCTGTCAGGTTTATGATGTTTTGAGTTTGTTGTTGAACCGTATTGTAGTATGTTATGTTAACTGTTGATTTATGTTTTTAGAACCTCTTTATATCAAATATACTGGAGTCAGGGACCGATCAAAGTAGCTCAGTTGATCACAGTTCATGTTTTCTGGGTAACCCAGAAAACGTTTGAACGTGTCCTCTAACATACTTTGACAAACATTGATCTGCTTTATTTGTTGTTGTTATGGTAAGTTTATATGATGGATCTCTAGCCTTACATGTTGTCTACATACTGCAAAGCTTAGATCACTTAAAACTCACCTGTACAACAAGTTGTGGAAGCCCAAAACTAGCCAGTCGAACTGTACTTCATTTCTGGGTAACATAGAAAATGAAGAACAGCTCTGACAGCTTGTTCAAGGCTCTAGATCTTGCTTATTTTATGCTTGTTGGCCATGTTTGTTGTTGGTTCTTGTAGTGTTGCAAGTGTACTACACAATCGCACTCAAAATCAAATACGTAAACACACTACAATGGTCAACTTCATAATTAATGGTTAAAGTAAGACCTCAAAAACGTGTATGAATATCCTAGGTTTGCATATACTATATGAAGAACACCTATACGATCAGTTATGTCACTATAGTGGTCTTTAATTTCAGATAGTGTATTTTAATTAAATAAATAGAAAAATAGTTTTAATTATTAAAATACTAAATAAATTATTAAAATTATTTTAAATTCAAAATTAGTTTTTATTTATTTTGAATATATTTCATAAATATTTAATATTTTTGGACTATTAAAGGTATTTAATTTATTTAATTATAATATTAAATAAATTATTTAAAATTATTTCAATACTTGAAAAAATCATTTACAATTATGTAATGATATAAGAAAATATTTCAAGTTATTTTTAATGACTCTTATTTTGTGATGAAATTCATTAATAAATTAATATTAATTATAATTGAGTTATTTACTAAATGAATTAAATAAATTAATTAAAAATGATTTTATTATATTAAAAATAATTTTAAATAATAATAAGGTATTTAAAATATTTTAAGTTGTAAAATATAACTTTTAATATTTAAAGGTAAATTTCATTAATCAATTATTATTAATGATATTAAAGTTATTTAATGATTACATTAAATAAATTAGTTTAAAAATAATTTTAATATTTTAAAATCATTTTAAATGAAAATAAAATGTTTAAGGTATTTTAAGTTATAAAATATAACTTTTAATATTTAAAAGATAATTTCATTAATAATTTAATATTAATGATTATTAATTTATTATTAATAATATTAAATTTATTTAATAATTATATTAAATAAATAGTTTAAAATGGTTTTATTAATTTAAAAATCATTTAAAAGGATATTAATGAATTAATTTAAGTTATACTTAATGACTTTTAATATTTTGATAAATAAAACATTAATACTTTAATATTAATGATAATTATTTAAAATAATTTTAAATGTTTTAAAAATCATTTAAAGGTAATATAAATACATTAAAAATATTCTAAGTTATTATAAATAACTTTAATATTTTGGCAATGGTTTCATTAATAGTTTAATATTAATGATAATAGAATTGTTTAATATTTAAATCATTTAATAATGATTTCGATGTTTGAAAATTCATGATAAATTATAATAAATGTGTTTAAAATTATATTAAGTCATTTAAAAATAATATGACTGATACTAAGTTACAGTACATAGTCTTAGACTAGATAATTACCCAATAAAGTCGTCGGTACACCGACATGTTTCAGAAATTGATCTGGACTTAAATAATTTGATTAGATATATGTTTATTTATGATTCAATGGTTGTTAAACATATGTGACAATGTGATTAGGTTATGAGATGACTGCAATAAGCAGTATTATGTGTTTATATATATTGTTCTAATCGAACGAATGATCTGATTAATGATAGGTCGTGATATAAAAGATAGAACTAAGTTACTGAACTCGTAAGCAAATAAATCGTGCAAAGTAGTCTTTACCTTTTGCATTTTCTTTATGCAATGGACATGAGAATGAATGTTTCTGAATTATATTATTACAGTACAGATTATTAACCTTATATTATATACGCTCATTGATTATCAACATGTTAATATATGGTAATTTAGATATATATATATATATATATATATATATATATATATATATATATATATTCTGCTCGTTAATTTCTATAAATGGTTACATAAGTGTCCCCACTTTGATAATTAATGTATTTAATCACATGTTGATACACCTTTGTCAATTACCCGTATATATATATATATATATATATATATATATATATATATATATATATATGTTGAATTATAGATTATTGTTGAACAGATAAAACCTTATTATTATCCAACTGAATTGCTTTGGTTTGGAACCCAGACAAGTATGAACATCCCTTAGCGGGAAAACTTTTTATGCACCCAAGGTGTACAGAGTGAATGATCCTATCATTTTTGCATGTAGTGTTGATCAATACAGTGTATAACGGGCTGATCACCCCCGTGCCCGTAAGTTATGACGGTTTACAGATGAAGTTCTGTTTAACCTTTTCGAAAATAAAAATAATGTTCATAGTATGTCAGATTAACCCTAGTTATAGTCAATACGTAGTTTCAAAAATTTGAAAGAGGGTTGTTATGTTATTATTAACGGTTCAGATTACTTCACAACAATTGACTTGTTGTAGAATTGTAGTACAAAGAAAACATTTAAATTCTTTCAGCTTATATACATAATGTTATTACTTGCTGGGCACTCAAATTCTCATCCTTGCTTAATTTAAAAGTTTTCAGCTAAGTGTGAACAACCAGAAGGCTCTGCTAAGAACAAGGGAAAGGAAAAGATTGCTGAATGAATGCAATGCTATGTTATGTAATAGTTAACTTTATTAAGACAAATATGATATATATTATCTATCATGATATGTAATGAATGTTTAAAGGTCTCGTACCTGAGGATTAGACTCTGATGATATGTAAATTAAGTTGATCTTTATATTATTGTTATTATTAATAGTATTATTCCGCTCATAGAAATGGTATCGTGAAGCACCGAGTTCGGGTTTCAAGTACCGAGATTTGGGGGCTTTACAGGCAAGGGCAAGATTAACAAGTGATGAAGACTTGTTGTTTTATGTGATGATGTATTTCTATTTTAGACCTATGTTAATGTTGTGCAAGACGATTATTTGTTGATGTTTCTGCAGTTAAGATTTAAGGTTAGTATGACCTGGGATATTTGTATTTATTTCAGATGATGTAACTCTTTAAGGAGAGGATTTATTTTTATCTATTGATGTTTTCATTATTATGGGTAGATAGACATATGTGTTTCTATAGTGAACACCAAATCATGTGGGAATTGAAGTACCCAGATTTGGGGGTGTCACAAGAAGACCGTGGATTCATATGGTTGGGGCAGTCCCCTCCACTCTTCATCAGCAACTGAATTATATCATGAATGACAACTTAGTCACAATTAACGCTGAGCCGGAATGTCTTAAACAGAGTGACATACCCCTCATCAGCTTCAATTCAGAAGTTGAGCAGGGCAGTTTTCATGCCCTGGAGGTGAGCAACACTCACTACCACCCTATTGGGGCGCCACCTCTCACACCCAAGATTTCTACCGTAGTAATGTCGGTTATTCAAGAAATGATATCTTTGGGTCATCAGCCAGGACAAGGGCTGGGTAAAAGTCATCAGGGTATTAAGCACCCAATTCAAGTTGTCAGTCAAACTGGGACAGCTGGATTGGGCTATTCTACCGGCCCATCACCACGGAATCCACATAAACATCATCGATTCCTCCAACCGCCATACCGACGTTTTTCTATACCTACAACTGCTGAATCCGCACAACCTCCTGTAAAGGTTCCAGCCATAGTCATGGCTATGTTATTTCCCAAGTTGATACCAGTAAGGGAGAAAGAAGTCTTTGTTCCAGACCCCAAAGTGGAGGAAGAGAAACAAAGAATTAAACATGACATCGTCAGGATGATGTCAGGCATACGCATCATTGGCCATGATGAACATACAAATAGATACACCCCAGACGATGATTTCCCAGACGTAATGGTCATCATTCGGGAGAAGGAGGACGATGTCAACCCCTCCATCACTGCAGTCTACCAGGACTTTTCCCTCAATAATTGGAGCAACACTCCTTGCATTGGTCTACGAGGGTAAAACGTGTAGGAACTCTTTCTGCCCTAGAGATATCGTAATTGCTTACTTTATGTACAGTATTAGTAGTTATTTTGTCAGTACACACTACAAGAAATCACATAAAAAATGAAACAAAATTTGTCACATAAAATTCATTTTTCGTCACTAAAACATTTGGTGACGATTGTTAATCGTCACAGAGATCGTCACCGTATGAGCGTGGTATTAGGTATATTTGACACTATTTGATGTCGTCACTAAATGTTTTAATTTATGGTGATGATCTACATCATTGTCACTATAATTAATTACTTTTAGTGACGTTAATAGCGTCACTATTTGAATGAAACTTTTGTCACTCTATATTATGTTTCGTTGTCAAAACTTGGTGCATTAAATGACGAAAATCATTTTTCGTCATTAAATGATATTGTTTTAGTGACGAAAATATGTTACTCTATTTAAATCATTTAATTTTAATGACGACAATATTGTCATATTTATGATTATTCTTTCGTCATGTTATTGTGTTTATCGTCAAAAAAAATAAGAAAATAAATGACGACAGAATAATTCGTCACCTAATAATATATTTAACATGACAATTATGTCGTTGTCATTTCATATTTTAAATACTATTACAAAGAAATTTATCACCAAAGAGTTACTTTTTGGGACACATTTTTTAATGTCACTAATTGAGTATTTATGGTGACGATACATCTCGTCACAGAAAGAGTTATTAATAGTGAAAAAAGTAGTTGTTGAAACTAAATGAAAAACTAAATATAAAATTATAGATCTAGAAATAAGAAAAAATATTACACCAAGATGATGACCAATAAATTTCAACCCTTTACATAAAATCATCGTGTTATTACAACAACACTAGCAGAACTGAGCAACAAACTCAGCCTTACCAACAGAAGAAAGCAGTTAATTAATACTCAAATGCATGACCATGTGCATGAACTATTTTTCACAATCAAGTGCAAAGTAATGAGTCAATGACCACCATGTGCATGAACTACCTTCATTTGAACTCCAGACGCACCAAAGTTTTTGATTTCATCCTTCAACGCCTCTATTTTCTGCTTTACATCAGGTCGTCCCAAGATCTCTTCATATTTCTTCTGAATTTCTAGCTAAAAGGTCTCCTTGTTCTTTGCGGATACATTCTTTGCTTTAACTGAAGTATATTATTCTTGTAAAAGAACATAGGTGAATGTCCTCACAATCATTGAATTAATAATTGCAGCCTTTATCTGTTATGAGGTCTAATAGGGATCTGCATGTGCACCAACAAGTAGTAACTAGGAAGGATAATATTATAGTATTAAGTAGTCTACTTTACGTATATATATATATATATATATATATATATATATATATATATAAAAATACATATATATTGATAGTTTGATACAACAATCAGGATAAAATATTTGCTATTATAAGTTATTGATAATTTTAGAGATGCTTTATATCAAAACCACGACTTACCAAGCCAACAATATTAAAAGGCCAATGACCATCGTTGGTCCCCATACTAGGTTAAAACATAAAAATTCTAATGTTGGATGCAGGGAGCAATGAAATAACTATCAAGCACTTCCTTTTGCTGCAAAATAAAAGACATCATTTCCCAAAAGGAAAAAGAGTAAAAAGAAATAAATATAGGAGTTTTTACCTCGGTTTTGAAACCTTCCCATCAAACATGTGGATAAAGCGGCTGACTTGTGATGACTTATTTTCCATCTTTGGTCTCAATGAAACCTTCATTTGCCCTTTCTACTAGGTTTCTTTTTAGTCCCCTTAACTTTGAGGAACTTTGGCCCGACACTTCAACATGGGCCTCGTAACTTTTGTTTCCGATGCGCCCCTCCTGGATTTAGGATATATAGTGTAAACCACAAGGAAAGATATGAAGAGAGGAGAAATTTTGATTGCCTATTTAGAAAAAGTGTATACCTAAAATGCCATCATTTAGAAAATAACATTATATCATTGAAAATAAGCAATAAAATACCTTTTCATTGTCATCCTTGGAATTGTTGTTTAGACTAAAATATCATGGTAAAAAACATAAAACTACTTGGATAGAGAAACACAGCCTCGTGATAGATGTAATGGAGACCTTAAGTCTTTGCACCTTGAAGATTGAATATGTTGTCTTGAGTTAATACTATCATCTCTTTTCGACTATATGACCACTAGAGGATGAATCAATGGCACTAGAAGTCATATTGGCATGTAAAACTTCCTCATGTGGGTCCTCTTCTATTTCCGGTTCATCATTTATTTTAGGTAAAATTTCAAAGATCACTTTGACGTGCTTCTTCAGACTTGACATGTTTCGTAACACTATTCGCAAAAGATCAACGCTTGTTGATACCAGCTTATAATA
Source organism: Panax ginseng (assembly GCA_020205605.1). Taxonomy (NCBI): domain Eukaryota; kingdom Viridiplantae; phylum Streptophyta; class Magnoliopsida; order Apiales; family Araliaceae; genus Panax; species Panax ginseng. Next base: position 90,842,639 of record CM035148.1, on the reverse strand, counting down.
TGACTTTCGAATATAAGACTCGTGTACTTCTCACTACTTGTGTTAGCTTTACGAACATGGTCACCATATTGTTGATCAAAAACTTTGTTGGTCCGCTTGCTAAGTTTAAAACTAGTTATACTTTCTAAATTTTCTAAGTCATCCACCTAGCAATTACTAGATTCATCCAACAGCTTTCATAACAATCAATAAGTTACATATTTTAATAAAGAGTTATGAGATGAAACGGGATTGTGTATTGGTGTTGCCAAGTAATCAAGGAAGCAATCATACGTCATACGTCATGACCCATGTACTTTACTAGAAATATGGTAATCTCAAAAACAACAAGATATAGAAATATAAAGATGGTGTTTACTACCAATATGAAGTTAAAAACATTTTCACATAATTAACTAACATAAATGTGCAAATAAGTTTTATGATTATTGTGACAACCCCAAAATAGGTCCATTCCATCCAACTCATTCTAAGTCGCCAAATACATGGTACATAAAACAACTACAACTTTATTACAACAATTGTCGTGCAAAATACAACAACACATATGTTGTGAGTTTTGATACTAAAATATACCAACTATGACTCTGGACACCAACTTGGATAACACGTCACCATGACACCTTACATAAAGGTACAATCAAAAACTGTTTTAGAAATTAAAACCTTTGGGAAGTGCTCAAGAAACCTTCGTATATAGGAGGCCATGCGCCCAGGTTATTATAGATATCATATGCCCACAAAATTATCCTTGGTTGACGATAGACCCCAAAAGAAAAATCGAGAAGATTACTATCATATTCTTCCCAATGGTGAGTCTTCTCCTGACATATCATTATCTCCACTGTCTCTAATTGGGTATTATACTCCAAACAAACTCCAAGATTATATAGGCAGTGCTTGTAAATATACTTAGCAAGTGGATGAACACAACCCTGTCTTATGATGACACGAGGTTGTATGTCATTAGACATCTTGTATGATAGTGACAAAACACCCTTCCAACTTTGGGTTCGCCTCACCCTAGTTGATTCATCAAATATAACTACTAAATGATGTATACAACACCTTTCTATACTGCTTAGGGAGAACCTCCACAGCTAGAGACCACTATTCTATTTCCTCTACCTCGCTCAATTCAAATTTACACTCTTATTACCTGAAAAGGAATTGTGAATCAAAAGGGTGAGCACAACTAGCTCAGTAAAGAATATTATGACTAAAGATAATTACATTATCAATAGACTTCATCAGTAATAAATCAGAGATTTAGATAAATATGGTAGATAATAAAACTTTTCAACCATAGTAGGAGTGGAACGAGCAATCCATTAGAAGAGTCAAATAGACTATAAAGTCTATTATCTTCTCCACGTTAAAAGTCTACCAACAATGTTTTATCCTTGTAACATCAATCAATAGTTCTTGTCCACAATCACATGTATAAATCATAATCGTAATTGTAGTTTTAAATTCCTTTTCTCATCCAGGACAAAGATAATTTTCATCACCTGAAACATCAAAGATCATGGTTATACCAAATCACAGTTCATGTTCATAATCATACTAACAAATTTATCTTTGCACTACGGGCCAAAGATATTCATCAACAAGTCATCTTTGCACTACAGGCCAAAGATATTCAACAACATGTCATCTTTACATTACGAGCCAAAGATATTTATCAACAAATCATCTTTGCACTACAGGCCAAAGATATTAAACAACAAGTCATCTTTGCATTACGAGCCAAAGATATTCATCAATAATTCATCTTTGGACTATAGGCTAAAGATATTCATTATCATTTCATCTTTGCACTACAGGCAAAAGATATTCAACAGCAGTTCATCTTTACACTACAGACCAATGATATTTAATAATTGTTCATCTTTGCACTACGGGCCAAAGATATTCATCAATAATTCATCTTTGCACTACAGGCCAAAGATATTCAACAACAGGTCATCTTTGCATTACGGACCAAAGATATTCATCAATAATTCATCTTTGCACTACAGGCCAAAGATATTCCTCAACAGTTCATATTTGCACTACAAGCCAAATATATTCATCAACAGTTCATATTTGCACTTAAGCTAAAAATATTCAATTATAAATTCAATGGTCATGATCATACCAGTCAATAATTCAACTTTGCACTACTGGCCAAAGAGAACCTATAGTCACGATCATACCAATAATCTATCCATCTTTACACTTAAGTCAAAGAGAAATATCATCATTAGGGTTATAAGAATGTTATATATGATAATAAAAACAATATAATCAATATATAGATTTAATCTCCAGAGTAATATTCATAAATCAACTATAATTTGGTTAGAAAAAGAAACCAATTTTGTAGTGAATAGTACTCGTGAATAGTAACTCGTGAATAGTAACCCATCGTGAATCGTAAATCGTGAATAGTAAATCATAAATAGTAACTCAGGAATAGTAACTCATGAATAGTAACCCATCATGAATAGTAACCCATCGTGAATAGTAACTTGTGAATAGTAAATCGTGAATAGTAACTCATGAATTAAAAGTAACCCCGACATGAAAAAGATCCAAATTTGATAAAAATTTCCAACCAATATTTTGGCATAATGATATTGAAGAAAATATCATTTTAAGAAGAATATAACACCCCTTACTATCCCTTACAATCCCTTACTATCCTTTACCTCAAAAGAGCAAGATTTTACTCGAATAACGTATTTGAATCTAACTTGCACCGATAAAGAACACTCAAGATATCAAAATACTCACAAGAATACACTCGATAATATAGAGAGAGAAATAGAGAGAAAACTTTAGTTTCTGGTGTGATTTTCAATTCTAAGCTAAGCACCATATTTATAGGAAAATGCTTAGAACACCAAAGTAGAAAATTTAATAAATTAATAATATATATTTATTAAATTCTTACGCACACCTAATCTGATTCAAATCAGCCACCACACCTCACCTAAATAAAAAAAATACATTTTTCTTATTAAAAATAATTAAAACTTCCAACAATTAATAATTAATTAATTCGGAACTTCAATAATTCATAATAAATAGCCCTTTTTCAGAAAATTCGAATCGCGCGACTTTTTATAGGAAATTCAATTCTGTACAACTTTGCAGAAGAAAGTTTTTCCAAATTCCAAATGTAATTGACCAAATCCATATACTTGACGATTTTACATGCTATAATCAAATTTCAGTCAAGAAATGGGGTCTACCGACATGTTTAACATATTTTAAACAACTTTTGCAACAAAAATACTCTTCCTCCTCATATACTCATATATCCCACATTCATTGTAAAAATATCACCATTATTATATTAATATAATAAAATATTATTTTATCAGAAAAGATAAAATATCGATTTTCAACAATTGTCACTTTAAAAATTTTCTCCATCTATATCCACATAAAATGAATATTTTCCTCATCATATAAATCAATAAGTAATTATTCATAAATAATATTACAGAATCACAAAAATGACAACTGCATAGCCTGTGAAAGAGGGGCTTTCAATAAGAATTTCTCCTTCATCGGCGCCGCAATTAAGTGACCAAACCTCTCCTTAGATGTAACTTTCTAGACATTGCCAATAATGTTTTCTAATAATATTATTCAGATAATATGAATTATTGCTTCGATAATGGAAAATACTGTGTAGTGACAATTATTAAAATAACAGTAATATAAAATATCAACGCAACAATTATTGAATCAAATATTGAATAGTAATTACTGTAATAATTATTGAGTAGTGCCTTCCTACGTAAGAATCAATAATTCAACAATACTGTGCAATACACGCAGTCATCGCAAGCAACCACGACATATTCATCAGTATTTTAATCACTTGGTATTCCAACAAAGATTAATTGTAATAACTATGCCGTTATTTATAAAAACTCTCTTTTTCGCTTTTCTTCATCCCATAGCTTATTCTCATTATGGGGCCCACAAATGGTCATACTGTCCGCATTTAATATTCCCCGACATAAAGAATATTCCCCGACAACAATGAATATTTTATAACCACTTGCGTATTTAGAAAATTTTCATATATCACCCTTAACTTAAAACTTTTATCAATTTAACCACTTACTGAATAATAATTATAAGGAAAAAATTGAATACTTTTATATCATAAAATTCAGGGTCTTACAATCTCCCCTCCTTATGAAATTTCGTCCTCGAAATTTACGTACCTGGTATTTCAAAGAGTTGAGAATACCTTGTTTTCATTTTAGATTCCATCTTCCCTGTCATCATGATTTCTCCATTGCTCATCTCCTGTATTTCAGATATCATTCTAGAATACAGCTTCAAAATAAAGGTTAATTCACATATCACAATTTGTCAACTTAAGTAAGAAAATTCAGCTTAGGTAGGACACACACTAGAGAAGGATATTATTCGTCTCTCCCTTCCTAGTTCTAATCCCGGATCTCCGCCAGAGATCATATCCCTAAGCTTTGATACCAACTGTGACTCATTTCCCAACCATGGATAACACCTCACAAAGGGTACCTACCGGGCTTGTTTAACGCAGAATTGACGCCCCCCCTACGGAGAGTCCGGCTTTTCAAGTGCATCCCCATCAATAGAAGTCACCAGGAAGAGGCTCGGGGCTCTTTACTTATAGCTCTGATACCAACTGTGACAACCCCAAAATAGGTCCATTCCATCCAACCCATTCTGAGTCGCCAAATACATGGTACATAAAACAACTACACCTTTATTACAACAATTGTCGTAAAAATACAACAACACATATGTTGTGAGTTTTGATACTAAAATATACCAACGTGACTCGACACCAACTTGGATAGCACATCACCATGACACCTTACATAAAGGTACAAATAAAAAGCTGCTTTAGAAATTAAAACCTTTGGGAAGTGCTCAAGGAAACCTTCAGCACATAGGAGGCCATGCGTCAAGGTTATTATAGATAGCATATACCCACACAATTATCCTTGGTTGACCCAATAGACCCCAAAGAAAAATGAGAAGATTACTATCATATTCTTCCCAATGGTGAGTCTTCTCCTGACATATCATTATCTCCACTGTCTCTAATTTGGTATTATACTCCAAACAAACTCCAAGATTATATAGGCAGTGCTTGTAAATATACTTAGCAAGTGGATGAGCACAACCCTGTCTTATGATGACACGAGGTTGTATGTCATTAGACATCTTGTATGATAGTGACAAAACACCCTTCCAACGTTGGGTTCGCCTCACCCTAGTTGGTTCACCAAATATAACTACTAAATGATGTATACAAAACCTTTCTATACTGCTTAGGAAGAACCTCCACAGCTAGAGACCACCGTTCTATTTCTCCGTTACCCTCGCTCGACCCAGCTACACTCTTATTACCTGAAAAGGAATTGTGAATCAAAAGGGTGATCACAACTAGCTCCGTAAAGAATATTATGACTAAAGATAATTACATTATCAATAGACTTCATCAGTAATAAATCAGAGATTTAGAACATATGATAGATAATAAAACTTTTTAACCATAGTTGCAGCGGAACGAGCAATCCATTAGAAGTGTCAAATAGACTATAAAGTGTATTATCTTCTCCACGTTAAAAGTCTACCAACAATATTTTATCCCTGTAACATCAATCAATAGTTCCTGTCCACAATCACATGTATAACTCATAATCATAATTGTAGTTCTAAATTCCTTTTCTCATCCAGGACAAAGATAATTTTCATCACCTGAAGCATCAAGGATCATGGTTATACCAAATAACAGTTCATGTTCATAATCATACTAATAAATTTATCTTTGCACTACGGACCAAAGATATTCATCAACAAGTCATCTTTGAACTACAGGCCAAAGATATTCAACATGTCATCTTTACATTATGAGCCAAAGATATTCATCAACAAATCATCTTTGCACTACAAGCCAAAGATATTCAACAATAAGTCATCTTTGCATTACGAGCCAAAGATATTCATCAATAATTCATCTTTGCACTACAGGCTAAAGATATTCATTATCATTTCATCTTTGCACTACAAGCAAAAGATATTCAACAACAGGTCATCTTTGCACTACAGGCCAATGATATTCAATAACAGTTCATCTTTGCACTACGGGCCAAAGATATTCATCAATAATTCATCTTTTGCACTCTGAGCCAAAGATATTCAACAATGTATCATCTTTGCACTTAAGCTAAAGATATTCAATTATAAATTCAATGGTCATGATCATACCACCAATAATTCAACTTTGCACCATCGCCAAAGAGAACCTATAGTCACGATCATACCAGTAATCTACCCATCTTTACACTCAAGTCAAAGAGAAATATCATCATTAGTGTTATAAGAATGTTATATGTGATAATAAAAATAATATAATCAACATATAGATTTAATCTCCAGAGTAATATTCATAAATCAACTATAATTTGGTTAGAAAAAGAAACTAATTTTGTCGTGAATAGTACTCGTGAATAGTAACTCATGAATAGTAACCCATCATGAATAGTAACCCATCGTGAATAGTAACTCGTGAATAGTAAATTGTGAATAGTAACTCATGAATAGTAACCCATCGTGAATAGTAACCCATCGTGAATAGTAACTCATAAATAGTAAATCGTGAATAGTAACTCATGAATAGTAACTCGTGAATAGTAACTCATGAATAGTAACTCCGACATAAAAAAGTTCCAAATTTGATAAAAATTTTCAACCAACATTTTGGCATAATGATATTGAAGAAAATATCATTTTAAGAAGAATATAACACCCTTACTATCCCTTAAAATCCTTTACTATCCCTTACCTCAAAATAGCGATGATTTCAATCGGAATAACGCTAAACGAACTTGCCGTATATAGCAACACTCAAGATATCAAAATACTCACAAGAATACACTCGATAATATAGAGAGAAATGAGAGAAAACTTTAGTTTACGGTGTGATTTTTTAATTACTAAGCTAAGCACCATATTTATAAGAAAATGCTTAGAACACCAAAGTAGAAAATTTAATAAATTAATAATATATATTTATTAAATTCTTACGCATACCTAATCTGATTCAAATCAGCCACCACACCTCACCTAAATAAAAAAAAAATATTTTTCTTATTAAAAATAATTAAAACTTCCAACAATTATTAATTAATTAATTCGGAACTTCAATAATTCATAATAAATAGCCCTTTTTTTCAGAAAATTCGAATCACGCAACTTGTTATAGGAAATTCAATTACATAACTTTGCGAGAAGAAAGGTTTTCCAAATTCCAAACAAAAATTGACCAAATCCACATACTACGATTTTACATGCTTTATAATCAAATTTCGATCGAGAAATGGGGTCTCTGAAGCATGTTTAACATATTTTAAACAACTTTTGCAACAAAAATACTCTTCCTCCTCATATACTCATATATCCCATTCATTGTAAAAATATCACCATTATTATATTAATATAATAAAATATTATTTTATCGTAAAAAGATAAAATATCGATTTTCAACAATTGTCACTTTAAAACTTTTCTCCATCTATATCCACATAAAATGAATATTTTCCTCATCATATAAATCAATAATTAATTATTCACAAATAATATTACGTAATCACAATAATGACACCCGGTAGGTTCCTAAGAAAGAGGGCTTTCGAATAAAATTTCTCCTTACGGGTGCAATTAGGTGACCAAACCTCTCCTTAGACGAGAACTTTCTAAACATTGCCAATAATGTTTTCTAATAATATTATTCGAGATAATATGAATTATTGTTTCGATTAAGACCCCGAATTTTATGAAATAAAAGTATTCAATTTTTCTTATAATTACAATTCAAAGAAATGGTTAAATTGATAAAAAGTTAAAGTTAAGGGTGATATATGAAATTTTTTCAAAAATACGCAAAGTGGTTATAAAATATTCATTGTTGTTTGGGAATATTCGTTTGGTCGTGGAATATTCTTTCCGCTGGGGAATATTCGCATGACAAGCGCCAGCCCATTTGTGGGCCCCATAATGTAATAACCGCTTGATGAAAAAAAAGACAAATTAAAGTTTTTATAAATAATCTACAGAAGTGTTACCAAGTTAACATCGTTGGAATACCCAAAGGTAAAGTAAAGTAATACGCGTTGTTGCACAAAGAAGAGTACATTACCAGATTGCATAAAGATTTTTTGAATTATTGATTCTTACGTAAGAAGGCACTACTCAATAATTGTTACAAAGAATTAATGTTCTCAAGATTTTATTTTATTGATTCAATAATTGTCATTGATATTTTATATTATTGTTGTTTCAATAATTGTCACTACACAAGATTTTTTCCATTATCGATTAATAGTTCATATTATTTTAATAATATTACTAGATAACATTATTGGCAAATGTCTAGAAAGTTCTTCCTAAGGAGAGGTTTGGTCACCTAATCAAGGCGCCAAGAAGAAGAGAAAATCCTTATTAGAAAGCCCCTCTTTCCTGGAACCGCTGGTTGTCAATATTGTGATTCTGTAATATTATTTGTGAATAATTAAATTATTGATTTATATGATGAGGAAAATATTCATTTTATGTGGATATAGATGGAGAAAATTTTTAAAGTGACAATTGTTGAAAATCGATATTTTATCTTTTCTGATAAAATAATATTTTATTATATTATTATAATACAATAATGATGATATTTTTACAATGAATGTGGGATATATGAGTATATGAGGAGGAAGAGTATTTTTGTTGCAAAAGTTGTTTAAAACATGTTAAACATGTCAGTGGACCCATTTCTCGAAAATTTGATTTTGATTATACTTTTCAAAATCGCCTGCTTATGGATTTTCGTCCAATTTTTGTTTTGGAATTTGGAAAACTTTCTTCTTCAAAGTTGTAGAGAATTGAATTTCCTATAAAAAATCATGAGATTCAAATTTTCCGATAAAAGGGCTATTTATTATGAATTATCAAGTTCAAGTTCAAATAATTGATTTTTTGGAAGTTTTAATTAATTATTTTAAGAAAAACGTTTTAACAAGTTGGTTGCACATGTTAATTGGTCAAATCGATGTCTTGGGTGCGAGGGAAATTTATTAAATAATAATAATATTTTATTAAATTTTCTACTTTGGTGTTCTAAGCATTTTCCTATAAATAGGTGCTTAGGTTAAATTGAAAATCACACCGTAAACTAAAGATTTCTCTCTTTCTCTCTATAATATCGAGCGTATTTTGTGAGTATTTTAGTACTTCGAGTATTGCTATACTATAGCAAGTTCTTTTAGCACTATATCCAGATTCCAATCAAAGTACTATTCTTTTCGAGGTAAGTGGAGATTATTTTCTTCATAAATGATATTATTTCTTCAATATCATTATGCCAAATATTGGTTTGAACTTTTTATCAAATTTGGAACTTTTTCATGCTCGGGTTATTATTCATTCATGAGTTACTATTCATGAGTTACTATTCACGAGTTACTATTCATTTAGTACTATTCACGAAAGCATGATGATGTTTTTGTGAAATTTCTATCTTTTAGTGTCTGAGTTACTATTCACGATACTAACACTTATTCACGATACTCACGAGACTATTCACTTAATACGACACTATTCACCAAAAAAATGAAATTTTCTTCTTTTGTCCAAAATATCTATTCGGATACTAGCTTTGATTGTATCCATGTTTTGATCATTCTTGAATTTTACTCCACTATGATTATTTATGAGGTATTTTTGGACATGGAATAGTCAAAATACGAATTTATATATTTATTCTTTTGTTTCACCGATTCGCTTTTTTTAAAATATTTTTCATCATCCTCACCCTAAATGATGATATAATTGAATATCTTTGGTCAGTAGTGCAAAGATGAATGAACATTGAGATTAATATCTTTTCGATGAATATCTTTGGCCAGAAAAGATGACTTAAGATGAATATCTTTGTTTAGAGTGCAAAGATGACTTGTTGATGAATATCTTTGGCTCAGAGTGCAAAGATGACTTGTTGATGAATATCTTTGGCCCAGAGTGCAAAGATGAATTTATTAGTATGATTATGAACATGAACTGTGATTTGGTATAACCATAATCTTTGATGTTTCAGGTGATGAAAATTATCTTTGTCCTGGATGAGAAAAGGAATTTAGAACTACAATTACGATTATGAGTTATACACGTGATTGTGGACATGAATTGTTGATTGATGTTACAGGGATAAAACATTGTTGGTGGACTTTTAACATGGAGAAGATAATAGATTTTATGGTCTATTTGACTCTTCTAATGGATTGCTTCGTTCACGCAAAACTATGGTTGAAAAGTTTTATCATCTACCATATGTTCTAAATCTCTGATTTATTACTGTTGAAAGCTATTGATAATTTATTTATCTTTAGTCATGATATTCTTTACTGAGCTAGTTGTGCTCACCCTTTTGCTTCACAATTCCTTTCAGGTAATAAAAGTGTAGCTGGGTCAAGCGGGGGATAACAAGGGAATAGAACGGTGGTCTATAGATGTTGAGGGTGAGGTGAATTTAACTTGGAAGGGTGTTTTGCCACTATCATACAAGATGTCTAATGACATACAACCTCGTGTCATCATAAGACAGGGTTGTGCTCATTCACTTGCTGAGTATATTTACAAGCACTACCTATATAATCTTGGTGTTTGTTTGGAGTTTAATTCCCAATTAGAGACAGTGGAGATAATAATATGGCAAGAGAAGACTCACCATTGGGAAGAATATGATAGTAATCTTCTCATTTTTCTTTGGGGTCTATTGGGTCAACCAAGGATAATTCTCTGGGCATATGATATCTATAATAACCTGACGCATGGCCTCCCATGTACGGTTGGTTTCTTTGAGCACTTCCCAAAGGTTTTAATTTCTAAAACAATTTTTGACCGCACCTTTATGTAAGGTGTCATGGTGACGTGTATCCAAGTTGGTGTCCAGAGTCACAAATGGTATATTTTAGTATCAAAACTCACAACATATGTGTTGTTGTATTTTTGCATGACAATTGTTGTAATAAAGTTGTAGTTGTTTCGTACTATGTATTTGGCACTCAGAATGGGTTGGATGGAATGGACCTATTTTGGGGCGTTACATTTGGTATCGTAGCTTAGGATATGGTCTCTCATGCGAGATCGGAGAATATAACTAGGAGGGGAGAGATGAGTAAATCCTTCACTAGTGTGTCCTACCTAAGCTTAATTGTTGGTCATTATAATATACGGATATTATGTGATATGTTAATTTGCTTAATTAACCCTTGTTTTATGGCAGTATTTGAGAATGGCAGCTGAGAATGCTAACAATGGAGTGAATGAGACTGTGGGGATACCTCTAATCACTAACCATGATAATGTGATGTCAGACGAAGAAGGAATTAGAGATATCCATGTGGTGAGTGAAGAATTGATAGTTGCACCCGAGATAGTCGCAGAGGTAACAGCTGAGAGTGAGGAAGAAGAGGAAGAAGAGGTACCGAGGAGAGTTTATTAGAGGTATTATATGATCAAAATGTAGAATTTCAAAATCGTATTCATGAGTTAGAAGAAGCGGTCAAGAATCTAAGAAAGGTCGTGGAACAAAAGGATGCAATAATTCAAGCTTGTGTTACCCGATATGTGATGCTTGAATGTAAGCATTCTTTGCGTAGTATAAGATGATAAAGATGGAATCTGAGCTGAAAGAAGAAAAAACTAAACGAGTGAGAATAAGTGATGCATGGGCAAAAGCCGCACGACACGTGGATATTGTGGAAAGAGATGTCCGATCTAAGAAGGCTAAAATAGATGATATGAATTTCTTTTTTTGGAAAGCAATTGGGAGAACCCAACATCGAAGTTTTGAATTACCACAGACAGAAGCGGTCCAACCCGAATTCGATATGGATCAAGATTGATGATTCGGATCATGAATCGAGAGTACGACGAGGCGCTTGAGGGAGGAATATGCCTATAGAAAAGTATATTCCAACGGTAGTGATGACGCCAAATGTTTTCCTGCATGTCAAAGTCAAAGCCGAGTAGTTCGAGGGATAATATTGTCATGACTTCCCAACAAGTGAGGAACCCAAATGAAGTTATCACGGAGATGAGCAATGAAGAAATCATGATGACCCGGAGATAGAATCAAATGAAAGCAAGGTATTCTCAACTTTTCGAATACTGTGTACGTAAATTTCGGGGACGAAATTTCATAAGGAGGGAGATTGTAAGACCCCAATTTTATGAAATAAAAGTATTCAATTTTTCTTATAATTACAATTCAAGAAATGGTTAAATTGATAAAAGTTAAAGTTAAGGGTGATATATGAAATTTTTCAAAAATACGCAAGTGGTTATAAAATATTCATTGTTGTCGGGGAATATTCGCTTGGTCGTGGAATATTCTTTCCGTTGGGAAATATTCGCATGACGACGCACGCAACCATTTGTGGGCCCCATAATGTAATAACCGCTTTGATGAAGAAAAAAGACAAATTAAAGTTTTTATAAATAATCTACAGTAGTGGTTACCGTTAACATCGCTTTGGAATACCCGGTGGGTAAAGTAAAGTAATAATACGCGTTGTCGCACAAAGAAAGACACCAGATTGCACAATATTTTTTGAATTATTGATTCTTACGTAAGAAGGCACTACTCAATAATTGTTACAGTAATTACTATTCAAAGATTTTATTTTATTGATTCAATAATTGTCATATTGATATTTTATATTATTGTTGTTTCAATAATTGTCACTACACAGTATTTTCCATTATCAGATTAATAGTTCATATTATTTTAATAATATTACTAGATAACATTATTGGCAATGTCTAGAAAGTTCTGTCTAAGGAGAGGTTTGGTCACCTAATTGCGCTACCAAGAAGGAGAAATCCTTATCGAAAGCCCCTCTTTCTCGAACCGCCATTGTCAATATTGTGATTCTCGTAATATTATTTGTGAATAATTAAATTATTGATTTATATGATGAGGAAAATATTCATTTTATGTGGATATAGATGGAGAAAATTTTAAAGTGACAATTGTTGAAAATCGATATTTTATCTTTTCTGATAAAATAATATTTTATTATATTATTATAATACAATAATGATGATATTTTTACAATGAATGTGGGATATATGAGTATATGAGGAGGAAGAGTATTTTTGTTGTAAAAGTTGTTTAAAACATGTTAAACATGTTGGTGACCCATTTCTTGATCGAAATTTGATTATAAATGTGAAAATCGTCTGCTTTATGGATTTCTGGTCAATTTTTGTTTGGAATTTGGAAAACTTTCTTCTACAAAGTTGTAGAGAATTGAATTTCTTATAAAAACATGCGAGATTCGAATTTTCTGATAAAAGGGCTATTTATTATGAATTATTGAAGTTCCAAAGTTCTGAAATAATTGATTTTTGGAAGTTTTAATTAATTATTTTAAGAAAAACGTTTTTAACAAGTTGGTTGCATATGTTAATTGCTGAAATCTGATGTCTTGGGTATGCGTAGGAAATTTATTAAATAATAATAATATTTTATTAAATTTTTTACTTTGGTGTTCTAAGCATTTTCCTATAAATAGGGTGCTTAGGTTAGAATTGAAAATCACACCGTAAACTAAAGATTTCTCTTTCTCTAATATATCGATGCGTATTTTGTGAGTATTTTAGTACTTCTAGTATTGCTATACTAAAGGCAAAGTTCTTTTAGCACTATATCCAATATTCCAATCGTAAGTACTATTCTTTCTGAGGTAAGGGATATTATTTTCTTCATAAATGATATTATTTCTTCAATATCATTATGCCGAAATATTGGTTTGAACTTTTTATCAAATTTGGAACTTTTTCATATCAGGGTTATTATTCATGAGTTACTATTCATGAGTTACTATTCACGAGTTACTATTCACGAGTACTATTCACGAAGCATGATGATGTTTTTGTGAAATTTCTATCTTTTAGTGTCAGAGTTACTATTCACGATACTAAGATTATTCACGATATTCACTATTCATATTCACGAATCACGATACTATTCACCAAAAATGAAATTTTTCTTCTTTTGTCCAAAATATCTATTCTCGGATACTAGCTTTGATTGTATCCATGTTTTGATCATTCTTGAATTTTACTCCACTATGATTATTTATGAGGTATTTTGGACATGGAATAGTTTGAAATACTTAATCCTTAATATTTATTCTTTTGTTTCACCGGATTCGCTTTTCTTTAAAATATTTTTCATCATCCTCGACCCCTAAATGATGATATAATTGAATATCTTTGGTCAGTAGTAAAAGATGAACAGTGTTGAGATGAACATGACCGATCGATTAATATCTTTGTCAGTAGTGCAAAGATGAATAGTGTTTAGATGAATATGACCAATCGATGAATATCTTTGGCCTTGTTGATGAATATCTTTGGCAAAGATGACTTGTTGATGAATATCTTTGGCCCAGAGTGCAAAGATGACTTGTTGATGAATATCTTTGGCCCGTAGTGCAAAGATGAATTTATTAGTAGGATTATGAACATGAACCGTGATTTGGTATAACCATAATCTTTGATGTTTCGTGATGAAAATTATCTTTGTCCCGGATGAGAAAAGGAATTTAGAACTACAATTACGATTATGAAGTTATACACGTGATTGTGGACAGAATTGTTGATTGATGTTACAGGGATAAAACATTGTTGGTGGACTTTTAACATGGAGAAGATAATAGATTTTATGGTCTATTCGACTCTTCTAATGGATCGCTTCGTTCACCGCAACTATGGTTGAAAAGTTTTATCATCTACCATATGTTCTAAATCTCCGATTTATTACTGTTGAAAGCTATTGATAATTTATTTATCTTTAGTCATGATATTCTTTACTGAGCTAGTTGTGCTCACCCTTTTGCTTCACAATTCCTTTCAGGTAATAAAAGTGTAGCTGGGTCAAGCGGGGGAATAACAAGATAATAGAACGGTGGTCTATAGATGTTGAGGGTGAGGTGAATTTAACTTGGAAGGGTGTTTTGCCACTATCATACAAGATGTCTAATGACATACAACCTCGCAAGTCATCATAAGACATGTGGTTGTGCTCATTCACTTCTTTGAGTATATTTACAAGCACTACCTATATAATCTTGGTGTTTGTTTGGAGTTTAATTCCCAATTAGAGACAAAGGGAGATAATAATATGGCAAGAGAAGACTCACCATTGGGAAGAATATGATAGTAATCTTCTGCTTTTTCTTTGGGGTCTATTGGGTCAACCAAGGATAATTCAGGGCATATGATATCTATAATAACCTGTACGCATGGCCTCCCATGTACACGAAGGTTTCCTTGAGCACTTCCCAAAGGTTTTAATTTCTAAAACAATTTTTGACTATACCTTTATGTAAGGTGTCATGGTGACGTATCTATCCAAGTTGGTATCGAGTCAAAACTCACAACATGGTATATTTTAGTATCAAAACTCACAACATATGTGTTGTTGTATTTTTTACACTGACAATTGTTATAATAAAGTTGAAGTTGTTTTGAAACACGTAGATCCAACAATTTAAAGTACAACAAAAGCTACAAAATCTAGTCCTTATCTGTCTTTCTAAGTTGAGCCCAATTTCTTAGTAGCCGCGTAGAAATGGCATGTTTTCTCTCCAATGATAAAGTGGGATCACAAAATAAACATTCAAAAGATTTATATAATCACAATTATTTTGAAAGTATATTTAACTTTTGTTGCACTCCATTCTATTATTCGCATAAAATTAACAATTAGTCTATTTTCCATTTATATATTTTTCAAAATCCACTTAAAAAAACATATTATTATGGTCATAGGATTTAGGGAGATAAGAGAATTGGAACTCTATCCTGAGACAATATATCTAATGGGAAAATGTCTTTAATGATTATGTTACTCATGTTAAATATTACTCCATACTAGACATTTTACTAAAAATGATACTACACTACAAGGCCTCAAGGACAATAACTTCTTTCTGTTTTCACTGTTTACTGAGTAATAGACAATAGATATAGAAGAACTGTAATGATAGTGAGAGGAGCATATGAAAAATCTGAACAAACACACAGAATCAAATGAAAATGCCAGAGACAGAAAGGTTGAAAATTCTTTGAAAGAGTCAAGACCAATGGAAGGAGAGAATAAGCAATTTTCAATCAAATCTCATAGGCTTCAACATTTGATACAATACAAAGCCAGTTTACAAATAAATTAAATAGAGAGATAATACATATAGCTAACACAACCTTTTCTTTTCTTTCAATGGCAATAAGTATGATTAACCTTATTCTTCAACTCTGTATCTTATCTTTCACACTACAAAACTAGTAACTATACCTCCTGAACTAAGCCGTAAATGCCCAATCAGACCCTTAAACATGTGAACAACTATATGACACAACCATATCCTCACTTATATCCAACAATTCCCAATATACTGTTAGAACACTTCAAAAGCATCATAACATCATAACATGTGTAACAAATACTTGTATAGCATTACAAATTCAAAAAATAAACAACCCAATTCAATAAGTTACATCATTACAATCACCAACTATATATTTTTCTTGCATCAAAATAAATCTACCACTATAAAATCACAAAAACCATAAAAATTGATAATAACCACATAAACCAAAGAAACAAGTTAATGAAAATATATCTAAAATCAAAATTAAGTTATTCATACCCGGTCTTCAGGGTGAAAACATGGATGAATAATCGCGTTCATTAAGGTTATTGTAGTCGATGTTATTAGGATTAGGTGTGCTGGTATCCACGGGAATCGAAGTTCCCTCAATTTCTACTTCTCTTTTTTCAATCACATCCATCACCACCATCGGATACTTCTCCACTAACCATCGGTAAAATGCCAGAATTCTCATCATGAATCACTCAAATTTCTATACCTCCAGTAAAATCTTTAGCAAATTCAACAAACAATTGATAGATATAGAAAAGATATTCATGCTCAAACAATTACAAACGTAATATACAGATGTAAAATAAAAGTTGGAGGGACGATTACAAAAATTTTCGTTCAGAATCTTAACTACCAATTACAAGTGAAGAATTAGCTAGGGCTTTGCCTTCTTTGGCAATTTTTTTGGTGGAATTAAGAAATTGAGGGTTGATCACAATCACCTTTCTACAAATCGGCACTGAGATAGTGAGATGGTAGATCTGCAGTGGCACAAAGAGGAGAGAGGACCGCCATTGTTGTTAAACGAGGGATTTTAGGACTTGGCTCGACTGAATGTATTTTGAGCAAGTGATAGGACTCATCTATTCCAAAAATAAAACTGAGATAACATTTTTTTTAAAACAACTCTTTCATAACTAATATTGTAAGTTACAATTATTATAAATAAATTTAATACTATAAAAAAATTAATATATTTATATTCACTATAATTAATTCTAAAAAATTATTTAAAACAAAACAACGACCTATTTTATCTCACGCAAAAAATTTGAACAATAATATATAGTGAGTAATAATTCATTCACTAATATATTTTTCTCTTGCAAAATTTCATTATAAATTGGCGTCAAAAAGCCTTTTATCACTTCAATTTTGCGAGGAAAAAAATATAAATTGTGAAGGATATTTCCGGTGTGTATGATGCATTTAGAGCGTAATATTGGTCATCATAAATATAGCTCTATGAAGAATCCGGGTGATACCCCCAAACTTGATCATAATTATCATATGCATATTGATTGAGGTAATTACCACCATACTGGACCGGCCCAAGATTGATGGTGCATTGATTACTCGGGTGATTGCAAGCACAATAGTCACACATAACTGCAATCCTTCGACTCCTTTGGTGTTAGACCCCTAATTTTATGAAATAAAAGTATTCAATTTTTCTATTTTGGTAAATAGTTAAATTGATAAAAGTTTAAAGTTAAGTGTAATATGTGAAATTGTTTTTGCAAAGTAAGCAAGTTGATATAAAATATTCGTTGTGCCAGGGAATATTCGATTGGCTCTGGGAATATTCGCTTTAACAGTGGAATATTCGTATAACAACACAATCATCATCGGTGGACCCCACAATGTAATTATTGTTTAATCGAGAAACGACAAAAATATTTTTTATGAAAATAACGGCAGAAGTTTTACTGTTAACTCGTTGAAACACCCTTGTGTTAAAAGTACAGAATAACGCTGCGGTCGTTAAGAAGACACCTTTATTGATTATTGATGCTTACGTGAGAAGTCACCGCTTATACTCAATTATTGCTACAATGAATTGCTTGCATCATATCTCTTATATTATTGATTCAAGTATTGTCACAATATCATCTGCATAATGTTTATTATTATTAAATCAATAATTGAGATGACAAAGTTATTCATATTATTATTTGTAATATTGACAATCCTTATCGGAAAGCCCCCTCTTTCCTGGGAACGACCTGATTGTTAAATATTATGAGTTATAATATTAATGATGAATAAGTTGTGTTGATTAAAGATGAATTTGATAGTTCCATTGTGTAGGGATTATTAGTGTTAGTGGAAATCGACATCTATTCCGATCATAATTGATGTCTGGGGGTTATATTGATAAATCGGGTAATTTATCGGGTAAATGAGCAATTAATTGCTACTAATTCACATGCTTATATAACTATTTGTTCACATGTGTGTACTATTGAATCACATTCTTGTACTATTAGGGGAGTTGGTGCTAGATTGATAATACTTTCATGACTAAGTTAAAAATAGAGGTATAGTTGAAGGTAATATACTGTAATTAAAATTTTCACATGATTATACTATTTATTCACATGATTGTACAATTGATTCACATTATTTACTATTAGGGGAGGTGGTGCAAGTTTGATAATACTTGCAGGACTAAATTAAAAATAAAGAAAAAGAGGAACGTATTATACTGTAATTTTTTGAGCCCCAAAACGTGCAATTATCGAAACTATATTTTCCTATAAATAGAAGCTCATTCTTCTTTCATTTCTCACCAATTCACAAAAGCTTTAGAGCAATTATTATAGAGAGAAAGAAGAAAAGTATTCTGCTACTTCACTATTCTAGTATCCAGTTTTTCTAAGGTAGGGAGTATTA
This sequence comes from Panax ginseng, assembly GCA_020205605.1. Classification (NCBI taxonomy): domain Eukaryota; kingdom Viridiplantae; phylum Streptophyta; class Magnoliopsida; order Apiales; family Araliaceae; genus Panax; species Panax ginseng. The sequence continues at coordinate 90,823,461 of CM035148.1, read as the reverse complement.
TTTCTTTCTTATCCATGAAGAGAACTTCTGTTATTTCATTTTTATTATTCTGTTGGAATATCCTCGTCATGCATTTCTACGGACCGGTTCCGCCTTTTACTATTCTCATTGAATATCCTCGTCTGCTGCGCTTACGTTTGACTGATTTCGCTCTTTTACTATTCTCACTGAATATCCCGTCTGCACACATGCATTTTACGCCGGACCTGGTTCCGTATTTATTATTCTATTGGGAATAACATGTCTATGTGGATTACCACATACATGGTGAACGATCCTTTGTATTTCATTCCTTGTTAAATTGTGGAAATGATCTGTTTACGTGGATTATGATGAAAGTCATAATAAAAGAATTGGACTAATGAACATCATGGGTATAAGTGGTATTAGTAAGTGTTATGATGAGTTATGTTGGTTATTATGTGAAAACATGAAAGTTTCTTAGAAATCACAAAGTGTTGAAAAAAAATCAGATTTTGGTGAAAATGGAACATGAAATTCAATTGACCATATTTCCTATTATATTTTGAATTTTTGAGTGTGGTCAAGTTCTAGAGTTAGGTCTATGAGTTTTGTAACTTTTCCAAGTGGAATCACTGGAAAAGGTGTTGTAGAATTTTGTATGGACTTATTTTAGCAAAGTACGAAAAACTGCAAAATATGAAAAATGCTGCTGCTGCCACGATTTTAAAAGGAATGTTTCGGCCACTTAATTTGTGAGAAAATTTCTAGCCTTTTGGGACATGAAAGTATATGGTATAAAGTACCTCCTGTCCAAAAATGAGCTCATTCCGACTTAAAATGAGCAAGTTATGACCATTTTAATATTTAGGTTTTTCCAACAAATAACGCTATAACCGGAGTTCTATAACTCCGATGACCATGAAATTTAAACTAGAAGCTCACGTTAACATGTGTAAGATCCTGCCAAGATTTGGGAATTTCTGGAGTTAACCGTGAGGTAGCTAATTTCTTAAGGAATTAATTAGAAATTGATTTTTGAAAAATAGTAAATGAATTTTAAAAATGTCAAGAAAAATATATGTTCAATATGGGACTATATTATGCTAAATCCCAGAAAAGAATAATTTTTGGGACTGATTTGGTATTTTTAATGAAAATAGTTTAGCTACAAAACATATGAGTTAAATATATTATGTGGAGTCAAAGAATTGTAAATAGGATTTTATGGCTTGGAAATCCTATATAAGGTATATCTGATTTTTGATGAGTAATTTGATTATTAGTGATGAAATCTTATGAGTATGACATTTTTGAATGATAAAATGCATTATTTGAAAAGTGTAAACAATTAAATGTAATTGTTTATAAGTTTAAGAAGTGATTAAAATATTGTTATAGTATTAATAGTATTAGATTATGATTTTATTAAGTGATTGATAATGTCCGGATAATTTTAAAGTCTTTAATATTTATCCTTGATTTAGTTTGATTAATGCTTATAATATTGTCATCATCCTCATATTTATATTATGTTGAAAGTCATCTCGGCATTCGGTGACATAGATGGACTTGATATGATTATGACCAGGATTATTCAGATAATTATGACCGTAATATTGCAAATGATGTGAAAAAGTCCTCATCGTTTAATGTAGCGCATTGATGGACAATTTTTGGTATGATTATGGCTATGGATTCTCTTCAGCCAATGGTGCAAAGATGAATTATTTTATAGCATGATCAGGACCGTTGATAAAAACACGATTATCTTTGGCCCGTAGTGCATGGATAATTTGTGGTTGTGATACTAATGAAAAAGTCCTCTATCGCCCGTAAGTGCATTGATGGACGCTTTTGGTATGATTATGGCTATGGATTCTCTTCGCCAAGGGTGCAAAGATGAATTATTTTATGGCATGATCACGATCATTGATGAAAACACGATTATCTTTGGCCCAGTAGGTATGGATAATTCGTGGTCGTGATACTAAAGAATATCCTTGGCCGTAGTGCGGGGATGATTCGATGACGTGGATTATTTATTGAACTGAGTCTCAGCAATGAAATATTAATTCATGGATGTGATAATAATGAATATCTTTGGCCGTAGTGCAAAGATGATTTAATAATTATGAGCATGAATTGTTATTTGGTATAACCATGATTTTTGATGTTTCAGGTGAAGATATGTGATGAAAATTATCTTTGTCCTGGGTGCGAAAGGGAATTCAGAATCACAATTATGATTATGAGTTATTCATATGATTGTGGACAAAAATTGTTAATTGATGTTACAGGGATAAACATTATTGGTGGACTTTTAACATGGAGAAGATAATAGACCTGATGGTCTATTTGACTCTTCTAATGGATTGCTCGTTCCGCTGCAACTATGGTTGAAAAGTTTTATCATCTACCATATGTTCTAAATCTCTGATTTATTATTGATGAAAGCTATTGATAATTTAATTATCTTTAGTCATGATATTCTTATTGGGCTAGTTGTGCTCACCCTTTTGCTTCACAATTCCTTTCAGGTAATAAGAGTGTTGCCGTAAGAGTGTTACCGGGTCGAGCGGGGATAACAGGGGAATAGAACAAAGGGTTTCTAAATGGAGGTTCTCCTAAACAAAGATAGAAAAGTGTGTTGTATTCTATACATCATTTAGTAGTTATATTTGGTGAATCAAATAGGGTGAGGCGAACCCAACTTTGGAAGGGTGTTTTGCCACTATCATACAAAATGTCTAATTACATACAACCTCGTGTTCTCATAAGACATGGTTGTGCACATCCACTTGCTGAATATATCTACGGGCACTACCTATATGATCTTGGAGTATATTTGAAATAAAATTTTCACTTGGAGACAACGGAGATATTTATATGTCAAGAGAAGACTCACCATTGGAAAGAAGATGATAGTAACCTTCTCGTTTTTCTTTAGGGTCTATTGGGTCAACCAAGGATAATTATGTGGCCATATGTTATCTATTATAACCTAGACGCATGGCCTCCCATGTACGAAGGTTTCCTTGAGCACTTCCCAAAGATTTTAATTTCTAAAATAGTCTTTGACTATACTTTTATATAAAGTACCATTGTAAGGTTGTGGTCGAGGCACCATGAGAGTTACATACATTTTTATTAAAACTCACAGTTAATTGTGGTCGTATTCTATACGACAGCTCAACAGTTGTATTTGAATTTTGTACCATGTATCTGGCGACTCAGAATGGGTGATGTATACCTAATTTTGGGGTCGTCACATTTGGGCTTTAAAAACGTCCAACTTCCTCGAAAGTTCTTCAATCTGTGCTGACATTGCGGAAAATGCATTAAGTCTATCAATCCCGCTTTTCCTTGGTCGAGTCATGTTCGTAGCATGGCCATTGATACGAAAAGTCATCCATGGTACTGAAAAGAGAGAAATATAGGAAGAGAATTAAAAATAAAAATAAAAATGATTAAATTAAGACTAATTTGATTGAAATTAATATTGGTAAAAAATATTAAACTAATTCCACAGCAACGGCGCCAAAAACATGTTGGGTAAAATCTAATTACGCACAACACGCAAGTATACGTGGTCAACAAGTAATAAAGTGATGAGTAGAGTATCGTTCCCACAGAGAATTATTTAACAAAAATCACCAAGTACTAACCCGTAACCAACTCAATCTTATTTAAACGAATGAATTTAAAATTATATAAATTAATCTACTATTAAATTCCTCTAGTTAAATTAAGATAACGGAGATTTAAGATCACAACTTCACTTATTGCTTCATTTAAGTTAACACGCTTCTCATCAATTATTCTCTATCCTGAATTGTTAATCAAGAACACTAAAGCAGATAAAACCACATCTCGATGCATAATACCCATATTAACGTCAATCCACAATTAAGATAGAAATTCGTTAAACACCTTAATCAATTAACCCACTATATCTCTATGTGAATTACAATTGAAGAAGGTTTAAGAATAAGTTCTCTATCAGATTACATGCGGTGTCAAGCATATCTCTACCTTAACACTCATTGAGTTTAAGCTACTAACAAAATCTTGAACACATGCTATCATAATAAGATCTAAATCAATACTTCATCTCTCGAGTTCATATAGATTATCACGGTAATTAATGGCCAATCAGTTAAACAATTAAGTCGAAATCACAATAGACAATCCTCACAATAGAACATAATAATTGATAACGAAGCATATTAAAATAAACTACACAATAAGATCCATTGTAATCTCAAACAAAGAATTAGTTCATTGAATTAAAACTAAGAATCCACACTTGAAATAACATTAAAAGATAAAAATAAGAGTAGAGTAAAGAATAAATCTGTTGTCAGCAACTCTCCATCTTCCTCAAGCTCTTGCTCTTGCTCTTCAATGGTCTTCAAGTTGCTTCAATCTCCAAATCTAATTAGAACTAGTGTTTTGATCTAATTTACTCTAATCTAATCTAATGGAAAAATCTTTCTAGTCTCTAATCTCCCCTAATCCTTGTGATTCTCCTCCTTTTATAAGTCTCTTTATATGTCTTTAAGTCCTCTCGGAAGCTCTCTTGGAAGTTCTTGTGTCAATCGGATCGAAACAATCATTTTTGGACTCAAATTGGACCAAAATTTGCATTTTTGCGCATTTTCTAGGCATACCCCCGCCCCGGAGGGGGTCTAGGCTTGTTTTGGGCCTGCCTCGGCGTGCTAGGGGGTTGTCTTGTGACTTGCATGCCCACCCCGGCGGCGGTTTGGTGAAGGAAAAGTTTCTACTCTGACGTCCTTTGGGAAAACGGCCATAACTTTTGATCCGGGAAGAGTTACGAGGCATGCCACTTATCAAATCGAAGATATCGACGCGATCTACAACTTTTACTCTTTAAGATTTCAGAAATAACGGACGGATGCAGGTTGAAATTGGGCTAGAAGTGACTGCTATGCAAATGACCACCCAAAATAGTGAGGTTCGACCTTCGTTGGTACAAATGTCATAACTCTTGCATCCGAACTCCGATTGGTATGATTCAAGATGTTCCAGAAAGCTAAGGAGAAGCTCTACAATGTAATTCAAGTTCCAAACTAAGAACATGAAATAAACATAAAAGCCCAAACAATGTCCGAATTGTTTTTCTTTGCATTTTCTTTGCTTTTCCTTACCAATAGTCGCTCACACCGCTCCCAAACATTTAACCTACAAAATGAACACAAAATGCATGAAAAGTAACTAAGACACATGAATATAAGCAACTAATTCAAGTAAAGATCTTGGATAAGTAGATATAAAATCCACTTATCAAATACCCCCAAACTTAAACCGTTGCTTGTCCCCGAGCAACAACATAATGTCAGCATGCAATGAAATGCAACTAATATATATGCCTCTTGAATCCAAAGAATATTTGATAGAATCAAATCTATTCACTTACCTTAGAGCAATCAAGCAAACATGACAATACCTCATATCAAAACCGATCAACAATTTCCTAGTCAATCATCAAATCTTAAACTGTTATCACGGGTATAGTGCGTGTGTGCTCAACAACCATGCTAATTGATATAAAATCAAATTTAACACATAACAAGTCTCTATGAAGGCATCATATAGTGTAAACTCAAGAAATCCAAAAATAAGCTAGATCCAACTAAAACCAAACAATTACCAATATCGAGGGTCAACATGGGATCCTTATGCTTTATTTACATCTACGGGGGCATTTTGCTCTTATTTCCCGTTTTATTCTCTCTTTTTTTTCTCTTTTTTATATATACACATAACTATGCAATGTCTTATTCCCTTAGGCTTTTCAATGCTACCTTAACGAGCTTTCGACCAACGACTCCCAGACCATTAAGACCTTAGGGCTCTAGGTGTAAAGACAATCCCCTCGGGCTTACTTACTCAAGTAACAAAGGCCACAAAACTAGACAAGCACGCCACGGTGTTTATTCATACTTTTTTTATTTTCTTTTTCTTTCTTTTTTTTATATAGCTTATAAACCCCAAATATTCCCCCAAACTTAGGTTCTTGTCTAACTTTAGCCATCTCCGCCTATTCATGTCTTTCATTCATTCAAACTAGCATTATCCTTTAGAATCCCATTATGTATCAATTTAAACTCAATCAATCAACAAGTTATTTTTACTGTGCTATCCTTATTATACCAGTTTCAAACAGAAAAAAACTCAATTCATAACAAGAAATCACATCAAAGCTCTAATGGTCAGTACTATACTTGTCTACCCAATTCCAATCTCATCATTGGCTAAAACAAACTGTAAACTATCTAACAACTGGATTCATGCAAATGAACATAGTAACTAACTAATAATTTTTTTTGAATTTTTGAATTTTTTTTTGTAGTTATAAATACAAACTATTATGCAACTACTCTACTATGCAAACTATTATGTAATTACACTACATGAATGCAAACATAAATAAACCTAAATTATTTAACTCCCCCAAACTTAACAATTACAATGTCCTCATTGTAAAATAAAGCATGAAGTGGACGAGGACTTCCTTGTAATCATTTAAGCTTGTGGTGATGGTGGCGCTGGCGGCGACGATCATTTTTCTATCCATTGAACCTCCAATACTTGCAACGAAGAGAGATAACATGGATTAGAATAACACTTGGATTCCTATCTACTAAATAAACTAGGAAAACATATAAATAAATAAATAAAATTCCTGAGTTGCCTCCCAGTTAGCGCTTGAATTATAGTCTTTCAGTCTGACTTTGTCTGGTCAACGCTATCCAATTCCTCTTCAGTAATTGAGGAACCCTCCATCCATCTGAAATAATGTAGCTTTTGGTAGGTTCCCATTTGTGATAGCCATTGCAGTAAAGTCACCTAGCATGCTCTGATTTAGTATGCTCTCAATCGAGAACGTCCCACAGCTAGGTGTTTTCTCCATTGTGTATTTGATCACTTTGGGGCATTGAAGCTTGTCACACACAATGGGCTCTTCGTCTATCTTCTCTTTCTCGTCCCACCATGGATTCAAAATTGTACTCGCTCTTATGTCATTAAGAGCTTCACGATTTACATGACTACTTCAGTGAGCATGATTTTGTAAATCGATCGACTCTTTGATCGTTGGTGGAGACCCATTTAGATCTTCGTCCACCTCTATTTCATTATCCCCAATTGTCTCCACACTTTCGATATCTTGTGGCTCATCCAGTCGCAGATTTGGTTCGGGTTCTCCGTCAATTTCGTCATCCATGTCATAAGGCCAAGTGTTTAGAGGAAGGTTTCTTATGGCTTTGGTCATTTGCTCTATCTGATCCGTAAGATTTTGAATTGACCTCTCTTGATTACTCATCTTCTCCTCATTTGCTCCTACGAACTTGAAAAATAATTCCTCCAACCTTAAATTATCTGTCTCTTGTAACACTTGAGGTGGACATAAAAATTCCGGTGTGTATGATGCATTTAGAGCGTAATATTGGTCATCATAAGTATAGCTCCATGAAGAATCCGGGTGATACCCCCAAACTTGCATACTGATTGAGGTAATTACCACCATACTGTACCGGCCCAAGATTGATGGTGCATTGATTACTCGGGTGATTGCCAGCACAATAGTCACACAAAACTGTAATCCTTCGACTCCTTTGGGCTGCAAAACGTCTAACATCCTCGAAAGTTCTTCAATCTGTGCTGACATTGCGAAAAATGCATTAAGTCTATCAATCCCCGTTTCCCTTGGTTGAGTCATGTTCGTGTATGGCCATTGATACGCAAAGTCATCCATGGTACCTGAAAAGAGAGAAATATAGGAAGAGAATTAAAAATAAAAATAAAAATGTTTAAATTAAGACTAATTTGATTGAAATTAATATTGGTAAAAAAATATTAAACTAATTCCCTGACAACGGCGCCAAAAACTTGTTGGGTAAAATCTAATTACGCATAACACGCAAGTATACGTGGTCAACAAGTAATAAAGTGATGAGTAGAGTATCGTTCCCACAAAGAATTATTTAACAAAAATCACCAAGTACTAACCCGTAACCAACTCAATCTTATTTAAACGAATGAATTTTAAATTATATAAATTAAACTACTATTAAATTCCACTAGTTAAATTAAGATAACGGAGATTTAAGATCACAACTTCACTTATTGCTTCATTTAAGTTAACACACTTCTCATCAATTATTCTCTATCCTGAATTGTTAATCAAGAACACGAAAGTAGATAAAACCACCTCTCGATGCATAATACCCATATTAACGTCAATCCACAATTAAGATAGAAATCCGTTAAACACCTTAATCAACTAACCCACTATATCTCTATGTGAATTACAATTGAAGAAGGTTTAAGAATAAGTTCTTTATCGATTACATGCGTGTCAAGCATATCTCTCTACCTTAACACTCATCAAGTTTAAGCTACTAACAAAATCCTGAACACATGCTATCATGATAAGATCTAAATCAATACTTCATCTCTCGAGTTCATATAGATTATCACGGTAATTAATGGCCAATCAATTAAACAATTAAGTCGAAATCACAATAGACAATCCTCATAATAGAACATAATAATTGATAACGAAGCATATTAAAATAAACTACACAATAAGATCCATTGTAATCTTAAACAAAGAATTAGTTCATTGAATTAAAACTAAGAATCCACACTTGAAATAACATTAAAAGATAAAAATAAGAGTAGAGTAAAGAATACATCTGTTGTCAGCAACTCTCCATCTTCCTCAAGCTCTTGCTCTTGATCTTCAATGGTCTTCAAGTTGCTTCAATCTCCAAATCTAATTAGAACTAGTGTTTTGATCTAATTTACTCTAATCTAATCTAATGGAAAAATCTATCTAGTCCCTAATCTCCCCTAATCCTTGAGATTCTCCTCCTTTTATAAGTCTCTTTATATGTCTTTAAGTCCTCTTGGAAGTTCTCTTGGAAGTCCTTGTGTCAATCGGATCGAAATAATACTTTCTGGACTCAAATTGGACCAAAATTCACATTTTTGCTCATTTTCTGGGCATACCCTCTTCCCGGCGGGGGTCTAGACTTGTTTTGGGCCCGCCCCGGTGGCGGTTTTGTGAAGGAAAATTTTCTGCTTTAACGTCTTTTGGGAAAACGATCATAACTTCTGATCCGGAAAGAGTTACGAGGCCTGCCACTTATCAAATCAAAGATATCGACGAGATCTACAACTTTCACTCTTTATGATTTCAGAAATAATGGACGGATGAAGGTCGAAATTGGGCTGGAAGTGACTGCTATGCAAATCACCACCCAAAATAGTGAGGCTCGACCTTCGTTGGTACAAATGTCATAACTCTTGCATCCGAACTCCGATTGTAATGATTCAAGATGTTCCAGAAAGCTAAGGAGAAGCTCTACAATGTAATCCAAGTTCCAAACCAAGAACATGAAATGAACATAAAAACCCAAACGATGTCCGGATTATTTTTCTTTGCATTTTCTTTGTTTTTCCTTACCAATAGTCGCTCACACCTCTCCCAAACGTATAACCTACAAAATGAACACAAATTGCATGAAAAGTAACTATGACACAAGAATATAAGCAACTAATTCAAGTAAAAGATACCGGATAAGTAGATATAAAATCCACTTATCAATACACGTAGGATATTTCAGTAGGAGTAGCAACATTGCGCAGTAACCAAGGTCGAGTAGGATCGAAGACAAGAATCGCAAGAAGCCATACTCGCGGCCGTGCAAAGAGAGAGGCTTGGAGGCGCGTGGCTCGCCATGAAAATACCCAAGTAAACCAAGAAACCCATCGCAAGTTGGCGTAGTCGTGAGAAGTACAAAGCCTGAAGGAGGCAAGCGCTACCACATGCAGATCGGTGAATGCATACAAACTTATCGCAAGTCTCCTGCCACAAGCGAGAATATCAAGTCGAGGAGTCTTGCAGATGCGCGTTCCAGGCTGTCGCCATTTGTTTTATTTTATTTCTAATTTTTAAGGGTTGTAATTTATTTAAAACGATTCCTGACTGGTGTCAGGGGTATCACTTGACATTTTATTAAATTTTTCACGTATCTTTACATCATAATTAGGGTTTATTCTCTGGGGGGAGATTCCAACGTAGAAGGATGCCACAACTCTACTTTTCTACTCCTTCTTGGGATTTTCTACCAGAGTGGATTATTATTATTAGTTTTGCTGAATTATTATGAAGATCTGAATATTGATTTATATTCAGCAATTGGGTTTGATAGTTTTATCTTTCATCTTTCAATTGTCATTTATTGACCATGTTTAGATTTGATCCCATAATGGCTTTTGGTTCAGTCATGAACTAAACTCCATTATGGGATTCTAACGGATTTTAATATGTAGTTTGATTGCATGCTTAAATGTTGGTTTGTTTTGCATATCATATGGGATGTCTGTCATGATTATTTTGCATGTATGAATGCTTGATCACCATTCGTTTCAGTATTTGTATGGAATTGAAAATGAACATGCAAATATGGATTGTAATCATGATAGTATACGTATATAGGGTTGTGTTATATGGCTTATGTATTTCGTGAACCAGATAGACATATACTATTTCACCATATAAGTTAGAATAAGGGCTTGAACTTAAAATCAATATAGTTGCAATTTCACATAGACATATAGTGATTTTGGTTATATTGATGATTACATAGAGTCTATCATCTGTGGATTCTGTGTAAGTAGGTCTTAGTGCATTGAAAAATGGCTAATACTCTTTTAGTGCTCTTGGCTACTTTCCTGTGATATGTGAACAAGTCATGCATGATAGTGGCGATTGAATGAAGTATTAAATGAAGTTAGGATCCCATTAGTTCCAATATCATTTATTCCATCGTTATTATTGTTTTAGTTGTTATTTGTAATTCGAGAACAAACCAAGTTTAATCATTAGTTTGAGCATATAAATATAGTGATTCAATTAATGAATAGTAGTTTAAGTTAAACAACTTTCTCTGTGGGATCGATACTTTTTACTTGCTCAGACATTTGTTGACGCATGTATGCTTGCATGAGTTAGAGCTCTTTTGTTAAGACTAAAAAAGAGGCAACAAGTATTTGGCGCCGTTGCCAGGGAAAGGCATTTAATTTAGTATTATTATCATTAGTTTTAAGCTATATTGTATGACTTAAACAATTCTAGTCTTCTCTCATTTTAGTTTTTTTTTTGTTTTTGTTTCAGGAACTTGGATAAATTTTTATGCGCACGCGGTCAACCAACCCCGATTTAACACTTGTTCAGGATAACATAAACGGGAGAGGTTGGAAAGCGGGTGTATGTAGAAATTTACAAGAACAGTTGGAAAACACGACAGCTAACATGGCAGCCGAGACACAAGGAGAAGAGCAAAGAGAGGAGCATAGAGCTCTGAAGGAGTATTCCATGCCTAATATTAATGGACTACAGTCTAGCATAGTTAGACCAGCGATAGCAGCAAATACATTCGAGATAAAAACTGGCACTATTCAAATGGTGCAAAATACTGTTCAGTTTGGGGGTGCTGCTACAGATGATCCGAATGAACACCTGTTAAGTTTCATCGAAATTTGTGATACATTCAGATACAACGGTGTGACGGAGGATGCTATTAGACTATGGTTGTTCCCATTCTCATTGAGGGATAAAGCGAAAAGTTAGCTTCATTCTCTGCCAATAGGATCTATAACTATATGGGAGGACTTAGCACACAAGTTCTTAGCTAAGTTCTTCCCAATGGCTAAGACTGCAAAGATTAGGACAACTATATCTCAGTTTGAGCAACAACAGGGCGAGTCCTTATATGAAGCATGGGATAGATACAAAGAAATATTGAGAAAGTGCCCACATCACGGTATCCCAGATTTGATGGTAATCAACACGTTTTATAATGGATTGAGATGGCAGTCGAGACCGATTGTAGATGCAGCTGCAGGAGGGGCATTATGGGCAAAGAACTATGAGGAAGCTTATGACCTTATCGAGACAATGGCATCAAATGATTTTTAGAATCCTACATCTCGAATGCCACAAACCAATGTTGCATGTGTGTTTGAGGTTGATGCTATTACTCAGTTGTCAGCACAGATGGCAGCCATGGAAAGAAGATAGATACTTTGGCGAAAGGAAAAGTAAAGACGGTTGCCTTCGTATGTGAGATTTAAAGGGTCACACTCGACGTGATCAATGTGCTTTATCGTTCTGCATTAAGGCAAGATGTGAGCAACTATAGAAAAGACCAAGGTCAATTTCAGAACACATTCCACCCCAACAACAGAAATCATCCAAACTTTAGTTGGTCGAATAATCAAGGGAATCAGCAGAATCAGTTTCAACCAAATAATCAATTCCAGGCACAACCAGCGCAGCCGTAGTTTAATCCTAGACCACCATTTCTGCTGGGATTTTCTCAACAACAACAACAACATCACACCCATTTTCACCTCAAAGAAGAAAAAGAAATCGTATGGAGGAGATGATGTTGAAATACATGGCAAACACAGAAGTTATGATCAAGAGCTAAGCAGTGGCTATAACGAATCTGGAAACTCAAATGGGGTAGATGGAGAATATGCTTACTAACAGGCCCCAGGGTTCATTGCAAAGTAATACGGAGACAAATCCAAGAAGAGGAGGGAAGGAACAGTGTCAAGCGATCACATTGAGATCTAGGAAAGATTTGTCGATTCTTTCAAGTCGCATACATACCGAGAATGCATTGAGGAGGAGAAGGCTACAAGCACAGCCCTTGAGGTGAGGAGCCACCATCGAGAAAGAAAATTTGGAGAAACCTGAGGGTCAACAAGAAGAGAAAGACAGAGCAGATACAGAGGAGAAGCTTAAGAGTCCATTACCACCAATTCACATTCAAGTTCCGTATCCTAAGAGATTAAATAAAAAAAGGGAAGATAAACAGTTCACCAAATTCTTGGAGGTATTCAAAAAGCTGGAGATCAATATACCATTCGCCGAGGCATTGGAACAAATGCCAAGTTACGCAAAATTTATGAAGGGTATATTGTCAAGGAAGAGGAGATTAGATGAGTTTGAAACGGTAGCCTTTACAGAGGAATGCAGTGCAGTGCTTCAGCAGAAATTACCTCCAAAGCTGAAGGATCCGGGCAGCTTCACAATTCCATGTACCATTGGAAAGTTGAACTTCAGTAGGTGTTTATGTGATCTTAGGGCAAGCATAAATTTGATGCCCTTGTTAGTGTTTAACCAGTTGGTATTGCCGGATCCAAAGCCAACAAATATTGCATTGTAATTAGCTGACAGATCCATCACATATCCACGGGGACTTGTTGAAGATGTGTTGGTTAAGGTGGACACGTTTATTTTTTCAGCTGACTTCATCATTCTAGACTACGAGGAGGACAAAAGCATACCAATAATACTGGGGAGACCAATCTTGGCCATATGCAGAACGTCAATAGATGTGCAAAAAGGTGAATTCACTATGCATGCCAGGATCAAGAGATCACCTTTAACGTCTTTAAAGCAATCAATTTACCAACGGATGAAGAAAGGTGCTTCCTAGTTGACATGGTGGATTAGTGCCTACAGGACGAAGTACAAAAATCGAGGGATTATGGACCATTGATATGTGCAACGGGTAAAAATTCAGAGTTGAAGGTAGAGCCATTGACGAAAGATGAAGTCATTAAATTTCGGGGTGCGGCGGACAAGAAGGAAGGCACCTCAATTCTATCTGTGACATGAAACTCAGAGATAGTCAAGCTAATTGACTATAACTTAGCGCTGGATGGGAGGTAACCCATTTTTTCTATCCTCATTGATTTATTTTTAGTTATTCATTTTGGATTATTTTAGTCGTTATATCGAAGTCATTTTTAATAGGTTGTTAGATGTTCATGCTTAAGTGTGTAGTAAGACTGGCATTGTGAATATTTTCAAGATGTCAACACTATGTGGTCACTAAGTCATGCCTTAAAAAGATGCATTAATATCTATGCAGGAACCATCATTGGACCACATCACTGATACACAGAGTGGAATTGAATGTTAACATTGCAGATAGCAAGATCGCGCGGTCGCGCATCCCATGAAGAAAAAACTCGCGCGCCCGCGCGTCAAGTTAAGAAAGCCACCAAAACAATCTGCAAGTGTCGCGCCCATGCGCCCAGCTCAGTAAGAACGTGCGCGACCGCGCGCGACATTGGATTAAGACAGATCTGAATAGTTTAAAAATAGAGTTATGGACCATTTGGACTCTCATTTGGGATAATAACATATGCGAAATTCTCTCACTCTCCATAACTCACGTCGTTATCTATCTATCAGTTACAAGTTGTGTCATACATCTCTCAATCAATTAGCCACGATTCTTGCTTCATTCAAAGTGCATATCTCCTCAACTTCTCCAAAGTGCACTATAAAGCTAGGGTTCCAATTTGGATTGCAAAAACAGTATTGGGGGTAGAAATTCTTCAAGATTTTCTTCATTCTCCATCATATAATCGGTGCAACCTCTATCAAACACAAATGGGGCCTAAGCGAGCAAGGTCTATTACGTCGTCTTCTTCATCCTCTTCGGGCAGCCAAGAGGCTGATATTGTGGATCATACCAAGTTCCTCAACGTGGAAGCTCAACAAGAGTACTACAGCATTGTGGCGAAAACATTTGTCAAGGAGCGAGATTCAGTTGGCGTAGCGTGATGGCCATTGTCGCCATGATTCAAAAGAGAGGTGGGGTGGACTGACGGCTACTCCAATACCCGTTCCTATGAGCGTAGTCCGTGAATTCTATGTCAATGCCAAAGTCATTATGAGTGGGATATCTATGGTTTGTGGTATCGAGGTAGATTACAGACCTCGTGCCATCCGATTAATTTTCAAAATTATCACAGCACCACCAAGGGGGTCAAGTGATTGGGTAACCTGGGTGCTCATTTGGAGACCTACATGGAGTTGATTATTGCGAGTTATGTATGCGTGCACGAAATAGACATATAAAGTTGGCACGACACAACCGCGTATATTCCCAGCTGCTGCCCTAAATCGCTATGCAAAAGCGTGGAACTTGTTCATATGCGCCAAGCTCATGCCTTCCGCCCATCAGCACGAAATAATAGTGGAGAGGGCACATATTCTGTGGGGCATAATCACCGGAAAGTACATCGACATTGGTCATCTCATTCATGAGAATATGTTGCGCTATCTACGGGGAGGAACGATTGGGAGCATTCCACATGCATCCATGGTTGCCATGCTTTGTGCTAATCGGGGGATGCAATCGGGAGCAATGAAAAACGTGCAATACCCAAGCCAGGACATTACTCATGCCACGATCAAAAAATTTGAGGACTGGGCAGGTGGTGTACCACACCCACGCGGACTAGGATTTATAATTCAGCCCATATTTCCAGAGCCGCCACAACAACCCCCGCAAATTGACGAGGCCGAGCCATCCACGCACGCGCGTGCCACCTATGGCGATCGCCAGCTCCAAAGGTTGGAGCGCAAGGTCAATGCCATATACGATAATTTGGGCACATTTGAGACGGGACTCACACGGTCTTTAGCCGAAGCATTTGTGCAACAAGGAACAACACAAGAATGGCCTTAGTTTGGAACCGCAACACCATATCCACCACCAGATTCACCACCCGAGGAGGGTGGCACCACCAATAATTAGGGGAGTTTTCGTACCCTTTACCTTTATTCAATTGGGACATTGAATATTTTAAGTTTGGGGGTATTGGGTAATAGTATTTTTAGTTTGGATATAGTTTTGCATGATTAGTTAATTTTTATAGTTGTTGCATGCGTACAGTATATTTTAGCATATAGTTGCATGTTATAGTTGCATACCTCACAGTTCTTACCGTATAGAAAATTTTTGTCTAGCCAATGATGATAGTGAAGTTTTTAAATGATTTCTGAATATTTTGGATAACATGAGTTGAGATATAACGTTTTATACAATGAAATTCATAATGCTGTTTAAATGTTTTCGGTTTGCACAAATGTGTTCACAAGCACTTGTAGGTATAAGAAGTACGTTTTGCATTGTTCGCTAGAAAAATGTAGAGTTAAAAAGAGAAATATGTGAAAAGTGACTTTTAGACTGTATAAAACATTATTTTTTTTAAACTTTGGGAAAACATGGGTATCTGTGTATATAAAAAAGACTCTTTTATAACTAATATTGTAAGTTACAATTATTATAAATAAATTTAATACTATAAAATAATTAATATATTTATATTATAATTTATATTCACTACAATTAATTCTAAAAAATTATTTAGAACAAAACAACAACCGATTTTATGTCACGCAAAAAAATCTGAACAATAATATATAGTGAGTAATAATTCATTCACTAATATATTTTTCTCTTGCAAAATTTCATCATAAATTTGAGTCAAAAAGCCTTTTATCACTTCAATTTTGTGAGGAAAAAAATATAAATTGTGAAGGATATTTCTTTTGTTATTAACTATATTGTCACTATATTTTTTCCCTTCGCTAAAAACTCCTCATGTGAAGGAATATATTTCTTCACAAAATTTCCTTCGTTGCTGATAAGTAGGATTTAAACCTACTTATGGAGTACCAATTCATGCGAACTATGCCCATCTCAAATACATTTTAGTCTACTTTAGCTGCATTTTATGTTAATTTGCATTTCGCATACTTAAAACTCCTTTTGGTGAATAAGTGCAGGAATTGGCCTAATTTGGTGGTGATATCGGGGACGAGGCTAATGGATGCGTGAGGCGAGGCAAAAGATAGGATGCGCATGGCTAGGATTGAGTGGAGAATGGATGGACAAGCATGGATACATATAGGACATTTCAGTAGCAGCAGCAACATTGCAGAACCAAGCTCAGGAGCAGGATCAAAAGACAGCAACTACAAGCCACGCGACAAAGAGAGCTTGGATGCGCGTGCCCGCACGAGTATCCATCCAAACTAGGAAACCTACTGTAAGTTGCACGGCCGCGAGAAGGACAAGCCCAGGGAGCACGCGCTCGCGCGAGAGATCGGCTGAACAGATAAACTTCTTGCCAAGTCTCGCATTGCGAAGAATATCAAATTTGGAGGAGGGCTACGCGTCATCAAAGCCGAGATCTTCTTGACTTGTTATATTTTATTTCCAATTTTTAAGGGTTGTAATTTATTTAAAATGATTCCTGACTGGTGTCAGGGGTATCACTTGACATTTTATTAAATTTTTCACGTATCTTTACATCGTAATTAGGGTTTATTCTCTGGGGGGAGATTCCAACGTAGAAGGATGCCACAACTCTACTTTTCTACTCCTTCTTGGGATTTTCTACCAGAGTGGATTATTATTATTAGTTTTGCTGAATTATTATGAGGATCTGAATATTGATTTATATTCAGCAATTGGGTTTGATAGTTGTCGTTTATTGACCATGTTTAGATTTGATCCCATAATGGCTTTTGGTTCAGTCATGAACTAAACTCCATTATGGGATTCTAACGGATTTTAATATGTAGTTTGATTGCATGCTTAAATGCTGGTTTGTTTTGCATATCATATGGGATGTCTATCATGATTGTTTTGCATGTATGAATGCTTGATCACCATTCGTTTCAGTATTTGTATGGAATTGACAATGAACATGCAAATATGGATTATAATCATGATAGTATACGTATATAGGGTCATGTTATATGGTTTATGTATTTACGTGAACGGATAGACATATACCGTTTCACCGTATAAGTTAGAATAAGGGCTTGAACTTAAAATCAATATAGTTGCAATTTCACATAGACATATAGTGATTTTGGTTATATTGATGATTACATAGAGTCTATCATCTGTGGATGTTGTGTAAGTAGGTCTTAGTGCATTGAAAAATGGCTAATACTCTTTTAGTGCTCTTGGCTACTTTCCTGTGATATGTGAGCAAGTCATGCAAGATAGTGGCGATTGAATGAAGTATTAAATGAAGTTAGGATCCCATTAGTTCCAATATCATTTATTCCATCGTTATTATTGTTTTAGTTGTTATTTGTAATTCGAGAACAAACAAGTTTAATCATTAGTTTGAGCATATAAATATAGTGATTCAATTAATGAATAGTAGTTTAAGTTAAACAACTTCCTCTGTGGGATCGATACTTTACTTGCTCTGTATTACTTGTTGACGCATGTATGCTTGCATGAGTTAGAGCTCTTTTGTTAAGACTAAAAAAGAGGCAACAATTGCGTCCCTAATTTCTTGTAGTGATTTTTTTTAAAAAAAGATTTAATTTTTTAAAAAAAGATTTTATTTTTAAACAAATATTTTTTTAAAAATAAAAACTTCAACGACTACCGTTAGGAGTAAAGGCACTGACATCTAATTTGGGAAAAACTACTGAACACCATTTGAAATGGCATTACATTTTTAGATTTTTTTGGCTAAAAATCAGAAAGGCAACCAACGCCACTTTAAAAAAAAAAAAATTTAAAACGATTTTATTTTTTTAATGAATTTTGAAAAAAATAAAAAATGTGATCCAATGCCAAACTAACCAGCATTTTAACTTTTTTAAAATTTTTTTATAAATCAAATTTGTAAAAAAGAAGAGTAAGATGTAACATCACTTTAAGTGACGTTGGAATCTCTCTCTTTTTTTTAAAAATTCTTTGATCTCTTGTAATTCTTTACAAACGTCAATATTTTTTTATGTTTATTCCCAGTCATCGTCGTTGAAAATGAATGAGTATATAAGACTTCAACTATAAAAAAATAAAAATAAAAATTCTAACGCCAATTAAAGTGACGTTACGTCTTATTCTTCTTTTTTACAAATTCATATTTTTTTAAAAAATATTAAATAAAAAATATGATAAAATTGATATTATATTAATATGGGTCAAACTAACTTATTTGGAATGACTTATAAGTCATTTTTAAATAATTTTATTCTATTTTAGTTCAAAAACATAATAAATTTTTCTTCATCTTTTATGTTTTCTCTTAGAACCGATAGTATTATAATTTAATTTTATAATATATTTGGAAAAAAAGGTAAAAGGAGAACTAGGAATAGCTGAGGGTATACCATTACTATTCTTCTTTTTTATATTTTATTTTTGTTGAAAAAATATGTTCATGATTTAAGTTACTCCTTTCGCCTACAGAATAAAAGTTCTTATTATTTTATGTAATCTCAAGTTAAATATTTACTTATATTAAATAATTTAATTTTTTTATAATAATTTGTGCGTAATATCCTTAGTATTAAATGTCATATTTTTATTATTTATAAATATTTATATAATATCACTAATCATGTATATAAAATATACAATTAGATGGGAATTTAAATATGAATAATTTTATTATTTGACATTTTTTTTAAATTCGCATAAAATCAATCATCACTTTCATTCTCGGAGTGAGGGAGTACTTGTAAGTATATCCTACTTCTATCTAGAAATAGGAAATATTGGAATGAATTAAAATGGATTTTCCCCTGCCGCTACGGGCTGTAGCGACATGAGAAATTACTCATTTGCTCGTGTGCTACACTATCTACCGCTACAAGTTATGGCGGTAGTTTAGTTAACTAATAAATTAGAATGACTCAATGGTAGCTTAATGGCCCAATAACTCATAGGTCTTAGGTTCAAAACTTAACTGTGATTTTTTTTGCTTCTTATGTTATATTTTTTTGTATATTAGATAAATTCTATTACCATATATATATATATACACACATCTTAAATCTCCACATTAAACTAAATATATATAAATTAACTATGAATATATATATATATATATATATATATATATATATATATATATATATAGTAAATTTATCTAATACATAAAAATATAGCACATGAAGCATATATATAAAATAATGAGTTACTGAGAAAAATGCATATAAATTATTTTAGAAATTAATTATATATATTTTTAAAATTATAAGTGTGCAAATATGATCATTATAAACTACATCCAATTAACTACAAACTTTAATTTTTGTAAATTAGAAAATATATCTATCTGTGCTAAATTTTAATTTCAAAAATTATAACTTTAAAAAAACTAAAATTGGGTATTTATTTTGAGATGGACGGAGTGAAACATTTCACTGTATAAAATTGTATCCAAATAAATAAATAAAATTTAAATGAAAAATGATACGTTTTGGGGGGAACAAAAGAGGCATGCTTATTGGGTTTTTCTTTATTTTGGACAATAATTTACTAGTCGTTGCAAAAATATTTATATTAAATACGCAATGAAAAAAATTTGTTGCCAATGAATGTGGCCTATATTAGGCAACGAAATATAGTAACAAAAAGTTTTAGTTGTCGACGATGAGGAAAAAGTCTCATCGATAACAAAAAAAAAAATAAGTGATTTTGTTTTCCCTTGAACGATTTGGCAAACGAAGTTTTTGTAATGAGTTATGAATTTCGTTACGAAAAATGAAAGCCTTTCATAAACTGCAACGAATGACAAATTTCGTTGCTAAACATGCATTTTTGGCAACGACTTTCTAAGTCGTTGCCCAAAAAATTGTTGTCAAATGTCTATTTTTGTAGTGTTTTATTTGGGAAATTTTTGCCTCCATATAAAATGTGGCGTCATTGTATACTTTGTCACTAAATATAAGGATTTATAATGAACCAGGTGTTGTCACTTATCCACTCATCTAATTAGTGACGACTTATATATTTAAATCATATAAAATTGGTATTTGTGACAATAAAAATAGTCATAATTTATTAATTTTTTGTCTCTACAAATATTGCCTCCAAAATTTCTTAAATTTTTTTGCCTCCAAATCAAATTGTGACGATATTACGTACTTTGCCACTAAATATAAGAATTTATGACAAACCATTTTTGTCATTTATCCACGCATCTAATTAGTGACACACTATTATCTCGTCATATAAAATTGGAATTTATGACAATACAAATTGTCATAAATTATTATTTATTTGTCTTTCAAAATTTCCCTCCAAACGTTTTCAGAAAATTTTTGCCTCCAAATAAAATTGTGACGATATTACGTACTTTGTCACTAAATATAAGAATTTATGACGAACTATTTTTGACACTTATCCATTCATCTAATTAGTGACAAATTATTATCTCGTCATATTAAGTTGGTATTTATGACAATACAAATTTTCATAAATTAATATTTTTTCGTCTTTAAAAAATTTTCCTTCAAAATTTTTCAGAAATTTTTTGCCTCCAAATAAAATTGTGATGAATTTGTATTTGGCGTCACTAAATGTGAACATTAGCGACGAAAGCACATTGTCACTAATTTTTCCAAATAATTAATGACAAACTATTATGTTGTCATCGCAAGAAATATTGTGTGACAATAAATATTGTCATCAATTATTACAAAATGTCACTAAAATGTTTCCCTCCAAAATTTTGGTACGAAATTCTACCTCCAAAATAACTTGTGACGAAATTTTGTTAA
This sequence comes from Panax ginseng, assembly GCA_020205605.1. Classification (NCBI taxonomy): domain Eukaryota; kingdom Viridiplantae; phylum Streptophyta; class Magnoliopsida; order Apiales; family Araliaceae; genus Panax; species Panax ginseng. The sequence goes on along the minus strand of CM035148.1, from coordinate 90,802,046 downwards.
TCGTCATCAAATGTATAAATTAGTGACGATATAAATGATTAATAGTGACAAAATTAAATGTCGTCACAATAACAAAAGTTTTAGTGACGATTATGAATTTCGTAATTATTAATTAACAAATTGTGATGAAATTTTGTGCGTGGCAAAAAATTCGTCATAAAATGTGTGATTTCTTGTAGTGACATGCTAACACTTTGTATGATCAAACCATTTCATATATACTAAGTGAAAGCATATTTTGTTTCAGGACTCTGAATTTAGATTGCAGCTTTGATGTAAAGCTGGATTCAGCCTTAGATGGAAATACACGAGGACATTGAGGTGCCTCCGGAAATTCAAGAATGGGTCAAAGACAAACCTTGAGGAAAGGTGCGAGTTTGCGTGGATTACTGGGATCTGAACAAAGCTTGCCTTAAAGATAGCTTTCCCGTGCCATTTATCCACATTCTCATTGACAATACTGCTAAGTACGACATGTACTCTACTGCGAATTGTTTTGCTGGATACCGCCAGATTATGGTTGCTAAGGAAGATAGTGAGAAAACTGCTTTCATCATGCCTTGGGGAACCTTTTGCTATAGACGGTTGTCATTCCGCCTCATCAATGCCGGAGCCACCTATCAACGAGCTGTGATGGCTCTTTTCCATGACTTAATGCACAAAGAGATAGAGATCTACGTGGATGACATCATTGCCAAATCTCGAAGGGAGGAAGACCACTTAGACCATCTCAGAAAGCTATTCAACAGGTTGCGTATGTACAACTTGAAGTTGAATCCAGCCAAGTGTGCCTTTGGCGTTAAATCAGGAAAGTTGCTAGGATTCCTAGTCAACCACAAATGGATTAAGCCGGACCCCACCAAAATCCAGGCCATCACGAAAATGCCCATTCCTCAGACAGAGAAGGAAATACAGGGATTTTTGGGAAGAATCAACTTAATTAGCAGATTCATTTCTCAACTCACAGCAACCTTTGAGCTTATCTTCAAATTGTTAAGGAAGAACTCCTCCATGAAATGAAACGACGATTGCCAGAAGGCCTTCCTTACAATTAAAAAGTAGCTAGTCAAAGCTCCTATTTTGGTACCACCCAGGGATGATGTTCCTATGTTCATGTACCTGTCCATAAGTGACAATGCCATGGGCTGCATGCTGGGATAGAAAGACGATAGAGGCCAAGAGCAAGCTATCTATTACCTCAACAAAAGATTCAGTAGCAATGAACACAAGTACACTCTGATAGAGAAGACTTGGTGTGCTTTAGCATGGGCTTCCATGAGGTTACAACATTACCTCCATGGTCATACAACCCATCTCATATCCCGCGTGGATCCTCTTAAGTACGTGTTCAACAAACCCATGTTAAATTGCCGGCTGTCCAGATGGCAGTTGATCTTATAACAATTTGATATCGTCTATGTGACGTAAAAGTCTATCAAAGTTCAAGGAATTGCGGATCAACTGGCTGCTGCACCTTCAGGGGACTTCAAACCCTTAGAAACCTACTTCCCAGATGAAGGAGTAATTAAAGTTCAGCAACACCATCAGTATGATACGGTACATGGAAAATATATTTTGATGGAGCTGTCAATATGGAAGGTTCTGAAGCTGGAGCAGTTCTAGTATTCAGTTTGGGGGAGCAGTATCCTGTCGTCGTCAAATTGCAGTTTGTCAGCACCAATAACACATCTGAGTATGAAGGTTGTCTCATAGGGCTAAAACTTGCCTGGTAAACAGGCATCAGGCGGTTAACTATCTTTGGGGATTTAGAGTTGGTAATCAGACAATCCACGGGAATCTATCAAACCAAAGAGCTACATTTGCTGCCTTACCATCTGCAAGTTTTACAAATGGCTTTGGAGTTCGAATAAATCTCCTTTTTACATATTCCTCGTAATAGGAATGACTTTACAGACGCATTAGCAACTTTGGCCTCCTTGATTCACATACCTGACAAGGAACATATGACTAGCGTCACATTTGCCATGCAAAAGACACCAGCCTATGGGAACTATGTTGGAGAAGTATCGGATGAGCTACCTCCCATCCATCATCCTTGGTATCAGCATATCAAGGAGAATCTACGAGACGGATCTACACCTGCTGAGGCGAGCCCTACGGAGAAAAGGAGAATCCATTAACTTGCTATGAAATTTTACCTGAGTGGAGATGCACTCTACAAAAGAGATGCAGGACTAGGTCTCCTCAGATGTCTGGACCTCGACCAAGCTCGGAAACTCATGGATGAGGTCTATGGTAGAGTATATGGCCTACACATGAACGGCCCCCAGCTTGTTAAGAAGATCCTCATAATAGGACATTACTGGCTTACCCTCAAAGCTGACTGTGATGATCACGTCAAGAGGTGTTATCAATGCCAAATTCATGGAAATGCCATCCACGCCCCTCCGAGGGAGCTCCACAATATGAGTTCACCTTGGCCCTTCTCAATATGGGGAATGGACGTGATCAGGCCCATCAAGCCCAAAGCCAATAATGGGCATCACTTTATATTCACCATGATCGACTACTTCACCAAGTGGGTAGAAGCAGCATCCTTCCCCAGGGTTACCAAAGAAGTCATCATTATTTTCATCAGAAACAATGTCATTTGTCGATATGGACAACTAGAGGTAATTGTGTCAGACAATGCTAAGAACCTCAAGAATAAAATGATGGAGGAATTATGTAGTAAATTCCATATCAAACATCTTAACTTTGTCATCTACCGTCCAAAGATGAATGGTGTTGTTGAAGCAACTAACAAAAACATCAAGAAGATCATGAAAAAGATGTCCGCCAACCGCAAAGAATGGCCTGACTTATTGCCTCTTACTCTGTTAACCTACAGAACATCAATGTGCACTTCCACTAGAGTAACCCCCTACGCATTAACCTATGGGATGGAAGAAGTGCTCCCCATAGAGGTTGAAATGGAATCCCTCAGAGTGTTGATAGACGCTCAACTAGATGAAGATCAATGGGTACAAGACAGGTATCACCAATTGTCTCTAATAGACGAAAAAGCGAACCGCGACTATCTTCATATCGGTGAGTTATATCAACAAAGGATGCGCGGATCCTACAATGAAAAAGTCGACTACTGGCGGTTTAAAACAATATGACTTGGTTTTAAAAAAGATACTTGACAACCAAGATCGGTCAGGAAAACTAGCCCCTAACTGGGAAGGCTTTCGTTTGTTGTCGATGAGGTATTGACGGGGAGGCTCTCAGTTACGGGGAAATGGGCGGCGATAAATTTCCATAACTCATCAACTTCGAACACCGTAAACGATATTATGCGAAAGTTACCATCAAGCAAACATCACGGTGTTTGGATCATCGAGATCACCGATCATTCCGGGTTCTTTAACCCTTCATCGCATACAATTCTACGCCACACTTTGCCCCTCAGGGAGACATATTCTTCAAACCAGCAGCCTGGTTCCACTACGTTCATCTGATTTGATTTATCCCCTCGAGGATTGAACCTTCTACATATGCGATTTATCTGAAAAGCGGAATTTACATTTTCTATGCTTGCGGTTTGTCACGAAAGGCGGGATCAAATTTTTTCACCGTGGTTTGTCCCAATCATGGGATCAAACTTTCTTCCCCATGATATAGCTTTTACATGGGATTCATATTTCTCTTCTGCGTAAATGCGTCTGAGGCTGAACTACATCGACGATCTCATCTTCATTTAGAATCGTGGGCAACCATTTTATATGGCGATGTCGCGAATAAAATAAAACAACAAAAACATTTCGTATACCCTTCTCCTTACAAAACAAAACAACAAAACATCCCTACACCCTTTTCCTTACAAAAACAAAAACAACAAAAAATATTCCTACCACATCTGATTGAACCTCTTACACACGAGTTGAACTACCTGACACGATCTCTCATTAATAGAGAGTACGTGGCGACCATTTATGGTTTGGTCTCACCCCTACCAAAACACTAACACTTGTCGGTGATCTTGAGATCAAACTTGATCCATTACATTTCATCGACCTGGACGGGATATAATTACCTGAACTCCTAAATTGGAGATTCGGTGACTATCTAAGCTGCGGTTGTGCCTCAAAGAGCAACACCAATCCATAAGAGTTGAAATTAACTAGACTTCTCCAAAATAGAAGTATTGACGACCATCTGTGGTGCGGTCAATCTCAGAGAGGAAAGCCACACTCCTCTCCACATTTCCATATAGAAACTAGTCTCAAGACAGCAAAGATGGTAGGGATCCATACAGTTCAACGATCCATTCTGAACTATCCAGTGACAACTCAATGTCCAAGTGACACCCCAAAATTTGGGTTACCTGACCCCCGAGTTTGGTGCTCACGATCCACAATATAATTAACATCTAATTACCCATTCATTGATGAATAGAATATTACGCCACATTAACTGATATAGTTAATACATTCGTCCCAGGTTATCTAACCTTAACATTACAATCATACCCTTTAGATATACAAAAAGGGTTTACAAAACAACATAATAATAATAATGTTCATTAAAACTATTCCAAAGAATAAATTTGCCTTTATTCTTCACAACACCTCCCCGCTTTAGATAATCGTGTTTTCATCAATGCAGTCCTCGGTCATGCCATAAAACAATTCATCTTTGCACTTTCGATCAAAGAGAATCCATATCCATAATCATACAAAAGCATCCCGTCAATGCACTTTACGGGCAATGAGGACTTTTTCCACATCATTTGTAATATTACTGGTTATGATTATACAGAATAATCACGGTCATAATCATACCAAGTCCATCTACACTTCAGAGCCACAGATGACTTTCAACATAATATAAGCATGAGGATGATGACAATATTATAAGCATTAGTCAAATCTAAATCAAGGATAAATATTAAAGACTTTAAATTTATCTAAACATTATCAATCACTTAATAAAATCATAATCTAATATTGTTAATATTATAACAATATTTTAATCACTCCTTAAACTTATAAACAATTTAATTTAATTTTTACACTTTCCAAATAATGCATTTAATCATTCAAAATGCCATACTCATAAGATTTCATCACCAATAATCAATTTACTCATCAAAAATTTGTATACACCTTATATAGGATTTTCAAGCCATAAAATCCTATTTACCAATTTTTTAACTTCACATAACATATTTAATTCATATGTTAAGTAAATAAATTATTTTCATAAAAATCTGAAATCATCCCAAAAATTATTCTTTTCTAGGATTAAGCGAGAATATAGTCCCATATTGAACATATATTTTTCTAAAGAATTTTTAAATTCATTTACTATTTTTCAAAATTAATTTCTAATTAATTCCTTGAAATTAGCTACTTCAAGGTTAACTCGAAATTCTCAAATCTTGGCGGGGATCTTACACATGTTAACGTGAGCTTCAGGTTTAAATTTCATGGTCATCTGAAAGTTATAGAACTCCTGGTTATAGCATTTTTTGTCGGAAAAATCTAAATATTGAAATAGTCATAACTTGCTCATTTTAAGTCGGAATGAGCTCATTTTTAGACAGTAGGTACTTTATAATTATCTAATTTTAGAAACAAAAATTTTTATTTTATTTTATTTTTATTTTGTGTAAACCCTAAAATGTAATTCTAGAAAAGCTAAAGTTGGAAAACCTTAGGGTTAAACCCTAAGGGGTTTCAAGGATTACAAAATTGCCCTTAAAATTCCATGTGAAAAGACTAAAATACCCCTCTTTGGATATTTTATTGAGATAACTTGTAAATCTATACAAAATGGAGTGGATGACCAATTTGTTTGACAAATGTGACACAAAAATGACAGCAACTCAGCCACTCAATCAGCCATTACATTGCATCTAGCCTTGTATAAATAGATTTGGAGTGAGAAATTCATTTGCATGCTCATTTTTGTACCAACTCTCAACTTATCTCTCTCAACTCAAAACCCACGAAAATATAAGCTAAATCAGTTCCATAAACAAGCCCCACGTTTATCACTAACAGATTAGGAGGCCATAATCAAAAATTTTCTTACAAAGGTATAAAAACCCTAGCAATAATCTGACCATGATCTGCATATTTGATGTAACGCCTGAGAATTTTGAATTATCAATGAATTAAATTTTTATTTGATTATGTGGATTAAATAAATTTTATTGAGTTATTATATGAGTACGATGTTCGAAGGTCATTGTATGACCTAGAATATGTAGATGTGGTTAGTATTCTAGCTTTGTGCTATAATTAATTATTGTGAATTATCAAGACGAGAACGAAGGTTTTCTGAGATTGTTTACGTTAAAACACTATTCATTCGATGACGTTTGGAGCTAGGGTTTGAGATTCTGAGAAACGCGTAATGTTAGAATATGGCGATATTATGAAATATCCAATAATATTTCATTATGGCAAGCGAAGTTTTCGCTGCGGACTTAAAACCTAAGGGTTTGTGAAAGAGGTTTCAGAAAGGAAATGTAATGCGTTATAGTCGTTTCGATTATTATCGTAAAGAATATAGTATTATACTAGTATGTATATAGAGTATGATATGAAGAATAGTCTTGACGTATAATCTGAATATTATATGAATATTATCTTGAAGAGAATACATGAATAATAATGTAGAATCTGAATCGTATTATTAGAATATGAGTTAAGGATTTTATACAATCCAATTGGACTTGGATTAATAACAAGCTCAATGATTTAAGTATACAAGCCCAAGTCAAGGCCCAATATTAGATTGGTTAAAGCCCAATGTTTTTTTAATGTCAACCTGATCCAAAAGTAAATCTGCGGCCTTAGAACCAAATGGGTCGAGGGATGGGTAAAACCCATGGAGCAACCCATAGGATGACCCATGGGCAAATGGGCTGACCACTTGATGGCTAAACAAAGTGTCACTTGGTCACTTTGAAGTATTTTCTTGGTGACAAAGTTATAAATAAGTGAGGAGGTGGTGAATTGGACAATTTGCCCCTCATTTGGTTTTCTATAAATAGAAAGCTAAGAGTTGAATTTTTGTTGTTTTACAAAGTTTGTCCAACATATTTGAGAGAGAGAAAAGAGCTAGAATCCTATAATCTTTCTACTTCGAAGCAAACAAAAAGGCGTTTATCGAAACGTTAACTACTTGAAAGGTAAATTCCTATAAACCGTAATCTTCATCCTTTTCGATTTCTTTCTCATAGAAGAATCGTAGATGAGTGGAGAATGTTTATAGAGAAGATATAAGAATGCCTTTTAATGACCAAATCATTGATAGAGTCGTGACTAAATAGATATCGTGAAGTGTTTACGTGAGTTAAAACCATGAGGAAGTCTTGAAAGTTAACTTAGTTATAATTGAGCGTTTTGGAAACCGTTTGTAGCTAAGATATGTGCATCTTGATTAGTTAGGATGTAGATATGAAGTCCATGGGTATTCCATATGATTTGGCTTAGAAACATTAATGCTTGAAGTTATGGCGGATTTTGCGAAATAGGCGTTAAGCGTCGAAACGCATAAAAGTCCGGATTAAGATTCAAAAGTTGTCGTGTGACTTGAAAACGTTGGTTACCAATGTCAACACGTGAGATAAGGTAATTAAGAGTCGTTGGCGAAGGAATCGTCGCATTCCGACTTATAACGAAGAAAATGAGTATTGAGCAGGTAAAACGTTAAAGCGAGCGCTTAAAAAACGAACTTAAAGATGAATTAGAATTAACGAATTCGTAAATATGAAATTCTTATATGAACACGTAAGGATGTAATTCTGACTTGTAGGAATTGAATGGGTCAATTCGGATGTAAACGAACAAAATAGGAAGCGGGAGTTTCGTTGAGAAACCAAATACATTTTAGCTAATCGGGTGCCAGAGACTTCGGCGCGGCACCAAAACAAAGTACAAAGTGGTGGCGCCCGCGATGCCGGACTTACGGTAAAGTACCACCTTTAACTTTCATGCATACCTGCTAATATACAAAGGATCTTGTACTTAATGCCAAATGATGGGAAAAAAGTTTGACGAGTTAGGTTTAGTTCCTTTTTGAATGTAGACCTAAAGTAAGATGTTAAAGGTACTTAAAGTACATAATGAGACTTACTTTAAAACACTTATAAGATGTTAATGTAAGAAGAATGGGTAAGGTTTAATGAAAATTAAGCGAAGAACGCAAAATACGTAATGAGTGAACCGTGAACGGCGTTCAACATGGGTAATTAACCATTAATGATCGAATGTCAGCTAAGGGCGTGAAACGTTAATAAAGCGTAACGAAGTATAGAAAGTCGAATCAATTTAATAACTAGAGTTAAAAACAAGCAAGACATAGAAGAGAAGAGAAGTTGGTTAGAACCGTAAAAAAGTGAGTTTGTTTGATAACTAATTACATTGTGCTATGTGAATGTATCATATAGATCTGTAAAAGAGCCGAGAATAGTTGGAATATATATTTGAAGACGGCTTGAAGGCAAGTCTTTCTTAACTCTTGTATGCAGCCTTCGTTAGCCAATTTTTTTTACGTAATGCATGATATACAATGCATGAATGGTAAATAGAAAAGTCGATGCCTATTTTATCCTGGCTAGAACAAGTATTGAAGGATAGATTGAATTGGTTACAAGTCTGTTGATATATAATTCATTATATTTATCTATGCACAAGTATTTAGTACGGATGAGAAGGTAAGTTTGTCTATGAACAAACAAAAGTATTTTCATCGATTATTCGATGGGCACGCGAGGTTGCCAAATGTTAAACGTGAATCGTTTAATGTAAAAAGTGTTGATCAACATAGAGTACAATAAGGTACGATCACCTAGAAGTGCTTTCGTAAGTAAAGGCAATTGGATGACCTTAGTGTGGGATATCCTTTTCAAGTATGAAAGCGAAAAGAGTATGTTCATGGTCTACGATGGACCGGTTCATCATTCCTAAGCTATTATATATACTACGGAATTGTTGTAGTAGAAGTATTAGTCAAATGATTGTGATGCTTAGTAAATAATTGTTACGATATTGATATAAAGCATATACTTTTACGGATGTGATGTTAATATTTTTGTTGTTAAGACTTGATGAGCTAATTATGCTCATTCTTACTTGAACCATATGTTTGCGACTAAAAGTAGAACGAAATGAGAGTTCATGAGAGAGATAAAGGCAAGGCTAAGATGGACAATTAATCATCCCTAATAGACTAGTATATTTGTATGTAATATACTTATGAAGAACAATGAATGTATTCGATTATGAACACAGGAAAGGATTTATTACGATGTGTAATACAAAGATAGTAATTACACTCATTTTGTTGTTATTTCAATGGAATGATTGTATGAAATGTAATATCGTGGAGCTAATAACATCAGTTGGAAAGATACCCCGGTTTGGGGGCGTCACATTTGATGTTATGATTAAGTGTTAAAATATGTTGTTTAAGGTGTATAATGATGATAAACGATAGATGTTAGATCCATAACATCTATAAACTCGGATTTGATGTTCTTCAAAATCTGGAAAAGTTTTTTGTGGTCCTGACGGTGAATATCGTCAAAGGGCGTAGATCTCTTCATGTTTTGATTTTAATGTTTTTAAGGTTTATGTCTGTAAGCTTGTTATGTGTTCTTTAATCTTGAAGTGGAAACACTTGTGATTACATGTCTAGATCGTTAGTTATTCTTGGTGAAACCAGATTGGCCGGGCATGACCGTAGGAAGAAATCTGGGTAACCCGAAGTAGTTTCTAGTCATACGACAAGATATTCTCGCGTTAGATCGGCGATACTTTGATGATATGTTATGGATATTGAATCTAAGTTGTAGCATGTTATATTAACTTGATATTCATGCTTTATAACCTCTATATATCAAATATCTTTTGGATTCGATGTAAGCGCCGACCATTTCGATTGATCGCGATTCCACGTTTTACGGGTAACTTGACGTTTGAAACGTGTCACTGACATCTTTAATAGGGCTATATCTTCTTGATGTGTTGTTTTTAGGCGTGTTTTAGATAGTAGATCTCTTCCTTGTCATCCGACTTTACCTGCTAAACTTATAGATCATAAAATTAAGTACCACAGTTTCAAGTTGTGGAAGCCCAAAGTAGGCCTCACAGAGCTGTTCTTCATTTAGGTAACGAGAAATGAAGAAACATTCAACGACCACTTTAGACGATCAGAATCTGCTTTGTTATGTATTATATGATTATGATTGTTGTTGTATCATGTAGTACTACATTAGTTCTATAATCACGTGAGCAATAGATAGTCCGAAACATCTTGATCGATCATTAATCTTGGTCGAAACTAGGCCGCATGATCAACTGACATGGTGTTACAGGTTTGCATGAAAAACACTATAGCTACTGATGTATGTCACTATAAGTGGTCTTTAAGACAGAGCAATTATAATTAATTATATTTAATTTTTAAAAATTAATTAATTTAATTAAATAAATAGAAAAAAATAGTTTTTAATTATTAAAATATAAAATAAATTATTAAAATTATTTTAAATTACGAAAATTAGTTTTTAATTATTTTAATATATTTCATAAATATTTAATATTTTTGAAATATTAAAAGTATTAATTTATTTAATTATTAAATTAAATAAATCATTTAAAATGATTTTTTATTTGAAAAATCATTTAAAATTATATTATGATATAAGAAAATATTTTGGTTATTTTAATGACTTTTAATATTTTGTGATAAATTTCATTAATAAATTAATATTAATGAATATTAAGTTATTTACTAAATGAATTAAATAAATTAATTAAAAATGATTTTATTATATTAAAATCATTTTAAATAATAATAAGGTATTTAAAAATAGTTTAAGTTGTAAAATATAACTTTTAATATTTAAAGATAAATTTCATTAATTAATTATTATTAATGATAGTAAAGTTATTTAATAATTATATTAAATAATTTAGTTTAAAATGATTTTAGTATTATAATAATCATTTTAAATGAAGATAAAGTGTTTAAAGATATTTTAAGTTATAAAATATAACTTTTAATATTTAAAAGATAATTTCATTAATAATTTAATATTAATAATTATTAATTTATTATTAATGATATTAAATTTATTTAATAATTATATTAAATAAATAGTTTTAAAATAGTTTTATTAATTTAAAAATCATTAAAAAGGATATAAATGAATTAAAAATATTTGAAGTTATAATTAATGACTTTTAATATTTTGATAAATAGTACATTAATATTCAAATATTAATGGTAATTATTTAAAATGATTTTAATTATTTTAAAATCATTTAAGGGGTAGTATTAATATTTTAAAGGTAGTTTAAGTTATTATAAATAACTTTAACATTTTGAAAATGATTTCATTAATAGTTTAATATTAATTAAATATTAATGATAATAGAATTATTCAATATTTAAATCATTTAATAATGATTACGATGTTTGAAAATTCATGAAAAAATTATAATAAATGTTTTAAATTATTATAAGTCATTTAAAAATAAGATGGTGATATTTATAGATATTGAGTTCTGAGAATAGAGTCTTAGACTCAAATAATTACCCGATAAAGTTGTTACCATTTTACCGTGTTTTGAAAAATTGATACGAAACATGGGTAATAATGTGATTAGGTTATGTCTCGATTTGCGAAATGCGTTACTATGTTATAGTATATTGTTCTAATCGAACGAATGATCGATTAATGATGAGTGCGTGATATAAGCGATAAATCTAAATTGCAAATTATGGCGGTAGCATGACGGGCAATATCTTACCTTTGCATTTTCTTTTGTCTGATGGACATGAGTAAGAATGTTTCTAAACTATAATATTCACATGCAGTTATTAACCTTATATTATATCTGCCATTGATTATCAACATATTGGTATATAGTAATTGGATATATATATTATGTTCGTTAATTTCTATAAATGGTTATACAAGTGTCCCCACTGGATAATCATTATATTTAATCACATGTTGATACACCTTTGTTAATTACGTATACATATATGTTGAATTATAGATTATTGTTGAGCAAGATAAAACTTTTGATTTGCAACCTTGACTAGTATGAACATCCCTTACACGGAAAAACCTTTTATACCCAAGGTGACGAGTGAACGATACCCTGGTTCTTGCCGTAGTATTGATCATCGTCTGAGGGCATATGAGGTGATCACCCAGCAACGTAAGTTATGACGATTTACAAATGAATTCTGATTTAACCTTTTGAAAATGAAAACAATGTTCATAGTATCTCACATTAACCTTATTTATAGTGGATCGTAGTTTCAAAATTTTGGTATAGAATTGATATATTATTATCATTGATGAGTTACTTCCACAATTATAGAATCCTTTGTGAAGGGTAGTATAAAGAATACATTTAAATTCTTTCAGCTTATATATATATAATTGGTATTACTTGTTGGGCACTCAAATGCTCATCCTTGCTTAATTTAAATGTTTTCAGCTAAGTGTGAACGACCAGAGAGCTCTGCTAAGAATAAGGGAAAGTGAAAGGTTGCTGAATGAACGAAAATGCTATGTTATGTAATAGTTAACTTTATTAAGACAAATATGATATATATTATCTATTATGGGTTGTAATGAATGTTTAAAGGTTACGTATTTGGGATTTAGACTCTAATGATATGTAAATTAAGTTGATCTTTATATTATTGTTATTATTATTAGTATTATTTATTTCTCGTAGAAATGGTATCATAAGCACCTTAGAGTTCGGTTTCAAGTACCAGTTTGGGGCTCTACGGGTTAATATCGAGCTTGAGGGTTAAAAACCTTAGGTGGGCTAGACCTTAGGCTATAACCTTAGAAACGGAGGGAAACATTGAAAATATAAATAACTCATATAGAGTTTAAAAGATTTGAATTGACTAAATTCATCATCAAACAAAATAAAGATAATTTACATAAAATTATTGTTTAACACGTGTGTATAAACTATATCTTTAATCATGATTATTTGTGTGTGTGTAGATATACGGTGGAAAAGACTTGTTATACTTTATAACATGAAGAAGGTCAAACCCATACACACATGGATACATCAAAGCGATAAATTTGAAATAGAGCTCACAAGGAAAACAACTTCGAGACGATGTGGAGCCGACAGATTATTGTGAAGCGTAATATCGAGATCCGGAGATGGTGGAGGTGACGAGATAGTGATTGGACACTAAAGTTGAAGGTGATGAAGCATCAGCGAGTGGAGATCCGAGAACAAGGTTTCTTCTTTGGAAAGGCATGGGAGATAGAAAGCTATTAAATAGTCGATTAAATCGCGGTCGAGCTTTAATAGAAACGATGGAAGAACAAGATAAGCTTAAAATCCAAATTGATCGGATGGGAGCCCGACAACATGTTTACATTAAAATAAAGTTAATCGAATTCAGCTCGAAAGAAGAGTAAAGAAAGATAGAAGACCATGACTTAGGAAAACTGATAAGAAGAAAGGAAAAGAATTTGTTATCTGCGGTTATGAAGGGCATACTACTCTATTGCCAAGAGAGCTACAAACCAGAACATATTTTATACATGGGATAGAAGGTCAAATGAAGTGAAAAAAGTTGTCGAGGAAAGGTGTAATAAATAGGTAGTATAGGTTCTTGTATGTAAGTGTATTTACCACGATACCATTTCTTTAAGTCAATAATACTAAATAATAATACATTCAACTTAATTTATATACATCAAAGTTTACTTCCCTGTGCACGTGACCTTCAAATACATTCCTTATAATACCCGATAATAGATTCCATTGTCTTACTAACTATAACCATTAACTCATAATATAAACTCATTCAACAACCTTTCTTTTCCCCTTGTTCGCGCTCGAGCGAGCCTTCAAAGTTGCTCATACATAATCGAAAAACATTTAATTTAAGCAAGGATGAGCATTTGAGTGCCCAAAGAAGTAATAGCAATTATATATATAAGTCAAAGAATATAAGTATTCTCTTTACATAACACTTCTACAACGAATCGAAAGTTGTGAAGTAATCAGACCGATAAAAATTCACATAACAACTCTCTTCCAAATTATTTAAATTAGGCTCCACCCACCCATGAATAGGGTTTAAGAAACATACTATGAACATTCTTTTTCATTTTCAAAAGGTTTGGCGTAAATCCATCCGAAAACCGTTTCTAGCTTACTGCACGAGGGTGATCACCATTTCAACAGACTCAGATTGATCAATACTAAACTCGAACGAAATTCATCGCTTTATTATTCTATCCGCCAAGCAAAAAATCTTCCCATATAGGGATGTTCATACATGCCCGGTTCCAAACCCAAGGTTTTTAATCTTGCTCAACAATAATATGTAATTCAACATATATATATATACGTAATCGACAAAAGGTGTATCAACATGTGAATAAATGCTACATGATTATCCAAGTGGGGACACTTGTATAACCATTTAGAAATCAACTTAATGTAATATATATCCGAGCTAATATGTTGATAATCAAAGCGCATATAATCAGATGACAGAATAGAATAATTCTCAAACTTCTTACTCATGTCCATCAGATAAAGAAAATGCAAAGGTAGGATACTCACCGATTTGTCGATTACAAATCTCAACTTAGGTTTTATCTCTTTTCACAACCTATCAATAATCGATCATTCGCTCGATTAGAACAATATATCATAACACATAGTATCGCCTATTACAACAAAGACATAGTCTAATCACGCCATCACATAATCGCAGTGGATCATACTTTTAGTTCAGTTCATATTCTATACATTTTTCAAATATCTCATCCATGTTCTTACAAAGAGCCTTTTCTTTCTTTTTTTATAAGGTCTCGACATTTGCCTGCACATATCGGCAACTTTATCGGCAAATTACCGAGTCTAAGACTCTTATTCTCAGATCTCAACATCACCATTTTATTTTTAAATGACTTAAAATAATTTTAAAGCTTTTATGATATTTTATCATGCATTTTCAAACATCTAATCATAATTAAATGATTTATCAAACAATTCTATTATCATTAATAATTAATTAATATTAAATTATTAATGAAACCATTGCCAAAAATATAAAAGTTATTTATAATAACTCAAACTATTTTTAAAACATTTATATTACCCTTAAATGATTTTTAAAATAATTAAAATCATTTTAAATAATTACCATTAATATTTAAATATTAATGTACTATTTATCCAAATATTAAAAGTCATTAATTATAACTTAAAATATTTTTAAATCCTTAATATCCTCTTTAAATGATTTTTAAATAAATAAAACCATTTTAAAACTATTTATTTAATATAAATATTAAATAAACTTAATATCACAAATCATTAACTAAATATCATTAATATATAATTATTAATGAAATTATCTTCTAAATATTAAAAGTTATATTTTATAACTCAAAATATCTTTAAATACTTTATTTTCATCTAAAATGATTTTTAAAATATTAAAATCATTTTTAAACTAATAAATAACTTTAATATCATTAATATTAATTAATTAATGAAATTCATCACAAAATATTAAAAGTCATCACAAATAACTTAAAATATTTTCTTATACCATAAAATAATTTTTCATGATTTTCATGAATTAAAACTATTTTTAAATCATTTATTTAATATTATAATTAAATAAATAAATACCTTTTATATTCCAAAAATATTAAATATTTATGAAATATACTCAAAATAATTAAATATTATTTTTCTGACTTTAAAATAATTTTTTTAGTAATTTAAAATCTAATTTTTCTAATTTTTAAATCATTTTCTAATTTCCGTAAATTGAAAATTTTAAAATAATTCAAATCGTCATTAAAGGGGCCTATAGTGACGTAACTGTCGCTATAGGTGTTCTTCATCTCAAGAACACCGCCGTAGCAAATAAAAGTGGGGACTACTTTCACCGTGAATAACTTTCAGGCTCTTAATCTAACTGAAAATCTATGACTTGGATCTTGTAGATCGAAATACCGCATCACAATAACCAACAATCATTACTTCTAAACAACATCGATCTCGGGAGAATTAGCCATCAAAGTAGTTATCGAGTCGTTTCTTCGTGAAGAACAGTCAGTGATGCCTACTTTGGGCCTCTATAACTCGACGATCGTGTAACGCTTATGTGATCTATCAACTCCAAAGGTGTAGACAACATATAGGACTACAACTTTAACACTTAACATCATCATAACAACAAGAAATCAAGCAACTAAAAGTATGGTCAAACCTTGTCGTAAAAATCAACACTTAGAAAATTCTGGGTCATTTGCAATTTTCCTCGATAATGCCACCAACCCACTTTGACCTTAAATAACTCTTAATCCATAATATATATGGACCTGATTCTTTTGGAGGTTAAATACCACATAACAAGCTACACATAACAACCTTTAAACAACAAAACTCATGATCGAACAAAGAGTTATAGCCTCGACATTTGGTGAAAAATAATGTAATCTTGCTTTTCCAACTTGCTTAAATCTTCAAATTCGCACTTTGATGTTATGGGTCCGTGTTTTTACAACCCGCAACATTAATAGACTCCTATTACACTAACTTTAAACAATCAATTGCATCAATTAACATAGAATCAAGGATTTCAAAATTAGGGAATTTCATACCTTTTCAAGCTTCGATTTTTGATTTTTTTTCGGCTTTGATGCTTCCGATTTGTTGTTTGTAATGGTTGGGCTTTGATTAGGAGCTTATGGGTAAGAGAATTTCGAGGTTTGGTCTAGAGAGAATGAAGCTAGAGTTTGTGGATAATTTTAGTGTATAATGAGGACTTTCTCTCTCTCAAATCTATATAAATCATGTAGTAATCATGTAATGGTTGATTGATGGTAATAATAGAGTTCCA
The DNA here is from genome assembly GCA_020205605.1 of Panax ginseng. Classification (NCBI taxonomy): domain Eukaryota; kingdom Viridiplantae; phylum Streptophyta; class Magnoliopsida; order Apiales; family Araliaceae; genus Panax; species Panax ginseng. Next base: position 90,785,150 of record CM035148.1, on the reverse strand, counting down.
TAAGGAATTCTAGATTGAATGGCCGGATTTGTGGTGATTGGTAACAAATAATGCACAAATAATTCACCAATAATGCACTTAAAGTGGACAAAAGGGCAAAATGGTAATTTCCACACCAATAATTGATTTCTTCCTTTAATAATGCACAAGGGTATTTTAGACTTCTCTTCACTACTAGTAAGGGCATTATAGACATTACCCATAACCATTAGGGTTTATCACTTTAGATTTTAAAATTCCATAAATAATATAACTAATAATACACTAAAAGGGTATTTTGGTAATTTCACATATAATTTCATGGGCATTTTGTACATAGCAATTAAATGTAGTATTTAATCACTAGATGGTAATTTTATCATTTACCAATTACTTTCTATCTTTGGTAAATTAAAACACATATACATTAACATCGTAATTAAACCCGATAATTTAAAATTAGGGGTTTCTATTGAAAAATTTAGGGTTCTATAATTAGGGTTTCTTAACGCCATCAATTAGGGTTTCTAATTGACCATTAGTGGTTCTCTAATTATCTCGTATGTTCTAACACAATCATTACAATCTCTAACTTCAACCGATTAGGGTTATAATAATTAGGGTTCATCCTAATTATCGCCATAAAAAAGTAATTAGGGTTTTCTTCTAATTATACATTCGTATACACAATAACTTCATATACATACAAACCACCACTACCATTTCTCATAACTCGAAGTTTAATAATTAGGGTTTCACAAAGACAAGATCGCATATGACCTAATCGACCGCCATTGCTTAATATTATCTCGTCTGCATTACATACACAAAGATATAATTATTGTAGATCAGAAAATCATTATAACAATAATATAATATTATTATTCTCATCTCTTGATCACAATCCCAATTCGTGGTTCGATCTCATATCTCACTTATTCTTCGTACACAACATCATATAATCAAGTTAAAATAATTAACTTAAATATTCTCGAACAATTCATATAATAAAATATTTATTATATAAATCTAATTGTCACTTCATATATTATTTCCAATCATGTTTTCATGGAAAATAATTAATAAAAACATTTCTACTTACAGTAATTAATTACCATAACAATATAATTTGTGGTAATTAATTACTCCAAAATTATTTCTAATTTTTCAAGTAATAAATATATTTGTATCTATCGCTCACATTACTAGTATTACTTATTCTCGCTATTAAATAATAAAAAAAAAATTATATGTAAAATTTCTTATTTATTTTATATAGAAATTTCTAAGTTATCACATTCACCTCCCTTATAAGGATTCCGCCCCCTAATCACCGCTTTAAAAACTCATACATAGTAGGGTACATAGCATATAATCATCAGATGTAGATCTCGATCATACTTGATCGAATCCGATCTTTAATTATTCTTCATAACACTTGATTAGGCGTAAATTTGATTTCTAAAAGAACTCAAATTTCTTTAAAATCATCTAAAGTATATATATATATATATATATATAAGAAAATCATATAAGATATATAAGTTATTCAAATAAAGACTGAGTTCTCGCTTCCAAATGCCACCGTATCCTCGGATCGCTATGTTGTAGACCCTCAGCTTGGGTTGTTTGTTGAAATTGGTTTCATTGTCGCCATATATCTTGGTCATCATTTCTCGTATTCGCATTCCTTATCTCACTTCTCCTTCTTTAATAATCTTTCACCTTATACTCCATTGATTCACAAATAAAACGCTCACTACACATTCTTGAATTGGGACAATCGAAGAGATATGTCTCTTCCGCCCACACAAAGACACATAAACTTTTTCTTTTATCTCATTTCCTTTTATCGATAGGTGATAAAAGTTATCTTTCGCCTTTTTCCGTTATCCTAACTATCATAAACGCTTCTACCGAGTCACTTAATCCTCTATACCCTAGCAATAAGATCGCCTTTTAAAGTCTTTGGCGTCATTGCTCGGTTCGATTATCCGTTGATCTTCCACTACCGGTTTTTGTTTTCGCCTCTGCGGCATAATCATAAACTATTCTTCATTTCCTTATATTCTAAGCCTCATCGTATACGCTCGACATATAACACAAAAATTTTCTACTCAAATAATCATGTATTCCAAAATATTAGATTTTGAAACTTGGTTTACTATATTAACCAATATTTAGATAAATATCTGCTATCTTTATACCAACTTACTTCATTAATCCAACATGTACTCATATTCATAGCACTTATCATATCATAAAGCACATATTGCTTTAAACATCACTATCCCTTTGTGACTACGTAAAGTCGGATTTAAAATCTTGACCAACATAAAAGTTGAAAATAGTTCATTACTTATCACACATATTACATAACTCATACTAATTATTTACTAAGCCTTTCTTCTTCTGACATTCATTCACGCCGATGTCCTTCCATTCCACAATTAAAACATCCACCTTTCTTATAGTTAAGGCAACGAGGAGAGGTATGTCCCTCACAAACCGCAAATATAACATATCTTCTTCCCTTTCTTCTTATCAGTTTTTTCTAAGTCAGATCTTCTATCTTTCTTTTTCCTTACCTCCTGAGTCGCATTACACGATGTGTTGCTTGAGGCTCCCATCCCATCAATTTGGATCTTAAGCTTATCTTGCTTTTCCATTGTTTCTTTTAATGCCCGACGCAACAACTTTTCTATCTCCCACAACCTTTCCAGTGAAGAAACCTTGTTCTCCAGATCCTCGCACTCCGCTGATGCTTGAGCAACTTTCAACTTTAGTGTCCGAATCACTATTTGTCAAATCCACCATTTCGGATCCGATGCTACGCTTTTCCACGATAGCCACCTCGTCCGACTTGGGGTTCCCTCGTGAGCCTCTATTTCACCTTGTCATTCCTGATATTAGCTCTGGGGTATGGATCTCGATCCTTCTTATTCCACATATCTTTCCACCACCGCATATCTACATACATAAGTTACCCCGATTAGCATGTAGTAGTATATATACAAAGAATCAAGAGTTCTATATACGCTTGTCTCTTATTTTGTTTGACGATGAATTTATTCAATCCATCTCTATAAACACATCAACGCCTATCTTTCTCTCGCCGAAAGGCGCCCCCATCCACTCGCATCGAATCGCATAAAGGTGATGTTCTAAAGCCCGCCCCAAGGTATATATCTTGGTGTCTTTGGCTTCTATCTCAACCTTCAACCGTCCCATCTCAGATCTCTCTCTCGCTTCCAACCTCCTCGTAAATTCCTGCTTAACTCCATCTCAGGTCTGGTGAGCAAAGATCCTTGTATCATTGCTTCAAATCTGAGAGTACGATTTCAGGCTCCGCCGCCGCCAAATCTAACCTTTAAGTCGCTGCTCCTAACTATCAAATCTCTTATCATCTCACCGTCTCTCAGGTACTCCTCGCTAGAGTCCATCGCCTCTCGGGTCAAGGAATTACTATTTTGACTTTCGCCATCCATCCTATGACCACAATAAACGAGACAACATTAGTAATCGAAATAAAATATGTTCATCGATAAAATGAAGGAATATTTTATTTAGTACCACTTGATGAATCTTCTCGACTCATCATCTATCTAACATATCTTATAATTCTTCACCGTAGTACTTCGCCTCTCGGTTTCATCAATATCTATCTTAACTTTCGTCTCTCCATTCTACTAAGGTTATAACCTAGGTTTCAGATTCCTAACGCTTATAACCTACAACTTTTGATACCAACCTCGTGACGCATTCCAAATCCGGTACTTGAAACCCGAACTCTGCTCTCCACGATACCATTTCTTTAAGTCAATAATACTAAATAATAATACATTCAACTTAATTTACATACATCAAAGTTTACTTCCCTGTGCACGCTACCTTCAAATACATTCTCTTATAAATACCGACATAATAGATTCCATTGTCTTACTAACTATAACCATTAACTCATACTAAAACTCATTCAAATGCCTTTTTCTTCCCCCTTGTTCGCGTTCTCGAGCCTTCAAAGTTGCTCATACATAATCGAAAACATTTTAATTTAAGCAAGGATGAGCATTTGAGTGCCCAAAGAAGTAATAGCAATTATATATATAAGTCGAAAGAATATAAGTATTCTCTTTACATAACACTTCTACAACGAATCGAAAGTTGTGAAGTAATCAGACCGATAAAAAATTCACATAACAACTCTCTTCCAAATTATTTAAATTAGGCTCCACCCCATGAATAGGGTTTAAGAAACATACTATGAACATTCTTTTTCATTTTCAAAAGGTTTGCGTAAATCCATCCGCAAACCGTTCTAGCTTACTTGCACGGAGAGGGTGATCAAATTTCATTGCACCCTCTCAGACGATCAATACTACATAACTCCTCGAATCGAAATTCATCGCTTTATTCTATCCGCCACTAAGCAAAAAATCTTCCCATATAGGATGTTCATACATGCCCGGTTCCAAACCCGAAGGTTTTAATCTTGCTCAACAATAATATGTAATTCAACATATATATATATATATATATATATAATCGACAAAGGTATATCAACATGTGAATAAATGCTATGATTATTATCCAAGTGGGGACACTTGTATAACCATTTAGAAATCAACTTAATGTAATATATATCCGAGCTAACATGTTGATAATCAAAGCGCATATAATCAGACAGAATAGAATAATTCAAAACTTCTTACTCATGTCCATTGCATAAAAGAAAATGCAAAGGTAGGATACTTTCATCGATTTGTCGATTACAAATCTCAACTTAGGTTTTATCTCTTTTCACAACCTATCAATAATCGATCATTCGCTCGATTAGAACAATATATCATAACACATAGTAATCGCTTATTACAAAAGACATAGTCTAATCACGCCATCACATAATCGCAAAGGATCATACTTTTCATATTCTTCATATTCTATACATTTTCAAATATCTCATCCATGTTCTTACAAGAGCCTTTTTCTTTTTCTTTTATAAGGTTCTCGACATTTGCTTACTGCATCGACAACTTTTTATTTGCAATTAATGAGTCTAAGACTCTTATTCTCAGATCTCAACATCACCATTTTATTTTTAAATGACTTAAAATAATTTTAAAGCTTTTATGATATTTTATCATGCATTTTCAAACATCTAATCATAATTAAATGATTTATCAAACAATTCTATTATCATTAATAATTAATTAATATTAAATTATTAATGAAACCATCACCAAAATATAAAAGTTATTTATAATAACTCAAACTATTTTTAAAACATTTATATTACCCTTAAATGATTTTTAAAATAATTAAAATCATTTTTAAATAATTACCATTAATATTTAAATATTAATGTACTATTTATCCAAATATTAAAAGTCATTAATTATAACTTAAAATATTTTTAAATCCTTAATATCCTCTTTAAATGATTTTTAAATAAATAAAACCATTTTAAAATTATTTATAAAATATTAAATAAACTTAATATCACAAATCATTAACTAAATATCATTAATATATAATTATTAATGAAATTATCTTCTAAATATTAAAAGTTATATTTTATAACTCAAAATATCTTTAAATACTTTATTTTCATCTAAAATGATTTTTAAAATATTAAAATCATTTTTAAACTAATAAATAACTTTAATATCATTAATATTAATTAATTAATGAAATTCATCACAAAATATTAAAAGTCATCACAAATAACTTAAAATATTTTCTTATACCATAAAATAATTTTTCATGATTTTTCATGAATTAAAACTATTTTTAAATCATTTATTTAATATTATAATTAAATAAATAAATACCTTTTATATTCCAAAAATATTAAATATTTATGAAATATACTCAAAATAATTAAATATTATTTTTCTGACTTTAAAATAATTTTTTATTAATTTAAAATCTAATTTTTCTAATTTTTAAATCATTTTCTAATTTCCGTAAATTGAAAAATTTAAAATAATTCAAATCGTCATTAAAGGGGCCTATAGTGACGTAACTGTCGCTATAGGTGTTCTTCATCTCAAGAACACCGCCGAAAAAAAAAGTGTGAGGGGACTACTTTGACCGTGAATAACTTTTGTGGTTTAACGAACTGAAAATCTATGACTTGGATCTTGTAGACTAAAATACCGCATCACAATAACCAACAATCATTACTTCTAAACAACATCGATCCGGGAGAATTAGCCATCAAAGTAGTTATCGAGTCGCTCTTCGTGAAGAAGAATGTCTGTGATGCCTACTTTCAGGGCCTCTATAACTCGATTTATCGTGGTAACGCTTATGTGATCTATCAACTCCAAAGGTGTAGACAACATATAGGACTACAACTTTAACACTTAACATCATCATAACAACAAGAAATCAAGCAGCTAAAGTATGGTCAAACCTTGTCAGAAAAATCAACACTTAGAAAATTCTCGTCGCCTGCAATTTTTTCCTATCAATGCCACCAACCCACTTTGACCTTAAATAACTCTTAATCCATAATATATATGGACCTGATTCTTTTTGGAGGTTAAATACCACATAACAAGCTACACATAACAACCTTTAAACAACAAAACTCATGATCGAACAAAGAGTTATAGCCTCCACATTTGGTGAAAAATAATGTAATCTTGCTTTTTCCAACTTGCTTAAATCTTCAAATTCGCACTTTGATGTTATGGGTCCGTGTTTTACAACCCATAACATTAATAGACTCCTATTACACTACTTTAAAACAATCAATTGCATCAATTAACATCGAATCGAAAGATTTCAAAATTAGGGAATTTCATACCTTTTCTAAGCTTCGATTTTTGATTTTTTGGCTTTGATGCTTCCTCGATTTGTTGTTTGTAATGGTTGGGCTTTGATTATGAGCTTATGGGTAAGAGAATTTCGGAGGTTTGGTCTTGAGAGAAATAGCTAAGTGTTTGTAAAATTTTAGTGTAAAATGAGGATTTTCTCTCCCTCCAATCTATATAAATCATATAGCAATCATGTAATGGTTGATTGATGGTAATAATAGAGTCCATAAGGTGAATTCTAGATTGAATGGCCGGATTTGTGGAGATTTGGTAACAAATAATGCACAAAATAATTCACCAATAATGCACTAAAGTGGACAAAAGGGCAAAATGGTAATTTCCTCCAATAATTGATTTCTTCCTTTAATAATGCACAAGGGCATTTTAGACTTCTCTTCACACTAGTAAGGGCATTATAGACATTACCCATAACCATTAGGGTTTATCACTTTAGATTTTAAAATTCCATAAATAATATAACTAATAATACACTAAAAGGGTATTTTGGTAATTTCACATATAATTTCATGGGCATTTTTGTACATAGCAATTAAATGTAGTATTTAATCACTAGATGGTAATTTTATCATTTACCAATTACTTTCTATCCTTTGGTAAATTAAAACACATTATACATTAACATCGTAATTAAACCCGATAATTTTAAATTAGGGTTTTTGATTGAAAAATTAGGGTTTTATAATTAGGGTTTCTTAACGCCATCAATTAGGGTTTCTAATTGACCATTAGGGTTCTCTAATTATCTCGTGTGTATGTTACTAACACACCATTACGATCTCTAACTTCAACCGATTAGGTTATAATAATTAGGGTTTGTCCTAATTATCGCCGTAAAAATAGTAATTAGGGTTTTCTTCTAATTACCGAATCTTACATATATTTCATATGCATAAATACTACTACCATTTCTCATAATCGAAGTTTAATAATTAGGGTTTCACAAAGACAAGATCGTATATGACCTAATCGACCGCCATTGCTTCAATATTATCTGTCTCTCATATACACAAAGACATAATTATTGTATCAGAAAATCATTATAACAATAATATAATATTATTATTCTCATCTCTTGATCACAATCCCAATTCGTGGTTCGATCTCATATCCACTTATTCTTCGTGACACAACATCGATAATCAAGTTAAAATAATTAACTTAAATATTCTCAATAATTCATATAATAAAATATTTATTATATAAATCTAATTGTCACTTCATATATTATTTCCAATCATGTTTTCATGGAAAATAATTAATAAAAATATTTCTACTTACGTGAATTAATTACCATAACAATATAATTTGTGGTAATTAATTACTCCAAAATTATTTCTAATTTTTCAAGTAATAAATATATTTGTATCTATCGCTCACATTACTAGACACTTATTCTCGCTATTAAATAATAAAAAACAAAATACTATTTTCGTCAAAAGATTTAATAAATCTAATCGCACCATAATTTAGTCTTGCACTTTGCCTTTACTTACATCTTTACTCGAGCTTTCCTCTAAATCAAAATTTTATCATGATATAGCAAGGGTGAGCAACAAATTTGCCCAACAAGTTTAAATTTATTTGAGGATATATCATGATTGAAAGAATTGAATAATAAGCTAGCTAACTTTCAACAATATAAACATTGTGAAAGAGAACATGAACAAATTTTCTTAATTTGATCGACCAAGTCAATAAAAATGAATGGTCAAGCATAAACATGAACACATTAACTGAACCAAATGGTAATGAAGGTGATCAGCCTTTCATACCTGATTAACATTTACAACATGCACAACGTGCGAATCAATAATCAGTATAGACGTGAATAATCAACAATAATCATTCACTAACATGCTTTGAACATACAACTCAAGTTTGAGTTAGGAAAACTTGCATGTACCGCTGATTACCGCTAAGCAATATAATGTAATCTCTTATGAAAGACCTATCAATTATAAGATTGATCTTTTAATTAGCATAACATACATGTTAGCTCATAATACTATTACTTTATACATAGATTATCGAACACTTAATCAAATATTAGATAACACCTTACAATATTAGTATTATTATCATCATTTGATAATTCTTTAATCACTATATCATATACATTATGATTTAACACTTTAATAAGTCAAATACTAAACCAAAGAACTCGGATTTCAAATCCAAAGAATGGATTCCAAATCTAAGAACCTAGATGGTCAATCCCCTAAACCCAACTGCAATCCAGCAAACTGGATTCCATATCCAGCAACTAGATTGCAATCCAGCAAGCTAGATCAAACAAATTTCAATTCAAGAAACTTCTTTTCAATCCAAAGAAATTAGATTCATCAATTTACCAATTTTTCCAGTATCCTTTTTACTAAAATACCAAATCAACTTATTATTTTTTATCCTTTGACCAAACACATATATAAATTTCATACACAAAAAGTATTTTCCAAAATTTTCCAACTTCCTTTGGTATTTTTCAAAAATCATTTTAGTTAATTCCTTAAGAAATTAGAAACCTCGTGCATAACTTGGTCAAGAATTTCCCATCTCTTGACACAATCATATACGTGTTAACGTGACACTTAATACCATATATTTTCATGTCCCAAAAGTTATAGAACTCCGGTTATAATTTTCGTTTCTCACGAAATTGAAATGGTCATAACTTGGTCATTTTAAGTCTAATGAGCTTATTTTTGAAAATACCATTTTTTTGCGTCTCAAATGGCCGAATTTATTGGTCATTTACAATTTTGGAGTCCTTTGGTAAAACTTTTAATAAAATGAGATCTATAACTCCAATTAACGATCCATCAATTTTGTTGGATTCAGTATCTTCCGATATACAATTTTCATCTATCACAATCCATATTTGGACATGTTAAGCTCTTGAAATTAGCCCGAAGTGGTCTGTAAAACTGTTGTTCTAACAGTTTTCTTAGCTTTGAGTAGTTTGGGATAAATTCCATAACTTGGTCATTTTTCAACCTAATTAAGTGATTCCAAAGGGGTTTTATCCTTAATACATAGATCTAGCATCCCAAAAAAATAAATCACAAATATCCATCATAGATTTCAAAAATCAAAAGCTAGATCACACTTTCAAGTTTAAGCTTTCAGAAAAATTCTATGTTTCTATTCCTTTTGATTTCAACCAAATCAACACCCAATATGGGTAGATCTAAACATAAAATACTCATCAACATGGATACCCATAGTTTTTGAGTTTAGAAACATAGATTCAAGGTTTGATTATGAGTAATCAAAATAAAATTATATAAACTAAATAGAGTTTATACCTTTCCTTGATTTCCTTCCTTCTTCAAAAATATGAGATGGATCTTGGTTGTATAAAAATCAAAATCTCTCTCTCTCTCTCTCTCTGGGCTCCTCCTCCCTTCCTCTCTCTCTCTCTCTCTCTCTCTCTTCTATTCTCTCTCTCTCTCTTTCTTTTGTTTGTTTATGTTAGTAAGAAGAAGTAAAATAAAAGATGAAAGAGAATGAAATTAGATTTTGTTGAGGATATTGTAAATAGTATAGATATATGGCATATATCTATCATTCATCCCCAACATCTTCTTATCTCTTTCTCTCTCTCTTTTAATCATTTTAAAGGTTGTTTGTAAGAATTAATAAAAGTGTTTGGCTAAAGGAAGAAAATGACACATGGAATGAGTTGTTCACCAACTAAAGTAAATAATCATTACATTCACCTCCCTTTCTCTCTTTCTCCATATCCTACCATGTGGCCTTAGATTTGCCCTTTTTATTGATTTCTTTTTTTATTCCATTATTTAGCTTGCTAAATGTCCAAAATGTTCCTCTTCATTGGGCTAAGTTTTTGGGCTCATCCAATTAATTCTTTTGGGCTTCTAAATTAAAAATGTTTGGGCTACAAATAATTAACATCTTCCAACACTTCTAATTTTACCATTCCCTAATTATTTAATTAGGGTTTTCATTTCCTCAATTATAACATAAATCCTTACTCATGCACATTTTATTTCCTTAACCCAATTAGACTTGCTATAATTAGGTTATAAAATTAATTAGTTTGAGATATATAAATTAAATCTCTTAGAATTAGTATATATATTTATATACTAATATTCTCCCATATTATAACCTCTTAGGTTATTTAGTTATCACACCTAATACATATATATTAGGTTACATAACTTAATTCTTAATTCACTTACTCACATATTCATACAAAATAATTTAATAAATTGAGACATGGTCCACAACTCTTAGATTAGGTCACTAGTATATAATTAAAATACTAGAACCAAATACACATAATCTTATGAACTCATACACTAAACATATACCTCATTGTCAGACTATCACTTATACTCTATCAAATCATTCAAGTTCTTCTCCAAAAATTTTGAAATCCTTAAAATTCCTTTACAAAAACGACAAATCCATACACTTATTTTATGCCTAGGTTTTTTATTTAACTTTTATTCAATCTTTTAAGATTTTATAAAATTGTCCAAATTTTCGGGTGTCACATTCACCCCTTCTTCTAAGAATTTCGTCCCTCGAAATTACATTCCACTAATCACCACTCCTTTTATTCAGCAAAATTAGGTTTTCAAATTAACCTTTACTTAATTTCATGCTCAATTTAATGAGTACATCTTGCTTTCTACTATGAGGAGCTCTACTACTATCACATTCTTCCATGACTTCAGGCTAAGGAGTTAAAACTTTTCAAATCATGCTGAGGGGTCATATAGACCATGAACACGTAGTTTTAACGATATTTATATCGCAAAACAGTAAATTACTAGGTATGTTTACAATCACAAAGAAGGTAAACTACCGTTGCTAGTACTTTAGGTGATTAGCCTATCGTGACGCTGTCGCCATGCATAACGATCAATCATGTTTAGCTTAATATTTACGCTTACTAGATTGGATTATTTTATCCAAACAACATAGTTCACCTCGGTCTTATCATAGGATTCCGCACCAAAAATAATTTGGTTCGGGATAACTTCTCAAAATACTTTGAATTTTTCATAAACATTTGTCTAAATTTGAATCAAATAGCTTAGACTCATATCAAATAATTCAAATTTCAATCGAAACATTGCTAGCCACATTCAACTTGGCAATAATTTAACTTTAAAATTCTTAAAATCATTTTATGACGTCATGATACCGCATCATTTTTTTTTTTGTATTTACAAATTGCTTGAGGATTTCGTCATTTTGTGACTTTGTCATACTACATCATTCCATAGTGGGGTTTGATCATCCTTAGATCACATACCACACTAAGTAATTTCGCATTGATAACTCCATCATTTTTATCATTCTCGCATCGTTTCCATGATACATTGATGATATAAAAAATACATTTTGATAATTCAAATCATTTTTGTCTAGCCAATCAATTAGCATAGACTATTCTTTAAACCCTTCAAAAATCATTGCAATTCGCTTTTATCATCTCAACAGTAACGATGTGTCAAGGGTGGCTTCAAGTCCACTCATACACAATGGTCACCAGGAGTTGAGAATAAAATTCATTTTCCAAAAGCACCTAGTGCGTTTTTAGCTTGATGTCAAAAACTTGAAGTCTAGCATAGCTAGAAGATTTGGAATACCTATGCTTCCACCATCAACTTCACTTTCTCTCTCGATCCATTGCTTAATAAATCTATCTATTTCTATCATCTTCAATTCTCCATTCACACATAACTATACCCAATTCATCAAACTTACCACACATTATGATGAGTTCAGAAACTTTCCACAATCATATGAGTTTAAGAACTTGTCCTAGCTGCACCTTTGGCGTCCATTCACGAGGGGTTCATAAACATTTCATATAATTATGAGTCACGAACGTATTATAAGTATGAGTTTTAAGAACTCATACTTAACCTTATATTCTCTACTTATACCCTACCTATCTCATATATACACACGAGAAAAGAATCACCTTCTCAATCATGATATATAGCAAATAGCGCGACACAAACATTTTCAATGATTATCAAGATTTGTAAACTAAGTGGTTGTCAAACCAAACTTGGCCACTAATCAACATAGGAAGCTAAGCGGACAATTCCCGCCCATACAAAGAATTGGTCAACCTAACCACTATATCGACCAGGAAGCTAAGTGATTCTAAAACCAAGTACAAATTCCCCGCCCATACAAGGAATCATACAACTCAACTGCTGACATATGAGTCCTCAATTGAAATCCCACATAATCCTAGTTCCATACTTTCTCCATACGAATTTCATTTAATCCATATTTACAATTCATAACTCTTTCATGAGTTTTCATAGTACAATTTCATACATAGTACAACCGTCAGATAAACAATTCTATTATAAAGTTTTCAATCATTTGATTGATCCTTCTCCTGCTATGACCTTATCAGATCACGTTGTGATCTCATATTATAACCGTATTATGATCGTTTTATTTTACGATCTTCTTTTCCTTTAATCATATAATATTATGATTTTACACTTTTCATCTTATAGACTTTGTCTATTTATTATCACTTTTCATTTTTATTACTGGAGTCAGGTAACTCCAGATTCTTATCCTTATAACTTTTCAAGATTCTTCTTTGAATCTTATTTACTAAATAATGAATTTTCCAAATTCATCTCTTAACAAATTAAACTCTATTTGAGTTTATTCCTTATCCTCATCTTTACGGTTATAGCCTAAGGTACACCTACCTAAGGTTTATAACCTACAACTTTGATACCACCTGTAGCATCCCCAAATCCGGGTACTTTTTACCACGAATCTGGTATACTAATTCTATAATTATTGCGGAAGATATAAACATAAATTGTTTATACATTAAACTTTTACACATCATTCCAAAGGTCTACAACCTTAACTTAATACATACATTCAATATCTTAAATGTTTACAATACTATTTTCGCCGTAAGATTTAATAAATCTAATCGCACCATAATTTAGTCTTGCACTTTGCCTTTACTTTTGCCTCTTTACTCGAGCTTTCCTCTAAATCAAAAATTTTATCATGATATAGCAAGGGTGAGCAACAAATTTGCCCAAAAAGTTTAAATTTATTTGAGGATATATCATGATTGAAAGAATTGAACAATAAGCTAGCTAACTTTCAACAATATAAACATTGTGAAAGAGCATGAACAAATTTTCTTAATTGAACGACCAAGTCAATAAAAAATGAATGGTCAAGCATAAACATGAACAAATTAATCGAACCAAATGGTAATGAAGGTGATCAGCCTTTCATACCGATTAACATTTACAATATGCACAACGTGCGAATCAATAATCAATATAGACGTGAATAATCAACAATAATCATTCACTAACATGCTTTGAACATACAACTCAAGTTTGAGTTAGGAAACTTACTGTAACCACCGATTACCGCTAAAGCAATATAATGTAATCTCTTATGAAAAGACCTATCAATTATAAGATTGATCTTTTAATTAGCATAACATACCTCAGCTCATAATACTATTACTTTATACATAAATTATCTAACACTTAATCAAATATTAGATAACACCTTACAACATTAGTATTATTATCATCATTTGATAATTCTTTAATCACTATATCATATACATTATGATTTAACACTTTAATAAGTCAAATACCACTTTAACCAACTAACTTGGATTTCAAATCCAAAGAACTGGATTCCAAATCCAAAGAACCTAGATGGTCAATCCCATAAACCCAATCTGCAATCCAAAGAAATTGGATTCCATATCCAAAAACTAGATTGCAATCCAAAGAAGCTAGATCAAACAAATTTTCAATTCAAGAACTTCTTTTCAATCCAAAGAAGTCAATTCATCGATTTTTCAATCCAAAGTCGGATTCCATATCCTTTTACATGAAAATACTAAAACAACTTATTATTTTTCTATCCTTTGACCAAACACATATACATATATTTCATATACACAAAAAGTATTTTTCCAAAATTTTCCAACTTCCTTTGGTATTTTTCAAAAATCACTTTTAGTTAATTCCTTAAGAAATTAGCTACATCACGCTTCACTACAAAAATTCCCATCTTTTGTCACAATCTTATACGTGTTAACGTGACACTCCAGTTTAAATTTCGTGGCCATCGGAGTTATAGAACTCCGGTTATAGCCGTTTTCGTCGGAAAATCACAGAAATTGAAATGGTCATAACTTGGTCATTTTAAGTCGGAATGAACTCATTTTTGGACAGGAGGTACTTAATACCATATATTTTCATGTCCCAAAAGTCCAAAATTTTTCTCACAAATTAAGTTGCCGAAACAGCCATTTTAAAATTTTGGGCAGTAGCAAAATGGCCATTTACAGTTTTGGAGTCCTTTGGTAAAACTTAAATAAAGTGAGATCTATAACTCCAATTAACGATCCGTCAATTTTGTTGGATTCGTATCTTTCCGATATACAATTTTCATCTATCACAATCCATATTTGGACATGTTAAGCTCCCAGAAATTATCCCAGAACTGGCTGGTAAAAACTGTTGTTCTAACAATTTTCTTAGCTTTGAGTAGTTTGGGATAAATTCCATAACTTGGTCATTTTTCAACCTAATTAAGTGATTCCAAAGGGGTTTTATCCTTAATACATAGATCTAGAATCCCAAGAAAATAAATCACAAATATCCATCATAGATTTCAAAAATCAAAAGCTAGATCACACTTTCAAGTTTAAGATTTCTGAAAAATTCTATGTTTCTATTCCTTTTGATTCCAACCAAATCAACACCCAATATGGGTAGATCTAAACATAAAACACTCATCATCAACATGGATACCCATAGTTTTTGAGTTTAGAAACATAGATTCAAGGTTTGATTATGAGTAATCAAAATAAAATTATATAAACTAAATAGAGTTTATACCTTTGCTTGATTTCCTTCCTTCTTCTAAAATATGAGATGGATCTTGGTTGTATAAAAATCAAAATCTCTCTCTCTCTCTCTCTCTCTAGCCGCCAAATTTGCTCTCTCTTCTCTCTCTCTCTAGTCTCTCTCTTCTCTTTCTCTTCTTAGTTTATGTTAGATAATAAGATAAAAAAAGAAAAGATAAATTTGAGATTTTTCTTGTTGTTAAAAAGTATATATATATATTGGTATATCTATCATTCATCTACCCCAACATCTCTAGCTCTCTCTCTCTCACTCAATCATAAAGTGTTTGCTTGCAAGCATAAACAAAGTGTTGGCTAAATGGAAAAATGACACACATGGAATGGTTTGTTCACCAACTAAAGTAAATAATCATTACATTCATCCCCCTTTCTCTCCTTCTTCCATCCTACCATGTGGCCTTATTTTGCCAAAATTGCTTTCTTTTTATTTTTTTTATTCCATTATTTATTAAAATGTCCAAAAAGTCCTCTTCCATTGGGCTAAGTTTTGGGCTCATCCATAATTCATTTGGGGCTTTAAATTAAAAAATGTTTGGCTACAACAACTAACATCTTCCAACACTTCTTATTTTACCATTCCCTAATTATTTAATTAGGGTTCTCATTTCCTCAATTATAACATAAATCCTTACTCATGCACATTTATTTCCTTAACCCAATTAGACTTGCTTTAATTAGGTTATAAAATTAATTAGTTGAGATATATAAATTAAATCTCTTAGAATTAGTATATATATTTATATACTAATATTCTCCCATATTATAACCTCTTAGGTTATTTAGTTATCACACCTAATACATATATATTAGGTTACATAACTTAATTCTTAATTCACTTACTCACATATTCATACAAAATAATTTAATAAATTGAGACATGGTCCACAACTTCTTAGATTAGGTCACTAGTATATAATTAAAATACTAGAACCACATACACATAATCTTATGAACTCATACACTAAACATATACCTCATTATCGCACTATCACTTATACCTATCAAATCATTCAAGTTCTTCTCCAAAATTTTGAAATCCTTAAAATTCCTTTACAAAAACGCGTCAAATCCATACACTTATTTTATGCCTAGGTTTATTATTTAACCTTTATTCAATCTTTTAAGATTTTATAAAATTGTCCAAATTTTTTCTCTCTTGATCCATTGCTTAATAAATATATCTATTTCTATCATCTTCAATTCTCCATTCACACATAACTATACCCAGTTCGTCAAACTTACCACACATTATGTTCTTTAATCTTGAAGTGGAAACACTGTGATTACATGTCTAGATCGTTAGTTATTCTTGGTCAAACCCCGTTGACCGGGCATGACCAGAGGAAATCTGGGTAACCCAGAAAGTAGTTTGCAGCGCCTGACAAGATATTCTACGCATTAGATCTGACAGTACTTTGATGATATATTATGGATATTGAGTCTAAGTTGTACTTTGATGATAGTACTTTGATGATATGTTATGGATATCAGAGATTTAGAACATATGGTAGATGATAAAACTTTTCAACTATAGTTGCAGCGGAACGAGCAATCCATTAGAAGAGTCAAATAGACCGTAAGGTCTATTATCTTCTCTATGTTAAAAGTCCACCAATACTGTTTTATCCGTGTAAAATAAATCAACAGTTCCTGTCCACAATCATATAAATAACTCATAATCATAATTGTGGTTCTAAATTCCACTTCGCAATCAGGACGAAGATAATTTTCATCACCTATCTTCACCTGAAACATCAAAAATCATGGTTATACCAAATCAGAATTCCTGCTCATAATCATACTAATAAATTCATCTTTGCACTACGGCCACAGATATTCATTAACAATTCATCTTTGCACTACATGCCAAAAACATACAACTTTATTTTAGAAGAGTCAAGTAGAGCATGATATCTACTATCTTCTACGAATTAAAAGTGTATAATAAATATTTTATCACGAGACTCAACTTAATAAATAATCCACATCATCGAATCACCCCCACTTTTACGGCCAAGGATATTCGTTAATATCACATCCATGAATTTATATTTCCTCGTTTGAGACTCATTTCGATAATCAATCCATATCACCGAATTATCCATGCACTACTGACTAAGGATATTCGATTAATATCACGACCACAAATTATCCATGCACTACGGGCTAAAAGATAATCGTGTTTTCATCAACAGTCATGATCATGCCATAAAACAATTCATCTTTTGCACCCTTCAACAAGAGAATCCATATCCATAATCATACCAAAAACGTCCCATCAATGCACTTCACGGCCAATGAGGACTTTTTTCCACATCATTTGTAACATTACGGTGCCATGATTATAATTCCGATAATCCTCGGTCATAATCATACCAAGTCCATCTATGCACTACGGCCAAAGATGACTTTCAACACAATATAAGCATGAGGATGATGACAATGATATAAGAATTAATCAAATGAGATAAAGGATACATATTAAACATTTATAATACAATTTATCCAGCGTTCAATAATAACCAAATGTTATCAATCATTTAATAAGCTCATAATCTAAAATCATTAATATTATAATAATATTTTAATCATTTCTTAAACTTATAAACAATTTATTTCAATTGTTTACACTTTATCAAATAATGCATTTAATCATTCAAAAATGCCATACTCATAAGATTTCATAATCAATGATCAAATCCCTCATCAAAAATCTGCATATACCCTATATAGGATTCTCAAGCCATAAAATCCTATTTTCCAATTTTATTATTTCACATAACATATTTAATTCATTTACTCATAACTAGTTCATTCTCATGAAAAATACCAAATCAGTCCCAAAAATATTTCTTTTCTGGGATTTAGCAGAATATAGTCCCATCTTGAACATATATTTTTCTCAAAATTTTTAAAATTCATTTACTATTTTTCATATGACTAAAACTGTCGAATATTTAGACATTTATCATAAATTGTACTTTTATCCAAAAATTTCAAAATTTACAGGGTATACTCCTGTTATATACATGTACTCCCAATAAAAATTTCATAAATTTTGGAGTTAACCACAAGGCGTTATAAGGGTTTAATTTTAAAATAGTATTTTCCCATAAAATCCATAACTCTTAATCTATACATCCAAAAATCGCCATTTTTGGACACAATCTAGAAAACTCATCTAATTATCATTTTAATTTTTTTCAGAATTTTTGAGGGTCAGAAAAATTACAAAACTGCCCCTGGCAAAAACCCCTTTTTTAATGAAAATACTATTCGTATGAATAAAAGGATCATTTACAATGCATGCGGTAATCCACATAGACATGTTATTTCAACATAATAATAAAGAATGGAACCAGGTCATGCGTAAACGCACATACAGGATATTCCAACAGAATAATAAATAATGAAATAACAGAAGAATTCATCAGGCATGCGATAGAATGCACAGACAGGTTATTCCAACAGAATAATAAATAATGGAACCAGGTCATGCGTAAAGCATAGACTGGATGTTCCAACAGAATAATAAAGAATGGAATAACAAAAGAATTTCACCATGTATGCGGTACTTCGCATAAAGCGAGTTATTCCATAATAATAAATAATGAAACCAGTCCCGGTAATCGTAATCGTGCAGATGGGATATTAACGCGAATAATAAAGAATGGAATAATGAAGAATTTCACCAAGTATAGGGTAGCCAGCGTTTCTGAGTTATTCCAATGAATAATACATAATGGAATAACGAGAAGTTCTCTTCATGAATACAAAAGAAATAATACCCCTTATGAGTACAACAAATAATATCCCTTACCGTAAAAGAAACTGAATATAAGAGTAGGGAAGTAGCAGAATACTTTTTCTATAGTTTCTCTATAATTTCTCTCTAGAGTTTCAGTGAATTCATAAGAAATTATGAAGGAATGAGCTTCTATTTATAGAAAAATGGACTGCATAGTAACTAACTCATGAACAGTCCGTGATTGATTTACTTTAATCGATGGTCCATATTTAAAAGCAAAATCTTTTAAATAAAATATAATATATATTCTATTTATAATCTAATAAAACGAATAACTTTATAAAAGATTTTACTATGCAAACACTATGCAAGCACTATGCATAATAAAATATAATATATTCTAATTATTATCTAATAAAATAGATAACTTTATAAAAGTATTACATTTTATATAAAAATATTTTACTATGCAAAACACTATGCGAGACACTATGCAACACTATGCATAATAGAATATAATATATTCTATTTATAGAATAACTTTATAAAAGTATTACGCTTTATATAAAAAGATTTTACTATGCAAAATACTATGAAGACACTATGCAACACTATGCATAATAGAATATAATATATTCTATTTATAGAATAACTTTATAAAAGTATTCTATTTTTTTACATTAATAATACCAATAAAACAAAACCACATAAGCATCAATAATCAACACTGTGTGCTACTATGCAACCACGCCATATTCTTTACTTTTTTTTAACACCCAAGCGTTTCAACAGTTAATGAAAAAACTTCCATGAATTATTTCCATAAATATATTTTTATCGTTTTCTTCATCCGACAATAATTCTGTTGCGGGGTCCACCAATGATTGTACCGTCATACGGACATTCCCCGATAAAAAGAATATTCCCCGGCACGACGAATATTTTATATCAACTTGATTACTTTGGCACAAAAAAAATTCACATATTACCCTTAACTTTAAACTTTTATCAATTTAACTATTTACCAAAATAGAAAAATTGAATACTTTTATTTCATAAAATTCAGGGTCTCACAATCACCACTCCTTATAAAATTTCGCCCTCAAAATTTACGTACGTACCTGATATTCGAAGAGATGAGAATACCATGATTTATTTTCAGATTGTACTTTCCCGGTAATTTCCTCGCTACCATGATATTCTCATTTCTCATCTCCTGTATTTCAGATATAATTCTAGAATATACCTTCAAAATAAAGGTTAATTGATATATCATAATTTGTCAACTTATCAAGTAAACAATTTCAGCTTAGGTAAGTCACACACTAGCGAAGTATATAACTCGTCTCTCCCCTCCTAGTTCTAGAATATTATCTTCGCCAGCGACCATATCCCTAAGCTCTGATACCAACTGTGACGCCCCCAAAATTAGGTATACATCACCCATTCTGAGTCACCAGATACATGGTACAAAATTCAAATACAAATTCATTTATACAACTGTTGAACTATCGTATAGAATACGACCACAGTTAACTGTGAGTTTTAATACAAATGTATGTAACTCTCATGGTGCCTCAACTACAACCTTATAATGGTACTTTACATAAAAGTATAGTCAAATTTTGTTTTAGAAATTAAAATCTTTGGGAAGTGCTCAAGGAAACCTTCGTACATGGGAAGCCATGCGTCTAGGTTATAATAGATATCATATGGCCACAGAATAATCCTTGGTTGACCCAATAGACCCCAAAGAAAAACAATAAGATTACTATCATCTTTTTCCCAATGGTGAGTCTTCTCTTGACATAAATATCTCCGTTGTCTCCAAGTGAAAATTATGTTTCAAATAAACTCCAAGATCATACAGGTAGTGCTCGTAGATATATTCAGCTAGTGGATGTGCACAACCATGTCTTATGAGAACACGAGGTTGTATGTCATTAGACATCTTGTATGATAGTGGCAAAACAACCTTCCAAAGTTGGGTTCACCTCACCCTATTTGATTCACCAAATATAACTACTAAATGTTGTATAGAATACAACACACTTTTCTATCTTGTTTGGGGAACCTCCATGACTAGAGACCACCATTCTATTCCCCGTTATCCCCGCTTCGACGACAAACGGTCTTACTAAGAACACTCTTTATTACACGAAAAGAATTGTGAAGCGAAAAGGGTGAGCACTGACTAGCCCGATAAAGAATATCATGACTAAAGATATTAAATTATCAATAGCTTTCATCAAAAATAAATCGATTTTAGAACATATGGTAGATGATAAAACTTTTCAACCATAGTTGCATAGTGAACGAAAGCAATCCATTAGAAGAGTCAAATAGACCATAAGGTCTATTATCTTCTCTATGTTAAAAGTCCACCAATACTGCTTTATCCATGTAAAATAAATCAGCAGTTCACATCCACAATCATATGAATAACTCATAATCATAATTGTGGTTCTAAATTCCTCTTCGCAACTGTGGGACGAAGATAATTTTCATCACCTATCTTCACCAAAACATCAAAATCATGGTTATACCAAATCGAATTCTGCTCATAATCATACTAATAAATTCATCTTTTTACTACCAAAGATATTCATTAACAATTCATTTTTGCACTACATACCAAAGACATACAACTATATTTTTTAGAGAGTCAAGTAGAGCATGATATCTCTTGCTTTCTACTTAATTAAAAGTGTATAATAAATATTTTATTCTTGAGACTCGACAAATAAATAATCCACATCATCGAATCACCCCCGCACTTTTCTACGCCAGGATATTCGTTAATATCACATCAATGAATTTATATTTCATCGGCGAGACTCATTTCGAGAATAAATCCATATCAATTTGAATTATCCATGCACTACTGCTAAGGATATTCGTTAATATCACGATCACGAATTATCCATGCACTACGGGCTAAAGATAATCGTGTTTTCATCAACAGTCATGATCATGCCATAAAACAATTCATCTTTGCACCCTTGGCCGAAGAGAATCCATAGCCATAATCATACCAAAAGCGCCCATCAATGCACTACGCCAATGAGGACTTTTTCCACATCATTTGTAACATTACGGTCATGATTATACCAAATAATCCCTGGTCATAATCATACCAAGTCTATCTATGCACTACGGCCAAAGAAGACTTTCAACACAATATAAGCAAGAGGATGATGACAATGATATAAGAATTAATCAAATGAGATAAAGGATAAATATTAAACATTTATAATACAATTTATCCAGTGTTCAATAATAACCAAATGTTATCAATCATTTAATAATCTCATAATCTAACATCATTAATATTATAACAATATTTTAATCATTTCTTAAACTTATAAACAATTTATTTCAATTGTTTACACTTTATCAAATAATGCATTTAATCATTCAAAAATGCCATACTCATAAGATTTCATAATCAATGATCAAATCCTCATCAAAAATCAAGATATACCCTATATAGGTTCTCAAGCCATAAAATCCTATTTTCCAATTTTATTATTTCACATAACATATTTAATTCATTTACTCATAACTAGTTCATTCTCATGAAAATACCAAATCAGGTCCCAAAAATATTTCTTTTACGAGATTTAGCGAAATATAGTCCCATCTTGAAAATATATTTTCTCAAAATTTTTAAAATTCATTTACTATTTTTCATATGGCTAAAAGCTATAGCGAATATTTAGACATTTATCATAAATTGGACTTTTGTCCAAAAATTCCAAATTTACAGTGGTATACTCTGTTATATACATGTACTCCCGATAAAAATTTCACAAATTTTGGAGTTAACCATAAGGCGTTATAAGGGTTTATTTTTAAAATAGTCTTTTTCCATAAAATCCATAACTTTTAATCTATACATCCAAAAATCGCCATTTTTGGACACAATCTAGAAAACTCATCAAATTATCATTTCAAATTTTTGAGGGTCAGAAAAATAACGAAACTGCCCCTGGCAAAAACCCCTTTTTTAATGAAAATACTATTCGTATGAATGCGAAGGATCATTTACAATGCATGCGGTAATCCACATAAACAAGTTATTTCAACAGAATAATAAAGACTGGAACCAGGTCATGCGTAAACGCACAGACAGGATATTCCAACCGAATAATAAATAATGAAATAACAGAAGAATTCACCAAGCATGCGATAGATCGCATGATAAAAGTTATTCCAACGAGAATAATAAATAATGGAACCAGTCATGCGTAAAGCATAGATGGATGTTCCAACGTAATAATAAAGAATGGAATAATGTAAGAATTTCACCATGTATGCGATACTTACGCATAAACAAAAGTTATTTCAACATAATAATAAATAATGGAACCCGAATTCCCACAGAACGCATGCATGGGATATTCGACGAGAATAATAAAGAATGGAATAACAGAAGAATTTCACCAAGTATAGGGTAACCCGCGTATACAGGTTATTCCAACAGAATAATAAATAATGGAATAACAGAAGTTCTCTTCATGATTACAAAAGAAATAATACCCCTTACGAGTACAACAAATAATATCCCTTATCGTAAAAGAAATTGAATATAAGAATAGGAAAGTAGCAGAATACTTTTTCTATAGTTTCTCTATAATTTCTCTCTAGAGTTTCAGTGAATTCGTAAGAAATTATGAATGAATGAGCTTCTATTTATAGAAAAATGGACTGCATAGTAACTAACTCATGAACGGTCCAAATTGATTTACTTTAATCTGACGGTCCATATTTAAAGCAAAATCTTTTAAATAAAATATAATATATTCTATTTATAATCTAATAAAACGAATAACTTTATAAAAGATTTTACTATGGAAACACTATACGAGGCACTATGCAAACACTATGCATAATAAAATATAATATATTCTAATTATTGTCTAATAAAATGTATAACTTTATAAAAGTATTCATTTTATATAAAAAGATTTTACTATGCAAAATAATATGCGAGACACTATGCAACACTATGCATAATAGAATATAATATATTCTATTTATAGAATAACTTTATAAAAGTATTCATTTAATATAAGCAGATTTTACTATGCAAAACACTATGCAACACTATGCATAATAGAATATAATATATTCTATTTATAGAATAAATTTATAAAAGTATTCTGTTTTATTACATTAATAATACCAATAAAACAAAACTGAGTGACTTATCACGTAAACATCAATAATCAATACTGTGTGCTACTATGCAACCACGCCAGATTCTTTGTAGCTTTTTAACACACGTGTTTCAACGAGTTAACAGTAAAACTTCCATAGTTATTTCCATAAAAATATTTTTGTCGTTTTCTTCATCCGACAATAATTACATTAAAGGTCCACTAATGATTGTATCGTGCATTTTATTATTCCCCGACAAAAAGAATATTCCTCGACTAATCGAATATTCCCCGACACAACGAATATTTTATATCAACTTGATTACTTTGCAAAAAAAAAAAAATTCACATATTACCCTTAACTTTAAACTTTTATCAATTTAACTATTTACCAAAATAGAAAAATTGAATACTTTTATTTCATAAAATTCAGGGTCTCACAGTAGTATGTTATGTTAACTTGATATTCATGCTTTTATAACCTTTATATAGCAAATATATCGGATTAGGTGGCCAAATAAACCATTTCAGTTGATCACAGTTCACGTTTTCTGGGTAACCCAGAAAATGTTTGAACGTGTCCCCTGACATGCTTTGACCGGGCTATATCTTCTTGATGTGTTGTTTTTAGACGTGTTTTAGATAGTAGATCTCTTCCTTGTCATACCGACTACACACTGCAGCTTATAGATCATAAAATTAGTACACGGATTTCAAGTTGCGGAAGCCCAAAGTAGGCCTCACGAACTGTTCTTCATTTCTAGGTAACCCAGAAATGAAGAATAGCTCTGACAGCCACTTTGGACGATCAGATCTGCTTTGTTATGTATTATATGATTATGATTGTTGATGTATCTTGTAGTACTACATTAGTTCTATAATCTGTGAGCAATAGATAGTCCAGAAACATCTTGACCTGATCATAAATCTTGGTCAAACTAGGCCCCATGATCACTGACATGGTGTTTTGGATTTGCATGAAGAACACCTATAGCGACAGTTATGTCACTATAGGTGGTCTTTAGCGACAGACAGTATAATTAATTTAATTTAATTTCTAAAAATTAATTAATTTAATTAAATAAATAGAAAAAAAATAGTTTTTAATTATTAAAAATACAAAATAAATTATTAAAATTATTTTAAATTACTAAAATTAGTTTTTAATTATTTTTAATATATTTCATAAATATTTAATATTTTTGAAATATTAAAAGTATTTAATTTATTTCATTATTATATGAAATAAATCATTTAAAAATGATTTTTATATTTGAAAAATCATTTAAAATTATATTATGATATAAGAAAATATTTTAGGTTATTTTTAATGACTTTTAATATTTTGTGATAAATTTCATTAATAAATTAATATTAATGAATATTAAGTTATTTACTAAATGAATTAAATAAATAAATTAAAAATGATTTTATTATATTAAAATCATTTTAAGTAATAATAAGGTATTTAAAATAGTTGAAGTTATAAAATATAACTTTAAATATTTAAAATAAATTTCATTAATTAATTATTATTAATGATATTAAAGTTATTTAATAATTATATTAAATAATTTAGTTTAAAAATGATTTTAATATTATAATAATCATTTTAAATGAAAATAAAGTGTTTAAAGATATTTTAATTTATAAAATATAACTTTTAATATTTAAAGGATAATTTCAATAATAATTTAATATTAATAATTATTAATTTATTATTAATGATATTAAATTTATTTAATAATTATATTAAATAAATATTTTTAAAATGGTTTTATTAATTTAAAAATCATTTAAAAAGGATATAAATGAATTAAAAATATTTTAAGTTATAATTAATGACTTTTAATATTTTGATAAATAGTACATTAATATTCAAATATTAATGGTAATTATTTAAAAATGATTTTAATTGTTTTAAAAATCATTTAAGGGGTAGTATTAATATTTTAAAGGTAGTTTAAGTTATTATAAATAACTTTAACATTTTGAAAATGATTTCATTAATAGTTTAATATTAATTAAATATTAATGATAATATAATTATTCAATATTTAAATCATTTAATAATGATTCCGGTGTTTGAAAATTCATGATAAATTATAATAAATGTTTTAAAATTATTATAAGTCATTTAAAAATAAGATGACTGATATTTATAGATATTGAGTTACAGAATAGAGTCTTAGACTCGATAATTACCCGATAAAGCTGTCAGTACCCCGACATGATTCAAAAATTGATCTGGACTTAGATAATTTAATTAGATATGTGATTATTTGTGATTCAATGGTTGTTAAATATGGGTAATAATGTGATTAGGTTATGTGCTGACTGCGAAATGAAGTACTATGTGTTATAGTATAGTGTTCTAATCGAACGAATGATTTGATTAATGATAGGTCATGATATAAACGATAAATCTAAATTTCAAATTGTAAGCAGCGCATTAGGCAAGTATCTTACCTTTGCATTTTCTTTATGCAATGGACATGAATAAGAATGTTTCTAAACTATATTATTACTGTACAGATTATTAACCTTATATTATATACGCTCATTGATTATCAACATGTTAGTATATGGTAATTCAGATATATATATATATATATATATATTCTATTCGTTAATTTCTATAAATGGTTATAGAAGTGTCCCCACTTGGATAATCATTGTATTTAATCACATGTTGATATACCTTTGTTAATTACCCGTATACATATATGTTGAATTATAGATTATTGTTGAACAAGATAAAACTTTTGATTTGGAACCCAGACTAGTATGAACATCCCTTACACGGGAAAACTTTTTATGCACCCAAGGTGGACAGAGTGAACGATACCCTCGTTCTTGCACGTAGTATTGATCAATGCAAGGCATAACGGGCTGATCAACCCCCGTGCCCGTAAGTTATGACGGTTTACAGATGAATTTCTGTTTAACCTTTTCGAAAATGAAAACAATGTTCATAGTATGTCACATTAACCTTATTTATAGTCAGTACGTAGTTTCAAAAATTTGGTATAGAATTGATATATTATTATCATTGGTACAGATTACTTCACAATTATTGAATCGTTGTAGAAGGGTAGTATAAAGAAAACATTTAAATTCTTTCAGCTTATATATATATAATTGCTATTACTTGCTGGGCACTCAAATGCTCATCCTTGCTTAATTTAAATGTTTTCAGCTAAGTGTGAACGACCAGAGAGCTCTGCTAAGAACAAGGGAAAAAGAAAGGTTACTGAATGAATGAAAATGCTATGTTATGTAATAGTTAACTTTATTAAGACAAATATGATATATATTATCTATCATGGGTTGTAATGAATGTTTAAAGGTTACGTACTTGGAATTTAGACTCTGATGATATGTAAATTAAGTTGATCTTTATATTATTGTTATTATTATTAGTATTATTCCGCTCATAGAAATGGTATCGTAAAACACCGAGTTCGGATTTCAAGTACCCAGATTTGGGGGCTCTACATCTGAGGTTAAAAGTACCCGGATTTGGTGGCGTAACATTTCTTCTTTCTCTCTATAGTTACTCTCTCTAGAGTTTCAGTGAATTCGTAAGAAATAATGAAGGAATGAGCTTCTATTTATAGGAGAATGGACTGAATAATAACTAATTAATGAACGGTCCAGATTGATTTACTTTTAAACGGACGATCCATATTGATTTACTATGCAGTATTAATAAAATATTAATAAAACAAAATATTTTAAATAAAATATATTATATATATATATATATATATTATATACATATTATATATATGACATTAGTCACGGGTTATGAACCACGTGAACTTTGCCTACCAAACAATCAAATTATAACCATAATAATAATAATGAATGTACTCCCTCTCTGCCAACTTGCAAACCAACATATATATATATATAACGAAAACTGAGATAACTTTCTCCTAACTATTTTGAAAAATGGGTAAATGGGGATCCATATAATAAGCAAAATTTAACCATAAATACATCATAAAAATCTCCTCAATATTTTTAACAATACTTATCATCATTATTATAATTCACAATATTAATCGACCAGGTCGTTCCCAGAAAAGAGGGGGCTTTCCAATAATGATTTCTCCCTTTTGGGACGCAATTAGGTGACCAAACCTCTCCTTGACAGAACTTCTAGACATCGTTAATATTGCAAATTATATTAATAACTTTGTTATCTCCATTATTGATTTAATAATATATAAAATATCAACAATAATTGAATCGAATAATGTGAGATATACTATGCAACAATTACTATAGCAATAATTAAACAAAACTGAGTGACTCCTCACGTAAGCATCAATAATCAATATCGTGTGCTACGATGCAACCACGCGTATTACTGTACTTTTAACACCGGGTGTTTCAACAGTTAACGATAAAACTTCCGCCGTTATTTTCATAAAAAGATATTTTTATCATTTTCTCAATCCGACAATAATTCCGTTGTGGGGTCTAGCAATGATTGTGTCGTCATATGAATATTCCCGGTTAAAACGAATATTCCCCAACCAATCGAATATTATATAACAACTTGCGTACTTTGCAAAATTTATAAATATTACCCACAACTATAACATTATATCAAATTCATTCCATAATATTCAAAAATGATATTTATAGAAAAATCATCTTTATTAAAAAGTTGGGGTCTTACAACCTCCCCTTCTTATGAAATTGCGCCCTCGAAATTAGGGTACATACCTGGTATGTCGAATATGTAAGGATACCTTGATTTCATTTTAGATTCTAACTCCCAGGTTAGTTCCTCAACATCGTGGTTTCTCCACAAAACTTTGACTTGAGGTATAACCTTGGAGCGTAGAATATGTTCCTTTTTATCCAAGATTTGAACAAGAACCTATTCATACGTTAAATCTTCCGCTATTTCGTCCGGTTCTAACTCAATAATGTGGTTCGCGTCTTCCACATATTTACGTAACATGGATATGTGAAAAACATTATGAACACGAGACATACTTGGTGGTAAAGCGAGTCTATAGGCCACAGTTCCTACTCGATCAAGGATTAAAAATGGGCCAATGAATCGAGGATTGAGCTTTCCTCTCTTTCCAAATCTCGTAACTCCTTTCCATGGAGCAACACGTAACAACACATGATCTCCAATATCGAATTCCACGTCCTTTCGATGAAGATCATCATAACTCTTTTGTCGATCTTGTGAGGTTTTTATACATTGTCGGATCGTTTGAATCTTTTCCGTAGTCATACGTATCAACTCCGGTCCAAAGAACGTTACTTCACCCACCTCATCCCAGCATACTGGATAACGACATTGTCTTCCATACAATGCCTCAAATGGAGCCATGCCAAATTGCATCTATGCCTTGAGAAACCTTGGGAAGACTAGTAACGAAATCCATGGTAATGTGCTCCCACTTCCATTTTGGAATTTCAAGTGGTTGCAATGGACCTTTTGGTACTTGATGCTCCACCTTGACTCGTTGACACGTTAGACACCTTGAGATAAACAACGCTATCTCTCTCTTCATATTGCCCCACCAAAATGTATGTCGAAGATCATGATACATTTTGGTACTCCTAGGATGGATTGCAAACGGTGTGTTGTGCGCCTCCATCATGATTTTATACTTTAAATAAGGGTCGTTAGGAACACAAAGTCTGGAGTTAACTCGAAGTATTCCTTTTTCATCGATTCTTGCTTCCGGCATAACACCTTCTTGCACTTTCTTCCTCATACGCATCAGCTCCAGGTCTGTAGCTTGAGCAACTTTAACTTTATCAATTAAAGTCGGTTCTATTCACCATCATTACATGGGTCCCTGGAGTCTTTAACTCTATCTCCATCCTTTGCAAGTTACACAAAATGGGCCTTTGCGTTGACAATATCGCACTCGTACTTGCATATGATCTTCTACTCAATAAACCACGTATACCACGTTAAGCTTTTCCAGGATGGTATGATCATAATCTTTCAACAGTTCAAGCCAACGTCATTGTCGCATGTTGAGTTCCTTTTGAGTGAGGAAATATTTGAGGCTTTTATGATCCGTAAAGATCTCCACTTTCTCTCCATACAAGTAATGCCTCCAAATTTTAAGTGCGAAGACAACAACTGCCAACTCTAGATCATGAGTAGGATAATTCCTCTCATATTCTTTGAGTTGTCACGAGGCATAGGCTACGACTTTTCCATGTTGCATGAGAACACATCCCAACCCTTTGCCTGAAGCATCACTGTAGATGACAAATTCCTCCGAGCCAGATGGTATTGTCAGAACAGGTGCTGAAATGAGTCTCCTCTTGAGTTTTGGAAAACTATTCTCACATTCCTCGCTCCAACCGAATTTTGTATCTTTCTGAGTCAGCTGAGTTAATGGAGTAGCGATTCGACAAAATCCTTCCACGAATCTCCGATAATAACCAGCTAAGCCGAGAAAGCTACGTACTTTGGTCACTGATTTGGGTTTCTCCCAGCTTTGAATAGCTTCAATCTTTGCTGGGTCAATTGATATTCCATGACTTGATACTACGTGCCCAAGGAATGCTACTTCCTCAAGTCAGAACTCGCATTTCTTCAACTTGGCATAAAGCTTATATTCACGAAGCTTTTGGAGTATCAGCCTCAAGTGTTGCTCATGATCTTCACGGCATTTGGAATAAATAAGGATGTCATCAATAAAGACGACCAAAAGTGATCCAAATATTCCTTGAATACTCGGTTCATCATATCCATGAAGGCAGCAGGAGCATTAGTCAATTTAAAAGACATGACTAGGAATTCATAATGCCCGTACCGATTTCTGAAAGCCGTCTTTTGAATGTCATCGATTCTAATCTTTAATTGGTGATATCCAGAACGAAGATCAATCTTTGAAAAGAATTTTGCTCCTTGCAACTGGTCAAACAGGTCATCAATACGTGGCAATGGGTACCTATTTTTGATGGTGACATGATTCAACTCCCGATAATCAATATACAGTCGCATACTCCCATCTTTCTTCTTCACGAATAGAACAGGAGCACCCCAAGGAGAAGTACTAGGACGAATAAAGCCAACGTCTAACAATTCCTGTAGTTGGGTCTTTAACTTCTGAAGTTCAATAGGAGCCATTCGATATGGGGCTTTGGAAATGGGTTTTGTACCGAGTTCAAGGTCGATACAAAATTAAATTTCACGCTTTGGGGGTAGGCCAGGAAGTTCTTCAGGGAATACGTCAGGAAATATATTAACAACAGAAATATCATTCAAAACTGATGTATTTTTGTTTAGATCTATGACATGAGCTAAGAAAGCTTGACATCCGTTTTTCAATAAACGAATAGCTTTATGGCTTGAAATGACAGTGATTGATTTTAATGGTTTAGTTGCTTGAATTCGCATAATAGGTTTTTTAGGAATATGAAAGCTAACGACCTTACAAAAATAATCAATTTTTGCATGATGAGTTGTTAACCAATCAATCCCTAGGATCACGTCAAATGCAAGTATTTTAAATGAAATAAGATCGCAAGGTAATGTGAGGGTACCAATTTTAACCAAACAAGACTTATAAACGGTGGATGTATTGAAGGTTTCTCCCAATGGAATTTCCACAGATAAGTCAAAGTCTAATTTCTCCGGAGTCAAATTTAAACATTGAGCGCAAGTAGGAGAAATAAAAGAATGGGTAGAACCGGTATGAAATAAGGTATAAACTTCGCTAGAGTTTATGATAAGCTTATTCGTGATGACCTCGTTCGGGTTCCTTGCTTTCTGGGAGGTCACAACAAACGCTCTCCATTGAACTACTGGTTTTGACTTATCTAGGATGGTATTTTGTGTCACCGTTCCAACTGGACTTATCGTAGGTGCACGACAAAATCGGGCTAGGTGACCTTCTCTTCCACAATTATAACATGCTTTGGACGGCATCACGCAGTTTGGACTGATGTGTCCCTCCCCTCCACATTTGAAGCATATGATAGGTGGTCGTTCTTCTTCCTTAACAACGGGTGTTGGTGCTGACGTATTTCCATCATTGTTGAATCTCCTCTTCTTGAAATGTCCATTCTTATTGTTCTGGCCCTGATTACCACCGAAGTGGTTACCATTTATGGCCTGCTGATTCCCTTCACGCTTGTTATCACCGCTTCGATGACTGCTACCACGGGTATTATCATTTTGCCGGCTGCTTGCTCTTGGTTGAGTTGACTCGTTATTACGCTCCAATAACTGAGCCCTATTTACCACATCTGAATACAAACACAGTTTATGAGAAATTAGATATTGACGTATCTCGGGTTTCAAACTGCTTAGAAACATCCGCGTCATTCTCTCCTCATTGTCAACCAAGTGAGACGCAAACTGGGATAACTCGGCAAACTTAGATTCGTACTGCGACACTGTCATATAGTTTTGCTCCAACTTGATGAACTCTACCTCTTTCATCTTCAGTGCAGCAGGTTGAGTACGCTTTACCGATTCCCACCAGTAATCTGCATCTCCTCGCAATATAAAGGTGGCAAAGGGTACCTTTTTCTCCTCGGAGCATCCCAAGACATTAAATATCTTGGTGATCTACTTTATCCATGTCTCCGCATTAAGTGGTTTTGGCTCTCAAATAAACTCCGGTGGTCCCAGCTCCTTGAACTATTTTGCGGTGACCGTTCGAGAGTTGCTAGTGTTTCCACCTGCATTTTGGACAGGAGTCTCTCTTGCCTGATGTTGTACGAATTGCAAAAAGCTCCTAAACATTCCGTTGTTTAGCCATTTGGTTTGTTGTTGTTCACCCGAGGGTTCACCCGAGGATTATTACCTTCTGATGCACATTATCCATGTATTGATCCATGGTGACTCAACGGTCTCCTCGTGCTCCATTGCTATTCTCAATATTCTGGATGTCATTTTCAAATCTGCCACAAAACAAGGGTTAATTGACATGTAACATATTATCTCTATACTCTGACCAACCAATTAAATAACAAATAAACTTAGGTAGGTTATACTAGCGAAGGAATTCCCCGTCTCTCCCCTCCTAGTTCTAGTCTCACATCTTAGCCAGGGATCATATCCCTAAGCTTTGATACCAACTATGATGCCCCCAAAATAGGTATACATCACCCATCTTGAGTCGCCAAATACATGGTACAAAATTCAAATACAACTCAATAATACAGCTGTCGTGTAAAATACAACAAAACGTAAACTGAGAGTCTTAATAAGAATATTGTCATTTAGATAATATCCACACTTAAAAGAGTCCTCATTACATTTATTTTCACACTATTTAACAGAATAGTGAGGACTACTAATACTATCATCTGGACCGTCACTCCGTTCCATGACTAGTCCCGGCTACGTTCTCATTTCCTGTAGAGAATAGTAAAAGAAAGGGTGAGCTCAACTAGCCCAGTAAGAAATATTATGACTAAGATAATGCAGAATAAATTATCGTTAGCCTTCAACAAATGTTAAATTGATAAAATATAATAAACATCAAGTTTAAGCTGCGGTAAACAACCAACCCATTAAAGAGTTAAATAAAAAAATAAAATCTACTATTTTTTATGTTTAAAAAGGTTTTTATCACTTTTATCGCGAGACTCGATTTAATAAATATCTACATCTTCCCCTTTTCTGACGAAAAGATATTCATTAGTATCACAACCACAAATTATCCATGCACCACGGGCCAAGGATATTCGTGTATTCATCAATGGTCATGATCATGCCAACAACTCATCCATCCATGCACTACTGGGCAATGAAGACTTTTACCACATCATTTGTAACATTACGGTTATGATTATACCGATTAATCCACGTCATAATCATACCAAGTCCATCTATGCACTCACCGTACGGATGACTTTCAACATAATATAAACATGAGGGTGATGACAATGATATACGAATTCAATAAAACAAGTTCAAGAATTAATTTATCCAGGAACGAATAACGTCCAAATTGTCAACATGATACTTCTTTGTAGAGTAAAATTCAAGAATGCTCAGAAGAATATTTTCATGAAAAGATACTGGATGAAGCGCAAATATCAAGGATATTCCACTAATTTTATGGAGTATAGAAGTCAATACATTAACCAACTGAGTATAATAAAGAATGGAATAACAAAAGAAATCACCAGGCATGCGATAGACCGTACAGACAGCTTATTCCAACAGAATAATAAATAACGGAACCAGGTCATGCGTAAACGCACAGACAGGATATTCCAACAGAATAATAAACAACGGAACCAGGTCATGCATAAACGCACATACATGATGTTCCAACAGAATCATAAATAACGGAACCAGGTCATGCGTAACGCACAGACATGATGTTCCAACAAAATAATAAAAATGGAATAACAGAAGAATTTCACCGTGTATGCGGTACTTCGCATAGACATGTTATTCCAACATAATGATAAAGAATGGAATAACATAAAAATTTCTGCAAGTATAGGGTAGCCCGCGTATACAGGTTATTCCAACAGAATAGTAGAGAATGGAATAACAGAAGTTCTCTTCATGAATAAGAAAGAAATAATACCTCTTACCTTAGAAGAACTTGATATAGGAGTAGTGAAGTAGCAGAATACTTTTCTTCTTTCTCTCTCTAGAGTTTCAGTGAATTTGTAAGAAATAATGAAGGAATGAGCTTCTATTTATAGGAGAATGGACTGAATAGTAACTAATTCATGAACGGTCCGGATTGATTTACTTTTAAACAGACGATCCATATTGATTTACTATGCAGTATTAATAAAATATTAAAAAAAAATCTTTTAAATAAAATATATTATATATATAACATTAGTCACGGGTTATGAACCCCATGAACTTTGCCTGCCAAACAATGAAATTATAACCATAATAATAATAATGATTGTACTCCCTCTCGCCAACTTGCAAACCAACACACACACACACACACACACACACACACACACACACACACATATATATATATATATATATATATATATATATATATGTGTGTGTGTGTGTGTGATGATAATGGGTTTTGGTGGGAGAATTATGGTGGTGCACGGGAAGGAGTATTATATATATATATATATATATATATATACACACACACACACACACACAGCGGATCAGGTCTGGACTCCCGGACCTGATCAAAAACGGACCACAAATTATTTTATTTTATTTTTATTTTTTTTGCTTTTTTTTAAAAATACCTAAAAAAAAATATTCAATATTTTATGGAACTGAAATTTTTCCATAATACAATATTTTGGGGGTGATTTGAATACCTATACCAAAAAATGGTGGTACAGTCTGCACAGACTCTACATACATCTTTTGTTATACGTACCCAAATCACGCCCAAAACACTGTTTTATTAAAAATTTCCAATTCCATAAAATATTAATTATTTTTTTTAGTTGTTTTTTAAAAAAAAAGAAGTCCGGACGGGACTAAAATCCGGGCGTCCGGACTGGAACCGGACTATATATATATATATATATATATATATATATATATATATATATATAACGAAAACTGAGATAATTTTCTCCTAACTATTTTGAAAAATGGGTAAATGGGGGTCCATATAATAAGCAAAATTTAACCATAAATACATCATAAAAATCTCCTCAATATTTTTAACAACACTTATCATCATTATTATAATTCACAATATAAATCGACCAGGTCGTTCCTAGGAAAGATGGGGCTTTCCAATAAGGATTTATCCCTATTGTCGCGCAATTAGGTGACCAAACCTCTCATTGACAAAATTTCTAGACATCGTTAATAATGCAAATAATAGTATTAATAACTTTGTTATCTCCATTATTGATTTAATAATATATAAAATATCGACAATAATTGAATCAAATAACGTGAGATACTATGCAACAATTACTATAGCAATAATTGAACAAAAGCGGTGACTTCTCACGTAAGCATCAATAATCAATACTGGTGTTATTACTATGCAACCACACATATTACTGTACTTTTAACACCGGGTGTTTCAATAGTTAACGGTAAAACTTCCGTCGTTATTTTCATAAAAAGATATTTTTATCGTTTTCTCAATCCGACAATAATTCCATTGTGGGGTCCACTATGATTGTCTTAGTCGTCTGAATATTCTCGATTAAAAGCGAATATTCCCCAGAGCCAATTGAATATTATATAACAACTTGCGTACTTTGAAAAATTTATAAATATTACCCACAACTATAACATTATATCAAATTCATTCCATAATATTCAAAAATGATATTTATAGAAAAATCATCTTTATTAAAAAGTTGGGGTCTTACAACATTCTCCCCTCCTTATAAGAATTGTGTCCCCGGAATTTCATTAATGTTATTCAAAAAGATTTGGATAATTCCTCCTCATCTTTTCTTCAAGCTCCCACGTAGCTTCTTCAGCATTGTGGTTCCTCCAGAGCACTTTGACAGAATGTATAACCTTATTTCTCAATCTCTGCTCCTTCATATCCAAAATTTCTACAAGGAATTCTTCGTATGATAAGTCCTTTTCGACTTGAATCGACTCATACGATATCACATGCTTGTAATCCGGCTTGTATGGACGTAACACTGATACATGAAACACATTATGAATATGTTCCAGTTCAGGAGGTAAAGCTACCTCGTATGCTACTTCCCCTATCTTCTTTAGTATTTCGAATGGTCCAATAAACCTTGGACTCAGTTTACCTTTATTTCCAAATCTTATCTTCCCCTTCCAAGGAGATACCTTCAAAAATTTGTAGCTTCCCACTTCGAAATCTCTTTTCTTGCGATGAATATTTGTGTACTTCTTTTGTCGATCCTGAGCTGCTACCAGTCGAGCTCTTATAACTTTGATGATCTCCACAGTCTGCTGCACCAATTTTGGCCCCAACAATCTTTTTTCACCTACCTCGTCCCAACATAAGGGCATTCTGCACTTTCTCCTATATAGGGCTTCATATGACGGCATTCCAATGCTTGCATGATAACTATTATTATACGCAAACTCAACCAATGGAAGATGATCTTCCCAGCTTCCCTTGAAATCCATCACACAGGCTCTGAACATGTCTTCTAATGTTTAAATCGTTCTTTCGCTTTGCCCATCTATCTGTGGATGATACGCAGTACTCAACCTTAATTGTTTCCCCATTCTTTCTTGAAGACTCCTCCAAAAGTTTGACGTGAAACGTGGATCTCTATCAGACACGATTGATATTGGCACTCCATGTCTCAAAATTATCTCCTTGATATACAATTTGGCTAACTGATCCAAAGTATACCTGATCTTGATCGGCAAAAAGTGTGCTAACTTTGTAAGACGGTCGACAATCACCCATATAGCGTCATAACCCTTCTGTGTCGCTGGAAGTCCTACTACAAAATCCATCGTGACGTGCTCCCATTTCCTTTCCGAAATTTCCAATGATTGTAATAGTCCACTTGGTTGTTGATGCTCTGCCTTGACTCTTTGACAAGTTAAACAGCGGCTGACGCATTCAACAACCTCTCTCTTCATATTTGGCCACCAATAATGTTGACACAAATCTTGATACATCTTCATGCTTCCTAGGTGTATCGAATATCTCGTATTGTGCGCTTCTTGTAGAATCTCTTCTCTTAACTCTGGTACTATAGGTACCCAAATTCTTCCTTCAAATCTTAGCAATCCAGTACCGTCGATCTTATACTTCAGCTTTTCTCCTTCAACCAACCGCTTCTTTATGTTACCGCATTCTTCATCATTCCCTTGTGATTCTTTCACCTTGTCTAATAAAGTCGGACTTGCTTCCATTTCTATTACTTTATCCGAATCCTTCAGATTTTTCACCTCCAACTCCATTTTCTCCATTTCCCTTACTAATTCTTCTTGATTTGTCAATACAAACAACTTTTCTCTGCTTTTCCTGCTTAAAGCATCTGCTACTACATTGGCCTTCCCGGGATGATATAGAATATCACAATCATAGTCCTTGATCAATTCTAACCATCTCCTTTGCCTCATATTTAACTCCTTTTGTGTAAAGATATACTTCAGACTTTTGTGGTCTGTGTATATCTCACACTTTTCTCCGTAGAGATAATGTCTCCAAATTTTAAGGGCAAATACTACCATAGCCAATTCAAGGTCATGGGTAGGGTATCCCTTCTCATAGTCTTTTAACTGTCGTGACGCGTACACAATGACTTTACCATTCTACATTAACACGCAACCTAGTCCCTTGTGTGATGCATTACTATACTCTATAAATTCCCTGTACTATCTGGTAAAGATAACACAGGTGCTTCACTTAATCTTTTCTTCAATTCCTGAAAACTCTGTTCACACTTCTCTGTCCACACATACTTAACAGTCTTCCTCGTCAGATTAGTTAATGGTGTCACTATCTTCGAGAAATCCTGAATAAACCTTCGGTAATATCCTGCTAATCCCAAGAAACTTCTGATCTCTGTCGGTGTCTTTGGTTGTCCCCAAATTTTCACCGCTTACACTTTTGTTGGATCAACCGAAATTCCCTTGTTGTCGATGATATGTCCCAGAAATTGAACTCTCTTCAACCAGAACTCACACTTTGAAAATTTAGCATATAACTTCTCTTTTCTTAAGGTTTCCAATACAATTCGTAGATGTTCAGCATGCTCCTCTTCAGTCTTTGAATAAACCAAAATGTCATCAATGAACACCACCATAAATTTATCCAAATACGTTTTAAATACTCTATTCATCAAGTCCATAAAAGCAGCTGGCACATTCGTCAGTCTAAACGACATCGCTAGGAACTCATAATGGTCGTAACGAGTTCTAAATGTTATCTTTTGTACATCCTCCATCCTAAATTTCAAGTGATGGTAACCAGCCCATAAGTCAATCTTTGAAAAACATCTCCCTCCTTCAAGTTGATCAAACAGATCGATCAAACAGATCGTCTATTCTTGATAACGGATATTTGTTCTTGATTGTCACCTTATTCAACTCTCTATAATCCATACACAACATCATCAAACCATCCTTTTTCTTTACAAACAACACTGGTTCTCCCCACGGAGATACACTAGGTTGAATGTACTTCTTATCCAACAACTCTTGTAGCTGGATCATTAACTCTTTCATTTCTACCGGAACCATCCTATATGGTGCTTTCGATATCGGTGATGTCCCCGGTACTAAATCAATTACAAATTCTATCTCTCGATCTGGTGGAAGTCCAGGAAGTTCTACTGGAAAGACATCCCCAAACTCATTGACTATAGGTATCTGTCTCATGTCCAAATTCAGAACCCGTGTATCCACTACATGAGCCAAATAACCTTCACATCCTTTTTGTAACATCTTCCTGGCCTGCATCATCGTCAGACAACTTGTTTGCCTTGGCGACTTGCTACCATAAAATATAACCTTAGACTTATTCGGTGTCTTAAGCTGTATGATCTTTTTCTGGCAATCTATAATTGCCTCATGGTTAAACAACCAATCCATCCCTAAGATAACATCAAATTCTCCTAAGCGTATCGGAATCAAATTCATGCTTAACTTATGTCCCCTTATTTCTACACCACAGTTGTTATGGATAAACTCTACAGGGATCACTTCTTTGTTTGCAACTTCTATATTCATTGGGTGCTTTAACTTTTCATATGGTAAGTTTAATCTTCTAGCAAATTCATCAGACACAAATGAACAGGTTGCTCCCGAATCAAATAGTACGTATGCATTTATATTATTGATCGAAATAATACCTGACACCACCTCCTTTGATGCAACTGCGTCTTGCACAGTCATGTTGAACGTTCGAGCTGTCGGCTTGCTCTGCTGCGTTGGCCCTCCAATAGTTAACTTTGTAGAACTGCTCTTGTTTCCACTTCCTCCATCTGTATTCTTCTTCAATTGACAATCCTTGAATCGATGTCCCGTTCCTCCACAAGAAAAACAACCTCCCTTCTTTGGTTTAGGGCAATTCGGTGAAATATGTCCTTCTTGACCACAATTATAACATAAGTTTTTCCCTTTCATACACTCACCTGAGTGATTCTTTCCACACTTTGAACACGCTGGCTTCTTCTGCTGAGTATTTCCTTGTTGTGTTCCTGATTCATTTCCATTGTTGTTCCACTTGCGTTTCTTACTGTTACTGCCACCACTGCTGGCACCCTGATGTCCACCTTCAATCTTCTTCTTATTCTTCTCTCGGTTGACTCTAGAAACTGCCTCACTACAACCTTCTGCAATGATGGCTTTTTCTAATAGTGCTGAGAACGTAGAAGATTGCAACACTTGCAACTTCTTTGTGAATCCACCTGCTTGACCCATTTTCAAACCTCTCACGCCTTTTCGTGAATTCATATCCACTGGATGAGGTGCGAATCTGGCTAGCTCATTAAATTTTGCTGCATATTCGGCAACTGACATATTTCCTTGCTTTAATTCCAGAAATTGCACTTCCATTCTGGCTTGCATGGCCTCCGAGAAATAACTTTATAAGAACAACTCCTTAAACCTGGTCCAGGTCACTACCTCCGTTCCGGCTCTAGCTTGGTTCGTCTCCCACCAATAATTAG
Organism: Panax ginseng; assembly: GCA_020205605.1. NCBI lineage: Eukaryota > Viridiplantae > Streptophyta > Magnoliopsida > Apiales > Araliaceae > Panax > Panax ginseng. The sequence continues at coordinate 90,743,909 of CM035148.1, read as the reverse complement.
CCTCACCTTTCATCAAATAGGTAGTAAAAGTCGTCTTTTGCTCTTCGGCTACCCTAGCAATGATAAAGGCCTTTTCCATCTCTTTCACCCATGTTTAAGTTGCTATGGAGTCCGTAGTTCCACTGAATTCTGGTGGTCCTACAGCTTTAAAATCTTTAAAATTTGCCAATCTATTATTCGCTTGCCCCCTTGCTGCAGGTGTACGAGTTCGCATAACTTGAGCTATCATATCAGCGAAGTTCTGCATCAGGTCATCTTGATTCCTTTCATTGTTCACAAAATGTTCCTCCCTCTAGTTACGATTTTGGCGTCTTGGCGGCATTATCTGATTAAACAAAACCTTAATTTATTACATCGAGTTTCATTATATGTTATATCTTCTAAATGTTTAAAAATATAACATGTAATTTAAACTCTAATTATCATATTATCATAATGTTGTATTAACGAATTCAACCTGCTGAATTAACATATTCATCTTACAGAATTCACATATTCCGCTTTATTTGAATAACAAATTGATTTCTTTGAATTAACATATTCGATTCTTGATTTTTCAAATGTATAGCTTCTCATTTTAATTCTTAATACTTTTCTATTTGATCAAACAGGTAATTATAATACTGCATTTATATTCATATACCAAATTTTAGCGTCATATACTTACATACTTGGCATATTTTTTATAAACGCTAACTATCCCATTTTTAAACATCAAAAGATGGGATCTACAAAAAAAAACATACTCCCCTACACACCTAAGATGGGGATACATCATATTTACATACTACCTCGCATATACTGAGGTTTATATCAAGCATAAAACCCTACTAAACAAAAGGTGTTCTAGTGCATCTATATACAATAGAAAGCTATTAAACTATTACTGCGCGTCTGGAGAGGGTGCGTCTATATGCTCTTGCTCTGGTGGAAAGAGTCCATCCATAAGTCGATGTCTAACATATCGACTCGACTCGCCTATCTCAAAGGATCTCCTTTCTCCTACTTGGGGACTAGCATATGTTGCATCTAAAGCCCGTCCCAATGACTCCATCCTTACAAATCCGACCTCATTGTCTCAACCTCTAATCGATCCACTCTTCTCGCATTGCTGCATTCCGGGCATCCTCAACTTCGGATCCTCGTGATCTCAAAATCAAACCTCGGTGCAACGCCTGATGCTCAATACTCAATATCGTAACCTGATGAGTGGCATTCTCCTACTCTAACTCTGTCACTCTATTCCCCAGCGCTATGTTCTCTTCGAACAAATCCTCCATCACATCCTCGTCACGCTCGTCACTATCAGCATGATCCTCTACTGGATCTATCAGCTCTTGATAAGTGATATTTTTACTCACTTATTGTATATTAATCCATGCTAATTGTGCCCCCCCTCGAGTACATTTCATTTTGTTTTAGTTGTATTTCACGTTATTTTGCATTGCATATACTTAAAACTCCTTTTGGTGAACAAGTGCAGGAATCAGCGTCATTTTGGTAGAATTCGAGGTATCGGTGGCGGATCGTGAAGGCCAGATTGAAAGCGAGGATGTGCATGGCATAGAGGTACAATGAGGCATGGAAATCAAGCTAATGATGAGGATTAAAGCAAGTAGCAAAGCAGCAAGCGGTGAAACCAAACTCAAAATTGTAGAACACAGTAGCCATGAGTACAAAAGGCGGACTTCTCACGTGCCTGCCATGAAATATAGGGCTTTACATGGGGACCTTATGCAAGTCAGCGCCCATGAAGCAGGGACGCCATGACCATGAGACTCCGGCTTCGCGCCGTGAGGCATGAGTGCGTGACCACGCGAGAGGACGTCTGGTTTGGTCTGAACCTACTGCAAGTCTCGTGACCACGAGCCAGAAACACTACTAGGGACGTCTTGGCGGCAAGCGATCTTTGATCTTTGTAATTTGTTTTATTTTTATTTCTCAACTTAATGATGTGTAATGTGGTATAAAACAATTCTGACGTGTGTCAGAGAGAGGGACCAGACTTTTATTATGTAACTTTCATAGTAAAAACTAGGGTTTACACCTTGGGAGAGATTCCAACATAGGAGAAAGCCATAACGTCTATTTTTCTCTACTTCTTCTTGGAGTTCTCTGTCATCGTGGATTTTGATTATTGTTTATTGGAATTCTTTGTGGATTCAATAGTTAATCATTGGTTTCTATTCAATGATTGAGTTTGATCATTCTAACTTTCTTCCATTCGTTTGTTTATTGATCATGTTTAGCCTTGATCCCATAATGGTTTTTGGTTCCGCCATGAACTAAACTCCATTATGGGATCCTAACGGATTTTAATATGTAATTTGCTTGCACATCTAAGTGTTAGATTTGTTTTGCATATCATTGGGTTATCTATCATGGTTGGTTTGTATGTATGAATGACTGATAATCTTCATGTTAGTATTTGTATGGAATTGGAAATGAACATATGAATATGGATGAAATCATGATAGAATGCGAATATGGGGATTGCATATTTTGTGAAACAGATAGGAATATATTGTTTTTCCGTATGAGCTAGAATAAGGGTTGTGCTTAAAATCAATAGGATTACAATTGCGTATAGGAATATGGTAATTGTGATGGTATTGGTGATTACATAGATTCAAACATCTGTAGATGATATGTGAGTTGGTTATAGTGCATTGGAAAATGGTTATAACTCGCTTTTATGCCCTTGGCTATTATCCTGTGATATATGAACATTTCTTGCATGACATATGGCGATTGAATGAAATATTGAATGAAGTTAGGATCCCATTGTTTCCACATTATATTTAGTTCATTTATACTCTTCTTTTTAGTTGGTAATCATAATTAGTTTAAATCAACAATTAAGTCCATAGTCTTAGCATATAAATATAGTGAGTTAATTAATGCATAGTAGTCTAAAGTTAACACTTTCTCTGTGGGATCGATACTTTACTTACTTTGTATTACTTGGTCAATTCGTATATACTTGCATGAGTTAGAGCTCTTTTATAAGAACTATAAAAGAGGCAACAAGTTTTTAAGCGCTAATTCTGGAGGGAAAGCGTTAATTTAGGTAATTATCATTAGTTTAAAGTCAGTATTGTATGACTTAGAACAATTACATTCATTTCTCGATTCTATTTTATTTTGTTTTTGTTATAGGTACTTGTAAAGTTTTATGCACACACGATCTTCCAATTCGAGTTAACACCAAAGCAAGCTAATATAAACAAAAAAAGGTTGGAAGCGAGTGTGGGATAAATCAAAAGAAGCGAGTTAGAAAGCATTACAATCAATATGGCGGAAAGAACAAAGGATCGATCCAAGAGAAGAAGAGCATCGGGCTCTAAGGAATATTCCATTCCGAACATAAATGAATTCTGATCTAGCATAGTCAAACCTGGCGATAACAACAAACACCTTGAAATAAAAATGGGCACTATTCGGATGGTGCGAGAATTGATCTGATTTAGGGTGTCTTTTCTGAGATGATCCGAATGAGCACCTATTAAGCTTCATCGAGATTTGTGACACATTCGGATATAATGGTGTGACGAAAGATGCCATCGACTACGGTTATTCCCATTTTCATTGAGGGATAAAGCAAGGAGTTGGTTACATTCTTTCTTGAAATGGGATCGATTACTACATGGGAGGATTTAGCACATAAATATTTAGCTGTTTTTTTCCCGATGGCTAAAAGCGCAAAGATGAGGACAACCATATCTCGGTTTGAGCAAAAAGCGGTGAATCCTTATATGAAGCTTGGGAAAGGTATAAGCGGATGCTTAGAAGTGTCCACATCATGGTTTACCGGACTAGTTGGTAATTAATTCATTTCTGATGGTTTGGGATGGCGGTCGGGGCGATTGTAGATCTTGCACTGCATGGGAGGGACATTATGGGCAAAAAGCTATGATGAGGCGTATACGCTTATCGAGACAATGGCCGTGAATGACTATCAGAATCCTACAACTCGGATGTCTCAACCCAAAGTTGCAGGTATGTTGGAGGTGGATGCGATTACACAGCTATCGACACAAATGGTAGCCATGGCTAAGAAAATAGAAAGCGTTACGCGAGTAAAGTGAAGGCGGTTGCTTTTGTTTGTGAGATTTGTGCGGGGTCACACTCTGAGACCAATGTCTTGCTCACTTCGAAGCGATTCGATGTAAACTCCTACGAAAAGGACCAAGGCCAATTCGAACACCTACCACCCCAACAACCGCAGAACATCCAAACTTTCAAATGGTCTAACAACCAAGGACAACAACAAAATCGGTTCTAGCCAAATCAGCGGTTTCAACAACGATCGGCACAACCACGGGTTATCACAAAACCACCATTTCCACAGGATTTACTCAACAACAACAACACCACACTCCGGTGCATCACATCCGGAGAGAAGAAATCGAAGTGGAGGAGATGATGTTGAAATACATGGCAAACAATCGAGGTCATGATCAAAAAGCCAAGCAAATGGCTATCAATAATTTAGAGACTTGAATGGGGCAAATGGCGACCATGCTTACTAATAGGCCCCAAGGTGTTACGCCAAGTAACACGTAGAGGCAAATCCTAGAAGAGACGGGAAGGAGCAAAATTAAAGGCAATAACATTGCGATCCGGGAAAGACTTGATAGTACACTGCAAGTCGCGCCCCGTGCACATGATACCACTAAAGAAGCCATCGCTACCGCTCGATCTGCGAGAAAAAAGCGAGAGGATAAAAATCTAGAAAATTATGAGGTTCAAGAAAAGCGAAAAGCGAATAAAGGGAGTTCGAAAGAGAAGGTCAAGAGTCCACTACAACCACCGCACCTCGACTACCATATCCGCAAAGGTTAGCAAAGCGTAAAGATGACAAAGCATTTGACAAGTTTTTTGAGGTCTTAAAAAGTCGCAAATTAATATACCTTTTGCTGAAGCATTGGAACAAATACCAAGCTACGCAAAGTTTATAAAGGGTATACTGTCAAGGAAGAAGAGATTAGATGAGTTTGAAACGGTAGCTTTGGCCAAGAATGCGATGCGATGCTTCAACGTAAGTTACCTCCAAAGCTGAATGATCCGGGTAGCTTCACAATTCCGTGCACTATTGGGAAGATGGAGTTTAACAAATGTTTATGTGATTTGGGAGCAAGTTTAAATTTGATGCCATTATGCAGCAGTATTCAACCGGGTTGGGATTCTGACTCCAAGACCAACGAACATATCATTACAGTTAGCTGACCGGTCTGTAACATATCCGCGGGTAATTGTTGAAAATGTATTGGTTAAAGTGGATAAGTTCGAAGAGGACAAGAATATTCTGATCATACTGGGAAGACCATTCTTGGCCACGGGTAGAGCTTTGATAGATGTACAAAAAGGGGAACTCACGATGCGAGTTCAAGATCAAGAGGTCATTTTTAATGCATTTAAAGCTATGAAATTCCCAACGGATGAGGAGGACTGTTTCTTCGTTGATTGGGTGAGTCGGATTCTAGATGATGACATACAGAGTTTAGCAGACTATGAACCTTTGAGGAATATCACTGATGAGAATTCAGATGCAGAGGATGAAGAAGTTGACGAATTTGTTCACTATCTGGATACCAACCCCCAATTCAGGAGATTTAGACTCCCTGTAGAGCCATTGACGATAGCTGGAGATACCTCAATAAAGCTAAAACCATCTCTTGAGACACCTCCCGAATTGGAGTTGAAGCCACCTACGGAACATCTCGGTATGCATTTTTAAGTTCAGATTCCAAATTACCATGATTATTGCTTACACTTTAACATCTTGTCGGGAAAAAAAGCGCTTTAGTGCTTACATAGTTCAAATCACTATTGGATGGACCATAGCGAGATATCAAAGGAATCAGACCCTTCAGTATTGCATGCTCAAGATCCTAATGGAAGATGGTAGGCCAAGCGGTTGAGCAACAAAGGAGGCTTAATCCAATAATGAAGGTGGTTAAGAAAGAGGTACTAAAATGGCTAGATGCAGGAATAATCTATCCAATCTCAGATAGTGCATGGGTGAGTCCCGTACAGTGTGTTCCGAAGAAGGGTGGCATAACTGTTGTGACTAATGAGAATAATAAGCTAATCCCAACACGAACAGTGACGGGGTGGAGAGTTGCATGGATTACCGCAAGCTAAACAAGGTTACAAGGAAAGATCATTTCCCGCTCCCATTTATCGATCAGATATTGGACAGACTAGCAGGGCATGAATACTATTGCCTCCTGGATGGTTATTTGGGTTACAATCAAATTATGATAGCTCTAGAAGATCAGGAAAGACTACTTTTACATGTCCATATGGCACTTTTTCTTTTAGAAGAATGTCTTTTGGGTTGTGTAATGCTCCAGCCACGTTTCCAAGATGTATGATGGCTATATTCTCCGACATGGTGGAATAAAATGTTGAAGTATTTATGGATGACTTCTCAGTCTTCGGGGATTCATTTGACTTATGTCTCGAGAATCTAGTTATGGTGTTAAAGAGATGCGTTGAAACAACTTTAGTGCTAAACTGGGAAAAGTGCCACTTCATGGTACAAGAAGGAATCATTTTGGGACACAGAGTTTTAAAGACGGGACTTGAGGTGGATAAAGCAAAACTGGAGACTATTGAGCACCTGCCACCACCCACATCCGTAAAAGGAGTTCGCAGTTTTCTGGGACATGCAGGGTTCTACCGCAAGTTCATTAAGGATTTCTCCAAAATCACTAAACCATTATGCAGCCTATTGGAGAAAGATGCAAAATTCAATTTCGATGACACTTGCGTATCCGTTTGAACATAAAGAGAAAACGATTTCGGATCTTGAGAATTATTGCACCCGATTGGACTTTACCGTTTGAATTGATGTGTGACGCCAGTGATTATGCCGTAGGGGCTGTGTTGGGCCAGCGAAAAGAAAAGATATTTCATGTTATTTATTATGCCAACAAGACCTTAACGGATGCGCAATTGAACTATACCACCACAGAAAAAGAGTTATTGGCAGTGGTATACGCTTTTGATAAATTTCGAGCATATCTGATTCGAACAAGAGTGATAGTGTATACAGATCATGCAGCGATTCAACATTTAATGACCAAGAAGGACGCTAAATCGCGGCTGATTAGATGGATCTTACTACTGTAGGAATTTGACCTGGAAATCAAGGACATAAAGGGAACTGAAAACCAAGTGGCGGACCACTTATCTCGACTCGAGAATCCGAAAAGAGAAGTACAGGATAACGTTATAATCAATGAGTCCTTTCCAGATGAGCAGTTGTTTGTGGTGAAAGGGGAAGTGCCATGGTTTGCAGACTTCGCAAATTATCTAGTAAGTAAGACGGTCTCTCCTGACTTGGTGGGATATCAGAAAAAGAAATTTCTGCATGACGTCAAATGGTATATATGGGATGAGCCTTACCTGTTCAAATAGTGTTTGGATCAAGTGATAAGAAGGTGTATTCCAGATAATGAGATCAAGGATTACGCATAAGTGTCACTCATCGATGTATGGAGGTCACTATGGCGAACCAGACGGCAAATGAGAGTCCTTCAAGCGGTTTTTTCTTGGCCAACTATCTTCAAGGATGCTTCTGAGCTTTTGATTAGCGATGTGACAGATGTCAGCGAGTGGGTAACATCTTTAAAAAAAATGAGATGCCATTGAATACCATCCTAGAAGTAGAAATTTTCGATGTATGGGGCATTAATTTCATGGGACCTTTTGTTTCTTCCTGCGGTAATCTCTATATATTGCTCGCAGTAGATTACGTTTCAAAATGGGTGGAGGTTGCAGCTTTACCCACCAACTATGCCAAGGTAGTCCTCAAGTTTCTACACAAGAGCATTTTTACGAGGTTTGGAACTCCAAGGGCTATCATTAGTGACGAATGCAGTCATTTTTGCAACAGGCAATTCACCACCTTACTAGCTAAGTACGGGGTGAAACATCGCATCGCCACAGCATATCACCCACAAACAAATGGCTGTCGTAGTATCAAACCGAGAAGTCAAAAGAATCTTGGAAAAAGTTGTGAATCCAACACGTAAGGATTGGTCGTTAAAATTAGATGATGTTGTATGGGCCTATCACACTGCATATAAAACCCCGTTGGGGATGTCACCTTTTCAAATTGTGTATGGCAAAGCTTGTCACCTCCCTATGGAGCTAGAGCATAAGGCTTATTGGGCAATAGGGAAGCTCAACCTTGACTTAACATCTGTAGGGGAGAAAAGGCTACTTCAGCTAAATGAGCTAGATGATTTTAGATTACAGGCTTATGAGAATGCGAAATTATACAAGGAAAAAGTGAAAAGGTGGCATGATCGTAGGATAATGGATAAAACGTTCGAGTCGGGGCAAAGGGTGTTGCTCTATAATTCCAGACTTAAACTCTTCCCTGGAACACTGAAATCACGTTGGTCGGGGCCTTTCATAGTGAAAATTGTCTTTTCGCACGGTGCAATTGAAATATACAACCAATTCCCAGACAACCCTTTCAAAGTAAACGGACAGCGGTTGAAGCATTACTTTGGTGACGAAGTGGAAAGACACACTGTCACTATGATTCTCTCATCGACATGAGCCCCCGGGACAGTCAAGCTAAAGTGACTATAACTTAGCGCTGGATGGGAGGCAACCCATAAATTTTTTCTTGAAACTCTTTTCAATTCTTAAGTAAAATAGAAGTTAGAGTCATTCCATGTTGCTAGATACCTACTCTGTGTTGCACTCATCTTGTTGTAGGTGATTTGGGTTACACGCATCACAACCTCCAATTGGAAGTTCAGAACTACAGCTCAGGGAAACCAGCTCGCGGCCGTGCATGCCCCAACAGGTGTTACCTCGCGCCCGCACAACTTGCAGAAAGTTTTCACATCCTCGCGCGCCCGTGATAGATCAACCATACCATGTCACGCGGCCGCGCGCTACGCCCAACAGAGATATTAATATTTACGTGTTTTATTATGAGTCTACTCTCCCCTAATAAAAGGCCAATCCCTACCAATACATACGTATATCACCACCATCTTAATTGGAGTCAACCTAGGGTTTATCTTGTGGGATTGGGTGAAAGAAAGTTTGGGGATAGTATCATCTCTCAGAAAAACACTCGCATTCTCTCCATAGCAGATTGGTCATGGGTCGAACCAACACGGGTCTGACCTCAATCTCTTCAACCTCTGATTCCTCATCCAGTGATCCCAATGACGATGTCACGGAACGAAGAAACTTCTTAAGTCGGGAGGTTCATCACATCTATTATCACCTTCTGAGTAAATCGTTTATGCCGGAACGCGGCTTTCAACCCACCAAGACGGATGGACATCTATGGAGCATGCTCCTATACAGGAACAGGGTTAGCCTGCCCACCACACCTGTACCTATTCCAATGGAAGTCATTCGGGAATTCTACGCTAACGCAAAAGAGATGGAGCAACATGGCATAACGCTCGTTCGACAGGTGCAAGTGGATTTCCGCCCTCAGCTATTAGAGCAGTGTATGGAATAACTGATACCCCACCTACTGGGTCGGCCAATTGGGTCCAAGGTGACCATTTAACGACTGACTTGGATGTTCGATTTGAATTGTTCATCCGGGCACTAAGTGGACTGTAAAATTCGCTGTGAACCGAGCCTCTCTCATTTCCAGCTTCCACTTTGAATTACTAGGCCTAAGCATGGCATCTGTTTATTTGCGCCAAACTAATTCTATCCACTCACAAGCATGTCGTCACGAAGGAGCAAGCCATCATTCTATGGGGTATTATTGAAGGGAAGTACATAGACGTCGGTCATTCATCAAAACATGCAGCGTTATTGGCGAGGCAACATGACTGGGAGCATTCCGCATGCAGCGGTAACAGCATTACTTTGTATGTAGCAGGGAGTTCCATGGATGGACAGGACACGACAGAAGTCGAGTCATGACATTACATCAGCCACAATAGCTAAGCTCTAGGATTGGACGGGTGGTGAACCACACCCGTGCGGACGTGGATTCATTAGCCGATTCACCTCGCCAAAGCCAACCACGCAGCCCCCACAGCCCGATGCAGCATGTCCATCCACCCGTAAGCGGCCTGTCTTTAGCGATCGACACCTCCGAAGGTCGGCGCGCAAAGTCGACGCATTATATAAGAATCTTGGGACTTTTGCTCTGGGAATCACCAGGGCTTTGGCCGAAGCATTCGCACAGCAAGGAACCATGCTTGAATGGCCCCAGTTCGGGACCGCCGTGCCATATCCACCACTGTGATTCACCACCCAGGAGGGTGGTCATCTGCGATAATTAGGGAGTTTTTCTCGTACCCTTTACCTTCATTCAATGCGGACATTGAACATTTTAAGTTTGGGGGTATTGGTGTACTTGCATAGTAGTTTAGCTGCATTTTACTTTGGCATGTTTAGTTTAAGTTTGCATGAATATGTGTTAGTTAAATTTTAGCATAAAATTTTTAATTTTTTTTATTCATTGATAGTATGTTTAGTTTAATGTCTCACATTAATTCTTGCATATAACTAGAAATTTTTGCCTAAGCCAATGATGATAGTGAATTGTGAACGATTTCAGAATATGTTGCATAACACAACTTGGATATAATGTTTTACATAATGCGATTCATGTTGCTATTTATATGCTTTCGGTTTGCAGTGTTCACATTCACTTGTAAGTCTAAGATGTGTGTCTTGCATTGATCAATAGAACATGTAGTTTTAAAAAAGAGAAACATGAGGAAAATGTTGTAGACTGTAAGTCATTGAAGTGCAAATTTTGGGGAAACATGGGGTAGCGCCCTAAGGTCTTTCATAGTCTGGGATTCATTGGTTGAAAGCTCGCTAAGGGGTAGCAGTGTGCCTAATGGATTAAGACATTGCACAATCATGTAAAAAAATATAATAGCAATAAACACCGCGGGAAAGTGCGAAATTGCCCTCATGAGTAGTAATAAAGCAATAAACCCATTGTTGAGCCTTACTTTGCGGTGATATGTTTAAACAGTCTATGTTGCATGAATATACATGAATCTTGATTTAGACTATAATTTTCTGTTTAGAGCAGTATAGGATATATAATCTTTGCTTGAATCAAGTTTCTGTGAACAACACACATACACACAACATCTCTATGGCAGTCATGAATTATCTGAGTGTATGATGTTATGTCTATGGTTTGGTTTGAAACTATGTTATCGAATCTGGATAGTTCACTGAGGTAATTTGGGCTGAAATTCTGTTATGGCTAAGATTATGTGAGACTAATTTGCATCATAGAGTAGTTGCATAGTTTAGTAGTTACATTTTCAGTATTCATTTATATGCATTGCTTGATGGCAAGCAACAGTTCAAGTTTGGGGGTATTTGGTTCCGCCATGAACTAAACTCCATTATGGGATCCTAACGGATTTTAATATGTAATTTGGTTGCACATCTAAGTGTTAGATTTGTTTTGCATATCATTAGGTTATCTATCATGGTTGGTTTGTATGTATGAATGACTAATAATCTTCATGTTAGTATTTGTATGGAATTGGAAATGAACATATGAATATGGATGAAATCATGATAGCATGCAAATATGGGGATTGCATATTTTGTGAAACAGATAGGAATATACTGTTTTGTCGTATGAGCTAGAATAAGGGTTGTGCTTAAAATCAATAGGATTACAATTGTGATGGTATTGGTGATTACATAGATTCTAACATCTGTAGATGATATGTGAGTTGGTTATAGTGCATTGGAAAATGGTTATAACTCGTTTTTATGCCCTTGGCTATTATCCTGTGATATATGAACATTTCTTGCATGACATATGGCGATTGAATGAAATATTGAATGAAGTTAGGATCCCATTGTTTCCACATTATATTTTGTTCATTTATACTCTTCTTTTTAGTTGGTAATCATAATTAGTTTAAATCAACAATTAAGTCCATAGTCTTAGCATATAAATATAGTGAGTTAATTAATGCATAGTAGTCTAAAGTTACTATTAAAGTCGGACTTGCTTCCATTTCTATTACTTTATCCGAATCCTTCAGATTTTTCACCTCCAACTCCATTTTCTCTATTTCCCTTACTAATTCTTCCTGATTTGTCAATACAAACAGCTTTTCTCTGCTTTTCCTACTTAAAGCATCTGCTACTACATTGGCCTTCCCCGGATGATATAGAATATCACAATCATAGTCCTTGATCAATTCTAACCATCTCCTTTGCCTCATATTTAACTCCTTTTGTGTAAAGATATACTTCAAACTTTTGTGGTCTGTGTATATCTCACACTTTTCTACGTAGAGATAATGTCTCCAAATTTTAAGGGCAAATACTACCGCAGCCAATTCAAGGTCATGGGTAGGGTATCCCTTCTCATAGTCTTTTAACAGTCGTGACGTGTATGCAATGACTTTACCATTCTGCATTAACACGCAACCCAGTCCCTTGTGTGACACATTACTATACACTGTAAAACCCCCTGTAATATCTGGTAAAAACTACACAGGTGCTTCACTTAATCTTTTCTTCAATTCCTGAAAACTCTGTTCACACTTCTCTGTCCACACATACTTAACAGTCTTCCTCGTCAGATTAGTTAACGGTGTCACTATCTTCGACAAATCCTGAATAAACCTTCGGTAATATCCTGCCAATCCCAAGAAACTTCTGATCTCTATCGGTATCTTCGGTTGTCCCCAATTTTTCACCGCTTCTACTTTTGCTGGATCAACTGAAATTCCCTCGTTGTCGATGTCATGTCCCAGAAATTGAACTCTCTTCAACCAGAACTCACACTTTGAAAATTTAGCATATAACTTCTCTTTTCTTAAGGTTTCTAATATAATTCGTAGATGTTCAGCATGCTCCTCTTCAGTCTTTGAATACACCAAAATGTTGTCAATGAACACCACAGCAAATTTATCCAAATACGTTTTAAATACTCTATTCATCAAGTCCATAAAAGTAGCTGGCGCATTCGTCAGTCTAAACGACATCACTAGGAACTCATAATGGTCGTAACGAGTTCTAAATGCTGTCTTTGGTACATCCGCCGTCCTAACTTTCAGCTGATGGTAACCAGTACTTAAGTAAATCTTCAAAAAACATCTCGCTCCTTCAAGTTGATCAAACAGATCGTCTATTCTCGATAACGGATATATGTTCTTAATTGTCACCTTATTCAACTCTCTATAATCCATAGACAACCTCATCGAACCATCATTTTTCTTTACAAACAACACTGGTGCTCCCTACGGAGATATACTAGGTTGAATGTAATTATTATCCAACAACTCTTGTAGCTGGATCATTAACTCTTTCATTTCTACCGGAGCCATCCTATATGGTGCTTTCGATATCGGTGATGTCCCCGGTACTAAATCAATTACAAATTCTATCTCTCGATCTGGTGGAAGTCCAGGAAGTTATTTTGGAAAGACATCCCCAAACTCATTGACTACATGTATCTGTCTCATGTCCGAATTCAGAACCCATGTATCCACTACATGAGCCAAATAACCTTCACATCCTTTTCGTAACATCTTCCTGGCCTGCATCATCGTCAGACAACTTATCGGCCTTGGCGACTTGCTACCATAAAATACAACCTTAGACTTATTCGGTGTCTTAAGCTGTATGCGCTTTTTCTGGCAATCTATAATTACCTCATGGTTAAAAAACCAATCCATCCCTAAGATAACATCAAATTCTCCTAAGCGTATCGGAATCAAATTCACGCTTAACTTATGTCCCCTTATTTCTACACCACAGTTGTTATCGATAAACTCTACAAGGATCACTTCTTTGTTTGCAACTTCTATATTCATTGGGTGCTTTAACTTTTCATATGGTAAGTTTAATCTTCTAGCAAATTCATCAGACATAAATAAACAGGTAGCTCCCGAATCAAATAATACGAATGCATTTATATTATTGATCGGAATAATACCTGACACCACCTCCTTTGATAAAACTGCGTATTACACAGTCATGTTGAACATTTGAGCTGTCAGATTGCTCTGCTGCGTTGGCCCTCCAATAATTAACTTTATAGAACTGCTCTTGTTTCCACTTCCTCCATCTGTATTCTTCTTCAATGGACAATCCTTGAATTGATGCCCCGTTCCTCCACAAGAAAAACAACCTCCCTTCTTTGGTTTAGGGCAATTCGGTGAAATATATCCTTCTTGACCACAATTATAACATACGTTTTTTCCTTTCATACACTCACCTGAGTGATTCTTTCCACACTTTGAACACGCTGGCTTCTCCTACTGAGTATTTCCTTGTTATGTTCCAGATTCATTGCCACTGTTGTTCCACTTGCGTTTCTTGCTGTTACTACCACCACTGCTGGCACCCTGAAGTTCACCTTCAATCTTCTTCTTATTCTTCTCTCGGTTGACTCTAGAAACTGCCTCACGATAACCTTCTGCAATGATGGCTTTTTCTAACAGTGCTGAAAATGTAGCAATTTGCAACACTGCAACTTTGCTGTGAATCCACGGCTTAAGCCCATTTTCAAACCTACGCGCCTTTCGTAATTCTGTATCCACCTGATGAGGTGCGAATCTGGCTAGCTCATTGAATTTTGCAACATATTCGGTAACTGACATGTTTTCTTGCTTTAATTCCGAAAATTGCACTTCCATTTTGTCTTGCATGGCCTCCGAGAAATAACTTTTTAAGAACAACTTCTTAAACCTGGTCTAGGTCACTACCTCCATTCCGGCTCTAGCTTGGTTCGTCTCCCACCAATAATTAGCCTCACCTTTCATCAAGCAGGTAGCAAAAGCCGTCTTTTGCTGTTCGGCTACCCTAGCAATGATAATGGCCTTTTCCATCTCTTTCACCCATGTCTAAGCTGCTATGGGGTCCGTAGTTCCACTGAATTCTGGTGGTCCTACTATTTTAAAATCCTTAAAATTTGCCAATCTATTATTCACTTGCCCCCTTACTGCAGGTGTACGAGTTCGCATAGCTTGAGCTATCATATCAGCGAAGTTCTGCATTAGGTCATCTTGATTCCTTTCATTGTTCACAGAACGTTCCTCCCTCTGGTTACGATTTTGACGTCTTGGCGGCATTATCTGATTAAACAAAACCTTAATTTATTACATCGAGTTTCATTATATGTTATATCTTCTAAATGTTTACAAATATAAAATGTAATTTAAACTCTAATAATCATATTATCATAATGTTGTATTAATGAATTCAACCTGCTGAATTGACTAATTCAACTTGCTGAATTAACATATCCATCTTACGAAATTCAAATATTCAGCTTGCTGAATAACAAATTCAGCTTGCTGAATTAACATATTCGATTTACTGATTTTTCAAACATATAGCTTCTCATTTTAATTCTTAATACTTTTCTATTTGATCAAACAAGTAATTATAATACTGCATTTATATTCATATACCAAATTTTAGCGTCATATACTTACATACTTGGCATATTTTTTATAAATGCTAACTATCCCATTTTTAAACATCAAAAGATGGGATCTACAAAAAAAACATACTCCCCTACACACCTAAGATGGGGATACATCATATTTACATACTACCTCGCACATACTGAGGTTTACATCAAACATAAAACCCTACTAAACAAAAGGGGTTCTACTGCATCTATATACAATAGAAAGCTATTAAACTATTACTTGCTGGCGTACGAGAGGGTGCTTTGCATACTCTCTTGCTCACGGTGGAAAGAGTCCATCCATAAGTCGACGTCTAACAGATCGACTCGACTCGACTATCTCAAAGGATCTCCTTTCTCCTACTTGGGGACTAGCATATGCTGCATCTAAAGCCCGTCTCAATGACTCCATCCTTACCCGTCTAGCCTCCGTCTCAACCTCTAACTAATCCACTCTTCTCGCTGCACGTACCCAGGCATCCTCAACTCGGATCCTGTTAGCGATCTCAAAATCAAACCTCAGGTGCAACGCCTGATGCTCAATACTCAATATCGCAAACTTATTCTTCTCTTGTTCTAGTATCTCCCTCAGCTCAGCATTCTTGGCAACCATATGCGTAGCCAAGGTCATCTGCTCCTGTAACTGTATCTTCATCTCAACAAGCTCGTTCTGAGCTTGATATGCCAGTTCCTTGTAATGAGTTTCATGAAAGCGATGAGTGGCATTCTCCGCTTTCTAACTCACACTCTATTCCCCAAATACTATGTTCTCTTCGAACAAATCCTCCATCACATCCTCGTCACGCTCGTCACTATCAGCATGATCTTCTACCGGATCTATCGGCTCTTGCTTAACAGTATGGCAACATTGTCCTTCCTCAAGCATCCTATTTCCAAACAAACACAACATCAGTATCACAATAAAATATATTCATTGATAAAATGAAACAGTATTTTATTATGTACAATCTATACTAGATGAATCTCCATAATCCACTTTTTAGCATACTCTATACGAGCTTTCTTCTAAGGTTATAACCTAGGTTCCACATCCTAAAGTTTATAACCTATCAGCTTTGATACCAACCTGTGACGCCCCCAAATCCGGGTTCTCAAACCTCGATTTTGGTGCTCACGATCCATCATCATCAAAAACATTCTATAAACTATTGCAGAATAATAAACATACATTATTCATTATAATAAAGTCTTCCAACATTATCCCAAGGTCTATTAACCTTAACTTATACATACCTTAATTAATTTACCCTTAGTAACACAAAAGGTTTACATTTCCAATGTACACAATATAATATAATACATAAACATTATTATTATCTATTCTTGTAGTTTTCCTTTGCCTTTGTCCTTCTTGGACGTCTCTGATATAGCTGAAATAAATGTCATGATATAGCAAGGGTAAGCAACAAATTTTCTTAGCAAGTTTAAATACAAGGAAGATATATCATGATTAGCAAGTAATTTATCGTTCAATGTTCAACAATAGGAATCAATTGTGAAAGAACATGAATTAAGTCTTGATAACTGAATATTCGAATAATTGAATAACAGATGCTGAGTGGTCATAATGACCAGGAACATATACTAAGGTTGTCAGTATTTAAACTGGTCCTTTTAATAAGTTTTGGTAATCAAGGGGATCAACCTTTCATACCCGGTGTATTATGCATAAACACTTACTGTACGAGCAATAATTGGTTTTCAATAATGCTTTAATCAAATTGTTCTTTTTCTCAGTCTTGAGTTCTTACCAAGTCAATTAGGGAAGAACAACTTTTAACAACATATTTGATTTAACAAATTTAAACATATTTGATCTAGCCGATACAATGAGTATAGATCCATATCTTAAATAGTTGATGAATAAAAGAACTTTAACTAATTCAAAGTTCAATAATAATAGAATCGGATTTTAATTACACCAAGTGCGAGTATCAATAACCAATATAGATGTGAATAATAAACAATAATTATTCACTAACATGCTTTGAAAATAATAACTCAAGTTTGAGTTAGAGAACTTGGCTTGACTGCGATCTACTGCTACGCAATTTAATTTAATCTCTTTATTGTAAAGACCTATCATTATTAAGATTGATCTTACAATCAACATATCATACTTTATATCATAATACAATTACTCTATCTGCAATTTAGTTAACACTTAACCACATAATCAATTATCTGAAAAAACATCTTTATTATTATCATTCTTTGATAATATTTTAATTACTTTATCATATTCCTTATGATTTAACACTTAATCTTTTCCTTTTATTATCTCCTATTTATAATCTAGTAAGCTGAATACTAACATCATAGTCTAGATTATTCAAACATGCATGCAATCCAGCCACCTGGATTGGCTAATCCAGCAAACTAGATTAAATAAACTTCCAATCCAGCAAGCCTGGATTACAAATCCTTCAATCCAGCAAGCCTGTATGTGACGCCCCCAAAATTAGGTATACATCACCCATCTTGGGTCGTCAGATACATGGTAAAAAATTCAAATACAACTTACTAATACAATTGTCGTGTACAATACGACAAAACATAACTGTGAGTTTGAATACAATTATTGTCTACTAGAGATTATACAAACTCCAAAGGAGTCCTCATTACAATTATTAACACACTATTTCACAGAATAGTGAGGACTACTAATGCTATCCTCTGGACCATCACTCCGTTCCCCGACTAGTCCCTGCTATGTTCTCATTTCTTGAAGAGAACAGTGAAAGAAAGGGTGAGCTCAACTAGCCCAATAAGAAATATTATGACTAAGATAATGCAGAATAAATTATCATTAGTCTCCAACAATGTTAAACTGATACAATATAACAAACATCAAGTTTAACTGCAGCGGAACAATCAATCCATTAGAAGAGTCAAGTGGAGAATAAAATCTACTATCTTCTATGATTTAAAAGGTTTTTCATGACTTTTATCGCTGAGACTCAGTTTAATAAATAATCCACATCATCAAATCATCCCTGCACTACGGCCAAGGATATTCTTTAGTATCACGACCACAATTATCCATGCACTACGGGCCAAGAATATTTGTGTATTCATTAATGGTCATGATCATGCCAACAACTGTCCATCAATGCACTACGGGCCAATGAGACTTTTACCACATCATTTGTAACATTACGGTCCATGATTACACCGAATAATCCTCGGTCATAATCATACCAAGTCCATCTATGCACTTCACAGCCACGATGACTTTCAACAAAATATAAACATGAGGATGATGACAATGATATAAGAATTCAATAAAACAAGTTCAAGAATTATTTTATCCAAGAATTATTAACGTCAAATTGTCAACATGATCTTGTTTTTGTAGAGTAAAATTCAAGAATGATCGGGAAGAATATTTCCATGAAAAGATCTTTGGATGAAACGCAAATATCAAGGATATTCTACTAATTTCATGGAGTATAGAAGTCAAAACTTTAACCAACCGAGTATAATAAAGAATGGAATAATAAAAGAAATCACCATGCATGCGGTGCCAGATGACGCGAGTTATTCAATGAATAATAATAACGAAAACAATTCGGGCAAAATTTACACCGAGAGGATGTTCCAATGAATAATAAAGACGGAACCAGTCCTTGCAAAACACATGCAGCGGTATGTTCTAATAGAATAATAATAAGATGGAACCAGTCCCAGTATAAAATACATGAATGGGATGTTCCAACGGAATAATAATAAAGACGGAACCGAGTCCTGTAAAACACACGAATGGGATATTCCAAATGAATAATAGAAGAATGTCACCAAGTATAGGGTAGATCATTATACAAAGTTATTCCAACACAATAATAAGAAATGGAATAACAACAGTTCTCTTCATGAATAAGAAAGAATAACACCCCTTACCGTAAAAGAAACTGAATATAGGAAAAGAAAGGTAGCAGACTTCTCTTTTTCTCTCTCTAAAATTTTCTCTCTCTGAAGTTCAGTGAATCCATAAGAAAATAATGAAGGAATGAGCTTCTATTTATAGAAAAATGGAATGCATAGTAACTAACTCCTGAACGGTCTAGATCGATTTACTTTAATCTGACGGTCCATATTTAAAGCAAACTCTTTTAAATATAATATATATATATATATATATATATATATATATATACTAATAATAATTGTACTCTCCCCCTCCCCATTTGCCAACAAAGTCATAATAATACTCCCCCACGTTTTTTTACTCCCTCCCCCACTTTCTGATTTCATATTCTATATATATATTATATATAATCACATGTTATATATATATATAATGTATATATATATATATATATATATATATATATATATATATATATATTCAAGTAATTTTTTTAAAAAAAATCCAGAAGCAATCTCTTTTCTATTTAAGTTTTTTAATCTGTTTGAGAGGGAAGATCGAAGTATTAAGGACTTCGTCTTCATCTTCTAACAAAGAAGATCGAAGCTGAAAGCTTCGTCTCCGGCTAACTAAGAGAGAAGGGAGAGAACCTCGGAAGGGGTTGATCTTAAGATGTAATAGATTAGTCTTGAAGAAATCGTAGTGCATCCATCTGATCAACATTGCAGAAGTCAAGGCAGAAAACGTAGACCCTAAAGATCGTGAGTGTGCACTCGCCTTGAAGGGGACTCTTCGGAAATCGCAGAGTGGTCCCAACGTTTGCCGAGCCAACTTTACGATCACAGTATGCTAAAGGAAACATGAAGTTTTACAAATCAACGATCGTAGTGTGCTTTCAGGAACGTAGAGTCAACAACACGAGCTAGAGAAGATCGTAGTGTGCGGAGGATGAAGGGAAATCGCAGTGCTCTCGAACTAATAGCTTCTTAGTATGCAAAGATGTCAAAGACACTACGATCTAAATCGTAGAACACTACGATCCAAATCATAGAGCATCATCATCTTTATATGTCGAAGAAGCCGAGCCTCATGATCTGTGTTTTCAACAAGTGAGGAATGGATCGCAGATGTTGTAGTGCTCATCAGTCCCAGAATATATAAAATATCCTTAGTATGCAACAAAGAAGCGTAGTTAAGAAGCTAAGGATAGTACCATGGGTAAGAGGGACAAAATACCTTTTCAGGTGGTAGGTGAGAAAGCAGCCTGCAGTGTTAGTGGGCCAGAATGCAGAATTCAGAAGATGTGCAGATATGTCTCCATCACAGTACAGAAAGTTCAGATGCATTTAATGCCACAACGGATGGATCCAACGGATAGTTTTCAACATCACATATATACAGATCAGACAGATGAGAGAGAAATAAGCAAGCATTAATCAAACAACGTGAACATCTATCTCAAGCTCAACTCTACGATCTGAGATATTGGAAAGCTTGCTCAGCTACTCAGTTCTTAACGAACCAGTGCTCACACAACAACTGAGTAGCAACCATCAAGAACTCAACAACTATCAATCAATTGAAGAAAAGTACCAAGTCTGCTGGACTGGAAGAGTTCGTAGTGAACTGTAAGAAAGGACTTGAAGAGTTCAAGAGTGAAGTAGAGAAGTTCCTAAAGTGATGGTCTAGAAGGAATATGTGTGATTCAAAAGATTGTAAAAGACATCCTTAGTGGATATCCTACTCGTTGAGTAGAAGAGTGGACTAGGAGCTTTGAGTTCTCTGAACCACTTAAAAACAACTGTGTCGTTTACATTCATGCTATAACTACTATAACTGCTATATCTGTTATAACTGCCTTACTCGCTCATAACTCCATTGCTTGGTAAAGAAGATTAAAACAAATACTAATTCCGTATAGTTTTGATCATTATCTAAGAACATGTTAAAACGAAAAGATTTTCAAATATCTATTCAACCCCCCCTTCTAGATAATTTGTGCCTACTAGGAACTAAAAATTGGTATCAGAGCAGGTTCTATTTTACAGCTTACATACTTTAGTAGATCCAAATGGCACTCTTATTAAGCGAATCCAGGACCGGAGGAGGCAGCAAGCCACCAATGTGCAACAATGATAAATTTGCTAACTGGAAAGTCAGGATGCAAGCTTACATGGACTCAATAGATAAAGATCTATTTGAGACTGTTCTTAATGGGCCCTATATACCAACAAAGCTTGCACCAACCATTAACGATCCAAACAGAGTACAAATCAAAGTGAAAGATGAATGGACAGACACATATAAGAGAGCTGTCCAACTTGATAAAAAGGCAAAGAACATCCTGTTCCAATCCTTAGAGGATGATCTGTTTGAAAATGTTATAAACAGCAAAACAGCTAAGGAAGTTTGGGAAGCACTGCTGATCATGCACGAAGGAACTAAAGAAGTTAGAGAGAACAAACAGTCTCTACTAACACAGCAGTATGAAATGTTTGCCCATGTGCAAGGAGAAAACGTGACTGCAACTTATGAAAGGTTCAACATTTTGCTCAACTCTCTATGAGCGTATGGAAAGATCTATCCTAACAAGGATCTGACCATAAAGTTCATGAGAGCCCTTCCAAGCAGATGGGATGCAAAGACCACAGCAATAAGAGAGTCAAAGAATCTTAATGAGATGACAGTTCAACAACTGTATGGAAATCTCTTGACCTACGAGTTGGAGCTGACCCAACGTGTTGAAACCTTATCAGAAGGAAGAAGAAAGGATAAAGGTGTTGCTCTCAAGGCAAATGAAGGTGTATCAAAAGTCATAACTGAGATTGACTCTGATGATGATGAAGACGATGACGATGACTTTTCTATGCTGGTAAAGAGACTAAGAAGGTTCATGCGACAAGACAGAACCGGCAAGCCAAAGAAAGTCAGCAACTACGTCAGCCAGGAACAAATGAATGATTTATGCTACAACTGCAAGAAACCTGGTCATTTCATTGCCAACTGCAACAAGCCTATCAAAGAAGAACTAAAGAAGAAATCTCATGCAAAGAAAGAATACAAAGGAACCAAGAGGCCTCAGAAAAGAGATAAAGGCCTAGTTGCTGGAGGATCGTGGAGTGATTCAGATAATGACTCAAATGCAGACGCCGGAGATGAGGAAGAACCACATATGGCCAATCTGTACTTAATGACCAAAAATGCAAAGGACAAACAAAGCCTAAACATATATGATGTAAGTATCGATGAGGTATTTGATTTTAATTCTCCTGATGTAGATATAAGTTACTTAAGAACTGCTTTGCATGGCATAACCACTGACCTACATCAATACATGAAGTGGTTCAGAGTCTTGTCTAAAGATCATTCACTTCTTCAAGAGGAGAAGAAGAAAGTTCAAGAAGAGCTTGAAACAGCCCTTCTAAGTACTAATCTTCTTTCCAAGCTTGAAGCTGAGAATGAAACTTTAAAACAGACAAACACACATCATGCACAAAGAGAGTCTAAGCTAACCTCTAAAATTGAGGATCTAGAGAAGACTATCTCTGCATGGAACAGATCCTCATCATCCACGGACTGCCTGCTCTCTAGTCAGAAGAAGCACATTCGACAGAACAGGCTTAGGCTTTGGAGAATCCATCTCGGAGCTAAGTGTGGAAAAGACAATGGAAACTAGCACTAGTAATGTCTCAAGTTTTGGTAGAGGCAATGCTTTTGTGAAATCCTCATAGTTGGAAGAACCAGTTCAACCTTGTTCTACTGTCTCTAGTTATACTCAGAGAAGTAAAGGATCTCACGCTGGTCTGGGTTTCATCAAGAAAAAGAGTAACCCAACCTCTACTTACTAGCCTCAAAGAATCGTAGAGTCAAACAGAACCAACTCTACGAATCAACTGGGAAGGTACAGTAGAGGTAAGGCACACTCATCACTATTTATGAAACCTAAGGACACGTGGAAGAAAGAAAATCAGTTTAACAGAAGGTTAACTAAGGAACCACACAAGTCCAAGTGGAAGATGAATCACCACACACACACATGCATGCATTATAATAGATGTTTCATATGCAATAAATATGGTCATAGGGCTACAAAGTGTTATTATAATTCCATGCATGTGAGACCCAAGATTAGACAAATTTGGGTCCCCAAAGGCACTAACAAAGAAGGACCCATGTAAATATGGGTACCAAAATGAAGTTTCAAATATTTTGACAGGAAAAGAGCTCCACGACCTCAACATGGTATCTGGACAGTGGTTGCTCAAGGCATATGACAGGGAACAAAGCTCTATTATCCAACTATGTAGAAAAGGAGGGTCCCTCGGTCCATCTTTGGAGATACTACTCAAAAGACAAGAGGATATGGCTCTCACCGGCAATGGTGCAAGATCTTCAACAATGTAGCTTATGTGGAAGGACTTCAACACAACCTTCTAAGCATCAGCTAACTCTGCGACAAGGGTCACTAAGTAACATTTCTCAATAATCAATTTCAAGTCAGAGATTTGAAGACATCTGCCATAAAGCTGACCGAAACAAGAGAAGGAAATGTCTACATAGTAGATCTTGGTCAACTAAGCTCTGATGAAACAATATGTTTTTTGGCAAAAGCATCCGAGGAAATAAAGTCAATTTATGACATAGAAGGTCATCTCACTTAAACTTCAAAAACATGTCCAAACTGGCATCAAAAGATCTTGTAGCTGGCCTACCCAAGTTCAACTTTGTGAAGGAAAGGCCATGCAATGCCTACTAGATTGGAAAGCAAACCAGAAGCTCATTCAAGAGCAAGACTGCCAACTCCATTGACAAGCCCCTGCAGCTACTCCACAAGGATCTCTTTGGGCCAACCCCAACAACCCTCCTTGGAGGAAAAAGATACTTTCAGTCAGAATACATTTACTACACCAGATTCACATGGGTATTCTTCCTAACTTCAAAGGATGAAACGAGCTCCGAATTAATCAAGATGTTCAGACTGGTGATGAATGAGAAAGGAGAGAAAATCAAGGCAATAAGGAGTGATCATGGAAGAGAATTCGATTTCTCAGAAATAGACAAGTTCTGCTCAGACAATGGCATCAGTCATAACTTCTCAGCTCCATGAACTCCTCAACAAAATGGAGTTACTGAAAGAAAGAACAGAACTCTGATAGAGGTTGGAAGGACCCTACTAGCAGCAATCTGCTCATCCGCTCAATACTTCAAGCGTAAGTCATCAACACTGCATGCTACACACAGAACAGATCATTAATTCACTCTACGATCAAGAGGACAACCTACGAACTGTGGAAAGGAAGGAAGCCAAGTTTAAACTATTTCTATGTCTTTGGCTGTGCATGCTATATTCTCAACAATGGAAAGAAATATCTGACAAAATTCTAGCCCAAGTCAGACGAAGGGATCTTTTTTGGATATGCCACAGATAGCAAAGCTTACAGGGTATTCAACAAGAAGACACTGAATGTCAAAGTATCAATACACATCATCTTTGATGAAACTGACTCAGACAAAGAAGTGCCTCTAGACACTACTTCTCGAGAAATGGTCGCGATACACTATGAGTGCAATCGTCGAGCTCAACACTACGATCGTAGTACCAGACAGTGAAATCGTAGAGCAGGATAATGAAATCGTAGAGAGGTCCATCCAAGACAGCGAGCCTCCACTCCAAGAAGAAGATATAGACCTTGAAGACCTAAGACATGAAGGCATCAGGACAGATGTCCCAATAGGGAACAGATGGGCAAGGGATCATACTCAGGATCTAATCATTGGAGATCCAAGTGCAAGAGTTAAAACAAGAGCTGCTACTCAGAATGAATGCTTCTATCTAAGCTTCCTGTCACAGATAGAGACAAAGAAGATAGAGGATGCTATGGAAGACTCCAGTTAGATAGAAGCCATGCAGGAAGAACTCAACTAATTTGAACGAAGCAAAGTGTTGAGATTGGTACCAAGACCAAACAGTCATCCCATAGGAACCAAGTGGGTCTTCAGGAACAAAATGAATGAAGATGGGGTCATCACCAAAAATAAGGCAAGATTAGTGGCAAAGGGATATTCTCAAGAAGAAGGTATTGACAATGATGAGACATTTGCACCCGTTGCCAGACTAGAAGCCAGAAGAATCTTTCTTGCCTTTGCTACCCACATGAAGTTCAAAGTCTCCCAGATGGATGTCAAGAGTGAATTTCTAAATGGAGAGCTTCAAGAAGAAGTCTATGTAGAACAACCTCCAGGTTTCATCAATCCATCTCTTTCCAATTATGTTAATAGATTAGATAAAGCTTTATATGGTCTTAAACAAGCACCTAGAGCATGGTATGAAACACTGACTAACTTCTTAATAGAAAATGGGTTCACTAGAGGTAGAGTAGATACCACAATATTTCTTAGAAAGCATAAAGACAAAGTCTTGCTAGTTCAAATATATGTTGATGATATCATTTTTGGTTCTACTGACGAAAAGTTATGTAAGAGATTCTCTAAGCTAATGCAGAGTAAGTTTGAAATGAGCATGATGGGTGAGCTGAATTTCTTCCTTGGACTGCAAGTGAAGCAGACTGATGAAGGAATATTCATCAACTAAGCCAAATACATCCAAGACTTACTAAAGAAGTATGACATGGAATCAGCCTCTCCCATGAAAACACCAATTGCTCCTGCAACCAAGCTTGACAAGGATGAGAAAGGTAAAATTTTTGATATCACTCAATACAGAGGTATGATCGGGTCTCTTTTATACCTAACACCCAGTAGACCAGATATAATGTTTGCAACATGCGTATGTGCTAAATTTCAGGCTAACCCTAAAGAGTCACATTTGTCTGCTGTATAGAGGATCTTCAGGTATCTCAGGGGTACACCCTACTTGGGGCTGTGGTATCCCAAGGAATCCTCATTTGAACTGATAGGATACACAGATGCTGATTTTTCAGGATGCAAAATAGATAGAAAAAGTACTAGTGGCACCTGTCAACTTCTTGGAAACAGACTTGTGTCCTGGTTTAGCAAAAAGCAAAACTCAGTGTCTACTTCAACTGCAAAAGCTGAATATATTGCTGCTGGCAGCTGCTGTGCTTAGATCCTATGGATGAGAAATCAGCTAGCTGACTATGGGTTCGATTTCAAATCTATTCCCATACACTATGATAACACAAGTGCCATAGCAATAACTCATAATCCTATCATGCATTCTAGGACCAAGCATATAGAAATAAGGTATCACTTCATTAGGGATCATGTGCAAAATGGAACTATATCTTTATAATGTCCCTACTGAAAATCAACTTGCTGATGTTTTTACAAAACCACTAGATGAATTAAGATTTAACAAGTTAATAAGTGAGCTAGGCATGTTAAATCTTCAACCATGAAATGTATGCTCTAGATTGTGCTAACCACTACAGATATAAAGGCTGTACTCAAAATCGTAGACATGATCAAGGAAAGTTCACAATCGTAGAGCCAAACAGAACTATCTCAATGATCGTAGCAAAGACTCAACTATCATAGTGCAGACTCGACGATGACCAAAAGGCCTTTCAACAAGCAAAGTGAATCTTGTGATGACAAACTTCATAACAAAGAAATCTCTCTAAGAGGTGCCTCAGGGACAAACCTAACCCTTGAATCACACCAAGAGGTTGGCCCTTCCTGAGTTACCTTAAAAGGAATGCTTAGTCAAAAACTCATCATAAGGATCAAGACAGACTCGACGATCGTAAGATAGACTCTACGAATGGGGATCAGACTCAACGACTGCCGGACAGACTCGACGATCGTAGGACAGCCTCTACGAATGGTGATCAGACTCAACGATCGCCGACATCTCGACGATCGCAGATGATCGAACGACTGTAAGACTACCTCTATGATCGTAGTCATCCTAAGGACATCTCAGCTCTGAAGACTCAAAGGGTAAATCAGTACATTCATGCACAATCAAAATCATAGAGCCAAGCTAAAGGCGACACCTGTCCCACTAAGTCAAAAAGAGAGAGGGAAGCTACAAGTACAAATTGGAACCGTGTTTTTGAAATCAAGTTCAAAAGATTATCTCTCTCTCAAAGCAAAACCCTAAATCAAAAGAAAGCTCAGCTGTATCCCACTTCTCAACTACAGAATCAATGGCTGCTTCAAATGTAATTTCAGGCTACAGACTCTGTTTCAATAAGTTTAAGGATGCTCCACCAAAATTTCACAAGACCTTAGCGCTACTAAAAGAAGGCAGGTCTCAAGAGGCGCCGAAAGCAACCGACACCCTCATCTATCCCAAGCTAGTGAAGGAGTTCTACAAGAATGGAGTGTATGAACACAACACCATCACTACACGAGTAAGAAGGAGTTGAAATGAGGCTAAGGAAGAAAACTTCAATCCGCCCTAGGTTTCAAAGTAACGTAGGGCACCCATTTCTAGACAAAGATAAGCTTCCAAGTGGGCTTGAAGAAAATGCACCACAAGAAGAATCCTCCGTGAAAGGCTACAAAAAGAAAGAGTTCCTCAAAGGTACGAATTTTTAGTCGACATTATTGGGAAATGCATCCGCTTGCAAGAGCTCGAGTCATGACTCGGTAAATGAGACTCAGCTTAAGCTCATGTCGGCCATGGTTCATGGTACACAACTCAACTATGGGGCTGTATTGCTCGAGTGGATCGACAAGTGGATCGTCAACTCGAAGAAATCAAAGAGCACCCCAAAGATACTGTATGGAAGATTCATAAGCATAATTCTGCAATCTGTACTGGGTGACAAAATAGGGGATGATGAAGGAGAAGCCATCAACCCTAATCAAAGAATGACACAGCAGTTGTTTAAGAACTGGGAAAGGAACCCTGCTGATTATGTAAGAATGATGACTGAGTCTAGTGGGAGAACTGGGGAACTAAAGGATGCAGGCATTCCTGGAAACATGTTTGATGTCAAGGAAGTTGAAGAAGAAGAAGAAGAAGCAGACAAGGGAGAACCCTCTGCTCTTGCAAGAAAAAGCAAGGGCAAGAGAAAGCTAAGGGCAAGACAAGTCGAAGAGCCTCAAGGATCTACAACTAACATTCCTGTAGAGTCCTCTGATATATAGAGACTCTAGAAGGCTAAGAAAGATGCAACAGAAGAAGAAGTCAAGAGGATCAAGCCACCATTTCACAAATCCTAAAGAAGAACAAAATCGGTCATAAGTCCAAAAGACCAACAGCTTTCTTCGATCGTAGAGACTCGCTTGTTCTCTCAAAACAAGGCCAAGTGTGGCGAAAAATGGAAGAAGTCACCTCAAGAAGAGTGGTTGTTCAACATGACAAAGCTAAGACTCAAGAGAGTCCGTGGTTTGGCTAAACCCAAAGAAAGCAAAAAGAAAAGTCGGTCAATAAGTATATTCTTGAGAATGAAAAAGTCTTTGAAAAGGAAGCCAAGAGTATGGGTCAAAAAAAGTAGAAATGCCCCAAGGAAACGAAAAAGGCGAAGGCTCCATCCCAGGGGGGAGATCCATAAATTCTCATGATTGAGTATACACCAAATGAGGGGGAGTTTCTAAACTCCAAGAAGATGTTCATGCCGAGGGGAGCCTCATGACATCCCAATGGTCAAGAAGAGGTCCTTGTTCAAGATGAAATTGAGCCAATGCCAAACCCTCCAGAGACCATTGAGATAATGGAATCTTCAGAAGAAAACGAAGAATAAAAAGATGATGATAATGATGAGCTTGAAATCACTGGTGTAGGGAAAGATGGATTTAGGAGCTACATGTACACTCTACTGTTTTCCTACCTACCCATGATGGCATACTATCAAGCTCAAATCCTGAACTCATAGGATCACATGTTCTGGAGCTTCAAGGAATATCCAGCAATCTTAGTTCTGGCTAATGGATTTCCAGGGAAAGTCATCTTTGCCGAGAAGCTGCTTACCAACCATTCCTCATCAAAAGATAAACCTGAGGTATTGTCTATCCCTACCAGTTTTAGAGTTAATCACCTGTTATCATCTTCATTTAGTTATTTCTATGAATTTCCTAAATGGTCGGAAGTAACTCTCAATCTAAGAAATCGCCTTTCAAATAGCAGAATCCCAAATTCAGAATCAAGAACCGTAAGAAGTCAACCTTACCCTACTCCTTCAAATCACCAACTCTACGATTCCGCACTCAAGCCACATCAGAGAGTCCAATATTGAAATCGAGAGTCACCTATCCCAGATATCCAAACCCAAGCCCTCCAAATTGATATCCCATCCTCCTCATCACATGACTATTTCAGCCTTGATCTCGCTTTTATAATGCAAGATCAATCTCACCCAAAAACCCTCCAAATGAAAAATCCCAAAATCAATGATACTCTCCCAAGCTTGCCTACCAAGGATGACTTGAAAGACACCTCTCGAAATATGATCAAGTCTATCAAGCAAGTCTCGAAAACTCACTCGATCTCATCAATATCCGACCTAAATCAAATGATCAAAGTTGCAAATAATCTCCACAGCACTATGAATAATCGAGCTTACTAAGAGGCTAAGGGAAATTATCAAAGAGATTCTCAAGAGTATATCGAGATGAGATGAGATCCACTTCCGTTCATTGCCAAGCAAAGAGAGGTTGTGCTTGAAATGCGTAAACAACAAGATCGTCAACATCAAATTATACATGACAATATTCTCAACTTGAAAGCCTTTGTCTATGACTTCCGTAAATCTTATGCCAATCAAGAGAAGCATAATGATATGATTCTCGATACCCTCCAAAATAAAGAAGCTAGAGCTGAAAAATGATCAAGGAAAATAGAGAGACATTGCTCAAACCCAAAGCCAACCGAATGAGCTTGTTCAAGGAGTTAATCTACCGTCACGATATTCAAACCTTGATGTCGACATAAAGGGGGAGAATAATAAAGGAAAGGGAGATCAAGGAGGCCAAGTAGAGGAAGAGGTCATGAAACTCAAGAAAGGGGATAAGTCAATTTCATGCAAGACATCATCG